>OZ010798.1:409486444-410224444 GCA_963932465.1 Maratus speciosus | reverse complement strand
ATAAATATCATTGCAACAAGGGAAGAAGGAATCCCGTGAAGTCGGTTTTTCATTTTTTTTTTTTTTTTTAAACTACAGTCTTTCAGGGTAACTTTGATCCGCATTTTCTCTATCTTCATATGCCACACTCTTATTTTAAGAATATTGTTGCAACTAGAGGCATAAAAGGGAAGAAATGATCCTAAATTATTGTATGGTTATCAAAAATTAAAGAATAATGATAAAAGCAATAGAAAATGAATTTTTATCCTGGTTCAAAGTTACCCAGCCATTCAGGGTAACTTTGCACCATATGATAAATATTACCTAAAATAATTGATTATTAAAAAAAAAAAAGTATTATAGTTAGGACGACTTTGAACACCAAAAAATGTTTTCAGATATGTAAAGATTCCGAATTTATATTTCCCAACATCACAAGATTTGTATAATTTATGATATTACAACAAATATTATACATAAGAAAAGTGGTAGAAGAGAACCATGAATATTTAGAAATTAAAAAAAACTGTTTATTGTTCATATAAAACATAAAAATGCAGTGAAAAACAATTTTCAATGTTTTAACTCAATAATATATCCATAGTTACAGTAATACGTACGAGTACTAGTATTATTCAAACAAGAATAAAAAATATCGAATGTATGAAATGACAAATTTGCGTAGCTCCGCTTCGAATAACGCCTTTAAATGAATTTTATGTATTTTACACATATTTGTGAAAATATTTACATGTTATATCTAATACACACTTTCGGCATTTATATAAAATATACGAGCAAATATGGGAGATTTTCGACAGTAGCACCTATAATCAGTAAATTATAAACATCAGTATAACTTTGAGCGGCTCAAAGTTACCCTGAAAATGTGGTAAAATGTTAGTGCCTTCTTTTTTTACATTTTATTAACTAAATAAATAAATTATCACAAAATATTAACACATTTACAACATTTAGATAATAATATGTCTGATAAATGAGTTTACTTACTATGAAAATTTAATTGCATTACAACAACTTCAAAACAGCATTCAAAATTAACTTGAAAACAGTACTTCACAAAAATAGTTAGATGATGCAATTAATTGCGCATAATGTTGCTAATGTATTTTCTAAAATAAAGAGCAGAAATCCCAGTTTAGAACATTGCCAACAGAGCGCAGTTCTGGAGTTTATTTATTCTTTTGGGGTCAAAAATATTGAAAATTAGGAGGTGGTGCAAAGTTACACCCGATGGTTCAAAGTTACTCTGAATGACTGTACTTTTTTTAAAACTTGAAACTTTTCGACATTTGTTTAATTTCTGAAGTTAAAACATGAGTTTGTACGAGAGTAAATTTTAAGAAAAGCAAACATCTTTATGGCAATTCTGATTTAACTTTAGACATTTGTGATAATAAATCCTTGGAACTAAATCTGATTCTAGTTTATACCAACATATATTTATAGTTTACTATAAAATCTATAAAAATCAAAGTACAATGTCTATGCTTGACACAAATGATGAAAAACAGAAAATGTGACATCAAAAACTCACCAATCAAACTCAATAGATGATAAAATAGATGAGGATCCAAATGTAAAAAACAGTTTTTAAAGTTTTACAAGTTGTTTAGATATCCAACCTCAATATCGTGTTTTGCCGAAAAACACGGATTTAACTTTAGACATTTGTGATAATAAATCTTTGAAACTATATCTGATTCTAGTTTATACCAACCGATATTTACAGTTTATTATAGAATCTATAAAAATCGAAGTACAATGTCTATGCTTGACACAAATGAGGAAAAACAGAAAATGTGACTTCAAAAACTCATCAATCAAACACAGAAGACAATAAAATAAATGAGGATCCAAATGTAAAAGTCAGTTTTTAAAATTTTACCAGTTGTTTAGATATTCGTCCTCCATACCGTATTTTTCCGAAAATAAGAACTGATTTTATATTAATCTTTGATCGAAAAGATAGGGGTTATTTTCTGGTCACATATTTTCCGGTACCCTTAAGTTTCTGGTTATATTGTTTTCTGGTCCCCTTAAATTTCGAGAAGTTTGATTCAAAATACTGAATGTTATAAAAATTGAAAATTTTAAAAGAAATCTTCATATTTTCGTCAGTATACGTGCTATTTTATATATGTAACTTATCATTTATACCGATATTCCAATTACACTGGGGTGAATACTGCACCAACGGAAGAAACAATCCTTCGAAGCCAAGTTTTATTTTTGTCTTAAAAATTACTTGTTAAAACTTAACACTTTTGACATTTGTTTAAAGGCCTGAAGTTAAACACAAATTTATATGAGAGTTAAATTTAAGAAAAGTAAAAATCTTGTTTGTGTAAACTCTGATTTAACTTTATACATTTGTGATAATAACTCCCTTTCAACTATACCCGATTCTAGATTATATCACCCGATATTTATGGGTTACTACAGAATCTATAAAAATCGAAGTACAATGTCTAAGCTTGACACAAATAATGAAAAACAGAAAATGTGACATCAAAAACTCATCAATCAAACACAGAAGACGATAAAACAGATAAGGATCGAAATGTAAAACTCAGCTTTTAAAGTTTTACAAGTTGTTCAATTCGACCTCAATACCGTATTTTGCCGAAAATAAGAACTGTTTTTATATTAATTTGTGATCCAAAAGGTGCATTAGGAGTCATTTTCTGGCACCCTTAAGCGGACAAAGAACCTTCAAACTAACTTTTTTTTTCTCTTTTGTACTTCACTTTTCACTTTGACGCTTTTTTTTTCACTTTGACATTCAGGGCACACTATATGCATTATGACATATGCTTATCACACAAGAAAAAAAATTCTATAAAATAAAGAATTTTTTTTACTATTGTCAGCGTTATGAAGAACTTTTCAAAATACCCCATGCGCATTCCATATCAATTTCCCCAATATTTTTTATACCAGTTTGTTTTATATACACGAACAAAACTGTGCATCGAATTTTGTATATTTGAATATTAAAGAAGAAAAAAATATTTTCTAACTTTAAGTATTATTATAAGTAACTATAAGTAAGAAAAAAATACTTTTTAACTTTTATGGAATTTTCAGCATTTTAGCATCATATTTCTGCAATTAACTACCTTTAACTTTTCCAATCATATCTAGTTTTAAAAAAACGATTTACAGTTTTATGACATATACAATAACAAACAGCTGTAAAAAATACTGGGGATTTTAATTCATATAAAATGCGCATGGAGCATTTTGAAAAGTTCTTCATAACTCTTAAAATATTTTTAAAAATTTCTTATTTCTCGCCATTTTTTTAATTATTTCTTGTGTGATAAATATATGTGATAATGCATATAGTGTGCCATTGAATAGTATTTAAAGTGAAATTAAAAAAAAATAAAAAAACGAGTTTGAAAGTCCCTTGTCCCCTTAAGTTCCTGTCACATTATTTTCTGATACCTTGAAGTTTCTGGTCCACATTGTTTCCTTGGTCCCCTTAAATTTCGAGAAATTTGGTTGAAAATACTAAATGTTATAAAAATTGAAAATTTTAAAAGAAATCTTTATATTTTCGTCAATGTACGTGCTATTTTATATGTAACTTATCATTTATATCGATATTCCGATTACACTGGGGGTAAATACTGCAACAAGGGAAGAAACAATCCTTCGAAGCCAAGTTTTATTTTTGTCTTAAAAATTACTTGGTAAAACTTAACACTTTTGACATTTGTTTAAAGACTTGAAGTTAAAACACAAATTTATACGAGAGTTAAATTTAAGAAAAGTAAACATCTTGTTTGTGTAAACTCTGATTTAACTTTAGACATTTGTGATAATAAATCCTTTCAACTATACCTGATTCTAGTTCATACTAACAGATATTTATAGTTTACTACAAAATCTATAAAAATCTAAGTAAAATATCTATGTTTGACACAAATAAGGAAAAACAGAAAATGTGACATCAAAAAGCCATCAATCAAACACAGAAGACGATAAAATAGATGAGGATCCAAATGTAAAAGTCAGTTTTTAAAGTTTTACAAGTTGTTTAGATATTCGACCTCAACGCCGTATTTTGCCGGAAATAAGAAGTGGTTTTATATTAATTTTTGACCAAAAAGTTGCATTAGGGGTCATTTTCTAAAACCCTTAAGTTTTTTTGTCACATTATTTTTTGGTCCCCTTAAATTTCGAGAAGTATGATTGAAAATATTGAATGTTATAAGCAGTAACCGGTCAAGAGCGAGTATTACTCGCGCACAGATGGTACCGTACAATAAATATATGAATTAATAACTGACCATTACATTACACAAGTATATCATTAAAAGTTGTTATCTAGACTTTAACCCTCTCGCTGCGCAAGTAATTCTTCGCGATGAGCGTCTTTTACAGAATTTTTAATTGTTTATCACCGGTTCTTTAAAGCAGAAATTTTTGACTATCGTAATCGGGGAAAATGTCCTGATTAAATCAGACAAAGTTTTCGCTAAAAAATAACTGGTGGGAACAGCCAAATAGTATTAATTCGAAGGGAAAATGCATGCCCGAACATAGCTCGGGCTGCGAAGCGAGAGGGTTAAAAGCCGATGGTGCATACAGTACGCCACCCGTGACTTTATGTATGTCCAAACCGTCCTTGTCTTTAAGGGTTAATATCTCGGCTAATTATCGACAATTTTTTTCGAAAATCATTATCAACAATCCTTTTATACTTCTGCGACTATAGGTACCTCCAGCGCTCCTCAACTCCTTTGCTGAACGTCCACAAATCGAAATTTGTGTGAAACGGAAAATGCAATTTTCTCAAAAACTATGTGACCTAGGGTAATCGCTATAGCTTTCTACAGTATTCTGCATATTTTTGCATTACATTTTAGACGATATCTCTGAAAATATAATACCTAAAGAAGAAATGTATTTTTGAGTTCAGAGTTACGAAAGTATTCACACGATATACAAAGAAAATTTTTTATTCAAGTGTCTTAATTACCTCCTATATACTTTTCCTAAATATACACTCAGGAACATTGAAAATAGCGCACCAAGAAGGGATCATCGGATTGAAATAAAATTTAATACACATAATGATACAGATGACAGATTCACTTGATCCCAAAATCAAGACAATTAAACAAATACGGTGTGTACAATTAGACAAATACAGTGCAACTTCAGTAGCGCGTCGGACCACCGCTTGCTGCAATACATGCCGCAACGCAGTCCGACATTGAGTTGATTAGATGTCTGATGTTGTCCTGAGGCAGATGGGCCCACAAATCTTGAACAGTCACCTCCAAGTCATATACAGAGTGACACAGCGGCATCTGGCGTGTCAGCTGGTCCCACACGTGCTCTGTAGAGGACAAGCCCGAGGAGCGGGCCGACCATGGAAGAGTCTGAACATGAAGTAGGAAGTCTTAAGCAACTCGAGCTCTAGGCGGACGAGAATTACCTTGCTGGAAATTTCCCCTGGAAGACCATCTAGGAAAGGTCCCATGTGGGGTCAGTGAATGTCATCAACATACCGCTGGCCCGTTTATATTCCATGTAGCACAATTAGAGGAGACCGGCTATATAGGCTATGCCATCAGACCATCACGCCTGCTGTGCGGGCAGTGTGTGGCGTGACAGCGTTGGTAAACTTGGACCGTTCAACAGGGCGCCTCTTCATCTTACGTATTTACTATCTGTCCACAAAACGAACCGGTATTCATCACTAAACACCACGTTTTGCCAGTCAGTGTTACTTGTTACTAACAATTACTTGTTAAAACTTAACACTTTCGTCTTTTTGTTTAAAGACCTGAAGTTAAAACACAAATTTATACGAGCGTTAAATTTAAGAAAAGTAAAAATCTTCTTTGTGTAAAACTCTGATTTAACTTTAGACATTTGCGATAATAAATCACTCGAACTATAACTGATTCTAGTTTTTACCAACCCAACAGATATTATAATTTACTATAAAATCTACAAGGTGTATCAGGATTAATCATTCAAATTTGGTGAAGAGGTAGAAAATAGCAAAAGAAGACAATATCACATACGGAAAGTATGGGCGCTAATGAACGCATGAAGTTGTAGAGGGCGCTGTGTATCCAACTCTTCTGATCATGCGCAAAGCTCTCTGACAAGTCCAGACAGTCATCATTCGACAAGGTGACTTTGCAGAAGTAACATGATTCACACGTTAAATGAATATGTAGATATTCATCTAACTTACGGCGAAGCAGGGGGAAGCGCTTTGAAAAATGCGCAAAAGCATGCAGAACGCTATTTCAACTGGCACAAACCTCAGAGTCAAATGTTTGCATATACAGTAAAACCTCCCTAAAGCGACCACGTTCCGTTCCAATAAAAAGTGGTCGCTCTGAGAGGTGGTCTCTTCATGGAGGTCATGTTTAAATCTAGATTTTAATTGTTGAAAAAAGGTAACAATTAATGTTGCTAAAATTTATTTTTCACAGTAGGAAAAAATATAAAAATTTAAATATCAAAACAAAAGTTAATTACATAAGTTAATTACTGCAGAGTTTAAAAACTGAATACATTGACGTTTGCTTTGAGTTTACGGTTTTATATTTTATAACTTTTATTTCCAAGTCTTTTCGAAGTTCAGTAAATAAATGCAATTTTTTTTGGTCGGGAATAAATGATGACGATTCCATTAATTTATCTATTTCTTTAAGAGTTTTCTGAATGAATAGGGCAGAGAAGTTTGTCGACCGTCATTCTTAATTTGTCATCAGAGTTAAATTCATTGCCTGAAAAGGTACAAAGGGGTTTTAAACACTTAAACCTTACTGGAATAAAAAAAAAAAATCTAAACTTAGTTTAGAAGT
Source organism: Maratus speciosus (assembly GCA_963932465.1). Taxonomy (NCBI): domain Eukaryota; kingdom Metazoa; phylum Arthropoda; class Arachnida; order Araneae; family Salticidae; genus Maratus; species Maratus speciosus. The sequence goes on along the minus strand of OZ010798.1, from coordinate 410,217,596 downwards.
TTGATGTATAATGCACGCTCCGGAATTATTTTTCTAATAAAATCTCCTTCAAGTGACCAGGAAAAAACGGAATTTGTTTCGATTTCTTCAAAGAAATGGATCGGTCATGGAGGGAGTTCAAGTGGGATGGTCTCTGAATGGAGGGGAAATTAGTATTGAGCCTATGGGAATAAATTTCGTTCCATGAAAAAACGGTTGTTCAGGGAGGTGATCGCTTAATGGAGGTGGTCGCACAGAGAGGTTTCACTGTATGTTCATCAACAACTGTGTAAAAGTGGATCGGTTACCAGAGCGTGACGATAGAAAAGGCAACCGATCGACACGGACAGTTTCATACGAGGAAGCTATATTTCAGTCTGTGGAAGAAAAACTAAGGTTTAGCACACGAAGTATTGTTCGCCGGTTTGGTGTTTCGCACTCAACAGTGTGACGGATACTGAAGGAGGCGCACCCAGGATTACCATTTGGAGGGGGCTAGCATATTTTAGTGATCTGCATGTGCCCAGATATGGACCGGCCCGCGGCAGAGCTCAATTTTCTTTCATTTGACTCGATGGTACGGGTCGTGTCGACTCAGGGCCGAAACTAACCTTTTTTGCGCCCGGGGCAAGCATGAATTTTGGCGCCTCCCCCCTTCTTCCTCAAAGTATATTTACAAAGAGAATTTTACTAATTTTCTAATGACCGACTTATTTTAAAATTTAAAGTAAGTAATCATAAAATATGTAATACTGAACTACGTAAATTGAATGTGACGTTTGTTGCAATTATAGTTCGTTCACATAAAAGAATTCGCATGTATTACCGGCTACTTACAGTGTTTGCTTATACAGTAGAGTTTCGATTATCCGAGTCCCGCTTAACCGAGTTTCCGCTTTAACCGAGCTATTTTCTTCTGATGGACTGATGGATTTCATTATTATGGAACAGCCATTATAAATGAAGTGTTAGGTGAAGATGAAAGAACAGTCGTAAAAATTTTGAACTCTGATTTTCTGGTCAGAATGGGAAAAAATGGCCATAATTTTTTTTGCAAAAAAAAAAAAAAAAAATTATGGCCTTTTTTTTTTTTCCATTCTGACCAGAAAATCAGAGCTCAAACTTTTTACGGCTTCTCTTTCATCTTCACCTAACACTTCATTTATAATGGCTGTTCCATAATAATGAAATCCATCAGTCCATCAGAAGAAAATGATCGATTCGAAAGGTATAATCTTTCACTTGGGGCCCCTTGGCTCTGGCGCCCGGGGCACATGCCCCCTCTGCCCCCCCCCTTAGTTTCGTCCCTGTAGTCGACTCCTGGCGTACATTTTTTCCTTCTGACTTGAGCAGAGCGGTAACCAGGCAGAAGAGGCTCTGGAAAATTTTGGTGGGGCTAATTCCGAATGATTTTAACGTGCTTGATAATGAAATACAGTTATACAGTCCCTAAAATGTATCTTAGATTTTGCGATTTTCGACGTGCTTCTGTATTTGGATAATTTTAAAGTGTGTTTCCAATCAAGCAATTTAAAGTTTTATTATTAAAATATTATGAAGGTTAGAGTGGGAGCAAGAGGTTTCACGGCGCTGGTCTTGAGAAATGCAACAGCATACAAAGTTCTGTGTGTAAAATGTTCAGTTCATGAATAAAGTATGCTGTAAAAAAAAAAAAAATAAATAAATAAAAAATCGTCAGAAATATAAAAAAGTACATGCAGCAAGTTGGCGGAACATCCCTGTGATTGGAAAAGATTTTACTGTTATTTAAAGAATTTTCTGTCTTTTGGCTAGAGAGTTGGAGGAAATTTCATCTTCTCAAATATTTTGCGTTTTGAGGGGAACAACAGATGGCATACATAAAAATCCCGTATCTGATACAAAAAGTGCTACACTGTAAAAAAATAAATAAAAGACAAATATTTCTTAATCTAGGCAAATATAATACAACCACGAACGAAAATATAAAATAACCTCTTCAGAGTTACCCACAATTCCGGAAAACATTCTTTATCTTTAAATCTCAGAAAACAATTAATTTTCGCGATTTCAAGAATCATTTATAAAAACAAAGTTTCGTTTGCTGTCACTGATTTTCGGAAACTTTAACGAGTATTTTTTCTAATATATTAATCAGTTTTTCAACCATAAATACAATTTTATAGAGTGCTGTCAATTTTCATTTTTCAACCAGGAATATAGGTTTTTAGAGTGCTGTCAAAGAGTGCTCAAATAAGCATTTTCATCTTCAACAAGCAAATTTTACATACAAACAAGATACTCTAACAGCATGAATACTAACAGTAAAATTAAAAATATTTTGTTATTCTTGAATTGTATAAATTCAATCGTTTAATTTGCAACTTATTACATCCTAAAAACCGATATTTCGGTTTGTAAAAACTTATTCATACAATATAAAAACTACTAGGAAACTCTGAAAATTAGTGGGAACTTTGCTTTTATAAATGCTCTTTTAAGTCTTGAAAATATATTGTTTTCTGAAGTTTCTACAGATGGAGAAACAACCTTCTACAATTCTTATCATAAAATGCAATTTCAATGGGGGAAAATATACAGTCTATTCTTCCTCTATCCTATCTATAACATCTATTGTTTTTCTCACCGTAAGATGTTTAAAAGACTTAATTTTTTTAATTACTAAATATTAAACATGCTAATATTTCGAATTTTATAAGAAAATTTATAAAAGGGAAAAAAATTGGGGGACAAAATTAATATTTTTCAAAAAATCCGATTTTTTAAGTTACTTATAAAAAATATAACATTTTTTCTAAATTTTCGAAAACTTTAAATAATTAGTCTGGCCTCGGGGTCTTGGAAGGGCTTCCTTAGCTCCCCCCTAGGCAGTGGCGTAGCCAGGATTTCGTTTCGGGGGGGGTCCAAAATTTTTCCTTCAGGTTATATATATATATAGTAAAACCTGTTATGATGAAATCGTAAATATTGCTGGAAAATTCCGTTTTACACAGGTTTTTGTGTTATTAGGTGTATTTGTATAGTATTATTTCCCGTAGCACGGAACATTTCTGTTTAAGACAGAATTCCGTTATAGGCAGGTTCCATTTTTACAAGTTTTGTGTACTTATATAAATATACTTATTTATGTCATATGAATAGAATAAAACTTGTCAAAATAGTAATTGTCTATAACAGAATCCTGTCTTTAACGGAAGAGTTATATGGTCTTAATATGAATTACGATACAATTAAATTTGCAGAAAACCTGTCTGAAAGGGGATTTTTATTGTTCTTTAGTGAAACATAGTGAAACCTGTGAAAGTGTAATCTTTCTATAACGGAATCCTGTCTCAAACGGAAGAATTTCAGAATCCCTGCGAAACGAACAATAGATCTTGTTGAGGTTGTGTATCTTACAAACATGATTAATTACACTTCTTTCTATGGAAGCCTGTCTAAAATGGAGCTTTTTACCAGTCCCTTTGAGTCTTGTCTTGACTTGACTGTGTATGTGTAGTAGAAGTATTTCGAGTAACTTTAAGAATTTATGTATATCCTTATTTAATTTCTTAATTTAAAAAAAAAGCATGGATAAAAAATGTAAGGCCAATATCTATAACTGCAACTAATAATACATTGAAGTTACATTAATATTTACCAATGAAAAAGATTCATTATGATGTAAAAACCTGAGAGCATACTGAAGAGATAAATTTAATTAACCCATTTGCTGTCATCCACGAGTATACTCGTGTCTTTAATGTATTAATTACTTTGTCACCACTATTTTAGAATTAAAAAAATTGCCTCATTTATTGGCAGAAATTTCGCTGTATTAGTAAAGCGAAATTTACCTTTCTGAATTTGTGGTAGCAAACGACTTTTAACAAAAAATTTGAAAATTATTACTTTATAGTTTTGTCAGCAAATGGGTTAAATCAAATTTCATATTACATAACATTTGCCTACAATAAAGTTAGGATCAAGTGGTTAAGTTTAAAACAGCAATTTCCATGTTTAATTTCTTGCCATTGAATTAAGAACTTGTGCTGTAATAGATATTGGATAATGATTTCACATAAGTGTCAATCGCATGAGCCATTCATGCGATCCGCCGCGCTCCCCATGGGAGTTTTTGAGATAACTCAGATAGCATGAACATTAGCGGCAAATTTATTATTTCTGATATTATCTTGCCGTGACAAATTTAAATTGAGATATGCGCAACAAATCTCCCGCAAGGTATACCATCACCCACTTGCATGAGTAGTTTGTTGTGAAACTGATGCAAGACTGTCTTTAATTCACGAAAGTGGCGAAAGCAAAAAATCCCTCTGTTGAGAGAATAGACAATCAGCACATACACAGAAATTGCAGAAATTTTATTCGGTAGGCACCGCTTTTTCTAAGCGCTATACTTATTAAATACCAAAAAATGCTCGAAATGAATAGTACAAATATTACCTAAACTTGCTTGTGGTGATAAAACCGATGCATGCACCTTCTGACGGCGCTTTCGCATCAATAGACTTGATCAGCTCTATGGACCCCTTCGAAGGTGTTAAACTTATAGTGTGACATGGAAAGATTACTACTTTTCAGTAAGTCTGCAGTATTTTTGATTATTTGTTTGTCGTTAGTTTGCAATAAATTTGATACAGTATGAATTTAACTTGCACGACAAGTTAGCTGCAAGTTCAAAGTGTGGTGACTTCGGCGTTTGCGTTATCTTGCTGCAGTCTTGCTATGAACTTTCAGTCTGACCATGCTGAGCTTACTGCAAATTTGCAGGTTTTCAGAGCAAAACTGTTGCAAATTTTCTGAAAACTAAAAATGCTATGTGGGAAGGTTTTAACTTTAAGAAAAAGATCTTGCATTTTCAGCTACAGAAACTTGTAATGTAAGAAGCACACACATCAAATATAGTTCATGCTGGAAAAAGCAGTTTTGTTACAATTGTCTTATTCAGCCATAATTCTTTTGGATTTCCATGTTTCATGTCTCGCCACTTTTGATACCATATTCGATCTAATAGTTGTTTCCGATATCTGGTCGTCTTTAAGGAAGTTAAATTTTTGTAATAAGTTTATTTGTGATGGATTAGCACAATTTTGGAAGTATTAGAATGTGTAAAAAATGGTTCATGGTGGTCTCTGTTTTTGTATTTCCCTGCCAATTTATTTTAGATGGTTCAAAACAGTTTTAGAACATTCTCCAAGTTCAGCAGTAAGCTTCGGACGGGTCGGATTTACGCAGCTCTAAAAGGGATACTTAAGAGTTCCGTGGAAGGTGGTAGCACCCTTCTAGACCATTAATAATCATAAAATTCCGAATCTTCCGACTGCACCCTTAAACAACTTGACAGGAGAGTCAAGAATCTCATCCCTGTATATTTCAGCATTCACAGTTGCACGGGTAAAAATGTGCCCGTCACTGCGGTCATTCAAAATGATGTCCGTCCATACCAAGATTCCACGACCTTTGCCTTTCACGGATGTTTGCAGCCTTATTGCATGTGATTTTCTCCCTCCATATGGTAACACGTCTGTAGTAACTCTCTCAACAAAATCGGGATTCATCGGTAAAGAGAACTCGGCTCCAATCCGTGGTGCTCCAATGACGATGATATCTGCACCACTTTAACCGGGCGCATTTCGCTGCCGGAGTTAGTGGAACACAAATCATATATTTCCTTGCATGCAGTCTGTCACTCACAGTAAACCAGGATAGTCGTCGAGTTCTTGTTGCTGCAGCAAACTCCCTGCAATCTAAACTGACGTCAATTGCCTATTTCTTTTAGCAATCGTTGGCAAATTACAGTCCTGAGAGCCTATTGTGGTGTGTTTTCTACCTTGACCTGGTTGTCTGTGGACATTATACCGGTGTCTTTAAACCGTTTACAGATTCTTGACATGACGCTTTTGGCTATTTATATGTCTTTACAGAACCCTAAGAGTGTCTGTCCTGCTTCCATTTTCCTTATCGCACGCAATTTCTCAAAATCGGTCAAATGTCTTCTGGACGACATATCCCACCTATTAGAAGCAAAGTTTTACCTAATTATACGTACAATCCTTAAAATTAGACTTCAAATTACCCACATGCGCTCCTTTTCACACGTGAACCGAAAGAACGGGATGAGGCTGAAAAATTTGCATATATTTCTGTAGCGAATGTTAATCCCATTGGACTGCGTGATAACGTTGACATTGAATTACCTTTCTGGAAGTTCCCTTAATAGAATTAACATAAAGCACCTTTTTATGATCCTTTAATTTTTCTCGCCAGTGTATTTTGAAAGTCGTAACATAAAACCAGTCCAAAAATAAAGGTACTTTTATTAATTGCAGGCAGCAGATTTAAAGTAATTGTTAATATTGTCCGTTATAATGTGAACAAAGATAAGGGTCACGAAACTCAACCAATGTACCGTTATTGCGTTCGTATAAACTCGTTCTTTCCCATAAGTGTCGACAACAGAGCCCCATCGAAGTCCAAGATAAAGAAGTTTTACGTTTAATCTAGTTACAGTAAATTTGTGTAAATAGCAGGTATACTTGTATAGTTATCTTTCCGTCTCGGGATATTAAAATGTTTTTTTTTCTTTTTTTTTTATGAGAGGATTCCGTGTTTTCAGAAAACCTGCCAAGAAGGATTCACAATTGGAACAAGTTTCATTTCAGATAGGTTTCAAACTTTAGCAAGCACAAATATATAGTGTTGTTTTCGTCGAACCTTCAATTGTTTTCATTTGAGATAGCTCATCTTCGCAGATTTTCCTGTAATAGATTTATGCTGTTCAGAGGTGGTGTTATAGCAGCGGTTTCCAACCTGCGGTAGCGTACCCCTGGGGTTACGAGGCTGGTCTGCTGGGCTATGTGAAAATAATATCGGTAATGGCGGAAGTCCCAAAAATGTTAGGAATATCAATGTAATTTGCATCGATTTATTATATGGTTGTGATAAGAAGATTACTAATGGAAAAAAGCATGTTTACGTTATCTCCTTGAGTGGAGGGGGGGGGGGGGGAAGGGAACGTGTTTATGAGAAATGGGGGTACTCCGAAATGATAAACCTAAGAAAGGAGTACGTAAAAGAAAAAAGTTTGGGAAGTGAGTACGTTTTAGCAGTTTTAAGCGATACTGCGGAAACGGAAAGTGTTTATAACGGAAACCTGCCTAAAACGGAAAAGTTCATAGTTCTGAAAAAAAGACATACCTTTGAATTATACCTTCTAAGACGAACACTTCTCTAAAGCGGAATTTTTTATAGATCCTTTGTGATTCTGTCTTAGCAGTTTTTACTGTTGTATTTGTATCCATGATTCAGTAAACCATATCTACTTTCGGGGGGGTCCGGACCCCCTGGACCCCCCCCTTGGCTACGCCACTGCCCCTAGGGTGCGCTAATGTGAAGGAGGACCATTTGAAATTCTTTTCAGTTCTTGATGCACACGTGCAAACATTTGATGCTAAAGTTTGCGCCGGTCGGTGTAGCATTCTGTATGCATTTGCGTAGCTCTTAGATCCATTGCCTGATTTACGGCAGGGCATTCGGGGCACGGGCCCCTGATTTTCAGGGGCACCCAAATACTGCTGAAGGTTTTACAATTATTGTCCAAAATCTGATCTAGTTTTACATTTTATTCTACATTATTTTGTGTTCGTATTGTATTTTTATAAAATCGTACATTTTGTCTGAAACATCCATATATCCACATTTAATTACTTTATTATGGTGAATATTTTCTTTTATCTTTATCACTTTAAAAAAACATTTTTTAAATTCTTATTTAATCCTGTCCCTGTTCTCGTCAGATTATTGGGGGGGTGGGGGGGGGGGGGTGGTGAGCGTGGCTCGAAGGCGTCAGAACCCTTTAACATTTTAAATAATTGTAACTTGGTATTGCGGAAAATTTATTATTAGCTGTTGCATACTTTATCATTCCAGATATATGGACTTGCATTGGAAAAGATAATCAGCCTCACAAAATTTATTATAAAGCGCCTATTTATTTAAATTTCATAATTATTTAAAAGTAAATTAATGATAATCAAATTTGGTTTTTTAATGTGTATTTTAAAGTAATTATTAAAGTCAATAGTGGTTATCTTAGTAAGTACCGTTTTCAATATATATATTTACTCAAACCCCTGTAAGCATCGGTGCAGAGAGGCTCCTGTAAGCATCGGTGCAGAGAGGCTCTTGTAAGCATCGGTGCAGAGGAGCCCTGTAAGCATCTGTGACCGGGCCCCCAAATTTGTAAGTCGGTCCCTGCTTAGACCGCTTTCCCTTGCCGCACCGTTTTATAGAGTAGTATTTATAATCTAAGAAAATTCAAAGATTTCGGACAATAAGAGCTACGTTATTCAATATTTTTTCTCGAAATTTTTATACGAGCTACAAAACGATTATATTTATAAGCCATAAAAATTTCAAAGAGTTCGGACAACAAGAACTATTTTATTTTTCAGTTGTGAAACGACAATACGTGAAAAAACAAAAGTCTTTTTATGAGTGCTTTTACCACTAAATATCAGTATTTTTTCACGCAATTTTCTTTCAAAAATAGAAATTCATACAAAATCGGGCTACAGATATAAAACCACCAAATTTGAGGTTTATTTAACACTAGAAAGACGGCGAGCGGTCATTTTGACCGCTACCAAATGAATATATCACGGTTCGAACCAGAATTCTTTTTTATAAAACTAGTTTAAAAGGTACAAAGAAAAAAAAACTAGTTAAATAAATAAGTTAATGAATTAAAATGAAATTCTGGTGGGAAATATTTTTATAAAATTTGAGTAAAATTCCCCGTCTTTCTAGTGTTGAAGTTATTATCAGGAGACAGGGTAACGCCGAGCGGATCAAGTAGTTCATTTAATAAAATTTAAATAATAGTAACTTTAACATGTATCTGAAAGAATCTTTTAAAGTTGTTTAAAAAATGTAAAGAACTTACTGAATCCATGACAGTTTATTTTATTTACGTTAAACAAACAGTTTTCTTTTTACTCTAACGATTCCTGGATTTAGATTGTCTATTGCATTTCAGTATTTACTGAACTATTTAATTACATCCCGTGTTTATGTATGTTGCGTTTTATAACTTTTTTTTTTTTTGTAAGGTTTTTTTTGTAAACATATTTCGGACGGGTGACAAAATAATCACAACATATAAAGAAATTCCGTGAGTTCAAGTATTTAAAAAAAAAAAAAAAAAAAAAAAAAAAAAAAAAAAAAAGCAATTTAACAAATTACAACGACTATTTGGAAAATGATTTTTTTCAGACTAAAATTTAAGACATAAAAAATCACACGGAGTTGATCCTACATCACGTACGCCATGGATTAAACATTAACATTCCTGGACCCATCATGAACAAATTTTAAAAGAAATTTCAGTTTTACAATTTTCGGTACTGTAAATTTTTTAAACTTCTACGGAGCTGGTCATACATTACGTACGCCATGGATTAAACATTAATATTCCTGGACTAATTTTAAATGAAATTTAATTCTTAAATTTCTAAACATCCCACAATATTACTTTTTACACCGTCGTACAAAGAAAAAAATGTACTTTTAAATGCAAATTTTTTGAAAGCTTTATCTCAATTTGTTTCTGAGTTATTAATTTTTTTTTGTAGTTTTTATTATTTTTTTGTCATAGTGGCAACAGAAGTATCCATCTCTGTTGAAAGTAAAGGGAAAATACAGATTACTGTCTGGACCTATCAGAAAACGAATAAAATGTGGATTCAACTAATAAAACGCTTCAGATATGTTTTTGATTTCCTACCCTGACCGAGGACAGTAACCATTTTTCCAAATGGTTAAAAATCTTCCTACGGAATCAATTAACAAGTTGAGAACAATATTTTGATATATTTCGAAATACGGGTGTCCATAAGTAAACGACACTATTTTAAAGTTGTCTATACAGACGAAACTATTGTTGAGAATGTTTGGAAAATTTTTGGAGGACATAGTAAAGGCGGAGGAATTTATTTGAATGAAAAAAATAATTCGAAATTTCGCCAGCAGAGGGCGTTTTTTAACCAATTACACATTTAGCATATATTTACGATAGTTTAACAAATTTTATTACAACCAAACGTGTCCCACATGACGGTCATCATTTTCAGATACCATTTGGAATCGTAAGGCAGCATGTTCCGCCAGTTGACCGTAGTGTGATGTTCTGGGAAATGCTAAGAACCTGTCGTGAAATGCTGCCTTTAAGATCAGGTAAAGTTAATGAATAAAATTTCTTAAACTATCGTAAATGTATGCTAAATGTGCAATTCATTAAAAAACGTCCTCTGGTGGCGAAATTTTGAACAATTTTTTTTTTCCGCTTAAACAAATTCCCATCCCTTTATTATGTCTTTCACAAAATTTCCCAATTTTATGAACGATAGTTTCGTCTGTAGACAATTTTAAGGATCTTTTAATTATGGACAACCTGTTCTATAAAACCTCCATAATGAACACTCCCGAATAGCGGACACTTCTATTCAAGACGTTTTCAGTCCCTACCAAAATATGGTTTCTCGGTGCCTCTGGCAGACTCGCGACTACGTTGTATCTTTGAACTAGAAAATAAACGAAGTTTCAGTTTAAAGAGAAAGGTACCGAGTGAAATTCTCGTAATACATTCTTTGTAAAAAGTACCCGGGATTGTTATATAAAACAAAAAACAAAATTTTTTAAATCAACATTTATTTTTCCACCTTCAAAGTAGACCCCATCGAGTTTAATATAACTGTGCCAGCGCAAGACCCATTCTTCGATACTTTTCCGGTAGGTAGATTTTGGTATGGCCTTTAGCTCCTTCTACATATTTACATTTATGGCCTCAATTGATAAAAAAACATTTACACTTTTACTTAAGACATTTTCAGCCCCTAGCAAAATATGGTTTCTCGGTGCCTCTGGCGAACTCGCGACTACGTTGTATCTTTGAACTAGAAAATAAACGAAGTTTTAGTTTAAAGAGAAAGGTACCGAGTGAAATTCTCGTAATACATTCTTTGTAAAAAGTACCCGGAATTGTTATATAAAACAAAAAACAAAATTTTTTAAATCAACATTTATTTTTCCACCCTCAAAGTAGACCCCATCGAGTTTAATATAACTGTGCCAGCGCAAGACCCATTCTTCGATACTTTTCCGGTAGGTAGATTTTGGTATGGCCTTTAGCTCCTTCTACATATTTACATTTATGGCCTCAATTGATAAAAAAACATTTACACTTTTACTTAAGACATTTTCAGCCCCTAGCAAAATATGGTTTCTCGGTGCCTCTGGCGAACTCGCGACTACGTTGTATCTTTGAACTAGAAAATAAACGAAGTTTTAGTTTAAAGAGAAAGGTACCGTGTGAAATTCTCGTAATACATTCTTTGTAAAAAGTACCCGGAATTGTTATATAAAACAAAAAACAAAATTTTTTAAATCAACATTTATTTTTCCACCCTCAAAGTAGACCCCATCGAGTTTAATATAACTGTGCCAGCGCAAGACCCATTCTTCGATACTTTTCCGGTAGGTAGATTTTGGTATGGCCTTTAGCTCCTTCTACATATTTACATTTATGGCCTCAATTGATAAAAAAACATTTACACTTTTACTTAAGACATTTTCAGCCCCTAGCAAAATATGGTTTCTCGGTGCCTCTGGCGAACTCGCGACTACGTTGTATCTTTGAACTAGAAAATAAACGAAGTTTTAGTTTAAAGAGAAAGGTACCGAGTGAAATTCTCGTAATACATTCTTTGTAAAAAGTACCCGGAATTGTTATATAAAACAAAAAACAAATTTTTTTAAATCAACATTTATTTTTCCACCCTCAAAGTAGACCCCATCGAGTTTAATATAACTGTGCCAGCGCAAGACCCATTCTTCGATACTTTTCCGGTAGGTAGATTTTGGTATGGCCTTTAGCTCCTTCTACATATTTACATTTATGGCCTCAATTGATAAAAAAACATTTACACTTTTACTTAAGACATTTTCAGCCCCTAGCAAAATATGGTTTCTCGGTGCCTCTGGCGAACTCGCGACTACGTTGTATCTTTGAACTAGAAAATAAACGAAGTTTCAGTTTAAAGAGAAAAGTACCGAGTGAAATTCTCGTAATGCATTCTTTGTAAAAAGTACCCGGGATTGTTATATAAAACAAAAAACAAAATTTTTTAAATCAACATTTATTTTTCCACCTTCAAAGTAGACCCCATCGAGTTTAATATAACTGTGCCAGCGCAAGACCCATTCTTCGATACTTTTCCGGTAGGTAGATTTTGGTATGGCCTTTAGCTCCTTCTACATATTTACATTTATGGCCTCAATTGATAAAAAAACATTTACACTTTTACTTAAGACATTTTCATCCCCTAGCAAAATATGGTTTCTCGGTGCCTCTGGCGAACTCGCGACTACGTTGTATCTTTGAACTAGAAAATAAACGAAGTTTCAGTTTAAAGAGAAAAGTACCGAGTGAAATTCTCGTAATGCATTCTTTGTAAAAAGTACCCGGGAATGTTATATAAAACAAAAAACAAAATTTTTTAAATCAACATTTATTTTTCCACCTTCAAAGTAGACCCCATCGAGTTTAATATAACTGTGCCAGCGCAAGACCCATTCTTCGATACTTTTCCGGTAGGTAGATTTTGGTATGGCCTTTAGCTCCTTCTACATATTTACATTTATGGCCTCAATTGATAAAAAAACATTTACACTTTTACTTAAGATATTTTCAGCCCCTAGCAAAATATGGTTTCTCGGTGCCTCTGGCGAACTCGCGACTACGTTGTATCTTTGAACTAGAAAATAAACGAAGTTTTAGTTTAAAGAGAAAGGTACCGAGTGAAATTCTCGTAATACATTCTTTGTAAAAAGTACCCGGAATTGTTATATAAAACAAAAAACAAAATTTTTTAAATCAACATTTATTTTTCCACCCTCAAAGTAGACCCCATCGAGTTTAATATAACTGTGCCAGCGCAAGACCCATTCTTCGATACTTTTCCGGTAGGTAGATTTTGGTATGGCCTTTAGCTCCTTCTACATATTTACATTTATGGCCTCAATTGATAAAAAAACATTTACACTTTTACTTAAGACATTTTCAGCCCCTAGCAAAATATGGTTTCTCGGTGCCTCTGGCGAACTCGCGACTACGTTGTATCTTTGAACTAGAAAATAAACGAAGTTTTAGTTTAAAGAGAAAGGTACCGAGTGAAATTCTCGTAATACATTCTTTGTAAAAAGTACCCGGAATTGTTATATAAAACAAAAAACAAAATTTTTTAAATCAACATTTATTTTTCCACCCTCAAAGTAGACCCCATCGAGTTTAATATAACTGTGCCAGCGCAAGACCCATTCTTCGATACTTTTCCGGTACGTAGATTTTGGTATGGCCTTTAGCTCCTTCTACATATTTACATTTATGGCCTCAATTGATAAAAAAACATTTACACTTTTACTTAAGACATTTTCAGCCCCTAGCAAAATATGGTTTCTCGGTGCCTCTGGCGAACTCGCGACTACGTTGTATCTTTGAACTAGAAAATAAACGAAGTTTCAGTTTAAAGAGAAAGGTACCGAGTGAAATTCTCGTAATACATTCTTTGTAAAAAGTACCCGGAATTGTTATATAAAACAAAAAACAAAATTTATTAAATCAACATTTATTTTTCCACCCTCAAAGTAGACCCCATCGAGTTTAATATAACTGTGCCAGCGAAAGACCCATTCTTCGATACTTTTCCGGTAGGTAGATTTTGGTATGGCCTTTAGCTCCTTCTACATATTTACATTTATGGCCTCAATTGATAAAAAAACATTTACACTTTTACTTAAGACATTTTCAGCCCCTAGCAAAATATGGTTTCTCGGTGCCTCTGGCGAACTCGCGACTACGTTGTATTTTTGAACTAGAAAATAAACGAAGTTTCATTTTAAAGAGAAAAGTACCGAGTGAAATTCTCGTAATGCATTCTTTGTAAAAAGTACCCGGGATTGTTATATAAAACAAAAAACAAAATTTTTTAAATAACATTTATTTTTCCACCCTCAAAGTAGACCCCATCGAGTTTAATATAACTGTGCCAGCGCAAGACCCATTCTTCGATACTTTTCCGGTAGGTAGATTTTGGTATGGCCTTTAGCTCCTTCTACATATTTACATTTATGGCCTCAATTGATAAAAAAACATTTACACTTTTACTTAAGACATTTTCATCCCCTAGCAAAATATGGTTTCTCGGTGCCTCTGGCGAACTCGCGACTACGTTGTATCTTTGAACTAGAAAATAAACGAAGTTTCAGTTTAAAGAGAAAAGTACCGAGTGAAATTCTCGTAATGCATTCTTTGTAAAAAGTACCCGGGAATGTTATATAAAACAAAAAACAAAATTTTTTAAATCAACATTTATTTTTCCACCTTCAAAGTAGACCCCATCGAGTTTAATATAACTGTGCCAGCGCAAGACCCATTCTTCGATACTTTTCCGGTAGGTAGATTTTGGTATGGCCTTTAGCTCCTTCTACATATTTACATTTATGGCCTCAATTGATAAAAAAACATTTACACTTTTACTTAAGACATTTTCATCCCCTAGCAAAATATGGTTTCTCGGTGCCTCTGGCGAACTCGCGACTACGTTGTATCTTTGAACTAGAAAATAAACGAAGTTTCAGTTTAAAGAGAAAAGTACCGAGTGAAATTCTCGTAATGCATTCTTTGTAAAAAGTACCCGGGAATGTTATATAAAACAAAAAACAAAATTTTTTAAATCAACATTTATTTTTCCACCTTCAAAGTAGACCCCATCGAGTTTAATATAACTGTGCCAGCGCAAGACCCATTCTTCGATACTTTTCCGGTAGGTAGATTTTGGTATGGCCTTTAGCTCCTTCTACATATTTACATTTATGGCCTCAATTGATAAAAAAACATTTACACTTTTACTTAAGATATTTTCAGCCCCTAGCAAAATATGGTTTCTCGGTGCCTCTGGCGAACTCGCGACTACGTTGTATCTTTGAACTAGAAAATAAACGAAGTTTTAGTTTAAAGAGAAAGGTACCGAGTGAAATTCTCGTAATACATTCTTTGTAAAAAGTACCCGGAATTGTTATATAAAACAAAAAACAAAATTTTTTAAATCAACATTTATTTTTCCACCCTCAAAGTAGACCCCATCGAGTTTAATATAACTGTGCCAGCGCAAGACCCATTCTTCGATACTTTTCCGGTAGGTAGATTTTGGTATGGCCTTTAGCTCCTTCTACATATTTACATTTATGGCCTCAATTGATAAAAAAACATTTACACTTTTACTTAAGACATTTTCAGCCCCTAGCAAAATATGGTTTCTCGGTGCCTCTGGCGAACTCGCGACTACGTTGTATCTTTGAACTAGAAAATAAACGAAGTTTTAGTTTAAAGAGAAAGGTACCGAGTGAAATTCTCGTAATACATTCTTTGTAAAAAGTACCCGGAATTGTTATATAAAACAAAAAACAAAATTTTTTAAATCAACATTTATTTTTCCACCCTCAAAGTAGACCCCATCGAGTTTAATATAACTGTGCCAGCGCAAGACCCATTCTTCGATACTTTTCCGGTACGTAGATTTTGGTATGGCCTTTAGCTCCTTCTACATATTTACATTTATGGCCTCAATTGATAAAAAAACATTTACACTTTTACTTAAGACATTTTCAGCCCCTAGCAAAATATGGTTTCTCGGTGCCTCTGGCGAACTCGCGACTACGTTGTATCTTTGAACTAGAAAATAAACGAAGTTTCAGTTTAAAGAGAAAGGTACCGAGTGAAATTCTCGTAATACATTCTTTGTAAAAAGTACCCGGAATTGTTATATAAAACAAAAAACAAAATTTATTAAATCAACATTTATTTTTCCACCCTCAAAGTAGACCCCATCGAGTTTAATATAACTGTGCCAGCGAAAGACCCATTCTTCGATACTTTTCCGGTAGGTAGATTTTGGTATGGCCTTTAGCTCCTTCTACATATTTACATTTATGGCCTCAATTGATAAAAAAACATTTACACTTTTACTTAAGACATTTTCAGCCCCTAGCAAAATATGGTTTCTCGGTGCCTCTGGCGAACTCGCGACTACGTTGTATTTTTGAACTAGAAAATAAACGAAGTTTCATTTTAAAGAGAAAAGTACCGAGTGAAATTCTCGTAATGCATTCTTTGTAAAAAGTACCCGGGATTGTTATATAAAACAAAAAACAAAATTTTTTAAATAACATTTATTTTTCCACCCTCAAAGTAGACCCCATCAAGTTTAATATAACTGTGCCAGCGCAAGACCCATTCTTCGATACTTTTCCGGTAGGTAGATTTTGGTATGGCCTTTAGCTCCTTCTACATATTTACATTTATGGCCTCAATTGATAAAAAAACATTTACACTTTTACTTAAGACATTTTCATCCCCTAGCAAAATATGGTTTCTCGGTGCCTCTGGCGAACTCGCGACTACGTTGTATCTTTGAACTAGAAAATAAACGAAGTTTCAGTTTAAAGAGAAAAGTACCGAGTGAAATTCTCGTAATGCATTCTTTGTAAAAAGTACCCGGGATTGTTATATAAAACAAAAAACAAAATTTTTTAAATCAACATTTATTTTTCCACCTTCAAAGTAGACCCCATCGAGTTTAATATAACTGTGCCAGCGCAAGACCCATTCTTCGATACTTTTCCGGTAGGTAGATTTCTGTATGGCCTTTAGCTCCTTCTACATATTTACATTTATGGCCTCAATTGATAAAAAAACATTTACACTTTTACTTAAGACATTTTCAGCCCCTAGCAAAATATGGTTTCTCGGTGCCTCTGGCGAACTCGCGACTACGTTGTATCTTTGAACTAGAAAATAAACGAAGTTTCAGTTTAAAGAGAAAAGTACCGAGTGAAATTCTCGTAATGCATTCTTTGTAAAAAGTACCCGGGATTGTTATATAAAACAAAAAAGAAAATTTTTTAAATCAACATTTATTTTTCCACCCTCAAAGTAGACCCCATCGAGTTTAATATAACTGTGCCAGCGCAAGACCCATTCTTCGATACTTTTCCGGTAGGTAGATTTTGGTATGGCCTTTAGCTCCTTCTACATATTTACATTTATGGCCTCAATTGATAAAAAAACATTTACACTTTTACTTAAGACATTTTCAGCCCCTAGCAAAATATGGTTTCTCGGTGCCTCTGGCGAACTCGCGACTACGTTGTATCTTTGAACTAGAAAATAAACGAAGTTTCAGTTTAAAGAGAAAAGTACCGAGTGAAATTCTCGTAATGCATTCTTTGTAAAAAGTACCCGGGATTGTTATATAAAACAAAAAACAAAATTTTTTAAATCAACATTTATTTTTCCACCCTCAAAGTAGACCCCATCGAGTTTAATATAACTGTGCCAGCGCAAGACCCATTCTTCGATACTTTTCCGGTAGGTAGATTTTGGTATGGCCTTTAGCTCCTTCTACATATTTACATTTATGGCCTCAATTGATAAAAAAACATTTACACTTTTACTTAAGACATTTTCATCCCCTAGCAAAATATGGTTTCTCGGTGCCTCTGGCGAACTCGCGACTACGTTGTATCTTTGAACTAGAAAATAAACGAAGTTTCAGTTTAAAGAGAAAAGTACCGAGTGAAATTCTCGTAATGCATTCTTTGTAAAAAGTACCCGGGATTGTTATATAAAACAAAAAACAAAATTTTTTAAATCAACATTTATTTTTCCACCTTCAAAGTAGACCCCATCGAGTTTAATATAACTGTGCCAGCGCAAGACCCATTCTTCGATACTTTTCCGGTAGGTAGATTTTGGTATGGCCTTTAGCTCCTTCTACATATTTACATTTATGGCCTCAATTGATAAAAAAACATTTACACTTTTACTTAAGACATTTTCAGCCCCTAGCAAAATATGGTTTCTCGGTGCCTCTGGCGAACTCGCGACTACGTTGTATCTTTGAACTAGAAAATAAACGAAGTTTCAGTTTAAAGAGAAAAGTACCGAGTGAAATTCTCGTAATGCATTCTTTGTAAAAAGTACCCGGGATTGTTATATAAAACAAAAAACAAAATTTTTTAAATCAACATTTATTTTTCCACCCTCAAAGTAGACCCCATCGAGTTTAATATAACTGTGCCAGCGCAAGACCCATTCTTCGATACTTTTCCGGTAGGTAGATTTTGGTATGGCCTTTAGCTCCTTCTACATATTTACATTTATGGCCTCAATTGATAAAAAAACATTTACACTTTTACTTAAGACATTTTCAGCCCCTAGCAAAATATGGTTTCTCGGTGCCTCTGGCGAACTCGCGACTACGTTGTATCTTTGAACTAGAAAATAAACGAAGTTTCAGTTTAAAGAGAAAAGTACCGAGTGAAATTCTCGTAATGCATTCTTTGTAAAAAGTACCAGGGATTGTTATATAAAACAAAAAACAAAATTTTTTAAATCAACATTTATTTTTCCACCTTCAAAGTAGACCCCATCGAGTTTAATATAACTGTGCCAGCGCAAGACCCATTCTTCGATACTTTTCCGGTAGGTAGATTTTGGTATGGCCTTTAGCTCCTTCTACATATTTACATTTATGGCCTCAATTGATAAAAAAACATTTACACTTTTACTTAAGACATTTTCATCCCCTAGCAAAATATGGTTTCTCGGTGCCTCTGGCGAACTCGCGACTACGTTGTATCTTTGAACTAGAAAATAAACGAAGTTTCAGTTTAAAGAGAAAAGTACCGAGTGAAATTCTCGTAATGCATTCTTTGTAAAAAGTACCCGGGATTGTTATATAAAACAAAAAACAAAATTTTTTAAATCAACATTTATTTTTCCACCTTCAAAGTAGACCCCATCGAGTTTAATATAACTGTGCCAGCGCAAGACCCATTCTTCGATACTTTTCCGGTAGGTAGATTTTGGTATGGCCTTTAGCTCCTTCTACATATTTACATTTATGGCCTCAATTGATAAAAAAACATTTACACTTTTACTTAAGACATTTTCAGCCCCTAGCAAAATATGGTTTCTCGGTGCCTCTGGCGAACTCGCGACTACGTTGTATCTTTGAACTAGAAAATAAACGAAGTTTTAGTTTAAAGAGAAAGGTACCGAGTGAAATTCTCGTAATACATTCTTTGTAAAAAGTACCCGGGATTGTTATATAAAACAAAAAACAAAATTTTTTAAATCAACATTTATTTTTCCACCCTCAAAGTAGACCCCATCGAGTTTAATATAACTGTGCCAGCGCAAGACCCATTCTTCGATACTTTTCCGGTAGGTAGATTTTGGTATGGCCTTTAGCTCCTTCTACATATTTACATTTATGGCCTCAATTGATAAAAAAACATTTACACTTTTACTTAAGACATTTTCAGCCCCTAGCAAAATATGGTTTCTCGGTGCCTCTGGCGAACTCGCGACTACGTTGTATCTTTGAACTAGAAAATAAACGAAGTTTCAGTTTAAAGAGAAAAGTACCGAGTGAAATTCTCGTAATGCATTCTTTGTAAAAAGTACCCGGGATTGTTATATAAAACAAAAAACAAAATTTTTTAAATCAACATTTATTTTTCCACCCTCAAAGTAGACCCCATCGAGTTTAATATAACTGTGCCAGCGCAAGACCCATTCTTCGATACTTTTCCGGTAGGTAGATTTTGGTATGGCCTTTAGCTCCTTCTACATATTTACATTTATGGCCTCAATTGATAAAAAAACATTTACACTTTTACTTAAGACATTTTCATCCCCTAGCAAAATATGGTTTCTCGGTGCCTCTGGCGAACTCGCGACTACGTTGTATCTTTGAACTAGAAAATAAACGAAGTTTCAGTTTAAAGAGAAAAGTACCGAGTGAAATTCTCGTAATGCATTCTTTGTAAAAAGTACCCGGGATTGTTATATAAAACAAAAAACAAAATTTTTTAAATCAACATTTATTTTTCCACCTTCAAAGTAGACCCCATCGAGTTTAATATAACTGTGCCAGCGCAAGACCCATTCTTCGATACTTTTCCGGTAGGTAGATTTTGGTATGGCCTTTAGCTCCTTCTACATATTTACATTTATGGCCTCAATTGATAAAAAAACATTTACACTTTTACTTAAGACATTTTCAGCCCCTAGCAAAATATGGTTTCTCGGTGCCTCTGGCGAACTCGCGACTACGTTGTATCTTTGAACTAGAAAATAAACGAAGTTTCAGTTTAAAGAGAAAAGTACCGAGTGAAATTCTCGTAATGCATTCTTTGTAAAAAGTACCCGGGATTGTTATATAAAACAAAAAACAAAATTTTTTAAATCAACATTTATTTTTCCACCCTCAAAGTAGACCCCATCGAGTTTAATATAACTGTGCCAGCGCAAGACCCATTCTTCGATACTTTTCCGGTAGGTAGATTTTGGTATGGCCTTTAGCTCCTTCTACATATTTACATTTATGGCCTCAATTGATAAAAAAACATTTACACTTTTACTTAAGACATTTTCAGCCCCTAGCAAAATATGGTTTCTCGGTGCCTCTGGCGAACTCGCGACTACGTTGTATCTTTGAACTAGAAAATAAACGAAGTTTCAGTTTAAAGAGAAAAGTACCGAGTGAAATTCTCGTAATGCATTCTTTGTAAAAAGTACCAGGGATTGTTATATAAAACAAAAAACAAAATTTTTTAAATCAACATTTATTTTTCCACCTTCAAAGTAGACCCCATCGAGTTTAATATAACTGTGCCAGCGCAAGACCCATTCTTCGATACTTTTCCGGTAGGTAGATTTTGGTATGGCCTTTAGCTCCTTCTACATATTTACATTTATGGCCTCAATTGATAAAAAAACATTTACACTTTTACTTAAGACATTTTCATCCCCTAGCAAAATATGGTTTCTCGGTGCCTCTGGCGAACTCGCGACTACGTTGTATCTTTGAACTAGAAAATAAACGAAGTTTCAGTTTAAAGAGAAAAGTACCGAGTGAAATTCTCGTAATGCATTCTTTGTAAAAAGTACCCGGGATTGTTATATAAAACAAAAAACAAAATTTTTTAAATCAACATTTATTTTTCCACCTTCAAAGTAGACCCCATCGAGTTTAATATAACTGTGCCAGCGCAAGACCCATTCTTCGATACTTTTCCGGTAGGTAGATTTTGGTATGGCCTTTAGCTCCTTCTACATATTTACATTTATGGCCTCAATTGATAAAAAAACATTTACACTTTTACTTAAGACATTTTCAGCCCCTAGCAAAATATGGTTTCTCGGTGCCTCTGGCGAACTCGCGACTACGTTGTATCTTTGAACTAGAAAATAAACGAAGTTTTAGTTTAAAGAGAAAGGTACCGAGTGAAATTCTCGTAATACATTCTTTGTAAAAAGTACCCGGGATTGTTATATAAAACAAAAAACAAAATTTTTTAAATCAACATTTATTTTTCCACCCTCAAAGTAGACCCCATCGAGTTTAATATAACTGTGCCAGCGCAAGACCCATTCTTCGATACTTTTCCGGTAGGTAGATTTTGGTATGGCCTTTAGCTCCTTCTACATATTTACATTTATGGCCTCAATTGATAAAAAAACATTTACACTTTTACTTAAGACATTTTCAGCCCCTAGCAAAATATGGTTTCTCGGTGCCTCTGGCGAAGTCGCGACTACGTTGTATCTTTGAACTAGAAAATAAACGAAGTTTCAGTTTAAAGAGAAAAGTACCGAGTGAAATTCTCGTAATGCATTCTTTGTAAAAAGTACCCGGGATTGTTATATAAAACAAAAAACAAAATTTTTTAAATCAACATTTATTTTTCCACCCTCAAAGTAGACCCCATCGAGTTTAATATAACTGTGCCAGCGCAAGACCCATTCTTCGATACTTTTCCGGTAGGTAGATTTTGGTATGGCCTTTAGCTCCTTCTACATATTTACATTTATGGCCTCAATTGATAAAAAAACATTTACACTTTTACTTAAGACATTTTCATCCCCTAGCAAAATATGGTTTCTCGGTGCCTCTGGCGAACTCGCGACTACGTTGTATCTTTGAACTAGAAAATAAACGAAGTTTCAGTTTAAAGAGAAAAGTACCGAGTGAAATTCTCGTAATGCATTCTTTGTAAAAAGTACCCGGGATTGTTATATAAAACAAAAAACAAAATTTTTTAAATCAACATTTATTTTTCCACCTTCAAAGTAGACCCCATCGAGTTTAATATAACTGTGCCAGCGCAAGACCCATTCTTCGATACTTTTCCGGTAGGTAGATTTTGGTATGGCCTTTAGCTCCTTCTACATATTTACATTTATGGCCTCAATTGATAAAAAAACATTTACACTTTTACTTAAGACATTTTCAGCCCCTAGCAAAATATGGTTTCTCGGTGCCTCTGGCGAACTCGCGACTACGTTGTATCTTTGAACTAGAAAATAAACGAAGTTTCAGTTTAAAGAGAAAAGTACCGAGTGAAATTCTCGTAATGCATTCTTTGTAAAAAGTACCCGGGATTGTTATATAAAACAAAAAACAAAATTTTTTAAATCAACATTTATTTTTCCACCCTCAAAGTAGACCCCATCGAGTTTAATATAACTGTGCCAGCGCAAGACCCATTCTTCGATACTTTTCCGGTAGGTAGATTTTGGTATGGCCTTTAGCTCCTTCTACATATTTACATTTATGGCCTCAATTGATAAAAAAACATTTACACTTTTACTTAAGACATTTTCAGCCCCTAGCAAAATATGGTTTCTCGGTGCCTCTGGCGAACTCGCGACTACGTTGTATCTTTGAACTAGAAAATAAACGAAGTTTCAGTTTAAAGAGAAAAGTACCGAGTGAAATTCTCGTAATGCATTCTTTGTAAAAAGTACCAGGGATTGTTATATAAAACAAAAAACAAAATTTTTTAAATCAACATTTATTTTTCCACCTTCAAAGTAGACCCCATCGAGTTTAATATAACTGTGCCAGCGCAAGACCCATTCTTCGATACTTTTCCGGTAGGTAGATTTTGGTATGGCCTTTAGCTCCTTCTACATATTTACATTTATGGCCTCAATTGATAAAAAAACATTTACACTTTTACTTAAGACATTTTCATCCCCTAGCAAAATATGGTTTCTCGGTGCCTCTGGCGAACTCGCGACTACGTTGTATCTTTGAACTAGAAAATAAACGAAGTTTCAGTTTAAAGAGAAAAGTACCGAGTGAAATTCTCGTAATGCATTCTTTGTAAAAAGTACCCGGGATTGTTATATAAAACAAAAAACAAAATTTTTTAAATCAACATTTATTTTTCCACCTTCAAAGTAGACCCCATCGAGTTTAATATAACTGTGCCAGCGCAAGACCCATTCTTCGATACTTTTCCGGTAGGTAGATTTTGGTATGGCCTTTAGCTCCTTCTACATATTTACATTTATGGCCTCAATTGATAAAAAAACATTTACACTTTTACTTAAGACATTTTCAGCCCCTAGCAAAATATGGTTTCTCGGTGCCTCTGGCGAACTCGCGACTACGTTGTATCTTTGAACTAGAAAATAAACGAAGTTTTAGTTTAAAGAGAAAGGTACCGAGTGAAATTCTCGTAATACATTCTTTGTAAAAAGTACCCGGAATTGTTATATAAAACAAAAAACAAAATTTTTTAAATCAACATTTATTTTTCCACCTTCAAAGTAGACCCCATCGAGTTTAATATAACTGTGCCAGCGCAAGACCCATTCTTCGATACTTTTCCGGTAGGTAGATTTTGGTATGGCCTTTAGCTCCTTCTACATATTTACATTTATGGCCTCAATTGATAAAAAAACATTTACACTTTTACTTAAGACATTTTCAGCCCCTAGCAAAATATGGTTTCTCGGTGCCTCTGGCGAACTCGCGACTACGTTGTATCTTTGAACTAGAAAATAAACGAAGTTTTAGTTTAAAGAGAAAGGTACCGAGTGAAATTCTCGTAATACATTCTTTGTAAAAAGTACCCGGAATTGTTATATAAAACAAAAAACAAAATTTTTTAAATCAACATTTATTTTTCCACCCTCAAAGTAGACCCCATCGAGTTTAATATAACTGTGCCAGCGCAAGACCCATTCTTCGATACTTTTCCGGTAGGTAGATTTTGGTATGGCCTTTAGCTCCTTCTACATATTTACATTTATGGCCTCAATTGATAAAAAAACATTTACACTTTTACTTAAGACATTTTCAGCCCCTAGCAAAATATGGTTTCTCGGTGCCTCTGGCGAACTCGCGACTACGTTGTATCTTTGAACTAGAAAATAAACGAAGTTTTAGTTTAAAGAGAAAGGTACCGAGTGAAATTCTCGTAATACATTCTTTGTAAAAAGTACCCGGAATTGTTATATAAAACAAAAAACAAAATTTTTTAAATCAACATTTATTTTTCCACCCTCAAAGTAGACCCCATCGAGTTTAATATAACTGTGCCAGCGCAAGACCCATTCTTCGATACTTTTCCGGTAGGTAGATTTTGGTATGGCCTTTAGCTCCTTCTACATATTTACATTTATGGCCTCAATTGATAAAAAAACATTTACACTTTTACTTAAGACATTTTCAGCCCCTAGCAAAATATGGTTTCTCGGTGCCTCTGGCGAACTCGCGACTACGTTGTATCTTTGAACTAGAAAATAAACGAAGTTTTAGTTTAAAGAGAAAGGTACCGAGTGAAATTCTCGTAATACATTCTTTGTAAAAAGTACCCGGAATTGTTATATAAAACAAAAAACAAATTTTTTTAAATCAACATTTATTTTTCCACCCTCAAAGTAGACCCCATCGAGTTTAATATAACTGTGCCAGCGCAAGACCCATTCTTCGATACTTTTCCGGTAGGTAGATTTTGGTATGGCCTTTAGCTCCTTCTACATATTTACATTTATGGCCTCAATTGATAAAAAAACATTTACACTTTTACTTAAGACATTTTCAGCCCCTAGCAAAATATGGTTTCTCGGTGCCTCTGGCGAACTCGCGACTACGTTGTATCTTTGAACTAGAAAATAAACGAAGTTTCAGTTTAAAGAGAAAAGTACCGAGTGAAATTCTCGTAATGCATTCTTTGTAAAAAGTACCCGGGATTGTTATATAAAACAAAAAACAAAATTTTTTAAATCAACATTTATTTTTCCACCTTCAAAGTAGACCCCATCGAGTTTAATATAACTGTGCCAGCGCAAGACCCATTCTTCGATACTTTTCCGGTAGGTAGATTTTGGTATGGCCTTTAGCTCCTTCTACATATTTACATTTATGGCCTCAATTGATAAAAAAACATTTACACTTTTACTTAAGACATTTTCATCCCCTAGCAAAATATGGTTTCTCGGTGCCTCTGGCGAACTCGCGACTACGTTGTATCTTTGAACTAGAAAATAAACGAAGTTTCAGTTTAAAGAGAAAAGTACCGAGTGAAATTCTCGTAATGCATTCTTTGTAAAAAGTACCCGGGATTGTTATATAAAACAAAAAACAAAATTTTTTAAATCAACATTTATTTTTCCACCTTCAAAGTAGACCCCATCGAGTTTAATATAACTGTGCCAGCGCAAGACCCATTCTTCGATACTTTTCCGGTAGGTAGATTTTGGTATGGCCTTTAGCTCCTTCTACATATTTACATTTATGGCCTCAATTGATAAAAAAACATTTACACTTTTACTTAAGATATTTTCAGCCCCTAGCAAAATATGGTTTCTCGGTGCCTCTGGCGAACTCGCGACTACGTTGTATCTTTGAACTAGAAAATAAACGAAGTTTTAGTTTAAAGAGAAAGGTACCGAGTGAAATTCTCGTAATACATTCTTTGTAAAAAGTACCCGGAATTGTTATATAAAACAAAAAACAAAATTTTTTAAATCAACATTTATTTTTCCACCCTCAAAGTAGACCCCATCGAGTTTAATATAACTGTGCCAGCGCAAGACCCATTCTTCGATACTTTTCCGGTAGGTAGATTTTGGTATGGCCTTTAGCTCCTTCTACATATTTACATTTATGGCCTCAATTGATAAAAAAACATTTACACTTTTACTTAAGACATTTTCAGCCCCTAGCAAAATATGGTTTCTCGGTGCCTCTGGCGAACTCGCAACTACGTTGTATCTTTGAACTAGAAAATAAACGAAGTTTCAGTTTAAAGAGAAAGGTACCGAGTGAAATTCTCGTAATACATTCTTTGTAAAAAGTACCCGGAATTGTTATATAAAACAAAAAACAAAATTTTTTAAATCAACATTTATTTTTCCACCCTCAAAGTAGACCCCATCGAGTTTAATATAACTGTGCCAGCGCAAGACCCATTCTTCGATACTTTTCCGGTACGTAGATTTTGGTATGGCCTTTAGCTCCTTCTACATATTTACATTTATGGCCTCAATTGATAAAAAAACATTTACACTTTTACTTAAGACATTTTCAGCCCCTAGCAAAATATGGTTTCTCGGTGCCTCTGGCGAACTCGCGACTACGTTGTATCTTTGAACTAGAAAATAAACGAAGTTTCAGTTTAAAGAGAAAGGTACCGAGTGAAATTCTCGTAATACATTCTTTGTAAAAAGTACCCGGAATTGTTATATAAAACAAAAAACAAAATTTATTAAATCAACATTTATTTTTCCACCCTCAAAGTAGACCCCATCGAGTTTAATATAACTGTGCCAGCGAAAGACCCATTCTTCGATACTTTTCCGGTAGGTAGATTTTGGTATGGCCTTTAGCTCCTTCTACATATTTACATTTATGGCCTCAATTGATAAAAAAACATTTACACTTTTACTTAAGACATTTTCAGCCCCTAGCAAAATATGGTTTCTCGGTGCCTCTGGCGAACTCGCGACTACGTTGTATCTTTGAACTAGAAAATAAACGAAGTTTCAGTTTAAAGAGAAAAGTACCGAGTGAAATTCTCGTAATGCATTCTTTGTAAAAAGTACCCGGGATTGTTATATAAAACAAAAAACAAAATTTTTTAAATCAACATTTATTTTTCCACCCTCAAAGTAGACCCCATCGAGTTTAATATAACTGTGCCAGCGCAAGACCCATTCTTCGATACTTTTCCGGTAGGTAGATTTTGGTATGGCCTTTAGCTCCTTCTACATATTTACATTTATGGCCTCAATTGATAAAAAAACATTTACACTTTTACTTAAGACATTTTCATCCCCTAGCAAAATATGGTTTCTCGGTGCCTCTGGCGAACTCGCGACTACGTTGTATCTTTGAACTAGAAAATAAACGAAGTTTCAGTTTAAAGAGAAAAGTACCGAGTGAAATTCTCGTAATGCATTCTTTGTAAAAAGTACCCGGGATTGTTATATAAAACAAAAAACAAAATTTTTTAAATCAACATTTATTTTTCCACCTTCAAAGTAGACCCCATCGAGTTTAATATAACTGTGCCAGCGCAAGACCCATTCTTCGATACTTTTCCGGTAGGTAGATTTTGGTATGGCCTTTAGCTCCTTCTACATATTTACATTTATGGCCTCAATTGATAAAAAAACATTTACACTTTTACTTAAGACATTTTCAGCCCCTAGCAAAATATGGTTTCTCGGTGCCTCTGGCGAACTCGCGACTACGTTGTATCTTTGAACTAGAAAATAAACGAAGTTTCAGTTTAAAGAGAAAAGTACCGAGTGAAATTCTCGTAATGCATTCTTTGTAAAAAGTACCCGGGATTGTTATATAAAACAAAAAACAAAATTTTTTAAATCAACATTTATTTTTCCACCCTCAAAGTAGACCCCATCGAGTTTAATATAACTGTGCCAGCGCAAGACCCATTCTTCGATACTTTTCCGGTAGGTAGATTTTGGTATGGCCTTTAGCTCCTTCTACATATTTACATTTATGGCCTCAATTGATAAAAAAACATTTACACTTTTACTTAAGACATTTTCAGCCCCTAGCAAAATATGGTTTCTCGGTGCCTCTGGCGAACTCGCGACTACGTTGTATCTTTGAACTAGAAAATAAACGAAGTTTCAGTTTAAAGAGAAAAGTACCGAGTGAAATTCTCGTAATGCATTCTTTGTAAAAAGTACCAGGGATTGTTATATAAAACAAAAAACAAAATTTTTTAAATCAACATTTATTTTTCCACCTTCAAAGTAGACCCCATCGAGTTTAATATAACTGTGCCAGCGCAAGACCCATTCTTCGATACTTTTCCGGTAGGTAGATTTTGGTATGGCCTTTAGCTCCTTCTACATATTTACATTTATGGCCTCAATTGATAAAAAAACATTTACACTTTTACTTAAGACATTTTCATCCCCTAGCAAAATATGGTTTCTCGGTGCCTCTGGCGAACTCGCGACTACGTTGTATCTTTGAACTAGAAAATAAACGAAGTTTCAGTTTAAAGAGAAAAGTACCGAGTGAAATTCTCGTAATGCATTCTTTGTAAAAAGTACCCGGGATTGTTATATAAAACAAAAAACAAAATTTTTTAAATCAACATTTATTTTTCCACCTTCAAAGTAGACCCCATCGAGTTTAATATAACTGTGCCAGCGCAAGACCCATTCTTCGATACTTTTCCGGTAGGTAGATTTTGGTATGGCCTTTAGCTCCTTCTACATATTTACATTTATGGCCTCAATTGATAAAAAAACATTTACACTTTTACTTAAGACATTTTCAGCCCCTAGCAAAATATGGTTTCTCGGTGCCTCTGGCGAACTCGCGACTACGTTGTATCTTTGAACTAGAAAATAAACGAAGTTTCAGTTTAAAGAGAAAGGTACCGAGTGAAATTCTCGTAATACATTCTTTGTAAAAATTACCCGGAATTGTTATATAAAACAAAAAACAAAATTTTTTAAATCAACATTTATTTTTCCACCTTCAAAGTAGACCCCATCGAGTTTAATATAACTGTGCCAGCGCAAGACCCATTCTTCGATACTTTTCCGATAGGTAGATTTTGATATGGCCTTTAGCTCCTTCTACAAATTTACATTTATGGCCTCAATTGATTAAAAAAAAACATTTACACATTTACTTAAGACATTTTCAGCCCCTAGCAAAATATGGTTTCTCGGTGCCTCTGGCGAACTCGCGACTACGTTGTATCTTTGAACTAGAAAATAAACGAAGTTTTAGTTTAAAGAGAAAGGTACCGAGTGAAATTCTCGTAATACATTCTTTGTAAAAAGTACCCGGAATTGTTATATAAAACAAAAAACAAAATTTTTTAAATCAACATTTATTTTCCACCCTCAAAGTAGACCCCATCGAGTTTAATATAACTGTGCCAGCGCAAGACCCATTCTTCGATACTTTTCCGGTAGGTAGATTTTGGTATGGCCTTTAGCTCCTTCTACATATTTACATTTATGGCCTCAATTGATAAAAAAACATTTACACTTTTACTTAAGACATTTTCATCCCCTAGCAAAATATGGTTTCTCGGTGCCTCTGGCGAACTCGCGACTACGTTGTATCTTTGAACTAGAAAATAAACGAAGTTTCAGTTTAAAGAGAAAAGTACCGAGTGAAATTCTCGTAATGCATTCTTTGTAAAAAGTACCCGGGATTGTTATATAAAACAAAAAACAAAATTTTTTAAATCAACATTTATTTTTCCACCCTCAAAGTAGACCCCATCGAGTTTAATATAACTGTGCCAGCGCAAGACCCATTCTTCGATACTTTTCCGGTAGGTAGATTTTGGTATGGCCTTTAGCTCCTTCTACATATTTACATTTATGGCCTCAATTGATAAAAAAACATTTACACTTTTACTTAAGACATTTTCAGCCCCTAGCAAAATATGGTTTCTCGGTGCCTCTGGCGAACTCGCGACTACGTTGTATCTTTGAACTAGAAAATAAACGAAGTTTCAGTTTAAAGAGAAAAGTACCGAGTGAAATTCTCGTAATGCATTCTTTGTAAAAAGTACCAGGGATTGTTATATAAAACAAAAAACAAAATTTTTTAAATCAACATTTATTTTTCCACCTTCAAAGTAGACCCCATCGAGTTTAATATAACTGTGCCAGCGCAAGACCCATTCTTCGATACTTTTCCGGTAGGTAGATTTTGGTATGGCCTTTAGCTCCTTCTACATATTTACATTTATGGCCTCAATTGATAAAAAAACATTTACACTTTTACTTAAGACATTTTCATCCCCTAGCAAAATATGGTTTCTCGGTGCCTCTGGCGAACTCGCGACTACGTTGTATCTTTGAACTAGAAAATAAACGAAGTTTCAGTTTAAAGAGAAAAGTACCGAGTGAAATTCTCGTAATGCATTCTTTGTAAAAAGTACCCGGGATTGTTATATAAAACAAAAAACAAAATTTTTTAAATCAACATTTATTTTTCCACCTTCAAAGTAGACCCCATCGAGTTTAATATAACTGTGCCAGCGCAAGACCCATTCTTCGATACTTTTCCGGTAGGTAGATTTTGGTATGGCCTTTAGCTCCTTCTACATATTTACATTTATGGCCTCAATTGATAAAAAAACATTTACACTTTTACTTAAGACATTTTCAGCCCCTAGCAAAATATGGTTTCTCGGTGCCTCTGGCGAACTCGCGACTACGTTGTATCTTTGAACTAGAAAATAAACGAAGTTTCAGTTTAAAGAGAAAGGTACCGAGTGAAATTCTCGTAATACATTCTTTGTAAAAATTACCCGGAATTGTTATATAAAACAAAAAACAAAATTTTTTAAATCAACATTTATTTTTCCACCTTCAAAGTAGACCCCATCGAGTTTAATATAACTGTGCCAGCGCAAGACCCATTCTTCGATACTTTTCCGATAGGTAGATTTTGATATGGCCTTTAGCTCCTTCTACAAATTTACATTTATGGCCTCAATTGATTAAAAAAAAACATTTACACATTTACTTAAGACATTTTCAGCCCCTAGCAAAATATGGTTTCTCGGTGCCTCTGGCGAACTCGCGACTACGTTGTATCTTTGAACTAGAAAATAAACGAAGTTTTAGTTTAAAGAGAAAGGTACCGAGTGAAATTCTCGTAATACATTCTTTGTAAAAAGTACCCGGAATTGTTATATAAAACAAAAAACAAAATTTTTTAAATCAACATTTATTTTCCACCCTCAAAGTAGACCCCATCGAGTTTAATATAACTGTGCCAGCGCAAGACCCATTCTTCGATACTTTTCCGGTAGGTAGATTTTGGTATGGCCTTTAGCTCCTTCTACATATTTACATTTATGGCCTCAATTGATAAAAAAAATTTACACTTTTACTTAAGACATTTTCATCCCCTAGCAAAATATGGTTTCTCGGTGCCTCTGGCGAACTCGCGACTACGTTGTATCTTTGAACTAGAAAATAAACGAAGTTTCAGTTTAAAGAGAAAAGTACCGAGTGAAATTCTCGTAATGCATTCTTTGTAAAAAGTACCCGGGATTGTTATATAAAACAAAAAACAAAATTTTTTAAATCAACATTTATTTTTCCACCTTCAAAGTAGACCCCATCGAGTTTAATATAACTGTGCCAGCGCAAGACCCATTCTTCGATACTTTTCCGGTAGGTAGATTTTGGTATGGCCTTTAGCTCCTTCTACATATTTACATTTATGGCCTCAATTGATAAAAAAACATTTACACTTTTACTTAAGACATTTTCAGCCCCTAGCAAAATATGGTTTCTCGGTGCCTCTGGCGAACTCGCGACTACGTTGTATCTTTGAACTAGAAAATAAACGAAGTTTCAGTTTAAAGAGAAAGGTACCGAGTGAAATTCTCGTAATACATTCTTTGTAAAAATTACCCGGAATTGTTATATAAAACAAAAAACAAAATTTTTTAAATCAACATTTATTTTTCCACCTTCAAAGTAGACCCCATCGAGTTTAATATAACTGTGCCAGCGCAAGACCCATTCTTCGATACTTTTCCGGTAGGTAGATTTTGGTATGGCCTTTAGCTCCTTCTACATATTTACATTTATGGCCTCAATTGATAAAAAAACATTTACACTTTTACTTAAGACATTTTCATCCCCTAGCAAAATATGGTTTCTCGGTGCCTCTGGCGAACTCGCGACTACGTTGTATCTTTGAACTAGAAAATAAACGAAGTTTCAGTTTAAAGAGAAAAGTACCGAGTGAAATTATCCTAATGCATTCTGTGTAAAAAGTACCCGGGATTGTTATATAAAACAAAAAACAAAATTTTTTAAATCAACATTTATTTTTCCACCTTCAAAGTAGACCCCATCGAGTTTAATATAACTGTGCCAGCGCAAGACCCATTCTTCGATACTTTTCCGATAGGTAGATTTTGATATGGCCTTTAGCTCCTTCTACAAATTTACATTTATGGCCTCAATTGATTAAAAAAAAACATTTACACATTTACTTAAGACATTTTCAGCCCCTAGCAAAATATGGTTTCTCGGTGCCTCTGGCGAACTCGCGACTACGTTGTATCTTTGAACTAGAAAATAAACGAAGTTTTAGTTTAAAGAGAAAGGTACCGAGTGAAATTCTCGTAATACATTCTTTGTAAAAAGTACCCGGAATTGTTATATAAAACAAAAAACAAAATTTTTTAAATCAACATTTATTTTTCCACCCTCAAAGTAGACCCCATCGAGTTTAATATAACTGTGCCAGCGCAAGACCCATTCTTCGATACTTTTCCGGTAGGTAGATTTTGGTATGGCCTTTAGCTCCTTCTACATATTTACATTTATGGCCTCAATTGATAAAAAAACATTTACACTTTTACTTAAGACATTTTCAGCCCCTAGCAAAATATGGTTTCTCGGTGCCTCTGGCGAACTCGCGACTACGTTGTATCTTTGAACTAGAAAATAAACGAAGTTTTAGTTTAAAGAGAAAGGTACCGAGTGAAATTCTCGTAATACATTCTTTGTAAAAAGTACCCGGAATTGTTATATAAAACAAAAAACAAAATTTTTTAAATCAACATTTATTTTTCCACCCTCAAAGTAGACCCCATCGAGTTTAATATAACTGTGCCAGCGCAAGACCCATTCTTCGATACTTTTCCGGTACGTAGATTTTGGTATGGCCTTTAGCTCCTTCTACATATTTACATTTATGGCCTCAATTGATAAAAAAACATTTACACTTTTACTTAAGACATTTTCAGCCCCTAGCAAAATATGGTTTCTCGGTGCCTCTGGCGAACTCGCGACTACGTTGTATCTTTGAACTAGAAAATAAACGAAGTTTCAGTTTAAAGAGAAAGGTACCGAGTGAAATTCTCGTAATACATTCTTTGTAAAAAGTACCCGGAATTGTTATATAAAACAAAAAACAAAATTTTTTAAATCAACATTTATTTTTCCACCCTCAAAGTAGACCCCATCGAGTTTAATATAACTGTGCCAGCGCAAGATCCATTCTTCGATACTTTTCCGGTAGGTAGATTTTGGTATGGCCTTTAGCTCCTTCTACATATTTACATTTATGGCCTCAATTGATAAAAAAACATTTACACATTTACTTAAGACATTTTCAGCCCCTAGCAAAATATGGTTTCTCGGTGCCTCTGGCGAACTCGCGACTACGTTGTATCTTTGAACTAGAAAATAAACGAAGTTTTAGTTTAAAGAGAAAGGTACCGAGTGAAATTCTCGTAATACATTCTTTGTAAAAAGTACCCGGAATTGTTATATAAAACAAAAAACAAAATTTTTTAAATCAACATTTATTTTTCCACCCTCAAAGTAGACCCCATCGAGTTTAATATAACTGTGCCAGCGCAAGACCCATTCTTCGATACTTTTCCGGTAGGTAGATTTTGGTATGGCCTTTAGCTCCTTCTACATATTTACATTTATGGCCTCAATTGATAAAAAAACATTTACACTTTTACTTAAGACATTTTCAGCCCCTAGCAAAATATGGTTTCTCGGTGCCTCTGGCGAACTCGCGACTACGTTGTATCTTTGAACTAGAAAATAAACGAAGTTTCAGTTTAAAGAGAAAAGTACCGAGTGAAATTCTCGTAATGCATTCTATGTAAAAAGTACCCGGGATTGTTATATAAAACAAAAAACAAAATTTTTTAAATCAACATTTATTTTTCCACCTTCAAAGTAGACCCCATCGAGTTTAATATAACTGTGCCAGCGCAAGACCCATTCTTCGATACTTTTCCGGTAGGTAGATTTTGGTATGGCCTTTAGCTCCTTCTACATATTTACATTTATGGCCTCAATTGATAAAAAAACATTTACACTTTTACTTAAGACATTTTCATCCCCTAGCAAAATATGGTTTCTCGGTGCCTCTGGCGAACTCGCGACTACGTTGTATCTTTGAACTAGAAAATAAACGAAGTTTCAGTTTAAAGAGAAAAGTACCGAGTGAAATTCTCGTAATGCATTCTTTGTAAAAAGTACCCGGGATTGTTATATAAAACAAAAAACAAAATTTTTTAAATCAACATTTATTTTTCCACCTTCAAAGTAGACCCCATCGAGTTTAATATAACTGTGCCAGCGCAAGACCCATTCTTCGATACTTTTCCGGTACGTAGATTTTGGTATGGCCTTTAGCTCCTTCTACATATTTACATTTATGGCCTCAATTGATAAAAAAACATTTACACTTTTACTTAAGACATTTTCAGCCCCTAGCAAAATATGGTTTCTCGGTGCCTCTGGCGAACTCGCGACTACGTTGTATCTTTGAACTAGAAAATAAACGAAGTTTCAGTTTAAACAGAAAGGTACCGAGTGAAATTCTCGTAATACATTCTTTGTAAAAAGTACCCGGAATTGTTATATAAAACAAAAAACAAATTTTTTTAAATCAACATTTATTTTTCCACCCTCAAAGTAGACCCCATCGAGTTTAATATAACTGTGCCAGCGCAAGACCCATTCTTCGATACTTTTCCGGTAGGTAGATTTTGGTATGGCCTTTAGCTCCTTCTACATATTTACATTTATGGCCTCAATTGATAAAAAAACATTTACACTTTTACTTAAGACATTTTCAGCCCCTAGCAAAATATGGTTTCTCGGTGCCTCTGGCGAACTCGCGACTACGTTGTATCTTTGAACTAGAAAATAAACGAAGTTTCAGTTTAAAGAGAAAAGTACCGAGTGAAATTCTCGTAATGCATTCTTTGTAAAAAGTACCCGGGATTGTTATATAAAACAAAAAACAAAATTTTTTAAATCAACATTTATTTTTCCACCTTCAAAGTAGACCCCATCGAGTTTAATATAACTGTGCCAGCGCAAGACCCATTCTTCGATACTTTTCCGGTAGGTAGATTTTGGTATGGCCTTTAGCTCCTTCTACATATTTACATTTATGGCCTCAATTGATAAAAAAACATTTACACTTTTACTTAAGACATTTTCATCCCCTAGCAAAATATGGTTTCTCGGTGCCTCTGGCGAACTCGCGACTACGTTGTATCTTTGAACTAGAAAATAAACGAAGTTTCAGTTTAAAGAGAAAAGTACCGAGTGAAATTCTCGTAATGCATTCTTTGTAAAAAGTACCCGGGATTGTTATATAAAACAAAAAACAAAATTTTTTAAATCAACATTTATTTTTCCACCTTCAAAGTAGACCCCATCTAGTTTAATATAACTGTGCCAGCGCAAGACCCATTCTTCGATACTTTTCCGGTAGGTAGATTTTGGTATGGCCTTTAGCTCCTTCTACATATTTACATTTATGGCCTCAATTGATAAAAAAACATTTACACTTTTACTTAAGATATTTTCAGCCCCTAGCAAAATATGGTTTCTCGGTGCCTCTGGCGAACTCGCGACTACGTTGTATCTTTGAACTAGAAAATAAACGAAGTTTTAGTTTAAAGAGAAAGGTACCGAGTGAAATTCTCGTAATACATTCTTTGTAAAAAGTACCCGGAATTGTTATATAAAACAAAAAACAAAATTTTTTAAATCAACATTTATTTTTCCACCTTCAAAGTAGACCCCATCGAGTTTAATATAACTGTGCCAGCGCAAGACCCATTCTTCGATACTTTTCCGGTAGGTAGATTTTGGTATGGCCTTTAGCTCCTTCTACATATTTACATTTATGGCCTCAATTGATAAAAAAACATTTACACTTTTACTTAAGACATTTTCAGCCCCTAGCAAAATATGGTTTCTCGGTGCCTCTGGCGAACTCGCGACTACGTTGTATCTTTGAACTAGAAAATAAACGAAGTTTTAGTTTAAAGAGAAAAGTACCGAGTGAAATTATCCTAATGCATTCTGTGTAAAAAGTACCCGGGATTGTTATATAAAACAAAAAACAAAATTTTTTAAATCAACATTTATTTTTCCACCTTCAAAGTAGACCCCATCGAGTTTAATATAACTGTGCCAGCGCAAGACCCATTCTTCGATACTTTTCCGATAGGTAGATTTTGATATGGCCTTTAGCTCCTTCTACAAATTTACATTTATGGCCTCAATTGATAAAAAAACATTTACACTTTTACTTAAGACATTTTCAGCCCCTAGCAAAATATGGTTTCTCGGTGCCTCTGGCGAACTCGCGACTACGTTGTATCTTTGAACTAGAAAATAAACGAAGTTTCAGTTTAAAGAGAAAAGTACCGAGTGAAATTCTCGTAATGCATTCTTTGTAAAAAGTACCCGGGATTGTTATATAAAACAAAAAACAAAATTTTTTAAATCAACATTTATTTTTCCACCTTCAAAGTAGACCCCATCGAGTTTAATATAACTGTGCCAGCGCAAGACCCATTCTTCGATACTTTTCCGGTAGGTAGATTTTGGTATGGCCTTTAGCTCCTTCTACATATTTACATTTATGGCCTCAATTGATAAAAAAACATTTACACTTTTACTTAAGACATTTTCATCCCCTAGCAAAATATGGTTTCTCGGTGCCTCTGGCGAACTCGCGACTACGTTGTATCTTTGAACTAGAAAATAAACGAAGTTTCAGTTTAAAGAGAAAAGTACCGAGTGAAATTCTCGTAATGCATTCTTTGTAAAAAGTACCCGGGATTGTTATATAAAACAAAAAACAAAATTTTTTAAATCAACATTTATTTTTCCACCTTCAAAGTAGACCCCATCGAGTTTAATATAACTGTGCCAGCGCAAGACCCATTCTTCGATACTTTTCCGGTAGGTAGATTTTGGTATGGCCTTTAGCTCCTTCTACATATTTACATTTATGGCCTCAATTGATAAAAAAACATTTACACTTTTACTTAAGACATTTTCAGCCCCTAGCAAAATATGGTTTCTCGGTGCCTCTGGCGAACTCGCGACTACGTTGTATCTTTGAACTAGAAAATAAACGAAGTTTTAGTTTAAAGAGAAAGGTACCGAGTGAAATTCTCGTAATACATTCTTTGTAAAAAGTACCCGGAATTGTTATATAAAACAAAAAACAAAATTTTTTAAATCAACATTTATTTTTCCACCTTCAAAGTAGACCCCATCGAGTTTAATATAACTGTGCCAGCGCAAGACCCATTCTTCGATACTTTTCCGGTAGGTAGATTTTGGTATGGCCTTTAGCTCCTTCTACATATTTACATTTATGGCCTCAATTGATAAAAAAACATTTACACTTTTACTTAAGACATTTTCAGCCCCTAGCAAATTATGGTTTCTCGGTGCCTCTGGCGAACTCGCGACTACGTTGTATCTTTGAACTAGAAAATAAACGAAGTTTTAGTTTAAAGAGAAAAGTACCGAGTGAAATTATCCTAATGCATTCTGTGTAAAAAGTACCCGGGATTGTTATATAAAACAAAAAACAAAATTTTTTAAATCAACATTTATTTTTCCACCCTCAAAGTAGACCCCATCGAGTTTAATATAACTGTGCCAGCGCAAGACCCATTCTTCGATACTTTTCCGGTACGTAGATTTTGGTATGGCCTTTAGCTCCTTCTACATATTTACATTTATGGCCTCAATTGATAAAAAAACATTTACACTTTTACTTAAGACATTTTCATCCCCTAGCAAAATATGGTTTCTCGGTGCCTCTGGCGAACTCGCGACTACGTTGTATCTTTGAACTAGAAAATAAACGAAGTTTTAGTTTAAAGAGACAGGTACCGAGTGAAATTCTCGTAATACATTCTTTGTAAAAAGTACCCGGAATTGTTATATAAAACAAAAAACAAAATTTTTTAAATCAACATTTATTTTTCCACCCTCAAAGTAGACCCATCGAGTTTAATATAACTGTGCCAGCGCAAGACCCATTCTTCGATACTTTTCCGGTAGGTAGATTTTGGTATGGCCTTTAGCTCCTTCTACATATTTACATTTATGGCCTCAATTGATAAAAAAACATTTACACTTTTACTTAAGACATTTTCAGCCCCTAGCAAAATATGGTTTCTCGGTGCCTCTGGCGAACTCGCGACTACGTTGTATCTTTGAACTAGAAAATAAACGAAGTTTTAGTTTAAAGAGAAAAGTACCGAGTGAAATTATCCTAATGCATTCTGTGTAAAAAGTACCCGGGATTGTTATATAAAACAAAAAACAAAATTTTTTAAATCAACATTTATTTTTCCACCTTCAAAGTAGACCCCATCGAGTTTAATATAACTGTGCCAGCGCAAGACTCATTCTTCGATACTTTTCCGATAGGTAGATTTTGATATGGCCTTTAGCTCCTTCTACAAATTTACATTTATGGCCTCAATTGATTAAAAAAAAACATTTACACATTTACTTAAGACATTTTCAGCCCCTAGCAAAATATGGTTTCTTGGTGCCTCTGGCGAACTCGCGACTACGTTGTATCTTTGAACTAGAAAATAAACGAAGTTTTAGTTTAAAGAGAAAGGTACCGAGTGAAATTCTCGTAATACATTCTTTGTAAAAAGTACCCGGAATTGTTATATAAAACAAAAAACAAAATTTTTTAAATCAACATATATTTTTCCACCCTCAAAGTAAACCCCATCGAGTTTAATATAACTGTGCCAGCGCAAGACCCATTCTTCGATACTTTTCCGGTAGGTAGATTTTGGTATGGCCTTTAGCTCCTTCTACATATTTATATTTATGGCCTCAATTGATAAAAAAACATTTACACTTTTACTTAAGACATTTTCATCCCCTAGCAAAATATGGTTTCTCGGTGCCTCTGGCGAACTCGCGACTACGTTGTATCTTTGAACTAGAAAATAAACGAAGTTTTAGTTTAAAGAGAAAGGTACCGAGTGAAATTCTCGTAATACATTCTTTGTAAAAAGTACCCGGAATTGTTATATAAAACAAAAAACAAAATTTTTTAAATCAACATTTATTTTTCCACCTTCAAAGTAGACCCCATCGAGTTTAATATAACTGTGCCAGCGCAAGACCCATTCTTCGATACTTTTCCGGTAGGTAGATTTTGGTATGGCCTTTAGCTCCTTCTACATATTTACATTTATGGCCTCAATTGATAAAAAAACATTTACACTTTTACTTAAGACATTTTCAGCCCCTAGCAAAATATGGTTTCTCGGTGCCTCTGGCGAACTCGCGACTACGTTGTATCTTTGAACTAGAAAATAAACGAAGTTTTAGTTTAAAGAGAAAAGTACCGAGTGAAATTATCCTAATGCATTCTGTGTAAAAAGTACCCGGGATTGTTATATAAAACAAAAAACAAAATTTTTTAAATCAACATTTATTTTTCCACCTTCAAAGTAGACCCCATCGAGTTTAATATAACTGTGCCAGCGCAAGACCCATTCTTCGATACTTTTCCGATAGGTAGATTTTGATATGGCCTTTAGCTCCTTCTACAAATTTACATTTATGGCCTCAATTGATTAAAAAAAAAACATTTACACTTTTACTTAAGACATTTTCAGCCCCTAGCAAAATATGGTTTCTCGGTGCCTCTGGCGAACTCGCGACTACGTTGTATCTTCGAACTAGAAAATAAACGAAGTTTTAGTTTAAAGAGAAAGGTACCGAGTGAAATTCTCGTAATACATTCTTTGTAAAAAGTACCCGGAATTGTTATATAAAACAAAAAACAAAATTTTTTAAATCAACATTTATTTTTCCACCCTCAAAGTAGACCCATCGAGTTTAATATAACTGTGCCAGCGCAAGACCCATTCTTCGATACTTTTCCGGTAGGTAGATTTTGGTATGGCCTTTAGCTCCTTCTACATATTTACATTTATGGCCTCAATTGATAAAAAAACATTTACACTTTTACTTAAGACATTTTCAGCCCCTAGCAAAATATGGTTTCTCGGTGCCTCTGGCGAACTCGCGACTACGTTGTATCTTTGAACTAGAAAATAAACGAAGTTTTAGTTTAAAGAGAAAAGTACCGAGTGAAATTATCCTAATGCATTCTGTGTAAAAAGTACCCGGGATTGTTATATAAAACAAAAAACAAAATTTTTTAAATCAACATTTATTTTTCCACCTTCAAAGTAGACCCCATCGAGTTTAATATAACTGTGCCAGCGCAAGACTCATTCTTCGATACTTTTCCGATAGGTAGATTTTGATATGGCCTTTAGCTCCTTCTACAAATTTACATTTATGGCCTCAATTGATTAAAAAAAAACATTTACACATTTACTTAAGACATTTTCAGCCCCTAGCAAAATATGGTTTCTTGGTGCCTCTGGCGAACTCGCGACTACGTTGTATCTTTGAACTAGAAAATAAACGAAGTTTTAGTTTAAAGAGAAAGGTACCGAGTGAAATTCTCGTAATACATTCTTTGTAAAAAGTACCCGGAATTGTTATATAAAACAAAAAACAAAATTTTTTAAATCAACATATATTTTTCCACCCTCAAAGTAAACCCCATCGAGTTTAATATAACTGTGCCAGCGCAAGACCCATTCTTCGATACTTTTCCGGTAGGTAGATTTTGGTATGGCCTTTAGCTCCTTCTACATATTTATATTTATGGCCTCAATTGATAAAAAAACATTTACACTTTTACTTAAGACATTTTCATCCCCTAGCAAAATATGGTTTCTCGGTGCCTCTGGCGAACTCGCGACTACGTTGTATCTTTGAACTAGTAAATAAACGAAGTTTTAGTTTAAAGAGAAAGGTACCGAGTGAAATTCTCGTAATACATTCTTTGTAAAAAGTACCCGGAATTGTTATATAAAACAAAAAACAAAATTTTTTAAATCAACATTTATTTTTCCACCTTCAAAGTAGACCCCATCGAGTTTAATATAACTGTGCCAGCGCAAGACCCATTCTTCGATACTTTTCCGGTAGGTAGATTTTGGTATGGCCTTTAGCTCCTTCTACATATTTACATTTATGGCCTCAATTTATAAAAAAACATTTACACTTTTACTTAAGACATTTTCAGCCCCTAGCAAAATATGGTTTCTCGGTGCCTCTGGCGAACTCGCGACTACGTTGTATCTTTGAACTAGAAAATAAACGAAGTTTTAGTTTAAAGAGAAAAGTACCGAGTGAAATTATCCTAATGCATTCTGTGTAAAAAGTACCCGGGATTGTTATATAAAACAAAAAACAAAATTTTTTAAATCAACATTTATTTTTCCACCTTCAAAGTAGACCCCATCGAGTTTAATATAACTGTGCCAGCGCAAGACCCATTCTTCGATACTTTTCCGATAGGTAGATTTTGATATGGCCTTTAGCTCCTTCTACAAATTTACATTTATGGCCTCAATTGATTTAAAAAAAAACATTTACACTTTTACTTAAGACATTTTCAGCCCCTAGCAAAATATGGTTTCTCGGTGCCTCTGGCGAACTCGCGACTACGTTGTATCTTCGAACTAGAAAATAAACGAAGTTTTAGTTTAAAGAGAAAGGTACCGAGTGAAATTCTCGTAATACATTCTTTGTAAAAAGTACCCGGAATTGTTATATAAAACAAAAAACAAAATTTTTTAAATCAACATTTATTTTTCCACCCTCAAAGTAGACCCCATCGAGTTTAATATAACTGTGCCAGCGCAAGACCCATTCTTCGATACTTTTCCGGTAGGTAGATTTTGGTATGGCCTTTAGCTCCTTCTACATATTTACATTTATGGCCTCAATTGATAAAAAAACATTTACACTTTTACTTAAGACATTTTCATCCCCTAGCAAAATATGGTTTCTCGGTGCCTCTGGCGAACTCGCGACTACGTTGTATCTTTGAACTAGAAAATAAACGAAGTTTTAGTTTAAAGAGAAAGGTACCGAGTGAAATTCTCGTAATACATTCTTTGTAAAAAGTACCCGGAATTGTTATATAAAACAAAAAACAAAATTTTTTAAATCAACATTTATTTTTCCACCTTCAAAGTAGACCCCATCGAGTTTAATATAACTGTGCCAGCGCAAGACCCATTCTTCGATACTTTTCCGGTAGGTAGATTTTGGTATGGCCTTTAGCTCCTTCTACAAATTTACATTTATGGCCTCAATTGATTAAAAAAAAAAACATTTACACTTTTACTTAAGACATTTTCAGCCCCTAGCAAAATATCGTTTCTCGGTGCCTCTGGCGAACTCGCGACTACGTTGTATCTTCGAACTAGAAAATAAACGAAGTTTTAGTTTAAAGAGAAAGGTACCGAGTGAAATTCTCGTAATACATTCTTTGTAAAAAGTACCCGGAATTGTTATATAAAACAAAAAACAA
Source organism: Maratus speciosus (assembly GCA_963932465.1). Lineage (NCBI taxonomy): Eukaryota > Metazoa > Arthropoda > Arachnida > Araneae > Salticidae > Maratus > Maratus speciosus. Next base: position 410,174,913 of record OZ010798.1, on the reverse strand, counting down.
AATGTTTTAAATCAACATTTATTTTTCCACCTTCAAAGTAGACCCCATCGAGTTTAATATAACTGTGCCAGCGCAAGACCCATTCTTCGATACTTTTCCGGTAGGTAGATTTTGGTATGGCCTTTAGCTCCTTCTACATATTTTCATTTATGGCTTCAATTGATAAAAAAACATTTACACTTTTACTTAAGACATTTTCATCCCCTAGCAAAATATGGTTTCTCGGTGCCTCTGGCGAACTCGCGACTACGTTGTATCTTTGAACTAGAAAATAAACGAAGTTTCAGTTTAAAGAGAAAGGTACCGAGTGAAATTCTCGTAATACATTCTTTGTAAAAAGTACCCGGAATTGTTATATAAAACAAAAAACAAAATTTATTAAATCAACATTTATTTTTCCACCCTCAAAGTAGACCCCATCGAGTTTAATATAACTGTGCCAGCGCAAGACCCATTCTTCGATACTTTTCCGGTAGGTAGATTTTGGTATGGCCTTTAGCTCCTTCTACATATTTTCATTTATGGCTTCAATTGATAAAAAAACATTTACACTTTTACTTAAGACATTTTCATCCCCTAGCAAAATATGGTTTCTCGGTGCCTCTGGCGAACTCGCGACTACGTTGTATCTTTGAACTAGAAAATAAACGAAGTTTTAGTTTAAAGAGAAAAGTACCGAGTGAAATTCTCGTAATACATTCTCTGTAAAAAGTACCCGGAATTGTTATATAAAACAAAAAACAAAATTTTTTAAATCAACATTTATTTTTCCACCTTCAAAGTAGACCCCATCGAGTTTAATATAACTGTGCCAGCGCAAGACCCATTCTTCGATACTTTTCCGATAGGTAGATTTTGGTATGGCCTTTAGCTCCTTCTACATATTTACATTTATGGCCTCAATTGATAAAAAAACATTTACACTTTTACTTAAGACATTTTCAGCCCCTAGCAAAATATGGTTTCTCGGTGCCTCTGGCGAACTCGCGACTACGTTGTATCTTTGAACTAGAAAATAAACGAAGTTTTAGTTTAAAGAGAAAAGTACCGAGTGAAATTATCCTAATGCATTCTGTGTAAAAAGTACCCGGGATTGTTATATAAAACAAAAAACAAAATTTTTTAAATCAACATTTATTTTCCCCCCTTCAAAGTAGACCCCATCGAGTTTAATATAACTGTGCCAGCGCAAGACCCATTCTTCGATACTTTTCCGATAGGTAGATTTTGATATGGCCTTTAGCTCCTTCTACAAATTTACATTTATGGCCTCAATTGATTAAAAAAAAAACATTTACACTTTTACTTAAGACATTTTCAGCCTTTAGCAAAATATGGTTTCTCGGTGCCTCTGGCGAACTCGCGACTACGTTGTATCTTCGAACTAGAAAATAAACGAAGTTTTAGTTTAAAGAGAAAAGTATCGAGTGAAATTATCGTAATGCATTCTGTGTAAAAAGTACCCGGGATTGTTATATAAAACAAAAAACAAAATTTTTTAAATCAACATTTATTTTTCCACCCTCAAAGTAGACCCCATCGAGTTTAATATAACTGTGCCAGCGCAAGACTCATTCTTCAATACTTTTCCGGTAGGTAGATTTTTATATGGCCTTTAGCTCCTTCTACAAATTTACATTTATGGCCTCAATTGATTAAAAAAAAACATTTACACTTTTACTTAAGACATTTTCAGCCCCTAGCAAAGTATGGTTTCTCGGTGCCTCTGACGAACTCGCGACTACGTTGTATCTTCGAACTAGAAAATAAACGAAGTTTTAGTTTAAAGAGAAAGGTACCAAGTGAAATTCTCGTAATACATTCTGTGTAAAAAGTACTCACTCAAATAGGCCACTCACATAGGCCACTCAATAGGGTGCGTAAAAAAATTTTCCGTCTCTACCGCCATTTTGTATACCGCCATTATGGGAGGTATATTGAGTCAACTTTCTAAGACTCATACGATGATATTCAGGCACTAGCTTCTTTATTTTATCGATGTTTGAGCCATTTTTAGACAGATGTTGAAGGTTGACCAGAACGAGTCAAATCAACTACCACTTCTCGACGCTATTTAAATGCTTTATGATATTCATATGCCTGTGTTTTTGTCATGCACGATTTACTGTAGGTCTTCTACAACATTTTCAGTGATTCGGCGCACGGAATTTTGTTTGAAACATAAAATTTAAGGAAAGTTCTTTGTTGAACTAAAATTTCCATTCTAAAAATCGCAGAACACTCTAATGTCTACAAAAAAAAAAAAAAAAAAAAAAAAAAAAAAAAAAAAAAAAAAAACAGCTGCTATCAACACACTAAGTCACAGATTTTGCTTAAATTCCGCATTTAGGGCAGCCATATTGTACGTTCTTCCCTTAAGTTGTACGTTTTTTAGAATATTTCAGGCCTATCGTACAGTGTACGTACAAATTTGCCCCACACGACCATTTCTTTCGTTTTTGTACCACGTCTTACTTGACAGTTTGAAGATTTTTTTTCTTTTCCAGCTTGGGCTTTGAAATTTCGCCTTTTGCCGAAGAAAAGTTATACACATGCCATGAAATGTAAAAATAGTTTGTTTTCGATCAGGATGACAAAAATTTTGGGATAATTGTGTAATATTAAATGCGCATTCACAAACCCTTGGGTAAAGATTAGTTCTCTGAACTTGACATTATTACAGACTATAAATATCCGCATTATAAAATTTTAATTTAGTATATCTATATCTATATCGTAAGCTTTAATATTTTTTTGATTTATTATTTCCCTTTATAATTTAATAAAAACATTCATTTTTATAGGGTGCCCGTCACTAAAATGTTCATGATCATCATCATTGAATTGTATAGGATGTTTTGATTTATTTTTGTTTTTACAATTCAATTAATTTTTCATTCATAATCGGATATGACTGAATATTTAGTTAAACAATGTTAATAGAATAATGTAATACAAATACAGTTGGAGAATAATGATAAAATCGATTATTTAATAACCTCTTGTTAAACAATTTTGTTACGAAAACGTTCCTGGCACATTCAGCATAGTTTAGTATGGTATGAAAAAGGACGATAGCGCGATAAAACCAAAACTATCTAGTGTCAATAAAAATCTTCCGTTTTTTTTTTTTTTCTGAGATAAATCTGGCATCCCTATCCGCATTGTAAATCGAGACCCAAATTACAGAAAAAAAAAAATTGTTGTGATGTCTTTTACGAGCAACTTTTAAATGATAAATTCCGGATACCTTTTACACAGAAGGTATTTCTACTTGGATTTACACTACAAACCTTCAGATGTGACTTAAAAAAAATAGTGAATCCGCCATATTTCACATATATTTTTTCATATTTTATTGGTGTCGCATTGTTTTCATATTCCATCATATTTCTTTATTTCATTTGTGTTCCATTTTTGGTTAAAACCTTTTTATTTCATTTTTAGTTTGGTAGTATCTATCTCTAAAATATTTATGATCCTTATTATATTGAGATTTCCTGCTAGGTTATATTTATTAAGATATTTTACAAATATTCCTCTATTTTACTATAACAATTATTGTAAAATATTATTACATTCAATATTTAAATTGTAAATTCGGTCATTTTTTAATGCGAATTTGTTAATTGTTTTTTTTATTTATTTCGAAGATATTATATATGTATAGTATGTAATATATATATATATATATATATATATATATATATATCCAAAAACCAAACCAAAAATTCGAAACTACGGAACTGATCCAACAATAAATAAACTAAACCAAATGACAACAACAAAATAACTAAAAACAACTAACTTCAAAAACAACATACTTTAAAAACGGCAAACTTTAAAAACATTCAAACTAAAACCAGAAGAAATTGAATCCATGGAGACAGGCGGCATGCACTTGCGACATGCAACTGCGGCGTTAAAACCAGTTTTTATGTGCACAACGCTCCCCAAACAACCTGTCAAGACCAAAAAGAAAAATCTAACAAATCGAATGAGCTGCCTAGACCCATCGAAAATTAACAACTGAACGTGAAACCCCAAACAATCGTGCACGCAAACCCTGAACAGTCAAAGCCACAGTTACTCCTCTCTTCGCATCCACATTACCTCTAAATCTCTGCGATAAGTCTTACACTTTACGAAATTTCGTAGCAGACTCTTCAAAAATCTCTCAGGATAGCCATGGTGCAATGCCAGAATATACCATTTGTAAAGTTCTTCAATTTTTTCGCCAGTATTTGATGTCAATCTATCTATACGGTTTAACCCGTTAATAAAAATATTTCTATATATTGAGATATGCACATTTGATCCAAAATTTAAGATTTTTATAGTTTCAAAGTTAAAGCTTTTTCGTTTATCATATATATATATATTCGAACTTGGATAATTCGAACGTCTTTAATTCGAATTCGTGGATAATTCGAAGTTTTTTGTCAGTCCCTTGAAACTTGTATTCAGTTAATGCTAAAAAATCTTGGTTATTTCGAAGTCCAACTTCTTTAATTCGAAGTTTTAACAATTTCAAAAATGACAAAATCTAGTTTCAATACAGCTTATTTGAAAAGTGGCCGGGTTATTTTCAGCTATTGTGGAAATTTCGAAGTCCAACTTCTTTAATTCGAAGTTTTTACCCTTTCAAAAATGACAATCTAGTTTCATTGCAGTTATTTGAAAAATGTCCGCGTTATTTTCAGTTATTGTGGAAAATTCTTTAGGGAAGAGAAGGGGATGGGAGAATATTCTTATCTGTTCTAGGAAACAGAACAGGGATAAAGGGAGGAGAAACAAACGCCCTTTCCCTTATAAGTGACACATGCTACTCTCGCCAATGCGATAAACCTTAGATGACACGCGTTGCAATTCCTTCGAAACCAGGATTATAGTCGCTTTAGTTTTCTTCATTGTGTTTTTAGTTTTTGTGGTGAGAGTTCAGTGCAAGCATGTCATTGAGTAAGCCCCGTGTCCCGTATAAAACCTTATCTTTCGATGAAAAAATTGCTGTGATTCGTGAGGTAGAAAAGGGTTTAAAGAAAAAATGCATCATCGCAAAAGAGTATGGAATAGCTCCTAACACTCTTTCGACCTTTTTGAAAAATAAAGAAAAATTTTTGAAATCTAATCGAAATCGCAAACGGGCTAGAGAACCCGATAATCCTAATGTGGACGAGTGTGTCTTGAAGTGGTTTAAACAAGCGCGGGACAAAAACATCCCTCTCAGTGGAACTCTTGTTCGTGCAAAAGCGGAAGAATTTGCTGTCAGCTTAGGAAACAACAACTTCAAAGCAAGCTCCGGACGGTTAGACGGATTTAAGGAAAGAAATGTCCTTTAAGTCTGTGTGTGGTGAAAGTTCAAGTGTGAATCAAGATGCAGCAAATGAGTGGAAAAAAAAGTTGTTCAAATCATTGAGCATACACAGGACAGAGACATTTTTAATGTCGACGATACTGGACTCTTTTTTAAATGTACCCCTGCAAAGACTTTGGATTTTAAAGGTGAAAAATGTAGTGGAGGAAAACTCAGTAAAGACCGAATAACTCTACTTGTGGGAGCAAACATGGACGGCACTAAGGAGTTACCTTTACTGATGATTGGAAAATCAAGAAATCCAAGGTGTTTTAACAATGCCAAAACAAAGCCTATAGAATACCGTTCTAACACGAAAGCCTGGATGACGGGGAATCTTTTTGAAGAATGGCTGCTAGATCTCAATCGCACGTACCAAAGAAAAAACAGAAAAATCATCTTGTTTATTGATAACTGCGCGTCCCATAAATCGATACCCGCTATGGAAAATGTCACGGTTGAATTTTTTCCTCCAAACATGACCTCAGTGGTGCAACCAACGGATCAAGGCATCATTAAAAATCTGAAGCATTTCTACAGATGCCTAGTCGTTCAACACCTCCTTACTGAATCTTCCCATTACCCTCCTCGATGCATCAAGAATGTGTTTAAATGCATGGTCCAAAGTGAGCCAAAAAACAGTAGCAAACTGTTTCCGGAAAGCAGAATTCATCAGGAGCACTGCGCCTAGCGAGCTTTTAGATGAAGAAAATTTACCTCCCCCAGTTGCATGGGAAGACAGCATACCATTTAATGATTACGTCGACATTGATAAAAACTTAGACATTTGTGGAGAGGCTGTCTGATACAGATATTCTATCAGAAGTACTAAACAATAAGGACATTGCAACAGAAGACGATGAAGATATTGAAAATGAGGTAGAAGAACAAAGAACGATTCCAACTTCAAGTGAGGCAGTCTTTCATCTAGCCGAATATCGTCGTTATGTGGAAGGACAATCTAACGTGAATGAAGCTGTGTTTCGAGCTGTAGATATCCTTGAAGATTTTGTTAAAAAAATCAAGTAAGCTCTTTAAAACAATCTGAAATATCTCAATATTTTAAAAAGCTGTAGTTTTTTTTTTATTTAAAATTAATAAACATATTTTTTTCACAATTTCTGTTCCGATTGATTATTTTACGACATAAAAATAACTTTTTTTGGATAATTCGAAGTTTGGATAATTCGAAGTTTTGCAGTAGTCCCCTGCACTTCGAATTATCCAAGTTCGACTGTATATATATATATAGAAGTATACTGTCCCAATTCAAAAATTATCTATGGACTTTTGAAAATGTTATATATTTTGATTAATCTTAATTATTCACTTATTAAAATGTTACATTTATCTTATAGAAGACCATTTCTCTTCAATCTGAGATGCCCTTTCAAGAAACGTTAGTATTATAAAAAAATAAGAAAAAAAATAAAAATAAAACTCGCATATTTTTCGCACACTTACTTTTAGAATCGAAGAAGTGGTGAAAAAAGTGCGGTAAATACACGAGTAAGTACGTAATCTACAATAATTTTTATATGTAAGAAATGACAAACGATATTCTAAAATTATACTCAAATACAATTCAACATCTGTTTTTGTCTTTATTTTTTTGACATTTAATGAAACTTTGCCCTTTCAAATTCAGTAAGGTAAAAAGAAATGATATTTCTTTTTATCTTCAGTTAATTCTTGTTATCTTACTCAACTACTTCCGAATTGTATTAAGGTGGTAACCAACTCAAAAAATGAAAAAGAAAAGTGCCCAGTTTAACTGACAGCACTGAGCTCACAGCTATTCACACTAATTGTATATTATACTCTTATTTCAAAGAATAATGCCTCTCGAAAAATAAATTAAGGAGGGTGGGATTAGCTCCCCCATTTCCCCATTTATACTTAACCAATGAACCTCCAAATCTAATCAGGGAAGCGCCTTATCAGAATAAACCGGTATACCAAATTTGAAGCAAATCGGATAATTCTCTGCATGAAAAACCCATTTATCTAAATTAAGGGGGGGGGGGGGATTAGGCCAACGCCCTCCACTTTATACTTAACCAATGAACCAACAAAACTAATCAGGGAAGCGCCTTATCAGAATGAACCTAGAAAAAAGAGACTGAAACAAATCGGATAGTTCTATCAAGAGTTATCGCGTTACGTACGTATGTACATTCAGAACCTGCGGGCTTTGCTAGCCTGTGAGCTAAAAAATCAATGTTATTTTTTTGCATAGTATTATTATTATTTGCATAATTATTAAAAAAAAACTCATATTTTTCGCTCTCTTATTTTTAGAATCGAAGATGTAGTGAAAAAAGCGCGAAAAATACACGATTAAATACATAATATACAATAATTTTTATATGTAAGGAAAGGAAAACGATATTCTAAAATTATACTCAAATACAATTCAACATCTGTCTTCGTCTTTTTTTCGACGTTTAATGGAGCTTTGCCCTTTCAAATTCTGCAAGGTGAAAATAAATTACATTTCTTTTTATCTTCAGTTATTTCTTGTTATCTTACTCGATTGCTTGTGGATTGTATTCAGGGGTTAACGTATTCGAAAAATGAAAAAAAAAAAAAAATCTATGTTAATTTTTTTGCATAATATTATTCAACATTATGTACTGCACAAAATGCAAAAATTCCCATTTTGATATGTGCTCTGAAAGCAGGGTTGGCAAAAAACCAAGGTTTTTTTTCTTAACCCCAAAAAACCGGTTTATTTGGTTTGAACCAGGTTTTTTTGGTTTAAACCGGGTTTTTTCAAAACATCATTTTTTATTACATATACTTGCATATTTATTGATAAAAATAGACTGTTGGATATATAAGTAGTATAACTTTATTTGGAAATAATTTAAGCTAAATTATTACAGACAATTTATGTAGAAAATTGAAAAAAAAATTCATATTTTTAATTTAAACAGCATTAGTAACAGTCTTATGTTCAAAGAATAAACTGCTCTACACAGTGAAACATTGGCACCCTGAAAATCTTTATAAACAAGCTTTTGATTACTAACAATAAATATTTGATGCAGTTTGATGAATATAACATTCTTTTCCACAGTTATTCAAAGAATAAATTTCAAATACTTCTTGGGGTTTTGTTTTTTGAGTGGCAATTCAAAGTCAAAAGTTTTTATCATTAGATTCAGCAGATAACAGAAAAAAAATTAGATTGGTTTGGTACAGTCGACGCTCGTTATAACGACCACCCATTATAGCGACCGTTCCATTACAACGACCTATACAAAATGTGCCGAAATATACAGTAAACTCCCGACTATCCGGCCTAATGTGGCGGAAAGGTAGGCCGGATAATGAAAGAGCTGGATAGTCCGGAGTTCTACAAATATTTATACTAACTTCGTGCGCCCCCCCCCCTTTGTCATGAAATTAAAAACACATGTTACACATATTAAAATAAATTTTATGTATACAGTACATACAGTTTCAAAATATGCGAATCATTGACATAAAACGTAATCCCCATTTGTTTATTAATGTCTTGTAATGCTGTTTATTAATAAATGATTGCACGAATATCAAAAGTTATGCATGTCGAAACTTAGTTTTTAGTTTTTGAAAAGTTCTTAATAGACTTCTTCCTGTTACCCCTCTTCCACGACGCGATGTCCCTCCATTTACTCAAGTATATGATATCAGGTGGCGTCAATTCCTGCTGAGTAATGTACTGCAGTACTGCTTCAATCGTCTCGAACCCTCGCGAATGTGGGATGAGATTTTTCCTGCAATCCTTTTAATATTTTTCTTCTGATATTTCTCGCTCTGTCAACACTTCTTCTATAATATCGTTTTCAATTAATTCCTTAATTTCGTCTTTTGCCATCCATTCTGTAACGTCTTCTGCATTGACATCGTCAGAGCCCGGTGTATTTTTCAGCAACGGAAGAAGCTATCGTTCTCATCTCTCATTGCAGTTTCCCCACACGGGTTTATGTTTAGCTTTTTGGTCCAAAAGGATGTTCCAAGACCTTGCATTTACTATGTTTGGAATTTCTCCCCATGCTTTTAGCACCCACCTGGACGGGCAACCTGCCTGCTTTGGCCGCTTGCAACATTCTTCATTTTTTTTTAATAGGCCGGATAGTAAGGAGGGCAGGCCCTTATTATCGCATGGGCAAATCGGGACTTTGCCCAGAGGCCCCCAAATCCATATATTAATTTATAAAATATTTACCCTTTTCCTTCCAATTCCATGTATGCCCCACCAGTGGCCGAGAGGTTCTGCTCTCGAAGCTGGTAGACGGGAAGTGCTGGGTTCGATCCCAATCGCGCCCGTCGGTCTAATCGTTCGGAGTTTTCGTGGTTTTCTTCGAGCCGTGATCTTCCATGCGTTAATACGGATTAGGTTCCCTTAGAAAGACCCCCACGGAGGGCACTCCCCCCGGGCCTATATCCCTCGTGTAGATAATTGGCCGTCAAAAATCAACCCAACCCAATTCCATGTCTGAAAATTTTCAAATACAAATTTCATCTTTAAAAGATTCAACTAAACTCTCTGAAAAGCATTTCATTTTGAAAACACTGAACTCAAGGCTTTCATAAAGTTAACCTCAAAAACTATTAAATAAGAAATAACATTTTGATTTTAATAGATTGTATTAGCAATGAACTTAAATCATATCTAAACTTTAGTAGTTGAAAATAGTCAGTTCTAACTGTCATGAACTAAGTTTTCTTCTGTATTCAAAGTTTTTTCTTTTAACTTTGAATAAATATGAAAAACAAACCCAAAATTGGCATTTTTTTAAAGATTTATTGAAAAAACACTTTTTACTTGTGAAGTAGAAAGTATTTGATTTAATATTATGTTTTGTGTAGTACAACTTCAAAAGAGGTAGAAGAAACTGACTTTATAAACTCATATTTACATGTAAGAGTATGGGCACTCTTCCATAAGTTGAAGTTATTAAATTAATCTTAAAGTAATATAACAAGTTGCTAAAGTTAAATAGAAGAGTTTTTTTTGTTTTTTTTTCCTATTAAGAAAAAAAAGTATTTTTATTAATTAAGGTACTTAATTTAGAAATGACGGGGCTAAGAATTTTCTTCTATTTAAATTCCAAGGTGCGAAATTATTGTTTATGCATTACACATATGACTGACCATGATTTCTATCTGAATAATGTTGCAAAGATTCGAATGGGCCCCCCTAATTTCTCTTTGCCCAGGGCCCCAATTAGTCATGATCGGGGCCTGACGGAGAGCCGGATAATCGGGAGTTTACTGTATCCCCTTTGTGATATGTTATTTTTCATCCAATATAACGTCCAGCCAGCAGCTTATTTCCCAATATAGCGATCAAATTGACCTTTCCACCAGATTTTTATCCAAAAAATAGATTACAATTTTCTTTCCCCAAGAACTCATTGTCGAGAATTCGTAGCTCACTGAGCGTTGATGCCTATTGTAAAATGTCTTAAAATGCTACTTTAAAACATTTTCTTAAAGCCAAGAAAACGCATAATATTATCATCTCTAACTGATATGGAAAATTTGTTTAAAGATAATATCAAATGAGCAAAAAACAAACAACTATTTCGAATTATATTTGTAAAAATAAATATTAATACTTAAGTAACTATTTTGTTTTTGAGCTGGATATAACATTTACTTTAAATTTTATTTTAGAAATACGTAATCATTCTCTTAAATTGTTTTTTTTTATAATTATTCATTGTCAAAGTTTATTTGATACGAAAGTAAACAGAATTTAGTAATAATGTTGTACTATAAAATTTCCTTTGAAATCTTAATTTTCATGCACATTATCAGAGTTTTTTTCGTTCACTTTCGTTATAGCGACTTTCCGTTATAACGACCCTCATCTCTGGCACGCGAGGGATCGTTATAACGAACGTCAACTGTATTATTAAAATGCTATAACTAGCACCCTATTTTTGTATACTTCATATTTTGATTTTAATTCTTAAAGATAATCTCTCCAATTAAGAAAATTTTCTTTTACAACTTGACCAGAAATCTTCAGAGCAATAGATATGTTTATCAACACGTACTAACTTTCAGCCTATACACATGACCTAGTCCCACTATATCTAATGCTTATTTCTGAAATAAAGTGTTAAAAGTAAAAATTATTTATATCAAATAATTTAAAACACTTAAATTATAAAGTAAAAAGAGAAAATGTCATTAGATTTCTTCTAAAAAAATCAATTGGTTTTTTTGAGAAAAAAACCAGTTGGTTTAAACCGTGCCAACCCTGTCTAGAAGTACCCTAAATTTGCTTGTAAAGGGGCTGTACACATATAACGATATCACCTTACATATAACGATATCACTTTATGGGGGTGGGGGGAGTGTATGGCACTTGATATCGTAAGATATCTGTAGGGGGAGGGAGTGGGTTGTCTTTTAATATCGTTATCATTTTCTTAGTCTGGTATCCATTTTTATGAAACTACAAAGTTATTATTAAAACCATTAAATAATTATAAAATCATTTTATTCCAAAATATGGAATATCCCAATGTTCAGCATCACTATTCTTCTGCCATATGAGTATATAATGCGTTGTTAGAGAAACCAGGTTTGAAATTATACTTGTTATTTTTACTAGTAAAACTAGTTGGATGTGCCAATCCCAAAACTTTCTTCTATCTCATGTATATTGATATTTCAAAATGTTGTTACAAATACCAATAATTCATTTTTATTAGTATTTTTATTAGAATTATGCATAACTTCATACACTTTTCGATGGTACAATACTGCAAATTGCACAATCGCTATTACAGCGCCCCCTTCTGGTGGCATTTTTCAATATTCAGGGTGAACCTTCTTGCCCTGGTCAAAAGCATACACAAAAAATTTGGTTCAATTCTGTGCCTAACTTCATACACCTTTCGATGGTACAATTTTGAAAATGGCACAAAAATCGCTATTAGAGCGCCCCCTACCGTCGGAATTTTTACAAATTCAGGGAGGACCTTTTTGCCATAGCTAAAAAGATACACAAAAAATTTGGTTTAATTCTATGCATAACTTCATACACTTTTCGATGGTACAATATTCAAAATACACAAAAATTGCACAAAAATCGCTATTATAGCGCCCCCTACTGGCGGATTTTTTCCAAATTCAGGGAGGACCTTCTTGTCATGGACAAAAACATGCACAAAAAATTTGGTTCAATTCTATACATAATTTCATACACTTTTCGATGGTAGAATATTCAAAATGCACAAAAAATCGCACAAAAATCGCTATTACAGCGCCCCCTACTGGCGAAGTTTTTCCAAATTAATGGAGGACCTGCTTGCTATAGCCAAAAACTTTTTTAAAAAAGTTTGGTTCAATTCTATGCATAACTTCATACAATTTTTGATGGTACAATGGCGACAGGACATACGGACACACGGACAGACAGACATTTTGTATAAGCATGTTTTTGTGATCTCTGAACCCTAAAACGTGTAAATCCATCAAAAATCGGAAGTTAAAAATTTCGATTATAATACTTTCTTCTATTGAAGATAGAAGAAAGTAAAAAGGGGGAAGAGTGTTGGTCACCATGGTTGGTTTTTGTTGATAAGAAGTTCTGCTTACTTCGTCCCCGTACATGGGTCAAGTGCAAGAAGACAATATTACTGTTAAATGCATTATTTTAAAAGGTTATTATTAAATACTTTTAATTAGTACTTCCTGAAAGTGCTATTTAGTGTAAAGTTATTTCATGTTTATTACAGGGCCGAAACTAGCCTTTTTTGCACCCGGGGCAAACATGGATTTTGGCGCGCCCCACCCCCCCTCCCTTTTTCACAAAGTATATTTACAAAGAGAATTTTACTAATTTTATAATAGACGACTTATTTTAAAATTTATAATATGTAATCATAAAATATGTAATACTGAACTATGTAATCTACAGTGGCGGATCCAAGGGGGAGGTCCCTCTGAACATCAACAAAAATATTCTAAAGATCATTTTTAAAATGACATATTCAGTAGAGTCCCGATTATCCGAGTCCCGCCTAACCGAGTTTCCGCTTTCACCGAGTTATTTTCTTCTGATGGACTGATGGCTTCTGTTATTATGAAACAGCCATTATAAATGAAGTGTTAGGTGAAGATGAAAGAGCAGCCGTAAAAAAGTTAGAACTCTGATTTTTTGGTCAGAATGGAAGGAAAAAATGGCCATAATTTTTTTATCAGTCCATCAGAAGGAAATGATCCTTTCCAAAGGTATAATCCTTCATTTGGCGCCCCTTCGTTCTGGCGCCCGGGGCACATGCCCCCTCTGCCCCCCCCCTTTAGTTTCGGCCCTGTTATTGACTTCTCTTCATTTAAATCTGTAAAATGTACGAAATAAATGCATAAATATATATATATATAATCTATCTAGCGCACTTCTCCCCCCCCCCCATCCCACCTCAAATACATATACATTATTATCATTCTAATGTAATTTATTATATCAAATCATTCTTATTTTAATATAAAAATAAACTTTTTTAATGAAAAAAAATCGTTCATTTTTAATTGTCTTTTTCCATTGATATTTTAATGTATTTCTGTCATAAAACACACCTTTTCTTTGGAAAGAAAAAAGACAATTTAAAATTAACGCTAAATTTCTATATACGTAACCCCCAGTTTAATGGAAAGTTAAAAAATAATTTTAAAAAATGCATAATTTTCTAAAAAGAATGAAATTTAAGGAAAAATAAGGAAAAAATATGAAGATTTTTACAAGATTTCTTTTAATATTTCCAACATTTTCAGGGCCCTGAAATTGTTAAAGAAAATAGTCCTAACAACCCTCTAAAAATGAACAGTTTAATGGAACTTAAAAAAATAGAAGAAAGTAAAAAAAAAAAAAAAATGTAATCGAAAATTGTTTTTTGATTTCCGGTTTTCGACGTATTTACACGTTTAAGGGTCAGAGATCCCAAAAACATGTTTATAGAAAATGTCTGTCTGTCCGTCTGTCCATGTGTCTGTCGCCATTGTACCATCAAGCAGTGTATGAAGTTATACATAGAATTTAACCAATTTTTTTTAAAGTTTTTGTTTATGGCAAGCAGGTCCTTCATTAATTCGGAAAAAGTCCGCCGGAAGGTGGCACTATAATAGCATTTTTTAGCCATTTTGAATATTGTACTATCGAAAAGTGTATGAAGTTATGCATAGAATTGAACCAAATTTTTTGTGTAGGTTTTTGGTCATGGCAAGAAGGTCCTGATTGAATTTGAAAAAAATCCGCCGGAAGGGAGCACTATAATAGCGTTTTTTGTACCTTTTTGAATATTGTACCATCGGAAAGTGTATGAAGTTAGGCATAGAATTGAACTAAATTTTTTGTGTAGGTTTTTGGTCATGGCAAGAAGGTCTTGATTGAATTTGGAAAAAATCCGCCGGAAGGGAGCACTATAATAGCGTTTTTTGTACCTTTTTGAATATTGTACCATCGGAAAGTGTATGAAGTTAGGCATAGAATTGAACCAAAAATTTTTGTGTAGGTTTTTGGTCATGGCAAGAAGGTCTTGATTGAATTTGGAAAAAATCCGCCGGAAGGGAGCACTATAATAGCGTTTTTTGTACCTTTTTGAATATCGTACCATCGAAAACTGTATGAAGTTATGCATAGAATTGAACCAAATTTTTTGTGTAGGTTTTTGGTCATGGCAAGAAGGTCCTGATTGAATTTGGAAAAACCCACCGGAAGGGGGCGTTGTGATAGCGATTTTTGTGCCATTTTCAATATTGTACCTTCGAAAAGTGTCTAAAGTTATGCATAGAATTGAACCAAAAAAATTTTAAGTTCTTGGCTATGGAAAGCAGGCTATTCTTTAATTTAGAAAAAAAATCCGCCGCTAGGGGTGCCGTAATAGTGATTTTTGTGCGATTTTGAACATTGTACCATCGAAAAGTGTGTGAGGTTATGCATCGAATTGAACCAAATTTTTTGTGTATGTTTTTAGTCATGGCAAGAAGGTCCTTCCTGAATCTGGAAAAATTCCGCCGGCAGGGGGCGCTGTAATAGCGATTTTTGTGCCATTTTCAATATTGTACCTTCGGAAAGTGTATGAAGTTATGCATAGAATTGAACCAATTTTTTTAAGTTCTTGGCTATGGCAAGGAGGCCCTTCCTGAATTTAGAAAAAATCATCCGCTAGGGGGCGCTGTAATAGCGATTTTTGTGCCATTTTGAATATTGTACCATCGAAAAGTGTGTGAAGTTATGCATAGAATTGAACCAAATTTTTTGTGTATGTTTTTGGTCATAACAAGAAGGTCCTTCCTGAATGTGGAAAAATTCCGCCGGAAGGGTGCGCTGCAATAGCGATTTTTGTGTAATCGACGGGGACCTCCCATCCTGATAAGCCGACTATTCGCGACTATTCGTGATTTTAATAAACATCATGATCGAGATTAACTCGTTTTTACTCCTATTAATTGACTGAAGCAGAAATTTAAGATGAAAGTCAAAGATGATATATTATTGAACTAATAAAAATGAAATATTGACACTTGTAACAACATTTTGAAATATTAAAATATTTGAGATAGAAGAAAGTTCTGGGACTGGCACATCCAACTAGCTTTTCATTAAAAAATTAAAATACTTTTTTATATCTTTCGGCATATACAATTCAAATCTACTTTTATCATCTCTTATACAATTAATTTTATCATAAAAGTCTCTTATAAAATCTTCAGATAACTCTTGAAATTCAGCTATACAATTCCCTCTACTTAATCATGAAATTCTCTTATAAAATCTTCTGATAATTCTTGAAATTCAAATATTAATTTCCAATTAACTTTAACATAAAACTGTTTTATAAAATCTTCTGATAATTCTTGAAATTCAGATATACAATTCCAATTAACTTTAACATAAAATTCTCTTATAACATCTTCAGATAATTCTTGATACTCAGATATTAATTTCCAATTAACTTTATCATAAAATTATTTTATAAAATCTTCAGATAAGGTTTGATATTCATATATTCAACCCCAATTTAATTTATCTTTAAATTCTCTCATAAAATCTTCTGATAATATTAGAAATCTTGGACTCCAAGGATCAGAAAAACTATTTTTTTTATTGCAGTAAACAACAACTATAACTATTTTGTCAAAAATGTAGTTAATTATAACTACTTGTTATAAAAAAAATAGCGACTTCAAACTGCTTTTCAAAAGTAGTCACTACTTCGCTACTTTCAGATTTTGTCAAAAAATTGAATTTACACTCGAAACGAAAGACACGGATTAACTGCATAAATTTTATTTTCTATTCTTACAGTAATTATTGCATTGGGATATAAAATTATCGTTGTCATGTATTTCCTAATAGAATACTTAAATCTCCAATACACTATTAATATGTTTATTGTATTGAGTTCGGTTGCGAGTTAATTATATTTAGTTTCCTAATTTTATAATCTAAAAAAATATAGAAAAACAATCCTAAATGCTAACAATAAATACATCTGTAAACAAAGCGATTTCAAATAATAAGAAACCTGGCATTAAAACATGAAGACTATAACGAATAAATGGACAAACGTTGCAGCAAGAAAATGAGTTCCTTTGGTGAGTTAGCATTTGACTTTAGAAGCGAGTGGTAAATGGAAAAAATCCATGGCTTCATGCGATGCGTTGCTATATGCGGCAGCTGAAGTATGCCGCTGAGATTCGTAAATTGTTAAGCAGAACAAAAATTTGCTCACAAGTAGCAAGTTATTCTGCCGCATGATTTGAAGAATGGCACATTTTTTTCCTCCTGATGAAGCATTAAAGCTAGCGACGATTTTCGCTACAAACTACTGATTTTTTTTATCGCGCTACTCGCTACACAGGCACTACACGACAAACTACTATAAAAAGTAGAGACTGCTGTAGTTTCGTTACTTTGTACTTCACTACTTGCCTTATAAGAAAAAAAAAAGTAACCCTTATAGTCTCGCTTTGGAAATCCAAATTATGGAAAATCACGTAATAAATCGACTTCGACTTATAAATTAATGATTTTCAGATTTTCCCCTTTGTATGTACTAGAAGACCTTCCTTTTGAAAGTAAAACATATAGGGTACTCCCGGTTGACCAAGAACCTTGAAATTTGGCACGAAAGAAGGATTGTATAATCTAAACAAATAGAAAAAAAACTTGATTTACCTTACCCGCGGATCCAAGAAGTCGAAAGTAACAGTGAGTGAAATTCTTGTGAAACTGGAAAGTGGAAAATCACGATGAATAACTCTAGAGCACGAGTACGGATATAGCAATCGATTATCGATATATTAATCATTTTAGAGCACCTAAGACTTTCTTAATAAAAGTATGTATGTTTTCTTATAAAACTGGAACAAAAATTATGCCAACCTTAAAACGTCACTCTTTCGGTGGCCTTTTTTTAAAAAAAAAGGGTACCCCCTTCAAATTTTCCATGGGGAAAAAATAACGCTTCTTGTGTTTTTCAGAATAAAAACCATATTGCTTGAAAATTGCATAATTTAAACAAATAGAAGAAAAAAACTGGATTTATCCTACCAGCAGATCCAAGAAGTCGAAATTACAGGCAAAGTTCTTTAATCCGCACAAGTTGGGACCAAAGTTTCTGCAGATTATGGAATATTGCGGATTATGGAGTATTATGGATTATATGTCATTTTCTTATTTCTGGACACTGTTTTAATTCCATATTCAGTATAATATGAAATATAATAATTAATTTAATATACTTTCTCAAAAAATGTATTTTTCAAATTCTTTTATTAAAAAATTGATTATATTTACTTTTATATTTAAATTTTTCAGATATTTCTTTTAAAAAAATCATTTTTGGATCAAGAATTTGTAAATTTGTTTAATTGTTTACATTCATTAAAGAATGCGAATTATAAAAAATTGCGGATGTGTGCGGATTATGGATCCTTGACTGTAATAGTGAATGAAAGTTTTGTAACACTGGAAAGTGGAAAATAACGATGATTAAATCTAAAACACGAGGACGGATATAGAAATCGATCAAGTTATTTAATCTATTTGTTAATTATTTTAATTCTCCTAAGACATTCATAGTAAAACTATGCAATTTTTAAATATAAAATTGGAACAAAACTAGTCCGCCAATAAATATAGCATCGAATATAAATTTGCGCTTTTGGTGACCTTAAAAAAAAGAACCTTTCAAATTCTTCATGGGAAAAAATAATACTTTTTGTGTTTTTCCAAATAAAAGTCGTATTGGTTGATATTGTATAATTTAAACAAATAGGAAAAAAACTGGATTTATCCTATCCGCGGATCCGAGAAGTCGAAAGTAATCGTGAATAAAAGTTTTGTAAAACTGGAAAATCACGATGAATAACTCTGAGACAGGAGTACGGATATAGCAATCGATCAAATTATTGAATCGATTTATTAGGTACAGTAAATTCTGTCTAAGGCGGACTCTGTATAAGCCGGAAATCTGTCTACCGCGGAAATTTTTTCAAGTCCCGGCGAACCCATAGAAAATTACATTAATTCATGCTGCATAAAGCGGAATCTGTCTGACGCGGAAACGGAAAGGATTTTAAGGTCCCACCGAAACCAAAATTTTGCATAAGGCGGAAAAAGGATAATTTAAAAAAGAAAAGCGTTTTGTTTATTAAACTTTAAAACTGATAAGTCAAATAACTCAATGTCCAGCATGTTAGCTGAAATTCCGTAAACTTTTAAAAAAGTTAATTCAAAAGAACAGAAACTTTAAATTTTAAGGAATTTATGCTTATGCCGTTTTTTCATATGCAAAATTGCATCTAAAAGTTAATATTTCTAGTAAAATGAACATTTATGAAAATGATTACGTATTTTCGAAAGTACAATATATTATACTTTAAGATTGTACTCAAATTCAAAATTATAGCGTTCTTTCTCATTCTCGAAGTTTTTTTTTTTTTTTTTTTTGGTGTGTATAAACTTCCAGTATGAATGTATTACAGCAGTACTAAGAAATTGAATAAAGTTTCTCGTTTATCTTTAAAAAGACAAAGGATCTTTCAGAATTTCAGTTTTCAACCGATTTTCTAGTCAGGAGAATCAATAAATGATCGTCATCTTCCAGTGATTTTTTTTTTTTTTTTTTTGGGTGGGGGAGCTTTTTTGCATAAGCCGGAATATTGTCTACCACGGAATTTTTTCTCAGTCCCGACCGATTCCGCCTTAGACAGAGTTTACTGTATTTAAAAGCACCTAACATTTTCTAAGAAAATTTATCTAACTTTTCTTGGTAAATAGGGATATAAATATTCTAAAATTACGTCAGTAAAGTAGCATTCAACAGAGTCCACCTTTGGCGATCTTTTTAGGTGAGTTCGTAATACATAAATACGTAGCACCTAGTCGTCGTCTGGTCTACCCGTCTGTCTCTCCGCATATAACATCGCTAAAACTACCCAACCGAATGGTGTGAAATTTAATATATGTAATCGTTACAGAATTTTGTGAAGTCATTTCAAATTTTATGAAAATCGAATGAAAACTTAAAAATATATTAATAAAAGTTTTCTTCATTCTGTTAAATCCTGTCATACATAATTAATTCAATGATATCCCATGATAGGTAATGATTCTAGATTGCCATGCCGTGATGATGATTTCTATTTAATATGGAATCCTATTATTTCCGTATTACTGAATTTAAAATATAGAATCGTAATAAATTTTGTATTTATGCATTTTTGCATAAGAGTGCAACAGTTATTGCACCAAGAACTGAATACAATATTTATAAAACTAGTTATAGGACAAATGCACCTCATTTGCTCATTTTGCGTACAATTTCTGACTTTTTTTTTTTTACTACATTTTCAAATTCTCCAAGATAGGAGAAGGGGGGGGGGGGATTTGCTTTTGTCTTCAGGCTAAAAAATTTTATTGCTTGAGAATTGTACAACACCAAGAAAGAAAGAAAAAAAAACCTGGATTTATCTTATCTGTGAATACTTGAATTCGAAAGCAATCTCTCTATGATATAACAATAATAATAATAATAATGATATTAATAATAATAAAAGCCTTTAAAAAAATAACTGACGCTGCTGCTGTCGTTGTCGTAATTGAATTTATTGCGATCGGGGATTTTTCTCGGCTTATATTATTAAAAAACCTATTCCATATACACATATAAAAACTGGTAAGCTTTGTAGAAAAGAGTAAGATAAACACCCTGAAGCAGACAGTTTTTAAATCGAAGAATTATTTTAAGCTCTATTTAATGTTTAAATAGGTCACACTACTTTAGATAAAAAAGTTTTACGGGATTGAAAACTGTACAAACCAATTTAACCATTTATTAAGGCACATAAGCGGCAAGATTGCGGTATGCAGTGTCCAATCGTTTTATAAATTTGTCTAATTTTGTAAGTTTTTCGTTCTAATTTTTTCTAAAAAAAAAAAAAATTCCCTATCCGAATAGAGGTTTATTTCATATTTCAATAAAGAAATTTTCAAATTCTTTTTCAAAAAAAAAAAAAAAATATTTTTATGATTTATTCTACACGCGAATCCATGTAGTCGAAAGCAACAGTGAATGTACAGTCGTGGAAAAAAAAAAGTAAACACCCCCTACTAACTCCTCAACAAATTACTGTAGAAGAAAGTTATTGGTACCGAACGATTGGAAATAAAGTCTACTTTTAAATGATGTATATCAAATTTGCTTAGGGGGCCATCTACATATTAAAATGAAGCATAACTTTGTTTTTTTTTTCAATAGCAGCACACAATTCTGACTGCATAAATGAACTCTACACTCTTCAATTAGCCTAAAAACGAATTTTTATGCAATTCGTACCATAAGTTTCCGAGAAATTAATTATTTTAAAACGAGCGTATTTTAAGGGCTGTATCCAAATTGAAGTTCTATACTCGATTGTTAACCGAGAGAGCCCCTTTCTTGATCAAGGCACCTTAAGCGCCACTCAAGGAGTCAATGAAGCATGTTAGATTACAGTACAGCAGAATAAATTCCAAAATATCTACTCACTTCCATCATAGACGGCCCCTGAAACCACCATTTTGCCGTTTTTTAAGCATATTTTGGCTTTCCATAAAGCAGGACTTAATAAATCTAAATTCATCAAAAAAATTGGAGGTTGCAATTCCTAATTTTTTCGAATATTAATTTCATAATTCATATCATAAAATTATAAAAATTGCAAATTCAGCGTATTTATGTTTGGGTATATTAGTATTATTGCTACAAAAAAAAAATTAGCACATTAGGAGCATAATTTCAGGAGATATAAATAAAAATATTTCATATAAATAAAAATATATAATAAAAATGTAATTTAACATTAGAAGCACTAAATTTTGAATGTTTATAATCTAAAAACTTATCATTCAAATCACTTGAAATTTGGTGTATCGGCATAGTTTGAACCGAAGATTTGAAATATCTCATTAAAATTGAGTATTGCCATTGAAAGAAAATGAAGTTTGGATTCGTTTTGATATGTAGATGACCCCTAAGAAAATTTTATATACATCATTTAAAAGTAGACTTTATTTCCAATCGTTCGATACCAGTAACTTTCGTTTACGATAATTTGTTGAGGAGTTAGTAGGGGATGTTTACTTTTTTTTCCCCACCACTATACGTTTTATAAAATTAGAAACTGGAAAATCAGGATGAATATTCTGAGACACAAGTACGGATGTAAGCAATCGATAAAGTTATTTAATCGACTTATCAATTATTTAATCACACATCAGTTTTCGAAGTAAAAGATGCAACTTTCCTTAGTAAACAGGAATAAAAGTATTCTAAATTAAAACCAGTAAATATAGTATTCAAAGTAAATGCTCGCTTTTGGTGACGTTTATTTTTTTTTTTTTTTTTTACTTTTTAAAAATTTAAGGCAAACAATAACGCATCTTATTGTGTTAAAAACATAAAAAACTCTAATAAAACTCTAATAAAGCATAAAAGCTCTATTCCCTGGGATTGCATAACCTAAACAAAGGGAAAACAAGAAAGAAAAAATCATGCGTCAAGCATAGATTATGAAACACTTTACGAACACATTCAGAACAATGTAACACAACTGTACCGTTTAATAAGTTAAAATATTATGTCTAATTCAACCGTATGGAAACGCAAAACACATTTCAAAACCCAATTTCAGCTGTCCTCATCTACAATAGGAAAATTATCTGAATTCTTTGAGCAGCCTTGTATATGATATATAGATTTATATCTATTATGCATGTCAATGTTTAGTTCAGTTAAGAAATACATATATCTCTGTTGAAAATTCCCCTTCAGCAATTTTCGCTAATATGGAGATTGGTACGCGATTCTTTTGTGCAGCACTGTATATGAGGTATGGAATTTTTATAAAACGCATATATACATGAAAAAAATTATTTATATTTTAAAGCGCATACAAAATTTTAAAACGAACTTCCAGCAATTATTGAAATTATTACTCAAAGACAGTACTGTAACCGATTTCTTTTGTGGTTCTCTGTAAATGAACAACAATTGCTATGATTGCCCTATTCTATCGTAATCATCTTGTAGTGTAATTCAGTGATTTATATCAGATTCAATGCATTTGACATAGTGTAATCTCTGCAAACGATTTTTTCCCCCTGTACCATATTGTAATGGAATTTTTTTGAGTGCCCCTGTAAATGAACTATTAATCCCACGTTACTTCATATGCAATACCAAACATGCTTTTGTGGCCCTAAATAGCTTTATCAATTGCATGAGAATTCGAGTATATTTACGGGAGTTAGAGCTTGGACATACGGTCAGACAAACTGAATGCATAAACACTTTTCAACTTTGTTGGAAAGTGTTAAAAACTAGATTTAACCTGCCCTCGAATCCGTGAAGTCGAAAGTAATTGCGAATGCAAGTTTCAAAGCAATTAGAAATTGGAAAATCAAGATGAAAATTCTGAGACACAAATACAGATTTATCAATCAATAGCTATTTAATCGATTTATTTAATATTTTAAATCACTTAAGATTTTTTTATTAAAAGCATGCAATTGTTTTTAGTAAATAGGAACATTTTTTTTTAATTTCTAAAATTAATATACGAAATACAGCAAGGAACAGAAATGCTTGCTTTTGACAAAACATAAAAAAAGTCATCATTTCAAAAAAAAAAAAAAAAAAAAAAAAAAACGTTTTTTTGTTATTTTTGTCTGGATAAAAGCGCCATTGCTTGAAAATTGTAATTTCTAAACCAGTGTTGCATATATTGGTGGATTTATTTAATCAAAATGTCTACCAAAATCCCCAAATTATAATTTTCACTTTATTTAATCGCGAATGCCGGACATTAAATACAGCAAAAATTCTGTTTGGAATTTCTGGTAGATATTTTGAATAAAAAAATTTATTAATATAAACTAAACACGACGATTCTGCGTTAAACAAAGTAAAAACAGCTGGATTTAAATCAATCCGCATATCCATGAAGTGGAAGCTTCATAAAAATAAAAATTGGAAGATCAAGATTAATACTCTGTAGCACGAGTACGGATATAACGATCGATAGCATATTTTAATCAATTTACCAGTTATTTAACCGCACTTAACCCATTTGCGTCTGAATTTTCGTTTTCTCAAATTTGTTGGTAAAATCACTTTAAAATGTTGCAAAATGAACTGGAAAAATACTAAAAGAAATTACGCTAAAGATTTTTTGTACTTATTTGATAAAATGTAAACGTACTAAATATGGAAATATGCATAATATTTGTAATAATATAATATGCGTAATTATATATTTTGTGTAAATTTATCTAAAATAACTTTTAAATTGTATATTATGTACTATAATTAGTATTTTTATGAATTACCAAAAAAATATATTTATTTCTTTACAGAGACTAATAACATTCTAAGTATTAGTAATAATAAACTAAGAATAAATCTATTAGTGACTTAAAAACAATTTCTTTCATAATCATCTTGAAAAGGACTTTACATAAACAATTAAATTAAAAAAATCAAAAACCCCGACTGCGTAAAAAGTGAACTAATTAATTATTTCTCATCAATGTGAAACTTTTTTTTTTCAACTAGGGGGCTCGGCCCCCTACGAGCTACGCTCGCCAACCCCCCGTCCAGACACCGCAGGCTCTAAATGCACGCTAATTCGATCGGCTTTAAAAAGATTTCGAAAGATTGAATTATAATTTAAAAAACAGTGGCGATCTCCCTATAAACGAATTTCTATTCATTTCTCTTTGATTGGGGAATTTTAACGCCAAATCCGCTGCGGTACTACTTGATTATCCCGTCGACCAATTTCGCCAAAATATATAAATCGCCAAACCACTCGCCAAATTATACAAATTGACATAATTTTTATTTTAAATAACGAAAGAACAAATAAATTCGTACAACATTAATAAAAATACAAATAAAACGCCGAAATAAAAATAACTTGATGACGTAGACACGTGTAACAACATTTCAAAATAAGCTAATATAAAAGGAATTAAGTAAACAGAGTCTTTGTCTCCTGGTATTTTTTAACAAAGCGAAAAGAAAGTTCTTTTAAATGAGACATTTTAAATTAATCGTTTTTAATCTGACGTAATTTTGACCAAGCTATTCTTTCTCTTTTAAATAATCGCGTGAAAGTACTTTTGTTAGCAATGAAATATTATTTGCGCTTTCCTAACAAAAATAGTTGAAAATATCCTCTCAAAATATTAAATAAATGTCTAGCGCAATTTCTAAATGTAAACTTTTTTGCAATATTATTTTGTGTTCATTTTATGTAATAACTATAATGTGACGTAAATATGACGTAATTTCTCCTAAGACTTCTAACGCATGTTAATGAATTTATTATTTTACAATATCCTTTCTCTTTTAAAATTCACGTGTATACTTTTTATGACGTAATTTTTAATAAGTTCCTGCTTTTTATACATAATTATTTAATTCTAATTTGAAAGTTTTTTTCCTGTTTATAATAGTCACGTGTAAATAAATTTTTAATTTGAAGCAAACATTATTGCTTGCGCTTTTTATACAGTTGGCAACAGTTTAAATTAGTACAATTTTCTGAAATCTGTAAAAAACATCTCTAGAAATGCTGAAAATTTGAATTTAAAATAGAAATGAAACCTGAAAAAATGAGTCAAAATAAAAAAATTAATGCAATCTGCACTCCGGCAAATTCTAACGCATAAAATGATCTAAAAATGATTACACTGCCATGTACAGTTTTTGCTGCTATAAAACATTTTTAGTGGAACGATTTTGTCCAACTTTAGCATTAAATATCTCTTAAAATAATTCTTCGATTTGAAAACTGTCTGCATCAGCGTGTTTATCAAACGTTTCTGTATAAAACCACTGATTTTCATATTTTTGTATGCATTATTTTTCTCAATATTAACGAAGAAAGACCTCCGGTCACAAAAAATTCAAAACCGGCGGCGGCGGCGGCGGCGGTGACAGCGGTAGTTACTTTTTTTTAGAATAGAGAGACTCCTACTATTAGCTCAAACTCTCGCTATATATATCTTGTTCAAATTTTCAATCGTTAATAAAATACTTATTATTCATCCAATCAAGCTCAAATAAATTTTTTAAAACTTGTAGTGGATGACACTTGATTTTAATCCAGTTTTTTTCAAATATTAATTCATTAATTTAATTTAATTAATTAATTTTCAATAATCGAGACACCCCTGTTCTTGATCAAGGTATTTTAAGACCGGGAGAGCCCTCTTCTTGATCAAGGCATTTTAAGCGCCACTCAACAGGAAAGGAGAAAGGGAGAAAAAAAAATTTCTTATTGACCTAAGTAGGAATTAACTTAAAAAAATATTTTTTATATATTACTTGTTTATATAACTTACCTATTTTTTTTTTATTTTCTTGTACTGATGACTTTTAAGTTGTGTTTAATTGTTAGTTCCTATCTATAAGCACTGTTTTGATGAGGTCTATAGATGTCTATGATGGTTAGAGTTGCAGTGAAGCTAGAGATCCTACCTACACAACTTCCAGGTTGTATAATATTTTAACGGAGCTTCTGACTGTAAAATAGTCAATGAAACATTGTCTTCATTTTGAAATACCTATCCAATGACATGCCACTCAATAAGGTGCGTAATTTTTTTTTCGTCTCTACCGCCATTTTGTACTTTACGGCCGCCATTTGGAATTTATAAAAACAAAAGCTAGCCTGTAACGATCGGACGGTTAAGACGAATCGATAGAGACCTCATTCATTAAAATCCATCCAGCCGTTGTTTTTTTCGAGGGTATAAAGAAATTCGCATACACAGATACGCGTGAAACACATAACCCTTCTTTTCAGTCGGATAAAATAAATAACTGTCTCCTCAATGGCTAATAAAAATATGTACCCATTCTTGCCTAGCGCCCTATATTTTGTACGTTACAAAAATGCATAAAAAATAGGCCTGAACATGTAACGTAAAAATATGCATTCCAAGAAAGTCTACAAGCTAAGATAATGACATATTTATTTGGATCCTTGGCAGAAAAAACACAAATAATCTTACTTTTTAAATTTCGCCAACTTGAAAAATGAAAAATCTAGAAACTCCCGAATAAAGCCTTCCTTTTAAGCGAATAAATGTCCATCTTATGCTGTCATCTTTCGGTAACACATAAAGACATTTACAGATAATTATTTCATACAATTTTCATGTTATAAAGAAGAAGAAAGTTATACAAATTTATTAAAATTCGAAGCGTCCCAAAAATGGGACGCTAAGCATAAATGGGTTAAGTTTTATAAGTTAAAGATACAAGTTTTCTTCTTAAATAGGAAAAAAAAAAACCCTGAATTTAAACTAGTGTATATAAAGCATTCAACGAAAATGCTCGCTTTTGATGACCGTTAAAAAACTTTACTCTTTCAAGTCTTAAGGCAAAAAAAACCCATTTATTTTTGTGTTTAGGGTAAAAGCTCTATTGCTTGAGAATTGTATAAACTAAACAAAGAAAAAAAACTGGATTTAATGTCCGCGAATCCATGGAGTCCAAAGTGTAACAGTTGATGCAAATTTTATAAAATTAGAAACTTTAAAATAAATATGAATATTCTGAGACTAGAATACATGTAGCAATCGATAGTTATTTTATCGATTTGCTTATTATTTTAAACCACCTAAGATTTCCCTAAGTATTTTCTCAGCTAAGTATTCAAGCGTTTTTAGTAGAAACAGGAACAAATTGTATTCTAAAATTACCCCACTAAATATATCATTTATCAGAAATGCTTGCGTTTGGTAACCAGCACAAAAGAAAGTGAACCTTTCACATTCTAAAGCAAAAAATAGCATTTCTTGATGTTTTGATAATCTGAACCAGTGTTGCGAGATTGGTGATTTTTACCCGACTACGGCAAAGCCAAAGGAGGGTTATGATTTTGACAGGCTATGTATGTATGTATGTATGTATGTATGTATGTATGTATGTATGTATGTTCATCTGTTCCCTCGTAACTTCTAAACCACTAATCAGAATTCGACAAATGACATATCATTAGAAGCGTCTTAATTGTCCGCTGGTTATAGGCTATATAGATTTTCACCAAATTCAATGTGGCGCCTTCTAGCGGACAAAATATACAGAGTAAAAAAATAAAGTTAAGCTAGATATGCCGTGTTTGGTATCATTTTAAAGCGCTTCACTTGTACATTTCGAATATATATATATTACTAGCATTTGCTTGTGACTTTACTTGCATTTATGGGCTAATTGCATATAATTCACATCTTTTCGTTCTTAATTTCTTTGGTACTTAGTAATCAGAATAAGACCACTGCAGTGCCATTAGAAGGGTCTTGATCTTGATATTCTGTTGGTTGTGAGCTATAAAGTTTGTCACCAAATTTACTATTATGCCCTCTAGCGGACAAAAAGTATAAAATAAAAATATATGTAATGTGTTTGGTATTACTTGAAAGAGCTTCACCAGTATTTATATGCTTATACATAATTACAAGACTGCTTTGAAGATGTTTAAAAAAAATGAGCGATAAGAGTAAAGCGCGGATCACGGGAACTGTAATGTAGAGCAGCGTGAACGTTATTCTATTAACGTTCACGTCAAAAAATAAAGTTAAGATAAATATGCCGTGTTTGGTATCATTCAAAAGCGCTTTACTTGTACATTTTGAATATATCTATATATTACTAGCATTTGCTTGTGACTTTACCTGTATTCATGGGGTACTTTTATACTTTTTCAGCGTAGTTTTTTGTCGTAGTTGGGTTTTAGTTTTTTTACTTTATCTTGTTTTAAATTGAAAATATTTACCAGAAACTTCAAAATTTAATTTTCGCTTTATTTAATCACCGAATGTCTAATAGAGACTTTGAGCAAAAAAAAAAAAAAAAAAAAAAAAAAAAAAAAATTATATTAGCTAAACATGGCAACTCTGTTAAACAAAGAAATCACGCTGTATTTATTCGATTTGCGTGGAATAGAGAACTGTGTCGTTGTGGGTTAGGTAACTCGTTCGACACTTAAACAATCACATTTTATTAACAATCACACACAAAATATATACAATTCCCGTAAAAGCGCTATTATCTTTGAAACATACATATTTCCATGAAAAGATCTCTATGTGAGATACATTTCGAACACACGCCGAAAACTCTACTTAAACCCGAACAACATAATTACATACCTTCACTTCACTTCATGTTTGGCAAAATATCTCAGGATATTTTGCCGACAGTGGCAACAGCGCCATCTATATGCTATAAAAATAAGGGAAGGCAGTCATTCTGTTACAACCTCCCCCTTTGGTTCCGCGGACGTCCCGGTGAGGAACCAGTAACTTTTTTAGGTGGTCTGCCGCGTTTCCTAATAGGTGCAACAGACACAATGTCAGAGTCATTACACAGTTTCAAAGCTGAAGTATGACATGTAGCAAGAGGTTCATCTGGATTGTCCATGCTTGCTATAACAAATGTGGTGGGCGATTTTTGAGTTAAAATAATGTATGGTCCGTCACGTTTAGGCATGAACTTTGCAGTTTTATTGCTAGAGGCTTTACTTACTGGATGTAAGTCCACCCAAACCTTGTCTCCTGGAGCAAAACAATGTCCTGATTTTCTTTTACGGTCAGCGTATTTCTTTCTTTGATCTTGCTTGCCTTCAACTTTGTCCTTAATGTCTTTGGTGAAGTTTGCAAATTTCTTGAGGTATGGTGTAATTTCAGGTACAAAGTTGTCATTGTGAATTACAGCACGAATGTCGTGTTGAACATCGTCTGTCGTTCTTAATTCTCTCCCAAATTGTAAAAATGCTGCTGTTTCTCCAGTGGTGTCACACTTAGCAGTATTCATTGCAAAACGTATTGTTGGAAGTTTCTCTTCCCATGAACAGTGGTCATTCTCTACTAATATAGCCAATCTCGGCTTGAGATCTCTATTTTTTCTCTCCACAGGGTTTGCCTGAGGATGATATATGGGAGTTGGGTTTTGTTTGATACCTAAAAGAAAACAAAGTTGTTGCATTACACTACTAACAAATTGTGGTCCGTTATCACATATTATACGTCTGGGTAGACCATATCTAAGGATAACTTCTTCGAGCAACGTAGTTGCACACTGTGCTGCAGTAGCTTCTGTAAGGGCAAATAGTTCAACCCATCTTGTTGCACAGTCTTCTACTATGAATATCCATCTTTTACCATTCTTACTTTTTGGTAAAGGGCCAAAAAGATCAATTGATAGAACTTCAAATCGCTGTGAATACACTGGTGTTTGTAACAAACCGGATGGTTTTTGATTAGAAGGTTTATACCTATTACATTCAGCACTATGTTTGACGTAATCTGCAATGTATGAACGCATTCCAGTCCAATAATATCTTTTGGATATTCTATTAAATGTACCTTCAGCACCGTAGTGACCAGCCGTAGGTGAGTCATGGTGTTCTTTTAAAATTTTCTCCCTTTCATGTGAGGGGACTACTAGTTGTGCTTCTTCAGATTCCGAAGTTGGGGAATACTTGTATAAAACTCCTTGGTTCATAATATAACCCCGTTCAGTCCAGTTAGTGTAGTCTAGAGTTTTTTCTTCATCTTCGAAACTTTTAATAATTTTCTTTAATTCTTCATCTTTCATTTGTTCAGCACGTAGATTACTAGGCATTTTAGCAGGGATATCAATCATTATGGTGCAAATATCACAATCTTCTTTACTGATATGATCACACGCAGGACGAGAAAGCATGTCAGCTATGACGTTCGCTTTACCTGGAATGTATTCTATTTTCTCATTAAATTCTTGCAACTGTAAAGCCCATCTGGCAAGTCTTCCAGAAGGGGACTTTAAGCTCATGGGCCATCGGAGAGGCTGGTGGTCGGATGCCACAGTAACTTCTGTTCCGTCAATGTATCCTCTGAATTTATTAAGAGCCCAGACAACAGCAAGAGCTTCCCGTTCCGTGGTGTGATAGTTGCGTTCTGCAGGAGTCAGTAATCTACTGGCGTACTCAATCGGATGCTCTTCCGCACCTTTACCCTGGAGAAGTACTGCTCCAAGAGCATAATTGCTTGCATCGGTTCGAATGATGAAGGGTTTTGCTTCATCAGCCTGTTTCAATATTGGTGATGAAACCAGGCATTGCTTCAAGGCTTGAAATGCATTTTCTTCATCGGCACCCCAATGCCATTGCACATTCTTCTTAGTAAGGTTACTAAGCGGTCTGGATATTTCTGCAAAATCTTGTATAAAACGGCGATACCATGAACATGTCTGCAGAAACGATTGCAGTTGTTTTATATTCTTGGGAGGCGGGATCCTCACAATAGCATCAATTTTCCCAGGATCAACTTCTAGGCCATTTGGAGTTATCCAGTGTCCTAAGTACTTTACTCTGGAACATGCAAAGTTGCATTTTTCTCGATTTGCAGAAAGTTTCCATTTGTCTAATCTTTGAAAAACAGCTTCAAGATCAGATAGATGTTGTTCAAAACTTGATGATAAAATAATGAGGTCATCAAGGTAAGAGAGAATATTTACATCTGGGAGTCCGTTGCGAAAGTTATCCATCGTCCTCTGAAACGTTGCAGGAGCGTTACGGAGTCCAAAAGGAAGCGGTATGTTCCGAGAGGGCATACAAAAGCAGTTTTATCACGATCAGGCCCATAGACACTCACCTGATGGTAGCCAGCATTCAGATCCAGAGTGGTCATGAACTGGGCAGTCTTTGCCTGATGTAGAAGATCGTCCATACGAGGGAGTGGATAGGTATCCGGTATAGTCACCTCATTGAGCTTCCTGTAGTCTACACATAGACGTACACTACCATTTGGCTTAGGAATGAGCACGATTGGTGCAGAATATGGAGATTCGCATTGCTCAATAATTCCTTTGGCAAGAAGATCATCAATTTCTGTTTTCAACAACTCTTTCTTTGCCGGTGATAATCTGTAAAGTGGTAATGATATAGGACGATGTTCTCTAATGTTTATGTGATGTTCGACGACGGGTGTTGCTTCTCCCCCTGGTTGAAAGGTATTGGAAAATTTTTCAAGCAAGTCATTAAGTCTCTTTCGTTGTATTGCAGATAGGTTTTGACCTTCATTTTCTCTTAACATAACTGTGTTAGCTTTGACATTTGGTGTTGAGATTTCAGGTGTCGTTTTGAAAGGATCATCAACAAAAGGAAATTTATATCTTGGATTGTTCTGGAAATACCAACTTTGGCTTCGCATATCCAACACAATCCCCATTTTATTCAAAAAATCTATGCCTAACAATGTTCTATTTCCGGTGGCTCCGGGTAACGCAAAAATCGTTGTATTAGTTCTACGACCTTCTATTTCAACAGTGATTGTTGCTTGAAGAACGTTAGTTTCTTTTCGTATGCCGTCAGCGAGCGTTATGTTTACACTGGTCTCTTCGAACGAAGTTCCTTGGTCACGGAGAAGCTTGAACAACATTTCCCCAGCAATGGAATGTGTAGCTCCGGTATCTGCGCAAGCTACCCCTGTAATACCTTTTACTTTTATATACAACCAGGGCTCGAAATGTACCGGAGCTAACCGGAACGATGTTCCGATTCGTGAAATTCTGACAAATATTGTTCCGGTTCGTGAAATTATTAAAAAATACTATTACAGTTTCATAGATATAGCTTCTATGCTCTCTGTAACGTTTTTTTCTAATTATTTAAAATCTTGAATGCATTTTTTAAAAAATTGGTTTTTCTACGGTTAAATATAAATTTGCTATGCAGTAAAATCCCAATTATCCGAGTTAATAGGGACCAAGCTCACCTCGGATAAGGAAAAAACTCACATAAACCGAATTTACACAAATCGTCACGAACTAAGGAGATGAAATATAAATTTTCACTTAATTCAATCCTTTTTATGGTACTAGTAACATTTCTTTGATGTACATTTCCGTTACTTTTAAGAAATACCGGGAATGAAATTGTTTTTTCAATCGAACTTATACCTTTGGAATGGATCCTTTTCTTCTGATGGACTGATGTCTTCCATTATGATGAAACAGCCATTATAAATGAAATGTTAGGTGAAGATGAAAGAGCAGCCGTAAAAAGTTAGAACTCTGATGATTTTCTGGTCAGAATGGGAAAAAAAATGACCACAATTTTTTTTGAAAAAAAAAAAAAAAAAAAAAAACAATATTTCGAATAATCGGGACTTTACTGTACTTAAAAAAAAAAAAAATAATAATGAATAAATAAATAAATAAATAAAAAATAATCGACAATAATTTTGAAATATAGTTCCGGTTCGTGGATTTTTCCATTTCGAGCCTTGTATACAACATAGGTGTTGCCTGTGTATTAATATAACAAGATTGGAGATGTAGGGAACTAAAATTTGCTGATTTTACTTGCGTAGATGGGGAACAATTAGGACATTTTGCTTTTACAAAAACTTGTTTCCCACAGCCATAGCAGCTTATAACTGGACGCTTATCATCGTTTACAAAGCGTGAATTCGTATATTTTGAGGTAGAAGTATTTTTGATTTCCAAAATGTTCGCTAGCTTCATTTTTGGTTACCTGATTTTTCCAGAATTCCTGACCATTTGAATTTTTTGACAAAACATGTTTGTGTGTTTCACGCGATTTTGAATTACTTGCTGATTTTTGAAAAGGGGGTCTAATATTTTCATATATGTCAAGCTTTTCGGCCAACAAGACAGGGTCATTTAGTTTGTCCCAACCATCTAAATAATGATTTTTATATTCTGGTGGGCACTTTTTTTTAATCTGATCAGCGATTATTAGTTCTGAGAGCTTTTCAAATGAATTAACTTCTAATTCGGATAACCAACCTTCAAAATAATTTCTAATTTCAAAGTAAAAATCTTTCCAAGTAGAATTCTCTTTTTTTTTATGTCGGCTAAATAATACCCTAAACTTCTCCGCTGTTAATTTAAATCTTTTTAACAAAATGTCACGAATATGTGCATAGTTTTTGAACATTTCTTCAGGCTCTCTTGCTATAAGTTTAGCAATGTCATTCGGAAGTATGGCGACTAATTGTGAGACCCAAAAATCTTTGGAGACATTTAACATTTTCATTTGACGTTCAAACATTGTCAAGAACAACGACATATTATCTTTTTCCGGATTAAATGGTGGTAGGATGTTTTTAATATCTAT
Organism: Maratus speciosus; assembly: GCA_963932465.1. Taxonomy (NCBI): domain Eukaryota; kingdom Metazoa; phylum Arthropoda; class Arachnida; order Araneae; family Salticidae; genus Maratus; species Maratus speciosus. Next base: position 410,140,865 of record OZ010798.1, on the reverse strand, counting down.
ACGCATCTGGTCCATTTGATTTTGTGGGACAGTTGTCGCGGTATGGTTTTGAGCTTGCAGCTTAAGTTTTTCTAACTCATAAGCTCTTTCCTCTGCGATACGTTTGTCCTCAACCCTTTGTTCTTCTATGCTCTCTTGTTTTTTCCTATTTTGTTCTTCTATGCTCTCTTGTTTTTTTCTATCTTCCACGATAGCAATCAATGCCTCTTTTACAAATTGTTCCTCGTCTTTAAAAAGGGCGCACTTCATAATTTTTTCACGCAAGACTACTATTTTATCATCTGCATCTACCTGAAGTTCTAATTCGGTAGCCAAATTATATAAATCGATTTTTTTCTCTTTAGAAAGAAACGCCATTTTTCCTCAAATCAGTTAAATTTATGCTTAAATTACAAAATTATATGCAATACTTTACCCATTAAATAATTAAGTACCAAAACAACTACCTTCCCCTTACAGGTAAATATAAACAGATAAATATGCATAAACTTTCATAAACAATTGATGAAACATACAAAAATAATTTAATACCATACTAAAATCTATCTCTAATTAAACATGAGCTCATGTAAATATTAATGCAAAAATATTATAATCAGTTAATATGCAACTTTTTTTTTCTAATATAACTTACCGTATAAAACTGTCAGAAATATTTAAATCATAAAATTTTAAGTATATGAAATACCATCGATAATTTAATGTGAAAAAATTTTTCATTCACAAATAAATATGAAAGCAACAAAAATATCAAAATAAAGTACTTACTTACTTCTTTAAAATAAACAAGATTCTAAATAATTATTGACGATTACTGAAATCACTTTTCTTTTCTAATATACTACGCTGTGCACAGTTAGAACAAATAATCATAAAATTGACTTACTCAAATAATATTGCATTGAAAGAAAAAAATATTACCAAAAGAAATTATATAAATCTCTTTTCAGAAAATTAATCTTTCATAATACTCAAAAGAACAAAAACAAAAAAAAACCCCACATACATAAAACAGCATTTAAAAATAAATAAACCACCAGCTGGCCAGCAATAAACAGAAAAAAAAAATTTCAACTTTTTACCGGTAACAAAACAAATAAAATAAGATTTATCTTTCTTTAGCTAATCACTTTTCGCTGATTCATATGGCGGTTTCAGATTTCTTTTAAACACACAGAATATCGGCGATAGTAGAACACTGAAAGTTATTTCGAAAACATTTTAGATCTGTCTAAAGGCTTTTCGATGATCACAAACAACAATTATGAAATAAACTGAAAGATTTTTTTTTTCACTTTTAACAGCACACTTTCGCCTTGAGAACTTTGAAGCTTGAAGCATACCCACAAATAATTATTCCATAAGGATGGCACTAATTACTTGATTTAATATCAAAAAGAATGCACACATTAGAACCGAAGTGGTTCTTTTTTCCTTTTACCATATTCTTGAAATGATGATTTCACACAATTACGAATCTAGCTGATTCTTTTTACTCATTTGCCAGGGCGGCAATACACTATAGAAGGAAAACGCTTTTCTTGAAATTAGGCTTTCACATTCACAGAATTGAGAATGGTTTCTCAAACTTTAGAATTTGGAGATTCTTTTTAATCACTTACTTTGTCAGGATGACAAATACACAATTATCCACTGTCATTATTGTCCGGATGACAATATTTTGAACCTGGTATAGCGGTTCCTTTTTATTTCGTTTTTGAAGAAGGAGATTTTTTCACGTTGGGCGTCATTTTGTGTCGTTGTGGGTTAGGTAACTCGTTCGACACTTAAACAATCACATTTTTTTAACAATCACACACAAAATATATACAATTCGCGTAAAAGCGCTATTATCTTTGAAACATACATATTTCCATGAAAAGATCTCTATGTGAGATACATTTCGAACACACGCCGAAAACTCTACTTAAACCCGAACAACATAATTACATACCTTCACTTCACTTCATGTTTGGCAAAATATCTCAGGATATTTTGCCGACAGTGGCAACAGCGCCATCTATATGCTATAAAAATAAGGGAAGGCAGTCATTCTGTTACAGAACTGATTAAAAAGAAATAAAAAAGAAAAGTGCCCAGCTAAACTGATGGCATTGAGCTCACAGACTATTCACACTAATTGTATATTATACTCTTATTTTAAAGAATAATGCCACTCAAAAAAATAAGTGAAGGGGAATTAGCCCCCGTTTCCCCCTTTATCCTCCTTAGCGAGTGAACCTCCAAAACTAATCAGGGAAGCTCCTTATCATAATAAACCGGTATACCAAATTTGGAGCAAATCGAATAATCTTGCAAAAAAAAAAAACATTTATCTAAATTAAGGAGGTGGACTAGCCCCCCTTTATCCTTAACCAATGAATCGCCAAAACGAATCAGGGAAGCTCCTTAAGATAATAAACCGGTATACCAACTTCGGAGCAAATCGAATCATTCTGCATGAAAAACCCATTTATCTAAATTAAGAGGTGCGGGCTAACCTCCCTTTTCCCCTTTCCCCTTAACCAATGAACACCCAAAACTAATCAGGGAAGTTCCTTAACATAATAAACCGGTATACCAAATTCGGAGCAAATCGAATCATTCTGCATGAAAAACCCATTTATCTGAATTAAGGGGGGGTGGACTAACCCCGTTTTCCCCCCTTTATCCTTAACCAATGAACTCCCAAAACTAATCAGGGAAGTTCCTTAACATAATAAACCGGTATACCAAATTCGGAGCAAATCGAATGATTCTGCATGAAAAACCCGTTTATCTGAATTAAGGGGGTGGACTAACCCCCCTTTTCCCCCTTTATCATTAACCAATGAACCCCCAAAACTAATCAGGGAAGTTCCTTAACATAATAAACCGGTATACCAAATTCGGTGCAAATTGAATGTTTCTGCATGAAAAACCCATTTATCTGAATTAAGGGTGTGGACTAACCCACCTTTTCCCCCTTTATCCTTAACCAATGAACCCCCAATACTAATCAGGGATGTTCCTTAACATAATAAACCGGTATACCAAATTCGGAGCAAATCGAATGATTCTGCATGAAAAACACATTTTTCTGAATTAAGGGGGGTGGACTAACCCCGTTTTCCCCCTTTATCCTTAACCAATGAACTCCCAAAACTAATCAGAATTAAGGGGGTGGACTAACCCCCCTTTTCCCCCTTTATAATTAACCAATGAACCACCAAAACTAATCAGGGATGTTCCTTAACATAATAAACCGGTATACCAAATTCGGAGCAAATCGAATGATTCTGCATGAAAAACACATTTTTCTGAATTAAGGGGGGGTGGACTAACCCCGTTTTCCCCCTTTATCCTTAACCAATGAACTCCCAAAACTAATCAGAATTAAGGGGGTGGACTAACCCCCCTTTTCCCCCTTTATCATTAACCAATGAACCACCAAAACTAATCAGGGATGTTCCTTAACATAATAAACCGGTATACCAAATTCGGAGCAAATCGAATGATTCTGCATGAAAAACACATTTTTCTGAATTAAGGGGGGTGGACTAACCCCGTTTTCCCCCTTTATCCTTAACCAATGAACTCCCAAAACTAATCAGAATTAAGGGGGTGGACTAACCCCCCTTTTCCCCCTTTATCATTAACCAATGAACCACCAAAACTAATCAGGGAAGTTCCTTAACATAATAAACCGGTATACCAAATTCGGAGCAAATTGAATGATTCTGCATGAAAAACCCATTTATCTGAATTAAGGGGGTGGACTAACCCCCCTTTTTCCCCTTTATCCTTAACCAATGAGTCCCCAAAACTAATCAGGGATGTTCCTTAACATAATAAACCGGTATACCAAATTCGGAGCAAATCGAATGATTCTGCATGAAAAACACATTTTTCTGAATTAAGGGGGGTGGACTAACCCCGTTTTCCCCCTTTATCCTTAACCAATGAACTCCCAAAACTAATCAGGGAAGCGCCTTATCACAATGAGCCTAGGAAAAAATTTTGAAGCAAATCGGATGTTTCTATCAAGAATTATCGCGTTACGTACATACATACATACATACGTATATACATACATACATACAGAACGGGTGGGCACATTAGCTCTCAGGCTTTGATAGCCTGAATAAACCGGTGTACCATATTCGGAGCAAATCGAATCATTCTGCATGAGAAACACATTTATCTGAATTAAGGGTGGTGGACTAACCCCGTTTTTCCCCCTTTATCCTTAACCAATGAACCCCCAAAACTAATCAGGGAAGTTCCTTAACATAATAAACCGGTATACCAAATTCGGAGCAAATCGAATCATTCTGCATGAAAAACACATTTATCTGAATTAAGGGGGGGGGGTGGACTAACCCCGTTTTTCCCCCTTTATCCTTAACCAATGAACCACCAAAACTAATCAGGGAAGTTCCTTAACATAATAAACCGGTATACCAAATTCGGAGCAAATCGAATCATTCTGCATGAAAAACACATTTATCTAAATTAAGGGGGGGGGTGGACTAACTCCGTTTTTCCCCCTTTATCCTTAACCAATGAACTCCCAAAACTAATCAGGGAAGTTCCTTAACATAATAAACCGGTATACCAAATTCGGAGCAAATTGAATGATTCTGCATGAAAAACCCATTTATCTGAATTAAGGGGGTGGACTAACCCCCCTTTTCCCCCTTTATCCTTAACCAATGAACCCCCAAAATTAATCAGAGATGTTCCTTAACATAATAAACCGGTATACCAAATTCGGAGCAAATCGAATGATTCTGCATGAAAAACCCATTTTTCTGAATTAAGTGGGGGTGGACTAACCCCGTTTTTCCCCCTTTATCCTTAACCAATGAACTCCCAAAACTAATCAGGGAAGCGCCTTATCACAATGAACCTAGGAAAAAATTTTGAAGCAAATCGGATGTTTCTATCAAGAGTTATCGCGTTACGTACATACGTACATACATACATACATACATACAGAACGGACGGGCACATTAGCTCTCAGGCTTTGATAGCCTGTGAGCTAAAAAGGGGTTAAGTGCGAGTATGACTCGCGCACAGACGGATTCCGTACAATAAATATATTGATTAGTGACTGTATATTTACAAAAAAAAAAAAAAAAATAATAATAATCGTTACTAAAAAAGTAATTTATTCTATCCGCATATCTATCCGCACTCCATGAAGTTGAATATAGAATTTAAGTTTTATCAATATAAAAATTGGAATATCACGATGAATATTCTGAAACACAAGTACGAATCCAACAATCGATGAAGTTATTTAATCGATTTATCAATTATTTAATCGCATTTAATTTTTTCGAAGTAAAATATGCAAGTTTTCTTAGTAAATAGGAACAAAAGAAACTATAAATTTAAAGCAGCAAATATAGCATTCAACGACTATGCTCACTTTTGATTACCTTTAAAACAACAACTTTCAACGCTTTCAAATTTTAAGGCAAAAAACCTTTCTTTTTATGCGTAGGATAAAAGCTCTATTTCTTGAGAGTTTTATAAAATATACAAAGAAAAAAAAACTAGATTAATCTTACCGACGAATCCATGAAGTCCATGAAGATGAGAGTATAACAGTGAAAGCAAGTTTTTATAAAATTAGAAACTGAAATATCAGGATGAATATTTTGAGACAAGAGTACGGATGTAGTAATCGATAGTTATTTAATCGATTTATTTATTATTATTTTAACTCACCAAAGATTTTTTAATTAAAACTATTCAAGCGTTTTTAGTAAATAGAGGAACAAATTGTATTCTAAAATAAGTATAAAAGTTCTATTTATTCGAAATTGTACATAAAATAAACAAAGAAAAAAACGCTGGATTTATCCTACCCGCGATTCCATGAAGATGAGAGTGTAACAGTGAATGCAAGTTTTACAAATTTAGAAACTTTAATATCAGGATGAATATTTTGATACAAGAATACGATGTAGCAATCGATAGTTATTTAATCGATTTGTCTATTATTTTAACTCACCGTAGATTTTTTATTAAAAGTATTCAAACGTTTTTAGTAAATACAGAAACAAATTGTATTTTAAAATAAGCATAAAAGTTCTATTTATTGGAAATTGTACATAAAATAAACAAAGAAAAAAAAGCTGGATTTATCCTACCCGCGAATTCATGAAGATGAGAGTATAACAGGGAATGCAAATTTTAGAAACTGGAATATCAGGATGAATATTTTGAGACAAGAATACGGATGTAGCAATCGATAGTTATTTAATCGATTTGTCTATTATTTTAACTCACCGTAGATTTTTTATTAAAAGTATTCAAACGTTTTTAGTAAATACAGAAACAAATTGTATTTTAAAATAAGCATAAAAGTTCTATTTATTGGAAATTGTACATAAAATAAACAAAGAAAAAAAAGCTGGATTTATCCTACCCGCGAATTCATGAAGATGAGAGTATAACAGGGAATGCAAATTTTAGAAACTGGAATATCAGGATGAATATTTTGAGACAAGAATACGGATGTAGCAATCGATAGTTATTTAATCGATTTATTATTATTATTTTTACTCACTGTAGATTTTTTAATTAAAACTATTCAAGCGTTTTTAGTAAATAGAGGAACAAATTGCATTTTAAAATAAGTATAAAAGTTCTATTTATTGGAAATTGTATATAAAATGATCAAAGAAAAAAAAAAAAGCTGGATTTATCCTACCCGCGAATCCATGAAGATGAGAGTATAACAGTGAATGCAAGTTTTTATAAAATTAGAAACTGAAATATCAGGATGAATATTTTGAGACAAGAGTACGGATGTAGCAATCGATAGTTATTTAATCGATTTATTTATTATTATTTTAACTCACCAAAGATTTTTTTAATTAAAACTATTCAAGCGTTTTTAGTAAATAGAGGAACAAATTGTATTTTAAAATAAGTATAAAAGTTCTATTTATTGGAAATTGTATATAAAATAAACAAAGAAAAAAACGCTGGATTTATCCTACCCGCGATTCCATGAAGATGAGAGTATAACAGTGAATGCAAGTTTTAAAAATTCAGAAACTGGAATATCAGGATGAATATTTTGATACAAGAATACGGATGTAGCAATCAATAGTTATTTAATCGATTTGTCTATTATTTTAACTGACCGTAGATTTTTTATTAAAGTATTCAAACGTTTTTAGTAAATACAGAAACAAATTGTATTTTAAAATAAGCATAAAAGTTCTATTTATTGGAAATTGTACATAAAATAAACAAAGAAAAAAAAAGCTGGATTTATCCTACCCGCGAATCCATGAAGATGAGAGTATAACAGGGAATGCAAATTTTAGAAACCGGAATATCAGGATGAATATTTTGAGACAAGAATACGGATGTAGCAATCGATAGTTATTTAATCGATTTATTATTATTATTATTACTCACTGTAGATTTTTTAATTAAAACTATTCAAGCGTTTTTAGTAAATAGAGGAAAAAATTGCATTTTAAAATAAGTATAAAAGTTCTATTCATTGGAAATTGTATATAAAATGATCAAAGAAAAAAAAAGCTGGATTTATCCTACCCGCGAATCCATGAAGATGAGAGTATAACAGTGAATGCAAGTTTTATAAAATTAGAAACTGGAATATCAGGATGAATATTTTGAGACGAGAATACGGATGTAGCAATCGATAGTTATTTAATCGATTCATTTATAATTTTAACTCACCGAAGATTTTCATATTAAAAGTATTTAAGCGTGTTTAGTAAATACAGGAACAAATTCTATTCTAAAGTAAGTATAAAAGTTCTATTTATTGGAAATTGTATAATCTAAAAAAGAAAAGAAAAACTGGATTTATCCTTCCCGATAATCCATGAAGTCGAAAGGAATAGTGAATGCAAGTTTTATAAAATTAGAAAAACAGGATGAATATTCTGAGACAAGAATAAGGGTGTAGCAATCGATAGCTATTTAATCGATTTGTCTATTATTTAGACATACCGAAGATTTTTTTATTAAAAGTATTCAAGCGTTTTTAGTAAATACAGGAACAAATTGTATTCTAAAATAAGTATATAAAAGTTCTATTTATTGGAAATTGTATAAAATAAACAAAGAGAAAAACTGGATTTATCCTACCCGCGAATCCATGAAGATGAGAGTATACCAGTGAATGCAAGTTTTATAAAATTAGAAACTGGAATATCAGGATGAATATTTTGAGACAAGAATACGGATGTAGCAATCGATAGTTATTTAATCCATTCATTTATTATTTTAACTCACCGAAGATTTTCATGTTAAAAGTATTTAAGCGTTTTTAGTAAATGCAGGAACAAGTTGTTTTCGAAATTAAGTATAAAAGTTCTATTTATTGGAAATTGTATAATCTAAAAAAGAAACGAAAAACTGGATTTATCCTTCCCGATAATCCATGAAGTCGAAAGGAATAGTGAATGCAAGTTTTATAAAATTAGAAAAACTGGATGAATATTCTGCGACAAGAGTAAGGATGTAGCAATCGATAGCTATTTAATCGATTTATTTATTATTTTAACTTACCTAAGATTTTCTTATTAAAAATATTCAAGAGTTTTCAGTAAATGCAGGAACAAATTGTATTCTAAAATTATCCCACTAAACACATCATTTAACAGAAATGTTTGCGTTTGGAAAACCATAAAAAAAAGTTAACCTTTCGCATTCAAAAGCAAAAAATAACGTTTATTGATGTATTAAGGATAAACGCGTTTTTGTTTGAGAATTGCAAATTATAAACCAGTGTTGGCAGATTTGTGAATTCTTTTATTCAAAATAACCCACCGAAATCGCGAATGTCGGCCATTAAATAAAACAAAAATAACTATTTGGAATTTCTTATATATTATTGAATAAAAAAAAAAGAGACTAATATTAGCTAATAATGTCAACACGAGTACGGATTCAACAATCGATGAAGTTATTTAATCGATTTATCAATTATTTAACGACACTTAATTTTTTTCTAAGTAAAAGATGCAAGTTTTCTCAGTAAATAGGATCAAATTAAACTATAAATTTAAACCAGTAAATATAGCATTCCACGACAATGAAAGGTTTTGATGACCTTTAAACAAAACTTTACCCTTTCAAATGTTACGGCAAAAAACGATGATTTTTTTTCGTGCGTAGGATAAAAGCTCTATTTCTTAGAAATTATACAATCTAAAAAAAGAAGAAAACTGGATTTATCCCACCGGCGAATTCATGAAGTTGAAAGTAATAGTGAATGCAAGTTTTATAAAATTAGAAACTGGAGATTCAGGATGAATATTCCGAGACAAGAGTTCGGATGTTAGCAATCGATAGCTATTTAATCGATTTATTTATTATTCTAACTCACGGAAGATTTTCTTACTAAAAGTATTAAAATGTTTTTAGTAAATACAGGAACAAATTGTATTCTAAAATTACCCCAGTAAATTACATCATTTAACAGAAAAGTTTATTTTGGAAATCTTTTTAAAAAAGGGGGTCAACTTTTCACATTCTAAATGAAAAAAAATAACATTTCTTGATGTTTTCAAGATAAAAGCGCTATTGCTTGAGAATTGTAAATTCTAAACCAGTGTTGCAAAATTGGTGAATTTTTTTATTCAAAATAAATTACCAGAAACTTTAAAATTTATTTTCGCTTTATTTGATCACCTAATGTCGGTCATTAAATAAACCAAAAACTACTATTCGGAATTTCTGATAGATTTTTGAATTAAAAAATGACTAATATTGGTTGAACATCGCAATTCTGTTAAACAAAGAAATTTTCTTTTTTTTATTCGATTCGCGTAACCAAGAAGTGGAATAGAGAATTAAGTTTTATTTAAAAAAAAAAGGTTAAGTGCGAGTGTTACTCGCGTACAGAGACATTCAGTACAATAAATATATTGATTAATAACTGTACTATTACAAAAAATAATCGTTACTAAAAAAATAATAAGATTTTGTAAAAAAACTATACAACGTATTACTGGGTATTGCTGTAGATACTAGAAAAGTATAAATGGATATACCATGAAATTTCAGATAGATACGAAGCCTAAATAATATCAAATATTACTATTCTGTATAACTCCTTTTTTAATCGTATCCTAATTTGTTTCTGATAAACTAAATTCGTTGCTGACAATAAAAGTAGTACATATTTAAACTTCATTTGGCATTTCAGCATAAACCCAAAGTCAGCGTAGTAATAATCTTTTCTTTTTGCAATGTACCTAAAACAAAACCTTGCTCAAAGTTTAAACGTGACATTGTGCTAAGCGCGCTTCGAAAGGAGGCCGCAAAGTTGCAACATCGCCTTAGTCTGTGCCGCATATTTCCAGCTAGATTTTTAATTAACTTTTAAAGACACGGGTGGCGTTTTGAGAGAGAGCCACACAATGAAAACTAGTCGGGAATCCCATAGTAATTAAGTGAATAATTCTAATTAAATTTGGCTGTTTTTGACAGTTTGACGTTTATCGCTTTTATACTACTGGGCAATGCTTTACACAAATATATCATTAAAAATTGTTCCCGGCTTTAAAAGCCGATAGCGCATAAAGTACGCCGTGCCGCCCGCGTCTTTATGTATGTCCAAACCGTCTGTGTCTTTAAGGGTTAATACTCGTCTAATTGCCGATACTTTTTTCGAAATTCTTTATAACCAATCCTCTTATACTTCTGCAACGATAGGTATTTCCAGCGTTCCTCAACTCCTTTGCTGAACGCCCACAAATCGAAATTTGTATGTAACGGAGATTCAATTTTCTGAAAAACTATGTGACCTAGGTTAATCGTTATAGCTTTCCTACAAGGATTAAATTAACGTCTACTACCCCTAATTTTTTCATAATTACAGTTTCAGTAGATTCAGAAATAGAGGTGTGTGTGTGTGGGCGGGGGGGGGGGGGGGCATATTTTTGGATTACATTTTCAACGCTATCTCAGAAAATATAATGCCTAAAATTAAAAGAAATGTATTTTTGAGTTAGGTGTTACGAAAGCTTTCACACGGTACCCCACACGATACACAAAGAAAAGATTTTTTTTTTCAAGTAACATAATTAACCCCCCTCCCCTACATTTTACCTAAATATTTTTGTGATTGGTTAATAATCTATAAATATGTGGGTCAATAGCCTTTATTACTTCAGCCAATTTTAAATTAGGTCCATAGTTTACGAGTAAAATGGCTGTGACAGACGGACAGACAGACACAGGAGTGATCTTATAATGGTTCCGTTTTTAATTTTTAAATACGTAATCCTTAAAAAGAAAAAAAAAGTGGAAGATTACGATGAATATTCTGAAACACGAGAACGGATGCAAAAATCGTTGAAGTTTTTTAAATCGATTTAATAATTATTTAATCACACTTAATTCTTTCTAAGTAAAAGATGCAAGTTCTCTTAGTAACTAGGAACAAAAGAAGCTCTAAATTTAAACCAATGAATATAGCATTCAATGACCAATGCTTGCTTTTGATGGCCTTTAAAAAAACTTTACTCTTTCGAATTTTAAGGCAAAAAACAACATTTCTTTTTGTGCGTAGGATAAAAGCACTATTTCTTGGAAATTATACAATCTAAAAATAAGAAGAAAAACTGGATTTATCCCGCCCGCGCATTTAGAAACTGGAAAGTCAGGATGAATATTTTGAGACAAGAGTACGGATGTAGCAATCGACACCTATTTAATCGATTAATATATTATTTTAACTCACCTAAGATTTGATTATTAAGAGTATTCAAACGTTTTTAGTAAGAACAAGAACAAATTGTATTCTAAATTTACCCCATTAAATACATCATTTAACAGAAATGTTTGCTTTTGGGAAACCATAAAAGAAAAGTTAACCTTTCATATTCTAAAGAAAAAAGAAAAAAAAAAAAAAAGAAAAAAAAAAAAGAGCAATTTATCAAATTACAACGACCATTTGGAAAACGATTTTTTTTAAGACTAAAATTTAAGACATAAAAAATCGCACGGAGTTGATCATACATTACGTACGCCATGAATTAAACATTAATAGTGTTATTACACGTAAAAATTGCAAGCCAAAAATATCGCCTGCGACCCGTCAGATTTCATGAAACTTAAGTATTATCCACCTGAAACTTAACTAACTGAAAAACGTAAATATTCAAGCATTTCATTGTCTGTTCGGGAAAAGGTTTTTCCATCGCCAGATTTCCAAGAAATCTGACGGCCAATTTTAAATGAAATTTCATTCTTAAACTTCTAAACATCCGACAATATTACTTTTTACACCGTCGGATAGAGAAAAAAATCTACTTTCAAATGCAATTTGTTTGAAAGCTGTATCTCAATTTGTTTCTAAGTTATTAATTTTTTTTGTATTTTTTGTTACTTTTTGTCATAGTGGCAACAGAAAGTATCCATCGTTGTTGAAATTAAAGGGAAATACAGATTACTGTAAATTATTTAAAAACAACGTTTAAACACACAATAAAATAAGTTGATTTGATCATACGTATACGTTTCGTGAGTACTAGGACTCACATCCTCAGTGTAAAAAAACTTTAAAAACAATATCCCCCCCAACTACATGAACGGTGAAAACCCAAATGTCAAAACAAAATACCAAAGGACCATCAAGTTCTAACAGCCAATGAAATTAATGCGGAAGTGAAGTGTCGTGACACAACAAATCCACCAGAAAGTTGAGATGAATGGTGTACTAGATAGTCTTTAAATTTATGGATATGAACAGCTTCAAAAAAGTCTAAATCCAGAGGAGTAACTTTTGTTTAGGAGTTTTGAGGAGTTTAGACTTTTTTGAGGCTGTTCATATCCATAAATTTAAAGACTCCTTGGTTAATGATTTATCTAGTACACCATACATCTCAACTTTCTGGGTGGATTTGTTGTGTCACGACACTTCACTTCCGCATTAATTTCATTGGCTGTTAGAACTTGATGGTCTTTTGGTATTTTGTTTTGACATTTGGGTTTTCACCGTTCATGTAGTTGGAGGGATATTGTTTTTAAAGTTTTTTTACGCTGAGGATGTGAGTCCTAGTACTCACGAAACGTATACGTATGATCAAATCAACTTATTTTATTGTGTGTTTAAACGTTGTTTTTAAATAATTTATATTTTCACACAAGCTCTATATTTACAGATTACTGTATAGACCAATCAGAAAACGAATAAATTGCGGATTAAACCAATGAAAACCTTCAGATATGCTTTTCATTTCCCATCATGACGAGAACAATAACCATTTTTCCAAATGGATAAAAAAAAAAAAAAAAAAAAAAAAAAAAAAAAAAAAAAATTCTTGATGTTTTCAGAATAAAAGCGCTAATGTTATTTCTTGAGAATTGTAAATTCTAAACCAGTGTTGCGACATTGGTGAATTTTTTTATTAAAAATATCTACCAGAAACTCCAGAATTTAGTTTTCGCTTTATTTAATCACCGAATGTCAGTCATTAAATAAAACAAAACTACTATTCGGAATTTCTGATAGTTACTTTGAATTAAAAAAAATGAATAATATTAGCTAAACATGGAAATATATGTTAAACATAGAAAATAGAACTGGATTTATTCTATCCGCGTATCCATGCAGTGGAACAGAGAATGGAAGTTCCATAAAAATAAAAAATGGAAGATCACGATGTAACATGACTGCGGACATAACAATCGATAGCATAATTTAATTGATTTATCAATTATTTAATCGCACTTAAGTTTTCTAAATAAAATATGCAAGTTTTTTTTAGTATATAGTAACAAAAGTATTCTATAATTACGCCAGTACATATAGCATATGCTCGCTTTTGATGACATTTAAAAATCTTCACATTTTTAAATTTTAAGTAAAAAAAGAAAAAGAAATTTTCTTTTTGGTGCGTAGAATAAAAGCTCTATTTCTTGGAAATTGTATAATTTAAAGGAAAAAAAATGAAAGAAAAAGAAAACTTGATTTATCCTTCCCGCTAATCCATGAAGTGTATAATCTAATTATATAATCTAATTGTATAATCTAAAAAAAAAATAAGAAAAACTGGATTTATCTCACCCACGAATTCATGAAGTTGAAAATAATAGTGAATGCAAGTTTTACAAAATTAGAAACTGGAAAAACGGGATAAATATTCTGACACGAGAGTACGGATGTAGCAATCCATAGTTATTTAATCCATTTATTTATTATTTTAACAAACCAAAGATTTTCTTATTAAAAGTATTCAAGTGTTTTTAGTAAATGCAGGAAGAAATTGTATTCTAAAATAATTATAAAAGTTCTATTTCTTAGAAATTGTAAAATTGTATCTAAAAAACAACAACAAAAAAAAAAAAACTGGATTTATCCTTCCCGCTAATCCATGAAATCGAAAGGAATAATGAATGCAAGTTTTACAAAATTAGAAACTGGTAAAACAGGATGAATATTCTGAGACAAGAGTAAGGATGTAGCAATCGATAGTTATTTAACAGAATTATTTATTATTTTAACTCACCAAAGATTTTCTTATAAAAAGTATTCAAACATTTTCAGTAAATACAGGAACAATTTGTATTAATTACCACACTAAATAATTATCTTAACAGTAGCGTATGCTTTTGGGAAACCATAAAAAAAAGTCAACCTTTCACATTCTTGATGTTTTCAGGATAAAAGCGCCATAGCTTGAGAATTGTTAATTCTAAACCAGTGTTGCGAAATTGGCGAATTTTTTCATTTAAAATATCCAGCAAAAATTCCAAAATTTAATTTTCGCTTTATTTAATCACCGAATAACATCATTAAATAAAGCAAAAACTACTATATGTAATTTCTGATAGATACTTTGAATTAAAAAAATGTGACTAATATCAGCTAAACACGGCAATTCTGTTAAACAAAGAAAAGAAAACTGGATTTATTCTATCCGCTTATCCATGAAGTTGAATATAGAATTGAAGATTTATAAAAATAAAAATTGGAAGATCACGATGAATATTCTGAAACACAAGTACGGATTCAACAATCGATGAAGTTATTTAATCGATTTATCAATTATTTAATCGCTTTTAATTTTTGCTAAATAAAATAATAAAGTTTTCTTAGTAACAAGGAACAACAGAAAACTTAAATTTAAACCAGTAAATATAGCATTCAACAACAATGGTCGCTTTTGATGACCTTTAAAAAAACTTTACCCTTCGAAATTTTTAGGCAAAAGACATTTCTTTTTGTGCGTAGGATAAAAGCTTATTTCTTGGAAATTGTATAACCTAAAAAAATAAGAAAAACGGCATTTACCCCATGCGCGAATTCAGGAAGTTGAAAGTAATAGTGAGTGCAAGATTTATAAAATTAGAAACTAGAAAATCAGGATGAATATTCTGAGACAAGAGTACGGATGTAGCAATCGATAGCTATTTAATCGATTTATTTATTATTTGAACTCGCTAAGATTTTCCTATTGAAAATATGCAAGCATCTTTACTAAATAACACAAAATGTTTTCCAAAAATACTCTACTAAATGCAGTATACATTTATTCTGAATATTTGGTAGATAATATGAATAAAAAATTGACTAATATTAGACAAGGATAGTATTTCTACTAACAAAATAAATAAATAAATAAAGCAATTTAACAAATTACAACGAACATTTGGAAAATGATTTTTTCAAAGACTAAAATTTAAGACATAAAAAATCGCACGGGGTTGATCATACATTACGTATGCCATGGATTAAACATTAACATTCCTAGACCCATCATGAACAAATTTTAAAAGAAATTTTAGTTTTACAATTTTCGGTACTGTAAATTTTTAAACTTCTACGGAGCTGGTTATACATTACGTACGCCATGGATTAAACATTAATATTTCTGGACCAATTTTAAATGAAATTTCATTTTTAAACTTCTAAACATCCCACAATATTACTTTTTACACCGTCGTATAGAGAAAAAAATATACTTTTAAATGCAATTTGTTTGAAAGCTGTATCTTAATTTGTTTCTGAGTTATTATTTTTTTTTTTGTAGTTTTATTACTTTTTTGTCATAGTCGCAACAGAATTATCCATCTCTGTTGAAAGTAAAGGGAAAATACAAATTACTGTACAGACCAATCAGAACACTAATAAAATGCGGGATTCAACTAATAAAACGCTTCAGATATGTTTTTGATTTCCTACCCTGACCGAGGACAATAACCATTTTTCCAAATGATTAAAAAGAAAGAAAGAAAGAAAGAAAGAAATCGCTAAGATTTTCGTTAAAAATATGCAAGCATCTTTACTAAATAACACAAAAGGTTGTCCAAAATTACTCTACTAAATGCAGTATACATCTATTTTGAATCTTTGGTGGATAATATGAAAAAAAAATTCACTAATATTAGACAAGGATAGTACCTCTACTAACAACAATACACACACAGACACACACACACACACAAAAAAAAAAAAAAAAAAAAAAAAAAAAGAAAGAAAGAAAGAAAAAAACCCAAGGATTTATTCTATCCGCGAGTCAGTAAAGTGGAATTGTGAATAAAATTTTTATAAAAATAAAAATTGGAACATCATGATCAGTATTCTCAAATGTAGCAATCGATAAAGTTATTTAATCGATTTATATTTGATCACACTTAAATTTTCTAACTAAAAAAGTTTTTTTTTTAGCAAGTAGGAGCAAAAAACTCTAAATTTAAACCAGTAAAGGGGCGGTCCATAAATGATGTCACACTTGTTTTCAATATTTTTGACCCCCTCCCCCCCTTTGTCACAAAGTGTCACACTTCGCCATACCCCCTCCCCCCCCTCATTGTCACATGTCACGCACGCTATATTACATAAACAAATACTTGCAGTTTAGAAACAAAGCACTACGTTATAGATCATATTTCAAACTTTATTTTTAAACTTTAACTATGTGTTTTAACGACATTTGTGAGCATAACAATAAAAATGATTCATGTACTTATTTTGTATGAAATAAGATTAAGGTTTATTACAAAAACAAAAACGCAATTAATATACAATATTAATAAAATATTAATACGAAAGAGCAGTTGAAAACTGTCGTATTTTGGAATTTGAAATGGAATTTAATATATTTGGCTTTAAATCTACTTTAGAAACACAAAATACTTTAATTTCAAAATAACTTTAAAATTGAATCTGCTGATTTTTAATGCTTTTATTTTAACCAAAATGTGTGATGTCACATTTCTTCTTACCCCCTCCCACCCCTTTCACAAATTGTCACAATTTCACGAACCCCCCTCCCCCCCTCTAAGCGTGACATCATTTGTGGAAGACCCCAAATATAGCATTCAATGCAAATGCTCGCTTTTGATGACCTTTAAAAAAACTTTACCGGTTGAAATCTTAAGGCAAAAGACATTTCTTTTTGTGCGTAGGATAAAAACTTATTTCTTGGAAATTGTATAATCTAAAAAAATAAGAAAACTGGATTTATCCCACGCGCGATTTCATGAAGTTGAAAATAATAGTGAGTGCAAGCTTTATAAAATTAGAAACTGGAAAATCAGGATGAATATTCTGAGACAAGAGTACGGATGTAGCAATCGATAGCTATTTAATCGATTTATTTATTATTTTAAATCGCCAAGATTTTCTTTAAAAATATGCAAGCATCTTTACTAAATAACACAAATGGTTGTCCAAAATTACTCTACTAAATGCAGTATACATCTATTCTGAATCTTTGGTGGATAATATGAATAAAAAATTCACTAATATTAGACAAGGATAGTACCTCTACTAATAACAACACACACACAAAAGAAAAAAAAAAGAAAGAAAGAAAGAAAGAAAAAAAGAAAAAAAAAACAAGGATTTATTCTATCCGCGAGTCAGTGAAGTGGAATTGTGAATGAAATTTTTATAAAAATAAAAATTGGAACATCACGATGAGTATTCTGAAATGTAGTAATCGATAAAGTTATTTAATCGATTTATATTTGATCAAACTTAAGTTTTCTAACTAAAAGATTGAAGTTTTCTTAGAAAGTAGGAGCAAAAAGCTCTAAATTTAAACCAGTAAATATAGCATTCAATGCAAATGCTCACTTTTGATGACCTATGTAAAAACATTACCCGTTCAAATTTTAAGGCAAAAAACAATATTTCTTTTTGTACGTAGGATAAAAGCACTATTTCTTGGAAATTGTATAATCTGAAAAAAGAAGAAAAACTGGATTTATTCCATACGCGAATTCATGAAGTTGAAAGTAAGTGAATGCAAGTTTTATAAAATTAGAAACTGGAAAAATCAGGACGAATATTCTGAGGCAAGAGTACAGATGTAGCAATCGATAGCTATTTAATTGATTTATTTTTTATTTTAACTCGCTAAGATTTTCTTATTAAAAATATGCAAGCATCTTTGCTAAATAACAACAAAATGTTGTCCAAAATTACTTTACTAAATGCAGTAATCATCTATTCTGAATATTTGGTAGATACTATGAATAAAAAATTGACTAATATCAGATAAGGATAGTGTCTCTACTAACAAAAAACAAAAAACAAAAAAAAACATGGATTTATTCTATCCGTGAGTCAGTGAAGTGGAATTGTGAATGAAATTTTTATAAAAATAAAAATTAGAACATCACGATGAATATTCTGAAATGTAGTAATCGATAGCGTTATTTAATCGATTTATATTTGATCACACTTAAGTTTTCTAACAGTGATTCAGTGAAAATGCTCGCTTTTGACGACCTTTAAAAAACACTTTACCCTTTGAAATTTTAAGGCAAAAAACAATATTTCTTTTTGTGCGTAGGATAAAAGCTTATTTATTAGAAATTGTATAATCTAAAAAAATAAGAAAAACTGGATTTATCCCACACGCGAATTCATGAAGTTGAAAGTAATAGTGAATGCAAGTTTTATAGAATTAGAAACTGAAAAATCAGGATGAAAATTCTGAGGCAAGAGTACGGAAGTAGCAATCGATAGCTATTTAATCGATTTATTTATTATTTTAACTCGCTAAGATTTTCCTACAAAAAATATGAAAGCATCTTTACTAAATAACACAAAATGTTGTCCAAAATTACTCTACTAAATGCAGTATACGTCTATTCTGAATATTTGGTAGATAATATGAATAAAAAATTGACTAATATTAGACAAGGATAGCATCTCTACTAACAACAAAACAAATAAAAAAAAAAAAAAAAAAAAAAGAAGAAGAAGAAGAAAAAAAAAACATGTATTTAATCTAACCGCGAGTCAGTGAAGTGGAATTGCGAATGAAATTTTTATAAAAATAAAAACTGGAGCATCACGATGAATATTCTGAAATGTAGTAATCGATAGGTTATTTAATCGATTTATATTTGATCACAGTTAAGTTTTCTAACTAAAAGATGCAAGTTTTTTTAGCAAATAGGAGCAAAAAACTCTAAATTTAAACCAGTTAGATGTAGCCTTTAACGCAAATGCTCGCTTTTGATGACCTTTAAAAAAACTTTACCCTTTCAAATTTAAGGCAAAAAACAACATTTCTTTTTGTGCGTAGGATAAAAGCACTATTTCTTGGAAATTGTATAATCTAAAAAAAGAAGAAAAAGTGGATTTATCCAAACTGCGAATTCAATGAAGTTGAAAGTAATGGTGAATGGAAGTTTTATAAAATTAGTAACGGGAAAATCAGGATGAATATTTTGACTAGAGTTGCGGAGTCGGAGTCATACCCATTTTTCAGCAAAAGAGTCTGAGTCGCTAAAAAACAATCCGACTCCGGCTTTTTTTGTTAAACAGTTTCACGTGAAAATAAACTAACTATATGTAATTTTAAATCCATAAAAAGAATTATTTTTGTTATTTTTGGATTATATCAGGCTACCCAAGTTAAAGATTCCCAATAAACTTCCCGACATACAGAGTGGATGAAAATCGTTTTTAGGTGCGTTCGTAATTATATAAATACGTAGCACCTATAGTCGTCGTTCAGTCCGTCTGTCTGTCTGTCCATCTGTCCGTCCGCATATAACAGAGCAAAAACTACCCAACCGAATATTCTGAAATTCTAAATATAGTATTGTTGCAAACTTTTGTTCGGTCATTTATAATTTCATGAAAATCGGATCGGTTTAATTACAGGCACAGTCAAAAGTTTTCCGTTACATTACGGCCAATGGGAAAAAATTATTGTAAGTGCATTTTAATGATGTTACAACCTTCCGAATGGTCTGAAATTTTAAATATATTATTTTTGCAAAATTTAGCCGAGTCATTTCAAATTTCATGAAAATCGGATGCATAGTTTAATTACAGGGACAGTCAAAAGTTTTGCGTTGCATTAAGGTCAATGGGAAAAAATTATTTCAAGTGCATTTTAATGATGTTACAGCCTTTCGAACAGAATGAAAAGGATATGCACTTATGAAGTGCACTACAATATACATTCAGTACAATATGCGAGGCAAAAAATTATTATAAAACTAGTTATAGTACGAACGCACCTCATTTGCTACGTTTGACGAGCAATTTCCAACTTGATAATTAAAAACTGTTGTAGATCCCGAATTATTTCTAAAATAGTAAAATTTTCCTCTTTATTTTTTTTCATTTCCATCGAAATTTTTCAGCTCTGAAGGGTACGAAATAACATTAAAATTGTAACGATTTCGCATTTTCGAGTCCACGGATCCGAAATAGTAAAATTTCTGTTTTATTTTCTTCTTTAGATTTCGATAGTTGGATTTTTTGTGTTTGTGGGACGTAAAATTGAAAAATTAGTAAAACGGAAAACATATTTTTTTCTCTTTTCTTTCGTAGCTCTAAGAACTGAATTAATACTTAAATGATGAAATTTTCGCCTTATTGTTCTTGCGTTCCCTCATAATTTTAACCAACAGCAACATTAGTACATTAGCGATTAGCCAGCGCGGAGTCTGAGTAGTTAAAATTTCCGGAGTCGGAGTTGGAGTCGTCCATTTTCCCACCGACTCTGCAGCCCTAATTCTGAGACCAGAGTACAGATGTAGCAATTGATAGCTATTTAATCGATTTATTTATTATTTTAACTCGTTAAGATTTTCGTATTAACAATTAATATAAAAATTTTGTTTTTAAAGTCAGTTCCTATTTAGGTCATCACAGAAAAATTTAATGTAATCCCTTAAGCTAATATTAGTTTTTGTTGCATTAAAAATCTCAGTTTGTTGATTTTCTATAAGCAAGTAGGTTTACAATGGAAGGCTATGGGAATTTGGCGACATATTAGAGATATCGCCAAGTTGTCGTCACTTTTGGCGATATATCGCCAAGTTGGCGACAAACTTGGCGGTATTTGGTGACAGAACAGTGTCCACCCCTATGTTAACCCCTCTTATAGATATGAAGATGCATTAAATGTTTCAATAACCAATGGCCGCCATTTTGTCTCCCATGTAAAATTAAAATTAATTAATTAAAATTTAATGAATTAATTAATATTTGAAAAAAACTGTATTAACATTAATTGTGATCCAGTACAAGTTTTAAAAAATTTATTTCAACTTGATAGGATGAATAATAAGTATTTTATTAACGATTGAAAATTTGAACAAGGTATATAAATAAATAAATAAATATAGGGAGAGTGTGAACTAATAGTAGGAATTGAAAAATATGTAAGCATCTTTACTAAATAGCAACAAAATGTTGTCTAAAATTACTCCACTAAATTCAGTATTCATCAGAAATGCTTTCGGCGAGCCTTTTCATAAAAGTCAACCTTTCAGGATCTCTAAACAAACAAACCAAAATAATAAATAAATAAAATGAAATAACATTTTTTTATGTTTTTAGGATAAAAAGTCCCAATGCTTGAGAATTTTTTAATGTAAACCACTGTTGTTGCCAGGTCAGGATTTTTTTTTTCTCCATCAGAAACTCAAAATTCTAGTTTCCGCTTTCTTTAATCACCGAATGCAGGTCATGAAATAAAGCAAAAAATTACTATTCGGAATTTCAAATAGATATTTGAATGAATACAATAGTTAATATTAGTTGAGAATGCCAACTTAGCGATGCTTGCCATTTTCTGTTAGTCGGCACTGTGGCAACCCCTTTTTATTGTTTTCCGATTTTCTTTTCAGCGTAGATGTAACTTTTGATTTGAACCGGTGTGTCGGTAACAAATAGAACTCTCAAATGAGAGTAATAATAATATTTAATATTGTTTTGTAAATAAATCTATATAAGTTTTTTTAAGAAGAAAGTTGTTTAATTCGAGCTGTAGAGTGTGTTTATTTATTGAAGTTACGAATTTGATATATTAGAACTAATTTATGACTACGTTCTTATTCTTCGACGCACTATGGAATAATTTGAATTTACCGAACCTGCAATCTGATGACAAATATTTTTCTGGCGTCAAAGCTTCCAGGATGTCTGGATTTCATCATCGAATGAGGTAACCAGCACCGTGCGAAAGGGGGGGGGGGCGAAGGGGGCGGTCGCCCCGGGCGCGGAAATTTAGGGGCGCCAAATTTGTACTACCAATTTCAGTTTTTTTTTTTTATTGTCGTCGATCATTTTCATTGTAATTTTTTTTTTCACTCTTCGATATTCTATATTTTTGTAAAACTAAATGTATATATTTACGTATCGGGAATATTTTTCCCAATGGAAGTATGTACATTTTTCATTTCAAAATTATTGCGCTGTTCACATTTACTTTTCATTGAGCTCTTTAGATCTGATGATTTTATAATATGCTTTTGTGATATTTTATTACAGTGTTTCTTAAACTTTTGCACTCTTAAACTTTTGAACCCTTTACATCGTATACGAAAGTTTCTGCTACCTGCCACCCTATATGAATTGCTAACCTATTCTGATTCCACTATGGGATCATTCTTATAGTAATTCGGTCATTACTTTGCTGTTAAAAAAGGTCCAACACAGGATGAAAATGCTGATTACATGAAATCTGCGATTGCATAAGGACTACGATTTTCCAAACTAACGTTCAAGAAAATTATACCTAGTCCTAGTGGAGAAATTATTAACGGTGATTGCGGCTTATTCGATAACTTAATTGAGGGAATCACTATATTTTGTTTTCTCTTTTTACTATTCACCAATTATCATAATCGCCCTCCAAAGTTAGCCAATCCAGATTGTGAGTTTTTCATGTGGAAGAAACTAAATCCTAAAATTCCTGAGCATAAAAATGCTCTAGAAGGCAGGAATGCATGCATTCGCTAAAAGAAACTTGAGAGACGTTTAAAATTAAATCATATAATCGACAGCAAATTTGAAAAGAGATAAAGTGAAAATTATTGAAAGTGAAAAAGGCAAATGGCAAATCATATTCAGGATGAAATTATGAACTTTCTTGCCAATGAAGTAAGAAAAACGATTGTAGAAGAAATTAATAGAGCAAGGTATTTTTCAATTTCGTTCGATCGCCCTCCATATACCGAGTGTCCTAAAATGGACTGACTGTTTTTAAAATTCAATAACCTGTAAATGGTGACAGCTATTTAAAAAAAAAAAAATTGCGGGAAGGTAATGTAAAATGTCAGTATTTTTTTTTTACCTCGATTCCCGACTTTAGTTCCAAATAGCAACTATAGATGGCGCTGCAAGCAGGGATGACCACCTCGGGAACTCAGCTTACGCTTTAGTGTGACAGTGCAATGCCGAAGGGCAGACCAAATCCACTAGCTGCTTGCGTTACAAATGACTTTTTCAATTCTTATACTGCAGTTTTACAATTTCACATTACAACATAAATATCGATGATTTGTTGAAGAATTAAACAGGTTTATAGTCAATTCAGGTTACAGCAGTAAACTTTATTAAACAATATTCGTGAAAATCAATCAAGTTTATACTGAATTGACAATTATGCCAGCAATGTATAATCACACAAGCACTATAAAGACAACATCTAGCGTTATAGGTGCTCAATCAAGGCCAAAACCGGAATCACCCAACACTGATGCGAAAAGAGGTCTCAAGAGTGGGTCTCATTCTCCAATACAATCTTATTTTTAGGGGCCTATTCTATATATTTAACCTTCTTCCTTCGTATGATGCTAAGGGATTTCAGTTTAGATCTCTATTGAGTGCTTATTGCTTGTAATCTATCTCTGCTATTTGGAACTAAAACCGAGAACCGCAGTAAAAATACTTCTAATATCTTACATAACTCTCCTGCAAGAATTTCTTTTAATAATTGTAACCATTTGCAAGTTACTGAATTTAAAACACAGTCCAGTTTAGGAATCCAGTACACCACACAAAGAACAAATGACGCAAATTATACGATACCGAAAATAGAAAATTTTCATTCGTGGAAAGGTTTCTTAATTACATCAAGTCCAAAAAAAAAAAAAAAAAAAAAAAAAGAAAAGAAAAAAAAACGAAAAAAATTAGCATAAGAAATTTAAGATAAGCTAATGTCCGACAATCTCGACATTCACAGCTGCACGAGAGGTTCTGTTCTCAAAGACGGTAGACGGGAGGTGCTGAGTTCGACCCAATCGCACACGTCAGCCTAATCGTTCGAAATTGTCCGTAGTTTTCTTCGAACCTTGCGTAAATATGGGTTAGGTTCCCTTAGAAAGACCTTACAGAGGACACTCCCATCCCACTCGGCCTACTATATCCAACTTGTTGATAATAGGCCGTCATAAACAATACCAATATGAACCCTTCAGAGCTCAATGTTGTGATATGGTGCAAATATGGCTTCCCAATATAATGCTGTGTAAGCTCGAATTATCGAAGTAAATAAATTCGTCTATTTTTTACCATGTTCTGCACATTCTCTAAACTTTGAGTTCGTGCTGCTGGTGTATGTCCAAATATGTCCGGAACTGCATAAAATGTGTTTGTTTTTTCTTCTCTTCTACTGAAAGATGGGATATACTTATGTCCCACTTATCAGTTTATTTAAAGAAACATTGCGATACTCTATGGTCATGAAAAAATAAAGCTATATCTGCAGTTTACAAACAATTGCCACAGATTTTTAAAGCTCTGGAAGATCTTATAGAAATGAAGTAAAATGAGTAAACTTACTCAGGAGCAAAAAGCTTAATAAAGCAAATAAGGAAATTCCCCTTAATTTACTGCCTACTAGTTTGACACAGCATTTTAAATGAAATGGAAAAAGTTAATATTATTCTCACGAAAAAAAAGAAGAAAAAAAACTGTCAATGTTTTGATCGCCAGCAAACTGATTGAAACACTAAAAAACACATTTCTGACAATAAGAGAGGAAATTTTTGAACAGGAAAGCGAAGATTTGGTTATGTCTGTAAATGTTAGAGTCCTTATTTGAGCAAAACAGAAAACGTAAATTCGCAGAACAATTTGACTATGAAGCTTCTGATGAAACTGGAAATTTATATGAATGTGGAGGATTTCGTGTTACGTAGAGACACTATAACCGTGCAACTGAACTGGAGGTTTGAGAAACTGAGAAATGTAAAACAAGAATTTGAGTTTCTAGCTGGTGCGAATCTAAGATCGGTTATCGAAAATCTGTTAATATTGCCTGGACCTTGCCCTTTATTGCTGACTTGAATTGTTAAGCGAGGTTTTAAATGCGAAAACCTTATTTCTACCATTATATAAGAACTTTTATAAAATGGATCAATTAGAAATCCTTTAGTTGCTCCATAATTTTAACTTTGGGAAAACAAGGAATTACAAAAACATGGAGACAGCGTACATAATTTATAAGTATTCCAGTAACAATAAAGTAGTAAAAAACTACTTAAGATCTACTATGAGTCGAGAGATTAAGCAACCTGAATTTACTTTCTATAAAATTCAGTGTGTCACAATCTTTACACATAAAATAATAAACGATTTTGTTACCCTAAATGCAAGAAAAATAAAATGGAAGTAAATGTATTTGCCTGATATTATATTTTATTTTAACCTTTAACTGATGTCACAGAAATTGTCACATAACTAGTGTGAAGTGGTTTGTGAGACCGCTCCATCGAAAGATAAATAAAAGGCATGATTAACTCATAGGATGGTGTTTTTGTACTAAACTTTTTGTACAGGACTGTTATAATTAAAATGCACCTATTCAATAGTCTCTGTTGATAGTACTAAAGTTCCAAACTGTACAAGATTTCGGTAGTGTTTGTAGTTAAACCAATTAAACTATAAAAATTGAAAAAAGCCACGGTCTGAGAGACCGGTAACATCAATTAAAGGTTAACTTTTAACTGGTGTTACCGGTCTCTCAGACCGCGGCTTTTTTCAATTTTTTTAGTTTAACTTGCAATTTTCAGTTTAACTACAAACACTACCAAAATTTTGTTCCGTTTGGAACTTTAGTACTATCACCAGAGACTTTTGAATAGGTGAATTTAAATTATAACAGTCCTGTACAAAAAGTTTAGTACAAAACCACCACCCTATGAGTTAATTGTGCCTTTTATTCATCTTTCAATGGAGCGGTCTCACAGACCGCTTCACACTAGTTATGTGACAATTTCTGTGACATCAGTTAAAGGTTAATTAAAACATTGCTTCAGTTATCTTTCTTAATTAATGTACTGAAATTATAATTTATTTTTATCTATTACATTATGTTCTGCAGGTTTTTTGTTTGTTTTGCTTTTTTAGTACTTAATTGGTTGAAGGGACCGCTTGTTTCCAATCTGGTTGTTAGCGATTTTTACCCATTTTCTGCAGCTTAAAGAGTAACAAGAACTAAAAATGGCTAGAAAAATATCTGAGAAAGGTTAAGAAAAATCTGTCGCAAAGCATCATGATCTCATTAACAAATAAGTGCAATTTTCTTTTCTGTTATTTAGTTGTTTGGAATTTCTGAATTAAAATTAAATATCTTTTAAAGTTCTAAAATAAACGCAAAATATTTATTCAATATAATTTATTTCTGTTTCTGCCCTTTACCAATTTTGAAGGAGGGGGGGGGGGGGGGCGCCAAATTGACACGCTGCCCCGGGCGCAGTTTTTTCTTCGCACGGCCCTGGAGGTAACTACCTCAAATTAAATTATATTGAATAAATTGAATTATGAATATATTTATTAACTGAACTGTATCGAATAAATTGAATTCTTTATTTTATGATGGATTTCGAAATGCTGAAGAAAAAAAGAGCTACGATTCGTAGTCAAACTACGAAAATATTTGATAAAATAAGGGATTTATTAGATAATACACAAGAATTAGAGCTTTAGAATAGAAAATCACAGCTGGATCTTTTTAAACAGCAATTGAATGATAAAATGAAAACTTTAAAATTATTAAATTCTGAAATTGAACCACTGGTTCCAAGTACTGAATTTGAAAAAGAAATCGAGAAATCGGAATCTTATAATGAGAATATTATTGTTTGGAAATACAAAATTTCAAAATTTTTAAATGATAACACAGTTACTCCTGAAACTAAACAAGATTCTTCAGACATTGAAAGTGATAGTAGTAGCAACAATAGTTCTCTACTAAAAAGTCAGAAAATTCTGAATCAAAATTTGATTAAACTTCCTAAACTTAATATATCTAAATATTATGGTGATTCGTGCTTATGGCTCGAATTTTGGAGTCAATTTTCGAATGCGATTGACAATAATGAACATTTAACTCCGATTGATAAATTTTCCTACTTAAAGTCACTTTTGGGCGGAAGTGCTGCAAATACTATAGCAGGCTTTTCGCTGACTAAGGAAAATTATGCTCATGCCATAGAATTATTGAAAAATCGTTTTGGTCGTAATGACCTGGTAATAAATAGTCACATGACTAAACTGCTAAATTTGAAACCAGTACGAAATTCTAGTAACATTAAAGCTCTTAGAGATTTATATAATGAATGCGAAATTCAAATAAGAAATCTTAATTCTTTAGGTGTTGCCTCAGGTTCACATGGGCACTTCTTATGTCCGATTCTTCTGAAACTTATTCCATCAGATATTGCACTAGAATTTAATAGAAAACGAATTAAAAACACTGACTGGGATGTTAATGAGCTGATAAATTTCATTAAAGATGAAATTGAATCTCGCGAGGCCACTGTCCAATTAAACCATTTTGAAAAAATCCCTGAGAAGCAGGAAAATTATAAGAAAAATTATAAAAAATTCGTTCCATCAGCTTCTGCCTGAACCACAAATATGAAAAATTAACTGTCTATACTTTCTGTTCGAGAAAATCTGACGAACGATGTTATGATGTCGTTAAGCTAAAGCTAATTCACTTGACGGACAGAAAACGTAGTTTAATAATTGAAGCATTAGTCACACCGCTAATAACCAATTCTTTGATACAAATTCCTCCTCTTCCAATCAAAATTAAGAGAAAACTTTCCAAATTTCGTCTTGGCAGATGGGAACATTTGGAAAATAGTGATGTTGATATATTAATAGGAGCTGACTATTTATATCAAATTAATGAAAGAACATATCCCATAAATAAATCATTGTTCGTCTGTGAAAATTTATTTGGGCATTCCCTCTGCGGGACAATTGACGTAAATAAAAATAGTGAAAGTAAGCAAGCTGGGGTCATATCCACTCAGGTTATGAAACCTATTCAAAATGATTTGAAAACATTGTGGGAGTTAGAAACTTAAGGGATGAACACAGAAGAAAATATTTCTGAATTAGATAAAGAATAAACGAAAAATTCGAAAACAATTTGCATTTTCTTGAGCACCGTTACGAAGCTAAATTATTATGGAAAGATGATAAAAGAGATTTAGGAAGTAATTACAGCAATGCTAGAAACCGATTTATTAACTTAAATCGAAAATTGCTTAAAGATAAGGAATTGTTGCAGAAATATAAAGAAATTGTGATTGACCAGGAATTAAATAACATAGTGGAAGAATGTTCTAATAAAACTGTAAATAGCGGTTATTTTATGCCCCACCGACCTGTCTTGCGAGATGATAAACCCACAACTAAAGTTAGAATGGTATTTGATGCTTCCTCAAAAGAAAACAGCAAATCATTAAATGATTGTTTGTACGGTGGCCCAAATTTGAACCCAGATTTATTAGAAATTATTATTAATTTCAGAAAATTCAATACTGCGTTTTGTGCAGATTTTGAAAAGGCCTTTCTTCAAATTTCTGTAACTGAAGAAGACCGAGATTACCTTAAATTTCTTTGGTTCGATAATGACCCAAACAACCTTTTCAAAATTTTAAGATTTAGACGTGTACCATTTGGCGTTACATGTTCACCATTCATTTTGGCTGCCACAATTAAACATCATATAAAGAAATATCGAGATCAACATCCAAGTGTTGTAGATGTGTTAGATAATTCCCTATATGCCGATGATTTAATTTTCGGATCAGATTTAGATAACGAAGCTTATTATTTATCAACTACAGCTTCTGAAATTCTTAAAGAAGCTGGGATGAATTTAAGAAAGTTTAAAACAAATTCTATTAAACTTAGGGAAATGTGGGAATCTGGTAACTTAGGTATAAGTGAGGAGAACGAGAACACAGGTAGTATCTTAAAAGTGCTAGGATTGATATGGAATACTGAATCTGATGTTTTGATGTTAGATGCGCAGCCCTTTGAAGAGTGTTATATCGATGATCCCACGAAGCGAACAGTTCTTAAAATGTTACTGAAAATTTATGATCCATTAGGATTTGTAAATCCATTCGTAATACGTATTAAAGCCTTGTTGCAAGAAACATGGCAAAGAGGTTTTGAGTGGGACGATAAATTACCCGAAGATTTGAAATGCGAGTGGAACACTTGGTGTTCAGAAGTTGTACATTTACGCACATTTGAAATACCCCGAAAATATTTTCCTAATATGATAAACATTTCTGAAAATTCACAAATTCTGTGATGCTAGTCCCAAAGGGTATGGAGCAGTTGCTTATTTGCGCTCCATTTCATTAACTGGCGAAATTCAAACAAGTTTTGTTTGGAGTAAATGTAGAATAGCCCCCATCAAGAGGTTAACCATTCCACGGCTGGAATTGATCAGTGCAGTAGTTGCCGCTAGAATGTGGAAATATTTAAAACAAAAATTACATATTTCGAATTTAAATATAAAGTTATGGTCGGACTCAGAAATAACTCTTTGTTGGATTAGGGGTTCTACTACAAACTGGAAACCCTTTATTTCCAATCGTGTAACCGAAATTCAGTCATTGACAGATCCAAAGGACTGGAATTATTGTCCCGGAAAGGAAAACCCTGCAGATCTGCTTACGCGAGGGGAAAACTTATCGAAGTAAATGGGTAATAAAGTATGGTGGCGCGGCCCACCTTGGTTATCACTACCAGAAGATATGTGGCCTTCAAAAAGGGCTATAGAAATGGATCCCGAAGCTTTTAATGAAATGAAAGCAAAACCAAATTTAACACTATTGTGTAACGAATCAAACTCTATTCCTAAGCCAGTATTTGATATGGCAAATTTCAGTAGTTTAAATCGCGTGTATAATATTACTGCTTGGATAATGCGTTTTATTCATAATGCCAATTCGAAAAAACCTAAAATTTTAGGACCTTTAACTACCTCAGAAATAGAAATAGCAGAAAAATACTGGATTAAACAAACTCAGGAAACTTCATTTAAAGTTGAAATAGAAGCACTTAAACAAAAAAATCCACTTAATAAAGCTTCTTCTTTATACAACCTTAATCCACAATTCGATGAAAACAATTTACTTGTTTTATCCGGACGACTTCAGTTTTCTGAAGTTACAGAGCAGGAAAAACATCCGTGCATATTTCCTAATAAATCTTATTTTGTAAAATTACTCATTAAGGATGCTCATGAAAGAATGTACCATTTTGGTGTAGCTGTCACTTTAGCTCACCTTCGTGAAAGGTATTTTATATTAAAGGGAAGAAGATTTGTAAAATCCGTCTTAAGATCGTGTATGATATGTCGAAAACTTAATGCTATTCATGGAAAGGTGGAAAAGGTATTGTCGTATTCACATGTGCTGTAACGAGAGCGATACATCTAGAGTTAGTCACCAATGTAAGTACTGAAACCTTTATTTTAGCACTACAAAGATTTTTCTCTAGAAGAGGTTTCTGCAAAATAATGTACAGTGACAATGCCAAAACGTTTTCTAAGGCTGATTTGGTATTAAAAGATGCTTGGAAAAGAATTTCTAAGAAATTTTTTTTGATTATTTGAGAAAGAATAAGATAACATGAAAGTTTATAATTCCCATGGCTTCCTGGTGGGGCGGCTTCTGGGAAAGAATGGTCAGATCAGTTAAAACACCTTTAAAAAAGGTTCTAGGCAAAACTTGTCTCCGTTATGAAGAGCTAGAAACAATACTTACAGAAATTGAAGCTGTGATTAATTCACGTCCTTTATGTTATCTCTACGAAGAAAATGCTGAACCATCATTTTTAACGCCATCTCATTTTTCAGTTGGTAAACGATTAATGTCCTTACCTTCTTATGGATTACCAGTTTGTACGCAAGAGAAATCCAATAAGATTTTGTTGACGAGAAAATATAAATGTAAGCAACAAATTACTGACCACTTTTGGAAAAGGTGGAGAAATGAATATTTGTTAGAACTTAGATCTGCCTTTCAAGTGAAAACATAAATTCATCGCCTCAGTTCAAAGTTAACGATATAGTGATAATTAATGATGAAAAGCTCCCAAAACATATGTGGAAGTGTGGTCGTGTTAAAGAACTCATATTTGGTCGTGACTCGAAAATAAGATCATGTGTATTACAGACTGCAAAAGGCGATCTTAAACGACCTCTGCAGCTATTATACAATCTCGAATTCGACTTAGTGGACTAAAAGACACTAAAACTCTTACACTAAAAATAAGAACTATTATCGAACATTTAATTTCTTTTGTTACTCATATTTACCCTTATTATTGTTTAATTTTCATACAATTCATGTATTTTATTTTCTTTTGTAGATTGCAGCATTCTTATAATTTTTTCTTTTACATCTGTAGCTGTATGTAAGTATGTTATCTGAAAATTTGTTATGTATGTATGTTATCTGAAAATGTGTTATGTATGTAAGTATGTTATCTGAAAATTTGTTATGTATGTAAGTATATTCTTATGTTTATTAAATTGTTTAATATAGATGCTGAACTAAGTGTTCAGCCGGGGGCAGGATGTTGAGAATGCCAACTTGGCGATGCTTGCCATTTTCTGTTAGTCGGCACTGTGGTAACCCCCTTTTATTGTTTTCCGATTTTCTTTTCAGTGTAGATGTAACTTTTGATTTGAACCGGTGTGTCGGTAAAATTAGAACTCTCAAATGAGAGTAATAATAATATTTAATATTGTTTTGTAAATAAATGTATATAAGTTTTTTTTAAGAAGAAAGTTGTTTAATTCGAGTTGTAGAGTGTGTTTATTTATTGAAGTTACAAATTTGATATATTAGAACTAATTTATGACTACGTTCTTATTCTTCGACGCACTATGGAATAATTTGAATTTACCGAACCTGCAATCTGATGACAAGTATCAATATTAGCCTAACATGGCAATCCAATTATTACTAAGTAGCAACTAGTGTTTTTCCATAACTACTCTACTAAATGTAGTATTCAGCAAAATGCTTTTGACGAGCGTTTTCATGAAAGCCACCGTTTCAAGTTGAAAGCAAAAAAAAAAAAAAAAAAAATAAATAAATAAATAATTAAAAAAAAAAAAATAAAATAAAATAAATAAACAAATAAAAAAAATCATGTTTTTAGGAAAAGTCCTATTGCTTGAGAATTTTATAATCTAAGCCACTGTTGTTAGATTCGTGATTTTTTTTTTCCTATCAGAAACTCCAAAGTGCAATTTCCGCTTTCTTTAATCACCGAATGTAGATAATTAAAAAAAGCAAAAATTACTATTCAGAATTTCAAACGGACATTTGAATAAAAAAATGAATTAATATTAGGCGAACATGGCAATCCGGTTAAACAAAAAATTAAAACACCACTACAATAAAAAACGCCGTATTTGTCCTATTCGCGTGTCCATCAATTGGAATTATGAATGGAAGTTTTATATAATAATAAAAAAAAAAAAAAAAAATAGAAATTGGAAGATCACGATGAATATTCTGAAACACGAGTACGGATATAGCAATCGATAAAGTTATTTAATCGATATATGAATTATTTAATTCCGCTTAAGTTTTTCTAAGTAAAACACCCAAGTTTTCTTTGTAAATAGATCTTTAAAAAAAAACCTCTAAAAATTAATTTCCCTTTATTAAATATAGAAATCAACATATATGCTAGTTTTTTCGTGACCTTTAAAAAACTTTACCCTCTTATATTTTAAGGCAAAAAACACTATTTCTTTTTGTGTTTAAAACAAAAGGTTTATTGCTTGTTAATTGTATAAACTGAACAAATGAAAAAAAAAAAACTTAATTTATCCGACCCACGAATCCACGAAGTCGAAAGTATAACAGTGGATGTAAGTTTTATAAAATTAAAAACTGGAAAATCAGGATGAATATTCCGAGACAAAAGTACGAATGCGGCAATCGATAGCTGTTTAATCGATTTATTTATTATTTTAACTCACGGAAGATTTTCTTGTTGAAAACATGGAATCATTTTTAGTAAAAAGTAATAATAAAATTTCTCCACTAAATGCAGTATTCATCAGAAATGCTTTTGGTAAGCATTTTCAAAAAAGAAACCCTTTCAAATTCTAAAGAAAAAAAATAACATTTTTCGACGTTTTCAGGATAAGAAACGCTATTCCTTGAGAATTTTATAATCTAAACCACTGCTGCGAGATTCGGAAATGTTTTTAATTCAAAATAGCCGGAAACTTAAAATTTTAATTTCCCTTTATTGTAATCAATGAATGTATGTTATTAAATACAGCAAAAATTACTATTCGGAATTACAGATAAATATTTTGAATAAAAGAATGGTTGATATTAGCCAAACATGGCGAAATCCTGCTAAACCAAAATAAAAACAAAATCAACACCCCCCCCCCCCCCCCAAAAAAAAAAAATAAATAAAATAAATAAATAAATAAATAATAAATATAAATAAAAAATGTTCTATCCACGTATCCATGAAGTGGGATTCTGAATGGCACTTAAAAAATAGATAAATAAATAAATAAAAATTGGATGATTGCGATGAAAATTCTGAAATTTGTGTACGGATGTGCAATCGATAAAGTTATTTAATCGATAGATCAGTTATTTAATCTCGCTAAAGATTTTCCAAGTAAAATACACCCAAGTTTTCTCAGTAAATACGTACGAAAAAATTTAAAAAATAAACCATTAAATATAGTAATCAAGGTAAATAACCTTTTTTTCGTGACATTTTAAAAAACTTTACTCTTTCAAGGCAAGAAATAATCTTTGTGTGTGGGATAAAAGCTCTATTGCTTGGGAATTGTATAAAGTAAACAAAGAAAAAAAAATGGATTTAAACCATCCGCGAATCTATAAAGTCGAAAGTATAACAGTGAATGCAAGTTTTATAAAATTAGAAACTGGAAAATTAGGATGAATAATTTGGGACAAGAGCACGGATGTAGTAATTGATAGCAATTTAATCGATTTATTTCATATTCTAACTCGCCTAATATTTTCTTATTAATTCCTAATTTTTTCTTATTAGGAAAAATATGTTTTCTAAAACTACGTTATTATATACTGTATTCAGCATAAATGTTTTTGGCGAGCATTTAAAAAAAGCCTATCAACTTCTAAAAGCAAAAAATAACATTTGTTATGTTTTCATTAAAAAAAGGGGGGCTATGGCTTGATAATTGTATAATCTAACCAACTGCTGCCTGATTGGTAAATTTTTCTATTCAAAATCTGTACCTGAAATTCCGAATAATAATTTTCTCTTCATTTAATCACCGAATGTCCGTCATTAAATAAATAAAATCTATTCTGAATAGCTGGTAGATAAGTTGAATAAAAAATTGACTAATATTAGACAAGGATAGTATCTCCATTAACAAAAAAAAAAAAAAAAAAAAAAAAAAAACATGGATTTATTCTATCCGCGAGTCAGTAAAGTGGAATTGTGAACGAAATTTTCATAAAAATAAAAATTTTAACACCACGATGAATAAATGTAATAATCGATAGAGTTATTTAATCGATTTATATTTGATCACACTTAAGTTTTCTAATTAAAATATTCAAGTTTTCTTAGCACGTAGAAGCGAAAAACTCTAAATATTTGGGGTTATGCCATATAACACCACCACAATATATTATATTAAATTTTACTTTTCTAACTTTGGTGAAAAGAAGTCGTAAAATTACTTTTCCTCTTATTTTGCAATACAATTTTTAGAAGTGTGAATTTGACATTACAGAAACACAATTACTTGTCCCTGAAAGGGTTAAGGGGGTAAAGGAATTCAAGCCTTTTTAGTAAATACAGGAACAAATTGTATTCTAAAATCCCCCCCCCCCCCACTAAATACATCATTTAGCAGAAATGTTTGCTTTTGGCAAAACATAAAAAAAAAGTCAACTTAAAAGAATTTTTTTACGCTTTCAAATTATTTTATATCTGTTTATATATATATTTTTTGTATGTGTTTAGGATAAAAGCTGTATAGTTTAGTAATTGTGTAAACTAGATAAAGGGAAAAAACTGTATGTATCCTTAACCGTCGATGCATGAAGTCGAAAGTATAACACTGAATGCAAGTTTTATAAAATTAAAAACTGAAAAATCTGGATGAATATTTTGAGACAAAAATATGGATGTAGCGATCGATAGCCATTTAATCGATTTATTTGTTATTCTAACTCACCTAATATTTTCTTATTAATATCTAATATTTTCTTATTAGGAACAAATTTTTTCTGAAATTACTGCACTATATACAGCATTCAACAGAGATGCTTTTGGCAAGCATTAAAAAAAAAAAAAAAGCCACCCTATCAAATTCTAAAGCAAAAACTAATATTTTTTTATGTTTTCAGAATAAAAAATGCTATTGACCGAATGTTCATTAAATAACATTAACCGAACATTACCGAATTACACCGAATGACATTAAATAAATAAAATTTTATTATGAATTTCTGTTAGATAGTATTTTGAATAAAAAATTGACTAATATTAGACTAATATGGCAACAATATTAAAGAAATTTTAAAAAACTGGATTTATTGAATCCATGAAGTCTAAAGTAGCAGTGATTTTGAGTTTTATTAAATTAAACTAGTATGTTGTGGCCATCACAAAACTTTCTTCTATATAAATCACGCCAATTAAATCATTTAAATAGTACAAGAAATTACATGAATTTAGCACCAATTCATATCAAAGTATTTCTGAATTTGAAGTTGGATGAAAATTCGTGCATTAGTTCTTGAGCGGAAATTGAGTTCGTGCTATAGCGGAAATTCTGAAAATGTAGCATAGCAGCGCCACCTGTTGAGCGATTTGCACCAAAAATAAACAACACTAAATGATATCAAGGTATACCTGAATCTGAAGTTTGCTGAAAATCTAAGCGTTAGTTCTTGAGATAAAGCTATTGCGGAAATCGCAAAAATACACCATAGCAGCGCCACCTGTTGAGCGATTTACACCAAAAATTAAACAGCACTAATTTATACGTCAATTCATGTCAAGGTCAAACTAAATCTGAAGTTTGATGAAAATCCGTGCAATAGTTCTTGAGATACAGTTCTTGCGGAAATTGTGAAAATGCAGCACAGCAGCGCCACCTGTTGGGAGATCTACACCAAAAATTAAACAGCACTAATTTATATCAGGGACTAACTAAATCTGAAGTTTGATGAAAATTCTTGCATTTTTTCTTGAGTTAGAGCTATTCCGATAATCATGAATAATGCAGCATAACAGCGCCACCTGTTGGGCGATTTTCACAAAAAAGTTATCAGCACCAAACTATATCCTGGACTAACTGAATATGAAGTTTTATAAAAATTCGCGCAGTAGTTCTTGAGATATAGCTATTGCGGAAATCTGGAAAAATGCCGTATAGCAGCGCCACCTGCTGGGCGATTTTCACCAAAAACTAATCAGGTCCAGTTTATATCAAGGTCTAACTAAATATCAAGTTTTGTGAAATTCCGTGCATTAGTTCTTGAGATAGAGCGCCCACAAACTTTTTGTCACATACAGACTCACAGACAGAGTGACAGAGTGACAGACAGACTCACAGACAGACATTTTCTAAAAACCATCAAATCGTGTTCTGGACATTCTAAAACAAAAATCCGTCGAAAACCGGAAGTCGAAATTTTTCACGAATCCAACACTTTCTTCTTGTAAAGATAGAAGAAAGTAAAAATGGGGAAGATCATAATGAATATTCTGATACACGAAGTACGGATCGATAAAGTTATTTGACGGATTTATCAATTATTTAATAACATTTAAGTTTTCTGAAAAAAAAAAAAAGGGCGAGTTTTCTTCGTAAATAAGAACAAAAACTCTAAATTTAAATCAGTAAATATAGCATTCCATTAAAACGTTCGCTTTTCATGACCTTTAAAAAAAGTTATTCTTTCCAGGTTTTAAGATGAAAAACATTTCTTTTTGTGTTTAGGATAGACGCTCTATTGCTTGGGTGGGAATTGTACAAACTAAATTAAGAAAAAAAAACTGGATTTATCCTATCCTCGAATCCATGAAATAGAAAGTATAACAGTGGATGCAAGTTTTATAAAATTATAAAGTGGAAAATCAGGATGTATATTCCGAGACAGGAGTACGAATGTAGCAATCGATAGTTACACAAGCCTGTGATGGTTGTGTTTTTTAACTTTTAATAATTGTTTTTTATGTATTCTTTAGCGCTGAATCCGAAAATTATTTTCATTTTTACTTTCTTCTATCTTTACAAGAAGAAAGTATTGGATTCGTGAAATTTTTTGACTTTCGGTTTTCGACGGATTTACACGTTTTAGGGGTCAGAGATTCGGAAAAACATGTTTTTACAAAATGTCTGTCTGTATGTGACACAAATTTTGTGGGCGCTCTATCTCAAGAACTAATGCACGGAATTTAATAAAAGTTTATATTCAGTTAGTCCATGACATAAATTGACGCTGATTAGTTTTTGGTGTAAATCGTTCAACAGGTGGCGCTGCTATGAAGCCTTTTTCACGATTTCCGCAATAGCTCAATCTCCAGAACTAATGCACGGATTTTCATCAAACTTCAGATTCAGTTAGTCCTTGACATGAATTGAAGTTTTGTACATTTTGGTGCAAATCGCTCAACAGGTGGCGCTACTATACTGCATTTTTTACGATTTCCGCAATAACTCTTATCTCAACAACTAATGCTTGGATTTTCATCAAACTTCAGATTCAAGTATACTTTAATATGAATTAGTGCTGTTTGTGTTTTGGTGCAAATCGCTCAACAGGTGGCGCTACTATGCTGCCCTTTTCAGAATTTCCATTATAGCTCTATCTCAAGAACTAATACAATAATTTTCACTAAACTTCAGAATCAGTTAATCCTTGACATGAATTGACATTTTGTATATTTTGGTGTAAATCGCTCAACAGGTGGCGCTACTATGCTGTATTTTTCAGAATTTCCACTATAGGTGTATCTCAAGAACTAATGCACGAATTTTCATCAAACTTTAGAATCAGTTATTCCTTGACATGAATTGACATTTTATACAGTTTGGTGTAAATCGCTCAATAGGTGGCGCTGCTATGCTGTTTTTTGCGATTTCCGCAATGGCTCTATCTCAAGAACTAATGCTTGGATTTTCAACGAACTTCAGATCCATGTATACCTGGATAACAATTATTGCTGTAAATCACTCAACAGGTGGCGCTGCTATGCTACATTTTTCAGAATTTCCGCTACAGATCTATCTCAAGTATTAATTCATTAATTAAATTAAATTAATTAATTTTCAATAATCGAGAGAGCCCTCTTCTTGATCAAGGTATTTTAAGACCGAGAGAGCCCTCTTCTTGATCAAGGCATTTTAAGCGCCACTCAAGAGGGAAGAAGAATGGGAGAAAAAAAATTCTCTGATTGACCTAAGTCGGAATTGACTTAAAATATTTTTTTTTTTTTTTATATTACTTGTTTATATTACTTACCTATTTTTTTATTTACTTGCATTGATTACTTTTAAGTTGTGTTTAATTGTTAGTTCCTATCTATAAACACTGTTTTGATGAGGTCTATAGATGTCTATGAGGTTATAGTTGCAGTAAAGCTAGAGAACCTACATACACAACTTCCAGGTTGTATAATATTTTAACGAGGCTTCTGACTGTAAAATAGTCAATGAAACATCGTCTTCATTTTGAAAGACCTATCCAATGATATGCCATTCAATAGTGTGCGTAAATTTTTTTTCGTCTCTACCGCCATTTTGAATTTATAAAAACAAAACCTAGCCTATAACCGTCGGGCCGTTAAGACGAATGGAGGATATTCCAAATCTGGGTTCGAGGCTGAAAAAAGTCACGTGATACCGGTAATTTACCCAAAGAACTTATAACTGATAAGAAGGGAAGATACTACTGCTTTGCCTCATGAACTTTTTCATTGGCTAGCGGGGGTTTATATTACACGTCTACGGGGCCTTCCCTTCTTTACGCTAGAAGTTTTTACCTTGACCACGTGATCAAAACGAAAATGGAATATCCCCATTGATAGAGACCTCATTCATTAAAATCCATCCAGCCGATGAGATGTTTCGAGGGTATAAAGAAACCCACTTACACAGATACGCGTGAAACATATAACCCTTCTTTTCAGTCGGGTAAAAATAGCAAAAATCTGATACTAAAAAATAGAAGAGATGGTTGTACTTTTTAACTTTTGATAATTGAATTTTGTGTATTTTTTAGCGCCGAATCAAAAAATTATTTTCATTTTTAACCATCATGTCAGGATGGTTTGAAAATCATAAATTTCAAAATTAAAAAATAGCAAAAATCTGTTAGTATAAAATAGAGGCGATGGTTGTGCCTTTTAACTTTCGATAGTTGATTTTAATGTATTTTTTAGCGCTGAATCCGAAAATGACCTTCATTTTTCAATTCCTACTACACTATATGGCCAAAGGTGACCGGTCACTTGCGATTTTAGACAATTTGTTAAATATCTAGAAAAATACATGAGGAACTAACCTGAAAATGCAGGTATGTAAACAGTATAAAATAGGTCATATATTTCCGTGAAGATTTTTTCCCGAAACCCCATGGGGGGGGGCGTCAACAAATTAAAAAAGAAAGAATATCTTTTGGATAACCCTGTAAAAACTAACGTAGCAAAAGCGTTCAAACTCGAGATTATTAATAAGTGGCTTATTGTTATATACTGTGTTCATTTTTATGAGGATAGCATGTATACTCGTAGAGAAATTAAGGTTTTTTATAAAAAC
Organism: Maratus speciosus; assembly: GCA_963932465.1. Classification (NCBI taxonomy): domain Eukaryota; kingdom Metazoa; phylum Arthropoda; class Arachnida; order Araneae; family Salticidae; genus Maratus; species Maratus speciosus. The sequence goes on along the minus strand of OZ010798.1, from coordinate 410,100,519 downwards.
AATCCCAAATTTCGCCAAGTTTTTTGCTTATAATTTGCAGAGTTCTTAATATATAAAAAAGTTATTTTCATAAAATACGACAAACAACATTGTACACAATACCCTGCAATCAGAATGAAGAAATAATAAAAATTGTATGAAAAATGAGTAGGTAATAATGATTCACTACGCATGCGCGAATGCAATCAAAATATAATGTGCACAATTGGTTAGCTAAATATATAGAGCAACTTTTGTAAAAGTCCCAAAAATATAGTTTGAAAAGTCTGATAATAATCGTTTATAGAAAAAGCTCAAAATCCGTTGTTCCGAAAATGAAGCAAAAAGATGAGGGGTTGTATCCATATACCCATTGATTAGTGCCAATATAGCATACATAATATTGCACGTACTACTGTATTTGGATACAGCACCTCATCTTTTTGCTTCCTTTTGGAAATAAAGGATTTTGAGCTTATTGTATAAACGGTTAGTATCAGACTTTTCAAACTATGTTTTTGAGACTTTCACAAAAGTTGCTCAATAGCTAACACATTATGCAAATTATATTTTGATTACGCAATGATTCATTATTTAGTAAACCTGCTTATTTTTCATACAATTATTATTATTATTTCAATATGATTGCAGGGTATTGTGTACAATGTTGTTTATCGTATTTTATGAAAATAACTTTTTTATATATTAAGTGCAAATTATAAGCAAAAAACTTGGCGAAATTTGGGATTGTTTTTATAAAAACCTTAATTTCTCTACGAGTATACATGCTATCCTCATAAAAATGAACACAATATATAACAATAAGCCACTTATTAATAATCTCGAGTTTGAACGCTTTTGCTACGTTAGTTTTTACAGGGTTATCCAAAAGTTATTCATTCTTTTTCAATTTGTTGACGGTCCCCCATGGGGTTTCGGGAAAAAATCTTCACGGAAATGTATGACTTGTACTATACTGTTTACACACCTGGAGTTTCAGGCTAATTCCTCATGTATTTTTCTAGATATTTAACGAAACGTCTAAAATTGCAGGTGACCGGTCACCTTTGGCCATATAGTGTATTAGTTCACACTCTCGCTATATAATCTTGTTCAAATTTTCAATCGTTAATAAAATACTTATTATTCATCCAATCAAGTTCAAATAAATTTTTTAAAACTTGTAGTGGACGACACTTGATGTTAATACAGTTTTTTTTTCAAATATTAATTCATTAATTAAATTAAAATAATTAATTTTCAATAATCAATTCCGTACTCGATTGTTGACCGGGAGAGAGCCCTCTTCTTGATCAAGGCATTTTAAGTGTACAAAAGCAGTCATTGAAGAATGGGAGAAAAAATTTCTCTTATTGACCTAAGTAGGAATTGACTTAATTTTTTTTTGTTTTTGTTTTACCTGTTAACCATCACCTCAGAATTTTTCGCAAATCGTAAATTTCAAAGTTAAAAAACAGCGAAAATCTCATACTATAAAATAGGTGTAAAACTTTTTTTATTGAATTTAATTTTATTTAATTCAATAATTTATTCAATTTTTTTTTTGGCTTATACTGGGGATTATTACAGATAAACAACTCAGGGTTCCGATGAGGTAGGGGGAAGGGGTTAAATTTTAACTTTGAATTTTTTAACTTTGAAATTTCCGATTTGCGAAAAACCCTGACCTGGTGGTTAAATATGAAGGTCATTTTCGGATGCAGCGGTAAAAATACCCTGCTGGCCATTAAAATTGCAACACCATGAAAGAAAGAAAATAACGAAAAAGATATTTATTGTACGTAAACAGTATGGCATGAAAACAAAATGATTAAATTTGTAAGGAGTTTGGGGGTTGACAGGGGTGCGAAATTAGTAGAAACACCTGCCTCCTCCTGGCAGCTAAAACGGGCCTTACCCGGTTATGCATGGAGTCGAACTGGGCTTGGATGACAGAAACGGACAACTCATTCCATGCTGCTTCTAGTTTATGCCACACTTCCAAAAACGTATTAGCTGGAGAGGGTTGGCGGGCCAGTCTCTCAGCAATCTATCACCAGATGTTTTCAATGGGTAACAGATCTGGGCAGCTTGCAGGCCATGGCAGTAATATCCTGTGTATCGAGGAAGGTTAGAACACGACGTGCAACACGTGGTCTTGCGTTATCTTGTTGGAAGATGGCGTTTGACAGGCCTCGAAGACAGGGCACAATCACTGGACGTAAGATGTCAGAAATGCATCGATCTGCGTTCACATTACCGTCAATCCGAACTAGAGATGTGCGTGTCGTATACCCAATGGCTACCCAAACCATGACACCAGGTGCAGAGCCACTATGCCGATATCGAATGCAAGCAGGCGACGAGTGTTCTCGGAGTATCCACACACGTATACGGCCATCAGAGTACTGCACGAAGAACCGGGACGCGTCTGAAAAGATGACATTGTGCCAGTCCTGTATCCAGCTTTGTCGTTCGGCGCACCAGAGTCGCTGTCTCTCTCTATGCGGCATTGTCAAGGGAAGCTGCAGTAGTGGTTGCCGTGCTGATAATCCACACTGCTGCAAACGTCGCCGCACCGTTCGAGCGGATACTGGACTCGCTGCATACATGCCCGTTTTCTGACTTATGGTCCGTGATGTGGTTGTAAGGTTTTGCAGGGCCGACCTCACAATATGTCTGTCTTCTCGGGCGTTAGTCGTAAGAGGGCGTTGAGATCATGTATGCCGTTCAGTATGACTCTCAGGAACCCATTGATTCCATATTCGCATGGCAATGGTGTGGTTGGATTTCGACGAGTGAGACGGACGATATTTCGAAACCATGATTCACACTCTCTATAGGCAGCGATCCTGCCTCTATCCTATTCTGACACTTGCTGGTAAGCATTTCTTCTTATTATTCGAGGCATAACACGATATTCTGAGCAAACGCCGACCTTACAAAGCGTTTTCCGAATGAGAAATCCACTACGCAACTTTTCTTTTATGCAGTGCTTTAGATGTCGTTTCTCCCGCCTGCATTATCTAAATGCGCCGAAATACTAATCATTTGCATATTTCAACCTCTTCTTCTTTTCTTGTGATTTTGACGTTCGTCAGATCATTCCTTCCTGGTGTTGCAATTTTAATGACCAGCAGTGTACATTAAAATCAATTATCAAAAGTTAAAAACCACAACCATCACATCTTTTATAGTATCAGATTTTCGCTATTTTTTTACCTTTTTAACTTTGAAATTTACGATATGCAAAAAATCCTTACATGATGATAAAAAATGAAGTTCATTTTCGAAATTATCGCTACAAAATATATAAGAATCAATTATCAAAAGCTTAAAAACATGACACGACCCAAATTTTGCAGGCTAGTGTTATTTAACGATTTATTTATTATTTTAACTCACCTAAGATTTTCTTATTAAAAGTATTCAAGCGGTTTTAGTAAATAATACAGGGGAAATTTTTTTTCTAAAATTACCCCACTAAATACACCGTATAACACTTTCAAGGGCAGAAAAACTCTGTTCATAAAATGCTGAAATAATTGACTGACACCAGAATTTATAAATGAATTTTTTAGAAAATAAAAACCCGCCTTTTTTTTTTTTTTTTTTTTTTTACATTTTCAATATAGAAGGAAAATTTTATTAAAATATTCTTTGTGCCGTTTTTTAGTTTTGGAATTAAAATTAGGTGGTCACGGCGCGTAGACAGCGCCGTTGAAAGGGTTAACAGAAATGCTTGCTTTTGGGAAACCACAAAAGAAAAAGTAAACCTTTCACATTCTAAAGTAAAAATTAACATTTCTTGATGTAACACATACTGGACAATTGCACCATAAAATATGATAAATAAAGACAAAATCTTGCTTAATGGTACACAAAACACGAACTTTAATAAGCTAAAAGTTAATTTCTACGTTTCGAGCTGTTTCTACAGCCATCTTTAGGAAAAAATAAAGGTAAAAAGGCTCAAAGTTCAGAGACGAAAGCTTCCTGTGCAAGAGATAATTAGTCGAAATTTGACCTATTAGTCAATATTATATATTAGTCAAGTTTCGACTAATTATCTCTTGCACAGGAAGCTTTCGTCTTTGAACTTTGAGCCTTTTTACCATCATATTTTCCTGAAGACGGCTGTAGAAACAGCTCGAAACGTAGAAATTAACTTTTAGCTTATTAAAGTTCGTGTTTTGTGTGCCATTAAGCAAGATTTTGTCATTATTTCTTGATGTTTTCAGGATAAAAGCGCTATTGCTTGAGAATTGTAAACTCTAAACCAATGTTGTGAGATTGAAGATTTTCTTAATTCAAAATATCTAACAGAAACATCAAAATTTATCTTCAATTTATTTAATCACTGAATCTGAGTCATTAAATAAAGAAAATTCTATTATGAATCTACTCTATTAAAGTCTGTGCGCGTATCTATGTAACCTCAAAAACTCGTAAACCACAGGGCGCAGGGCTACGAAATTTGGCACACGTGTTAATGGTAGGGGGCCCATGAACGATTGGGGCAAAAAAATCGAAAATTTTAAATAGACATTTTTTATTTTATGTTTTTGACGAATTTTTGCCTTTTTTATGTTCAACCCGGAACCGCGCGAGTTCTAACCAATGTGAGAATGAGATATACGTATTACGTACGCCACGCTGCGATACTAACAAGCTGAAGCGGGTAGTACGATAATTCTTTTACCTCACATGCAAATAATTAGAGATCATTTAATTGCGCTTAATTATTACCTTTTTTAAAAAAATAAGGTAAAATATTTTATCCCAAACATCAACTAAACATTTTATTCTATTTATTCCCTTATTCCAAAGATATCGTTTTATCGTCTGCTGCCATAGTAACATGATAAATTAAATTTCATTAAAATAATGCACAGTAGAAGAAAAATATTTTTGTAAATCGAATAGTTATTTTTGATTTTGATGTTAGAATTAAATTTATGAACTCCCGTACGTAGAACGGGTTAAACAGCTAGTATCTGCTATATATTTTAAATAAGAAATTAACTAATATTAGACAAACACGGCAACTCTAACTAAACACAACAACAACAACAACAACAACAACAACAAAAATACACGGATTTATTCTATCCGCAGGTCCATGAAGTTGAATAGTGATTGAAAGTTATTTTTTAGATAAAAATTAGATGATCCCGATGAATATTCTGAAATATAGTAATCGATTTATCAAATATTTGATCACACTTAAGTTTTCTAATTAAAAGATGCAAGTTTTTTAGTAAATAACAACAAAAGATTCTAAATTTAAACCAGTAAATATAGCATTCAGTGCAAATACTCGGTTTTCATGACCTTTAAAAAAACTTTACTCTTTCAAATTTTAAGGCAAAAAACATTTATTTTTGTGTTTAAGATAAAAGCTCTATTGCTTCGGAATTGCACAAACTGAACAAAGAAAAAAAAACTGGATTTATCCTACCCGCTAATCCATAAAGTAGAAAATATAACAGTGGATGCAAGTTTTATACAATTAGAAACTGGAAAATCAGGATGAATATTTTGAGACAATAGTACGGATGTAGCGATCGATAGCTATTTAATCGATTTATTTATTATTTTACAGCTCGCCAAAGATTTTATTACTAAAAATATGCAAGTGTCTTTAGAAAATAGGAAAAATTAATTATTTTCTAAAATTACTTTACTAAATACAGCATTCAATAGAAATGCTCGCTTTTGGGAAACCGGTTTAAAAAAAAAAAAAAAAAAAAAAAAAACGCCCTTTGTAATTCTAAAACAAGAAATAACATTTCTTGATGTTTTCAAGATAAAAAGGGCTATGACTTGATAATTGTATAATCCAAACCATTGTTGCCAGATTGGTGAATATTGGTAAAAAAAAAATGTTTAAATCAAAATCTATACCAGAAAATTCGAATAACAATTTTCGTTTTATTTAATCACCGAATGTTGGTCCCATACTACTTCGGTCCTTAAATATAGAAAATTCTATTCTGAATATCTTTTAGATATTTTGAATAAAAAAATTAACCAAGTTTTATAAAAATAAAAATTGGAAGATTAAGATGAATATTCTGAGTAGAGATGCAACAATCGATAAAGTTTTTTAATCGATTTTTCAATTATCACACTTAATTTCTTCTAAGTAAAAGATGCAAGCTTTCTTAGTAAATAAGAAAAAACGAAACTCTAAATTTAAGCCAATACCTATAGTAGTACTAACTAGTACCTAACTAGTACCTACAACGACAATGCTCACTTTTGATGACCTTTAAAAAAAATATATATATATATTTTTTTTTTTTTTTCAAAATCTTAAGGGAAAAACAATTATTCAGTTTGTGTTTAGGATAAAAGCTTTATTACTTGGGAATTGTATAACCCCCCCCCCCCCCCCAAAAAAAAAAAAAAAAATAATAATAATAATAAATAACTGAATTTATCGCACCCGCGAAACCACGAAGTCGAAAGTATAACAGTAGATGCGAGGTTTTATAAAATTAGAAACTGGAAAATCAGGATGAATATTCTGAGACAAGAGTACGGATGTAGCAATCGATAGCTGTTTAATCGATTTATTTATTATTTTTGCTCGCCTAAGATTTTCTTATTCAAAATATGCAAGAGTTTTTAGTAAATACAGGAACAGATTGTATTTTAAAATTATTCCACCCATCGTTTATTATATAAATGTTTGCTTTTGGAAAACTTTAGTAAAATGTCAACCTTTCACATTCTAAGGCAAAAAGTAAAATTTCTCTGTGTTTTCGGGATAAAAGCGCTTTTGCTTGAGGATTGTAAATTCTATACCTGTGTTGTGAGATTAGTGATTTTTTGTATTCAAAATATATACCAGAAACACCAAATTTTATCTTCAATTTATTTAATCACCGAATCTCAGTCATTAAATTAAGAAAATTCTATTTTGAATATCTGCTATATATTTTGAATAAAAAATTAACTAATATTAGACAAACACGGCAACTCTACTAAACAACAACAACAAAAAACAAACAAACAAACAAAAAACATGGATTTATTCTATCCGCGGGTCCATGAAGTGGAATAGTGATTGGAAGTTTTTACAAAATAAAAATTAGAAGATCACGATGAATATTTTGAAATGTAGTAATCGATAGAGTTGTTTAATCGATTTATGAAATATTTGATCACACTTAAGTTTTCTAACTAAAAAAATGAAAGTTTTCTTAGTAAATAGGAACAGAAGAAACTATAAATTTAAATAAGTAAATGTAGCATTCAACGACAATGTTTAATTTTGATGACCTTTAAAAAAATTTATTCTTTCAAATTTTAAAGCAAAAAACAATATTTCCTTTTGTGTTTAGGATAAAAGTTTTGTTGCTTGGGAATTACATAAACTAAACAAAGAAAAAACAACTGGATTTAACTATTATTTTAACACAATCAAACTGATTGGTAAAGTTATCATACGAATTTGAATATTTCCAACTGAGCGAAAAAATGCCCAGGCTGGGAATCGAACCCAGACAAGGCTTACAAGGCCAATGCTTTTCCGTTTAAGCTAACTGGGCCGACAACCAGCCAGCATATTTCGCTCAGAAAACAGAGCGAAATATGCTGGAAATTTCTCAGTTTTCTGAGCGAAATATGCTGGCTGGTTGTCGGCCCAGTTAGCTTAAACGGAAAAGCATTGGCCTTGTAAGCCAAGGATCTGGGTTCGATTCCCAGCCTGGGCATTTTTTCGCTCAGTTGGAAATATTCAAATTCGTATGATAACTGGATTTATCCTACTCACGAATCATGAAGTCAAAAGTATAAGAGTGAATGCAAGTTTCATAAAATTAGAAACTGGAATATCAGGATGAATATCTTGAGAAATATGGATGTAGCAATCGATAGTTATTTAATCGATTTATTTATTATTTTAACTCGCTTGAGATTTTCTTATTTAAAATATGCAAGCGGTTTTAGAAAATAGGAACAAATTATTTTCTAAAATTACATTCAACAGAAATGCTTGCTTTTGGTGAACTTTTAAAAAATAAATCACCCCTTGAAATTGTGAAGTAAAAAATAACATTTCTTGGTGTTTTCAGGGTAAAAAGAGCTAAGGCTTAATAATTGTACACTGCAAAAAAAAAAAAAAAAAAATCCTTCAAATTGACAGAAAGAAACTGTCAATTTTTGTGCCAGTGGAAAACCGTTTAATTTACAGAAAGTATCTGTAATTTTTCATTAAAATAGTTTTTTCTGTAAAAAATATAGATTTTGTCTGCAAACGAAAATGTATACGAAAATGTTTACGAAATCCTCTTTTTTTACAGAAAAAAACTATTTTTCTTCAGAACAGTTTTTTCTGTAAAAAATACATTTTTTTTTCCTGTAAAAATTACAGATTTTTTTTTTTTTTTTTAAGTATATAATCTAATCCACTGTTGCCAAATTGGTGAATTCTTTTATTCAAAATCTGTACCAGAAAATCCGAAAAACAATTTTCATTATTTAATTACCGAATGTCGGTAAAAAAAAAGAATATTTTATTCTGAATATCTGGTGGATATTTTGAATTAAAAATTAACTAATATTAGACAAACAGTAACTCTACTAAACAACGAAAAAACATGGATTTATTCTATCCATCACGACAGTGCATGGAAGTTTTCTAAAAATAAAAATTGGAAGATCACGATGAAAATCTTGAAATGTAGTAATCGATAGAGTTATTTAATTGATTTATAAAGTATTTGATCGCAATTAAGTTTTATAACTAAAAGATGAAAGTTTTCTTATTAAATATGAACAAAAAACTCTAAACCTGTAAATATAGCCTTCAATGCACATGCTCGCATTTGATGACCTTTAAAAAAATTTACTCCTTCAAATTTTAAAGCAAAGAACAATATTTATTTTTGTGTTTAGGCTAAAAGCTCTATTGCTTGGAAGTTGAATAAACTAAAAGAAGAAGTAAAAAAGGGATTTATCCTACTCGCGAACACTTGAAGTCGAAAGTATAACAGTGAATGCAAGTTTTATAAAATTAGAAACTGGAAAATCAGAATGAATATTTTGAGACAAGAGTACGATGTAGCAATCGATAGTTATATAATCGATTTATTTATTATTTTAGCTCGGCTAAGATGTTTTCTTATTAAAAATATGCAAGTGTTTTTTGAAAATAGGAACGAATGATTTTCTAAAATTACTCCACTAAATTCAGCATAAACAGATATGCTTGCTTTTGGCGAACCGTTAAAAAACAAATCACCCTTTGAAATTCTCAAGCAAAAATAACATTTCTAGAAGTTTTCTGAATAAAAAGTGATATGGTTTTATAATAGTATAATCCAAACCCGTTTTTTCCGGATTGATGATTTTTTTTATTCAAACTATCTGCAAGAAAATCCAAATAACAATTTTCGTTTTATTTAATTACCGAATGTCGGTCATTAAATAAAGAAAATTCAATTCTGAATATCTGGTAGATATTTTGAATAAAAAATTAACGAATATTAGACAAACACGGCAATTCTATTAAACAAAGGGAAAAAAAAAACATGGATTTATTCTATCCGCGGATTCATGAAGTGGAATAGTGATTGGAAGTTGTTTTTAAATAAAAATTGGAGATCACGATGAATATTCTGAAATGTAATAATAGATAGAATTATTTAATCGATTTATCATTTGATTACACTTAAGTTTTCTAACTGAAAGATTCGAGTTTTCTTAGCAAGTAGGAGCAAAAAAATCTAAATTTAAACCAGTAAATATAGCTTTAAATGCAAAGGCTCCCTTTTGATGACCTTTAAAAAAAAACTTTACCCTTTCAAATTTTAAGGCAAAAATAAACATAATTGTTTTCTAAAAGTTTTCTATTAAATACATCATTCATCAAAATGCTTTTGGCGAGCATTTAAAAAAAAGTCACACTTTCAAATTCTAAAGCAAAAAGTAACATTTATTGATGTTTTGGGGATAAAAAACGCGATTACTTCAAAATTTTGTAATCTCAACCAGTGTTACCAGATTCGTCAATTTCTTTTATTCAAAATATCTACCACAAACGTTAAATTGTAATTTCCGCTTTCTTTGATCATCGAAAGTCGGTCATTAAATAAAGCAAAAATTACTATTCGGAACTTCAGGCAGATATTTTGAAGAAGAAAAAAATGGCTAATATTAACCAAAGAGGGCAATCCTACTAAACGAAGAAAAAAAAACTTGATTTACTCTATCCGCGGATTCATGAAGTATAACAAGTGAAATTGCCGCTTTATTTAATTATCGAATGTCGGTTGTTAAATGAAGCAAAAATTACTATTCGGACTTTCAGTTACATATTTTGAGTAAAAAATTTCCTAATATTAGCCAAACAGGACAATCCTGCTAAACAAAGAAAAAGAAAACTGGATTGACTCTATACGATATATCAATCGATAGCATAATTTAATCGATTTATTAATTATTTGATCCCGCCCTTAAGTTTTTGTAAGTAAAAGATGCAAGGTTTTCTTTCTTTTTTTTTTTTTTTTTTCTTAAATAAATAGGAACAGAATATTCTAAAATTACGCCAGTACATATAGCATTCAACATAGATGCTAGCTTTGGCGACCTTTAAAATATTCTAACATTTGAAATTCTAAGACAAAAAAAAATAACTTTTCTTGTTGCCTTTAGAATAAAAGCTGTACGTTTTAAGAGTTATACAACATAAATAAAAAGAAAAAACTGGATTTATCCTATCCGCGGATCCATGCAGATGAAAGTTATAGTGGAAAATATAGTGAATGAAAGTTTTATAACAATGGAAATTGGAAGATCGCGATGAATATATGCGGAGAGACACGAGCATGAATGTAGTAATCGATTAAGTTATTTAATCGATTGCAACTTGCTCAGACGCGCTTGCGCAAGAGGACTGGAGTTAATTCTGAGTATAAGAGCAGTATTTTAGCGCTTACTTTAAAAGGTAGTCGAATACTGACGTAAATTTTGCTAGAAATACAAGAAGAAATAAATGAATATGACTAGCATTGCACTCATTTGCTCCATTAGCCTAAAAATGTTGTACTGAAAAGTGGAAATGATCGCAAAGCGTTAATTATATTGTAGAACGGACAGAAAATAATTCAGCGTTGAATTTCAGAAAATTTTCCACGAATATGAAAATTCCGGACTTTCCTTTGGTAGCACTTTAATAAAGCTTTATTAATAAGTTCTAAGACTGGGTTTTGTTACTCGATTAAACTAAAAATGTCGTAATGAAAAGGGAGATGATAACATACACTGATTTTACTTTAGAAAAAGTAAAAAACACTCTAACTCTTGAATTTAAGACAAAATAACCTAAAATGAAAATTTGGTCTTTTCCTTTGATAATGTTTTAAGAGGTCGAATACTTCCTTACTTGATTAGATTAAAAAATGCGTTAATGAAAAAGGAGGGGATCACATAATCACATCACATGGGCATGATTTTACTTTACAAAGGGTAAAAAGCAATTTAAAAATGCATACCACAACTAAAATTGCATTTCCAGCTATTATTGTTCATCGGCAGTGTTGGCGCCGAAATTCATCTGACAAATAAATTTTCAAAATCCAAGTGAGATGGGAGAGCAATTAGGTTAAATAGTTTATTAAATAAAACTGAAATAGTATGTAAATTCTATTCATCATTAGAAGTTAATAATTGTTCCATAATAGTAATTCTCCGTATTTAACAGAGCCAATGCAAAAAAAAATGTGTTCTCTGCTTGGTTGCAGAGTCAGGACTTCCACTATACACTCTGTATTAAACAGAGCCATGATTTAACAATTGGCATCTCTGATTACAGAGTCAGGACATGTTACATGTTCTCTGCTTGGTTACAGAGTCAAGACTGACCATTTTAAAAATGATACATATTATATAAAATAAACATCAAAATAAAAATTACAATATGCAGTTATAAATCTTCTAAATAGCTATAATATTCATTTAAATGACATCCAAGTAATTATAAAACTAATAAATCACCATCAATTCAAAATTATTATAAAGTAAATAAATCTATATTACATGACCTTGAAATCATAATGTTACTCATAAATATTGATTCAGGGTTATAAACAATTTAGATAAACAGATTAGATTTTTTCTGTCAAAAGAAATCAGTTTTATAATTATATTTCGCAATATGAAAGATAAACAGAGTTAAATTATAAACAAATAAATTTGAGGGCATTTACGCCGTAACATCCTCCGCCTCCATGAACGGAGTTCATCGAACAATTATAACTTACCAAATTTCCACTATCACATACTAAATAATCAAATATTAAATACAAATTTAAAATATTACCTTAAATGTTAAGTATAACTAAAATGAAATGCAATTAAATCCTACTACTTCTATAAAAAACAGTTTCTGGAACAACTAAAAATAGAAAAAGACATTAATATACAAAATAGTTCAGAAAGTTACAAAAATTAGACATAGAAAAAAATAATAATAATAAAGTTAGTTAAAATAAAGTAAAATTCTATTATATTAAATGTCCATCGGTAGAGGAGACAATTTTGTGATAGGGCGTTTCAGTTCACCAGTAGAAGTCTTTAATTTGACAACACGAACAATATTATCATCCCCAGGAAATAGTTCAATTATTCTGCCCAATTTCCACCTTAATGGGGGCTGGTTTTCTTCCTTTATCAACACCAAGTCATTGATTTTTAAGTTCGGGTTGCTTCTAAACCACTTTGTACGTTGCTGCAATTGTGAGAGATAGTCTGACGACCACCTTTTCCAAAAACTTTGGAAAATCTTTTGTAGCAATTTCCAACGTTCCAAAGGAGTTACATAGGTAGAGGAGATATCAGGCTCAGGTAAGGAGGTCAAGGGTGCTCCTATAATAAAATGTCCTGGCGTCAGAGCCGTAAAGTCATTTGGATCAGAAGACTCAGCGACAAGCGGTCTTGAATTTAAGCATGACTCAATTTGTGCAATTAAGGTCAAAAATTCTTCATAAGTTAAAATCTGATCACCAATTGTTCTCTTCAAATGATTTTTCATTTGTTTTATTCCTGCTTCCCAAAGGCCTCCAAAGTGAGGGGCGGAAGGTGGGTTGAATTTCCATACTATCATTTCGTCAGTAAGATACTTGTGCAATTTTTCATCAGAAGCAATTAGAGACATCATTCTCTTTATTTCGCGGTCTGCCCCTACAAAATTTGTACCTCTGTCGGAAAATATTTCTAGAGGTTTTCCACGTCGAGCCACGAATCTTTTCAATGAGGCTAGAAAGGTTTCAGTTGTAAGATCAGTGACTAACTCAAGATGGATAGCTTTTGTTACGAAACAAACATACAGACAAACATAATGTTTAAAGGGTTTCACACCACGTCCCTTACGAGGTTTGATCAAAAAGGGGCCGGCTAAGTCGACTCCTACTCTTGAAAATACTCGAGCTTGTGTCACGCGTGCTGATGGCAGATTTCCCATCAACTGAGATGAAAGGTGTGATGAATTTCGGAAACATTTCATACATTTCCTTATTTCTCTTTTCACAGCTTCTTTAGCATTAATTATCCAAAATTTTTGTCGAATTGCTGAAATTGTCAATTGAGTCCCGCTATGAAGATGTTTCTCATGAAAATACTTTATTATCAAGTCTGTAACATGATGCCTTTTAGGGAGAATGATTTGATGTTTTTGATATTCAGACAAGTTTGCATTTTTTAGCCTACCTCCAACACGAAGAATATCATTTTCGTCAAGAAATGGATGTAAAGGAAGGAGTTTGCTTTTAGAATTTAGGATCTTTCTGGATTTTAGAATTTTCAGTTCGTCTCCGAATTCATGGTTTTGAATTAATTTCACAATAGCATTTGTTGCCCTTTCAAGTTCTGGAACAGTCAAAAAACCATAGACTCGTTCAGATGGGCATGTACTATTTTTGATGAATCTGAGGCACCAAGCCGTAATTCGTTTTAATTTAGACCAGGATGAAAATTTAAATAAAAGCTCAAATTCTGGAATATTTTGGGATATGGAGCAAACAAGCGTTTTACGTTGTTCTTGCAAGACCTCTTCATCAGGTAGATTAGGTTGAGTTTCAGGGGGAAATACTGGTAATGATTCTTCCTTCAGCCAGCTAGGACCATGTAACCATACCTCGTTATTAATCAATTCAGATGCAGAGCAACCACGAGAGAGAACATCTGCAGGATTTTCCTTTCCTTTACAAAATTTCCATTGTACAGGAGCAACAAGTTCCTGAATTTCGCGTACGCGGTTTGCCACAAAGGGCTTCCAGTTGTTAGCACTTCCTTTAATCCAGTGCAAGGTAATTTGGGAGTCACTTAGACAAAATATATTTTCATTCACAATTTTAAATATTTCCTTTAAATAATTCGCTAATCTTGCAGCCGTAAGTGCTCCAAGAAGTTCGATGCGCGGCAATGTAATTTTCTTGAGAGGCGCTACTCTCGACTTTGCTATTACAAATGAAGTTTCACAAGAAGAAGAATCACGTAAATAAGCCACTGACCCATACCCCTTTAAACTAGCATCAGAAAATATGAAAAGTTGAGCGGTTTCAGGATTTAATTTTGGGATAGTTACAAAATATTTTCTAAGAATTTCAAAATTTACCAAGTCTTTTATTTCATTATGCCATTTTCTGAATTTTCCACTTAAAGAATCTGGTAATTTAGAATCCCAGTCAATTCCATGTTCCCAGAGTTCTTGCATTAAAAATTTAATTCTTATCACGAAAGGGGAAATGAGTCCAATAGGATCATAAATTTTTGCCACAGTTTGTAAAACAATACGTTTGGTAATAATTTTATGGTCAAATTCTACTAAAAGTGGTTGTATGTCTAATTTCAAGGTGTCACTTTCTGTTATCCATATAATTCCCAATACCTTCGAAAGATTTTGTTCAAGAGTGTCTTCCTCAAAGTTTATTCCATGTTCCTTCCATAAAAATTTTAAATCGGAAGAATTGGTTTTAAATTTTCTGAGTTTCATATTGGCCTCACTCAATATCTTCTCTGCACCGTTTGATAAAACAAAAGCTTCATTTACTGAATCAGCTCCATGAAACAGGTCATCAACGTATAAGGAAGTATCCAGCATATTAACTATTTTTCCAAACAAATCTTTATACCCCTCAATGTGATGTTTGATGGTTTCAGAAAGGAAAAAGGGTGAAGTTGTTACACCAAAAGTTACACGGGTCATGCGAAAAACCTTCAAAATGGGATTGTTACTAGTGATATTGTCAAACCACAGGAACCTCAAAAAATTTCTATCTTCTTGTTGTATCTGGATTTGCAAGAATGCCTTTTCTATATCGGCCAAGAAAGCAATTTTGTGGAGACGGAATTTTAAAATAATGTCCAATATGTTAGGATTTAGATTGGGCCCAGGAAATAAGCACTCGTTTAACGATTTTGCCCCCTTATCTTTGGATGACGCATCAAAAACAATTCTTACTTTAGTTGTCGATTTATCTTCCCTTATTACTGGTCTGTGAGGCATGTAATACGTGTTTATTTCATCTTTATTAAACTCACATTCTTCAATTATACCCAAACCACATTGTTCATTTAATATTTTCTCATATTCCTTAAGTAACCATTCATTTTTGCACAATTTTGATTTTAATCCCCAAAGTCTATGTTTAGCTACATCAAAATTGGATTCCAATTCATTTTTATTTACTTTCCACAAAAGTTTAGTTTCATATCTTCCATTTACAAAATTTAAATTATCATTAAATAAATCAAGAGCATCTAAATCCTTTTGTGAAAATAATTCATTTTTACTATCACAAATACCCAAAGACTCTAGTTTCCAAAACTTTTGCAAATCAAAATTTTCTATTTCATTAACAGATACAAGATGAGCATTAACTGTTTTGTTACCTTTAGAGTTTATTTTTCCCACTATTGTGTACCCAAAAAGTGTATTAGCTACATATAAATGGTCATTAATTTCTTCAACGACACCTCTCTGAACATTCCAGAAATAATCAGCTCCAAGTAAAATTTGTACTTCGGATTCCTCGGGCGTAGGGTCGGCTAACCTCCATCTTTTACTTTCAATGTATTTTATAACTAGAGGGTCAGAATTGGGAACCTTCAATGTTGTTGCACTTATCAAATCGGTAGCTAGCACCTCAACATCTATAAAACGATGATAATTCATTTTACTTCGCAATTTAATTTTAAAAACATCATATTCTTCTTCGCGACCTTGATCCATGCCAAAAGCGAATACAGTTAAATGTTCTTTTCTTAAAACAGGCAAATTTAATTCACGAGCTAATGCTTTTGTTATGAAGCTTTTTTTCGCTTGCAGAATCAAGTAATAATCGAACTACCTTTGATTTAGAATTACCTTGAGCAGTTACACAACATGTTTGCAATAAAACAGCATGCTTAGAATTTCTAAAATTACAATGAGAATTAGATACAACTGTTTGATTTTGATCTTCATTAATTTCCGGTTTCAAACTTTTCTTAAAGCAAAATAATTTGTTATGTTCAGTGCTTTTACAATTTAGACATGGCTTTAATTTTATGCGGCATTGCGAAGATAAATGCGATTTCAAAAAGCATTTGTAACATCTACCCTCCTTACGTAACATTAATCTTTTCTTATCATCAGCTAAATTTTTACACTCGGAAGATAAATGATCATTACCTTTGCAAAATACACAAAAAACTTTAATAGTGGCATTTAAGGTATTAGCATGTTGATATTTATTTGATGTTTTCTTTTCACGAAATTCAGTTTTATTTTTATGTACAAAAGAAGAGGATGCATCATTTTTAGAACTTGTCATTGACAAAGCCTTTTCTCTACATTCTATTTCACATTTCAGAAAGGCAATTAGATCGGTTACATCTGACTCTTTGCTAGTATCACGTTTTCTATGATATTCAATCACTAATTCATGGGGCAATAGCTTTAGCAAAATAGGATTTAGCAATTGTCCATAAGAACTGGATGTTACCCCCAAATTTCTTAAACTTCTAATATTAACTTCGCACATGTCAT
Organism: Maratus speciosus; assembly: GCA_963932465.1. Classification (NCBI taxonomy): domain Eukaryota; kingdom Metazoa; phylum Arthropoda; class Arachnida; order Araneae; family Salticidae; genus Maratus; species Maratus speciosus. Next base: position 410,083,502 of record OZ010798.1, on the reverse strand, counting down.
GCAATCTTCTTAATGCATTTAAATTTGAACAATTTTTAACTGGTTCCATATTTAATAAATTAGTCATGTGTTTATTAATAATAACATCAACCTTACCAAAACGGTCCTTTAATAAATCAATACAAGTATCATAATTTTGTTCTGTCAAAGGAAACCCTTCTACCACATTATAGGCCCGATTACATAACAAGGATTTTAGATAAGCGAATTTTTCTATCTTAGATAGTGATTTATTCTGGTGTATCGATGTTTCAAAACAGTTAAAAAATTCGACCCATTCTTCGATTTCACCAGAAAATTTTGGAACATTTAATTTAGGCAATTTCATGGCAGAACTCGTTTCTGTTCCACTAGCAGAACCATTCAATGAATTTACACGACTAGTTGCTATCATAGAAACATTATCCTTTTTACATTTTCTTAATCTATTTTTAATTTTAAATTTAGCACTGATCAATTGGTCAGTGTACTTTTCACTATTAGCAATGTCCTTTTCATATTCTTTTAAGTCGGATATTTGAGCTTCAATATCACGATTCAAACTTTGGAAAGCCGTTTCTTTTAAGAGAAATATTTCTTGAAGCTCTAATAATTCATCAGTTTTCGTATTATCAATGTCATCATTTAATAATGTTTCTAATTTTGTAATTAATTTCGTGAAACTCGTTCGTTCAACAGAACGTTTTGCTTTCAGCTTTTCAAGATTTTCCATTTTAAATAAAGAATAATTCTTATTTTAAAACATTAACCATTCATAGAAAATGAAAAAAATATTTTCTTACCTGTTAATTCCAGGTAATGTAGATGGCATGTCGTAATCCAAATGGCACAATAATAATTCCACACTAATCACAGGTTGAAATATAAATCACACACTAATCACATGTTGAAAAATAAATCACAGTTGTTAATCACAAATCTCTTTCACAATAGCTCACTATTATTTCCAAAAAATGTTTCGCGGGTTACTCGGCACCAAAAATAAATGTTGGCGCCGAAATTCATCTGACAAATAAATTTTCAAAATCCAAGTGAGATGGGAGAGCAATTAGGTTAAATAGTTTATTAAATAAAACTGAAATAGTATGTAAATTCTATTCATCATTAGAAGTTAATAATTGTTCCATAATAGTAATTCTCCGTATTTAACAGAGCCAATGCAAAAAAAAATGTGTTCTCTGCTTGGTTGCAGAGTCAGGACTTCCACTATACACTCTGTATTAAACAGAGCCATGATTTAACAATTGGCATCTCTGATTACAGAGTCAGGACATGTTACATGTTCTCTGCTTGGTTACAGAGTCAAGACTGACCATTTTAAAAATGATACATATTATATAAAATAAACATCAAAATAAAAATTACAATATGCAGTTATAAATCTTCTAAATAGCTATAATATTCATTTAAATGACATCCAAGTAATTATAAAACTAATAAATCACCATCAATTCAAAATTATTATAAAGTAAATAAATCTATATTACATGACCTTGAAATCATAATGTTACTCATAAATATTGATTCAGGGTTATAAACAATTTAGATAAACAGATTAGATTTTTTCTGTCAAAAGAAATCAGTTTTATAATTATATTTCGCAATATGAAAGATAAACAGAGTTAAATTATAAACAAATAAATTTGAGGGCATTTACGCCGTAACAGGCAGTACTGCAGCCAAATTATTTTGCTTGTCCCTGTAAATGAACGATAAATTATATCCACACTAGATTTTACAGTAAGTGCCTTGTACTACACCTTAGAGATACATATAAATTTCAATAGTTTTAAAATAGAATAATATCATTAAAGTACACCGCAAACGATTGCTCCCTGTAGACCGTAATGTAAAGAAATGCTTTTGAGTGTCCCTTTAAATGGACCATAAATACTACATGATTCGTTTTCAATACCGAAACTGCCATACTAAATCCTAATAACATACATCAATTTCATTGCAATCTGACTATATTTAAGCGAGTTGGCAGGCCGCGACAGGAAGAAGATGAAGGGTGACTTAGAAGGACAAACAGGTTGAAACAAAGATAAAAGCTGTTTCAAACCTGTTTTTTCCCCCCGAAATCGAGCAACATGTTGCTTGAGACGCCTCGGTGTGCGGCCTGCTTTATAGCACGGACGGTAGACAGACAAAGAGAGAGACAACCCGAATTCATAAACACTTGTCTACTATGTTTCAACAAACAGACGTGCTTGCGCAAGAGGGCTAAAGTTAATTCTGAGTATAGGAGCAGTATTTTAGCGCTTATTTTAAAAGGCAGTCGAATACTGACGTAAATTTTGCTGGAAATACAGGAAGAAGTAAATGAATATGATTAGCATTGCACTCGTTTGCTCCATTAGCCTAAAAATGTTGTAATGAAAAGTGGAAATGATCTCAAAGCGTTAATTATATTGTAGAAAGAATAGAAAAAAATTCAGTGTTGAATTTTAGAGAATTTTCTACGAATATGAAAATTTCTTACTTTGAACTGGTAGTACTTTAATTGCTTTATTAGTAAGATCGAATACTGTGGCTTTCTTACACGATTAGACTAAAAATGTCGTAATGAAAAGCGGTATGATCACATTTTACGTTAGAAAGAGTAAAAAACACATTATTCTTGAATTTCAGGCTAGTTCATAAAAAATGAAAATCTGGTTCTTTCTTGATAACGTTTTAAGAGGTCGAATACTGGGCTTTCTTATACTCGACTAGATTAAAATGCCTGTAATGAAAAAAGAGAGGGTCACATATTCCCATAGGCATTATTTTACTTTAGAAAGGGTCAAAACCAACTTAAAAACCCATACCACAACTGAAAACGCATTTCCAGCAATTGTTGTTTATCGGCACTGTGTAGCCAAATTATTTTGTTTGTCCCTGTAAATTAACGATAAATTACATTCACACCAGATTCTACAGTAAGCACCTTGTAGTACGCCTCTGTGATATATATAAATTTCAATATGTTTTAAATAGCGTAATATTATTAAAATACAACGCAAACGATTCTTCTCTATAGATCGTAATGTAACTGAATTCTTTTGAGTGTCCCTGTAAATGGACAGTAAGTGCTACATACTCCATTTTCAATAACAAATATGCCATAGTGAACCCCAATAAAATATAGCAATTTCATAGCAATCAGATCATATTTACCTGGGCTAGAGAACGGACAGACAGGCAGAGAGACAAAACGAATTCATAAACACTTTTTAATTATGTTACATTTTACAGACGTTCTTGCGCTTGAGGACTGGGGTTAATTCTATATGCAGGAGCAGTATTTTAGCGCTCACTTTAAAAGTTAGACCAATACTCACGTAGATTTTGCTGGAAATACAAGAAGAAATAAATGAATATCATTAGCATTGCACTCATTCGATCCATTAGCCTAAAAATGCTGTAATGAAAAGTGGAAATGATCTCAAAGCGTTAATAATACTGTAGAAGGGATTAGAAAATAATTCAGCCTTGAATTTTAGAAAATTTTCGACGAATATGAAAATTTCTTAGTTTGAACTGGTAGCACTTTAACAGTGCTTAATTAATAAGGTCGAATACTGGTGGCTCGATTAGACTAAAAATGTCGTAATGAAAAAGGAGATGATCACATAGAATTTTACTTTAAAAAGAGTAAAGAAGACGCTGTTGTTGAATTTAAGACAAATTCATCGAAAATGAAAATTTAGTATTTTCTTTGATAATGTTTAAGATGTCGAATACTGGGCTTTCTTACTCGATTGAATTAAAAAATGCTATAATGCAAAGGGAGATGATCACATATTCACATAGGAGTGATTTTACTTTAGAAAAGGCCAAAGACAATTTTTAAACGAGTGCCACAACTAAAAACGCACTTCCAGCAATTATTGTTCATTTTCCCTGTAAATGAACGATAAATTATATGCACACCAGATACTACAGATAGCGCCTTGTAGTACACCTCAGTTATATATGTAAATTTGAATAGATATCATTAAAATACACCGCAAACAATTGTTCCCCATAGACCGTAATGTAACGGAATTATTTTGAGTGTCCCTGAAAATTTAGCTTTTTCTTTGATAACGTCTAAGAATCGGACACTACAGAATCCCCCATAAATATCTCTTACTACGTGAAGATGCACTAATGTGTCCACATTGTCATTTTGATTTCCTGACCATTCATCATCTTTTAACTGACTGTCCCGATCTCCAGCAGTTGTATATAACTTATTTTAATTCATCTTCACGCACAATGACAAACCTCATCGGGAAAACACCTCATGGGGTACTCTTTAATTTTTTAAAGCATGCATGCTTTTATTTTGAGATATAATTGTTTATTTGCTTCATTTGTTTAACAATTAACCTTATTCCTTTGTATTTTTATGACATCTAGATGGGAACCCCATCTAGATAGCATTTTTTTTTATTGTAATATTATTACTTTTATACTTTACTGTTGTCAAAATTGACAATATTGGTCTTCTACGCTTGTATGACTACATCTGGATGGGGATTGCTCTTATCATTCCTCTTTCTATTTTAATGACAACGTTTTAGTCTCACCTTTTTGAGCTTTTCGGTGTTCAGCCCCCTGTATGCTATTTCTTTCTCTCACCTATTAATGTATCGTCTCCAAAAAATAACGTTACGTTGTATAAGCCAGCCGTAAAACAAAGCAGATATATCACTGTACGAAATAATTTCTACTGCAATTTTTTTAAACTTCTAAGCATCGCCCATTTTCAATTTTTAGACCGTCGTATTGGAAAAAAAAGTACTTTTAAATGCAATTTGTTTGAAAACTGCATCTCCGTTTGTTTTTGAGATAGTAATTTTTTTTTGTAGTTTTTAGCACCATTTGTTTAATTTTGGCAACTCGAGTACTACATTTCTGTGGAAAGTAAAGGGAAAATAGTCGAAAAATAGCAATTATATCTTTTTGTTGCCATTTTCTCATAAAAACTGAAAAAAAAGGTAATGAAGATACGTGCTATTTTGAGAAAATATAAATGAATGATTTCTGATAAAACATGGAGCTATTATAAACTAAATTTAGTTTTAAGTATCTATATTAATATTGCAAACAAATGAAGGCATATGAATCATGAGATAGCCAATTTTTTTTTGTCCAGTTTCTTGAATGACGAAATCTCATTTTTTGGATTTGTGTATTATTCAGCGATAGTCACGTCTTATGCATATTTTCTGTAGATGTTGTTTAAGACGTAAATGAGATCGTAAATGAGGAATTCTTTGGCGGATGCGGATGACGTCATTTTATATAAAAGAAAAGCGCGTGTTTGAATTCTTAAAACTGAACTATCTATCTATCTATCTATCTATCTATATATATATATATATATTATTATTATTTTTTTTTTTTTTCATCGGGGGTGACACTAAATTCTGAAAAAGCAGAATTTCTGTTTTCCAGTATTTAAGATTAAATTGATCTCCGATATGTTGCCTAAGTAGTATATATTGAAAATAATCGTTTATTTATTTGTTTCTTTCTTTTGGTGCAGCATATCCCTTAAAAGATTTGTGCCATAAAACCCTTATTACAACCAACCAATCTTTGATAATGATTTAAGGGGTCGAAGGGGTGAGCTTTCTAACTCAATTAGATTAAAAAATGCTGTAATGAAATGGGATCACATATTCACATAGGCATGGTTTTACTTTAGAAAGGGTCAAACAATTTTAAAACGCGTACCACAACTGAAAACGTACTTCCAGCAATTGTTGTTCATCGGCAATACTGTAGCAAAATTATTTTGTGTCGTAAATGAACGATAAATTATATGCACACCAGATTCTACAGTTAGCGCTTTGTATGTGCACCACAGTGATATATATAAATTTCAGTAGGTTTCAAATAGTGTAATATCATTAAAATACACCGCAAATGGTTGTTCCCTATAAACCGCAACGTAACGGATTTCTTTTGAGTGTTCCTGATGTAAATGAACCGCAAATGCTACATGCTCCATTTTCAATACCGAGCATGCCATAGTGAACCTCAGTAACATATATCAATTTCATGGCAATTTGACTATATTTAAATGAGTTAGAACACGGACAGACTGCCGACAGACAGGCAGACGGACGGAGAAACAGACAGAAAGAGATACAACTCCAATTCATAAACAATTTTCAAATATGTTTCAACTTACAGACGTGCTTGCCAGTGGCGTAGCCAGGATTTCGTTTCGAGGGTGGGGTCCAAAATTTTTCCTTTAGGTTATATATATATATAGTAAAACCTGTCAAGATAAAATCGTAAATATTGCTGGAAAATTCCGTTTTACACAGGTTTTCGTATTATTAGGTGTATTTGTATAGTATTCTTTTCCGTAGCACGGAAGATTTCTGTTTAAGGCAGAATTCCGTTATAGGCAGGTTCCATTTTTACAAGTTTTGTGTATTTATATAAATATACTTATTTATGTCATATGAATAGAATAAAACTTGTTAAAATAGTAATTGTCTATAACAAGATCCTGTCTTTAACGGAAGCGTTACATGGTATTAATATGAATTGCGATACAATTAAATTCGCTGAAAACCTGTCTGAAAGGGGATTTTCATTGTTCTTTAGTGAAACATAGTGAAACCTGTGAAAGTGGAATCTGTCTATAACGCAATCTTGTCTCAAACGGAAGAGTTTCAGAGTCCCTGCGAAACGAACAATAGATCTTATTGAAGTAGTGTATCTTAGAAGCATAATTAATTACACTTCTTTCTATGGAAGCCTGTCTAAAATGGAACTTTTTACCAGTCCCCTTGAATCTTGTCTTGACTGTGTATGTATAATAGAAGTATTTCGAGTAACTTTAAGAATTTAGGTATAACCTTATTTAATTTCTTAATTAAAAAAAAAAAAAGCATGGATAAAAAATGTAAGGTCAATCTCTATAACTGCAACTAATAATACATTGAAGTTACATTAATATTTACCAATGAAAAAGATTCACTATGATGAAAAAAGCTGAGAGCATACTGAAGAGTTAAACTTAATTAACCCATTCGCTGTCATCCACGAGTATACTCGTGGCTTTAATTTATTAATTACTTTGTCACCACTATTTTAGAATTTAAAAAAATGCCTCATTTATTGGCAGAAACTTCGCTGTATTAGTAAAGCGAAATTTACCTTTCTGAATTTGTGGTAGCAAACGACTTTTAACAAAAAAAATTGAAAATTATTACTTTATAGTTTTGGCAGCGAATGGGTTAAATCAAGTTTCATATTACATAACTTTTGCCTACAATAAAGTTAGGATCAAGTGGTTAAGTTTAAAACAGCAATTTCCATGTTTAATTTCTTGCCATTGAATTAAGAACTTGTGCTGTAATAGATATTGGATAATGATTTCACATAAGTGTCAATCGCATGAGACATTCATGCGATCCGCCGCGCTCCCCATGCGAGCTTTTGAGATAACCCAGATAGCATGAACATTAGCAGCAAGTTTATTTTTTCTGATATTATCTTGCCGTGACAAATTCGAATTGAGAAATTCGCAGCAAATCTCCCGCAAGGTATACCATCACCCACTTGCATGAGTAGTTTGTTGTGAAACTGATGCAAGACTGTCTTTAATTCACGAAAGTGACGAAAGCAAAAAATCCCTCTGTTGAGAGAATAGACAATCAGCACATACACAGAAATTGCAGAAATTTTATTCGGTAGGCACCGCTTTTTCTAAGCGCTATACTTATTAAATACCAAAAAATGCTCGAAATGAAAAGTACAAATATTACCTAAACTTGTTTGTGGTGATAAAACCGATGCATGCACCTTCTGACGGCGCTTTCGCATCACTAGACTTGATCAGGTCTATGGACCCCTTCGAAGGGGTTAAACTTATAGTGTGACATGGAAAGATTACTACTTTGCAGTAAGTCTGCAGCATTTTTGATTACTTGTTTGCCGTTAGTTTGCAATGAATTTGATACAGTATGAATTTAACTTGCACGACAAGTTAGCTGCAAGTTCAGATTGTGGTGACTTCGGAGTTTGGGTTATCTTGTTATGACCTTTCAGTCTTGTCATGCTACGCTTACTGCAACTTTGCAGGTTTTCAAAGCAAAATTGTTGCAAATTTTCTGCAAACTAAAAATGCTATGTGGGAAGGTTTTAACTTTAAGAAAAATATCTTGTATTTTCAGCTACAGAAACTAGTAATGTAAGAAGCACACACATGAAATATAGTTCATGCTGGGAAAAGCAGTTTTGTTACAATTGTCTTATTCAGCCATAATTCTTTTGGGTTTCCATGTTTCATGTCTCGCCACTTTTGATACCATATTCGATCTAATAGTTGCTTCCGATATCTGGTCGTCTTTAAGGAAGTTAAATTTTTGTAAGAAGTTTATTTGTGATGGATTAGCACTATTTTGGAAGTATTAGAATATGTAAAAAATGGTTTATGGTGGTTTCTGTTTTTGTACTTCCCAGTCAATTTATTTTAGATGGTTCAAAACAGTTTTAGAAAATTCTCCAAGTTCAGCAGTAAGCTTCGGACAGGTCGGATTTATGCAGCTCTGGAAGGAATACATAGGAGTTCCGTGGAAGGGGGTAGCGCCCTTCTAGACCATTAATAATCATAAAATTCAGAATCTCCCGATTGCACCCTTAAACAACTTGACAGGAGAGTCAAGAATCTCAACTCTGTATATTTCAGCATTCACAGTTGCATTGGTAAAAATGTGTCGGTCACTGCGGCCATCCAAAATGATGTCCGTCTGTACCACAATTCCACGACCTTGTATCGATGCCTTTCACGGATGTTTGCAGCCTTATTGCATGTGTTTTTCTCCCTCCATATGGTAACACATCTGTGGTAACTCTCTCAACAAAGTCGGGATTCATCGGTAAAGAGAACTCGGCTCCAGTCCGTGGTACTCCAATGACGATGATCTCCGCACCACTTTAACCGGGCACATTTCGCTACTGGAGTTAGCGGAACACAAATTATAGGTTTCCTTGCATGCAGTTTGTCACTCACAGTAAACCAGGATAGTCGAGTTCTTGTTGCTGCAGCAAACTCCCTGCAATCTGAACTGACGTCAGTTGCCTATTTCTTTTTGCAATCGTCGGCAAATTACAGTCCTGAGAGCCTATTGTGGTGCTTTTTCTAACTTGACCTGGTTGTCTGTGGACATTATACCAGTGTCTTTAAACCGTTTACAGATTCTTGACGTGACGCTTTTGGCTATTTATAAGTTTTTACAGATCCCTAAGAGTGTCTGTCCTGCTTCCATTCTCCCTATCGCACGCAATTTCTCAAAATCGGTCAAATGTCTTCTGGACGACATATTCTACCTATTAGAAGCAAAGTTTTGCCTAATTCCACGTACATTCCTTAAAATTAGACTTCAAATTACCCACGTGCGCTCCTTTTCACACATGAACCGAAAGAACGGGCTGAGGCTGAAAAAATTGCATATATTTCTGTAGCGAATGTTAATCCCATTGGACTACGTGATAACGTTGACATTGAGTTACCTTTCTGGAAGTTTCCTAAATAGAATTAACATAAAGCACCTTTTTATGGTTCCTTTATTTTTTCTCGCCAGTGTATTTTGAAAGTGGTAACAAAAAACCGGTCCAAAAATATAGTTACTTTTATTAATTGCAGGCAGTAGATTTAAAGTAATTGTTAGTATTGTCCGTTATAATATGAACAAAGATAAGGGTCACGAAACTCAACCAATGTACCGTTATTGCGTTCGTATAAACTCGTTCTTTCCCATAAGGGTCGACAACAGAACCCCATCGAAGTCCAAGATAAAGAAGTTTTACGTTTAATCTAGTTACAGTAAATTTGTGTAAACGGAATAGCAGGTATACTTGTTTAGTTATCCTTCCGTCTCGGGACATTAAAATGTTTTTTTATGAGAGGATTCCGTGTTTTCAGAAAACCTGCCAAGAAGGATTCACAATTGGAACAAATTTAATTTCAGATAGGTTTCAAACGTTAGCAAGCACAAATATATAGTGTTGTTTTCGTCGAATCTTGAATTGTTTTCATTTGAGATATGTCATCTTCACACATTTTCCTGTAATAGATTTATGCTCTTCAGAGGTGGTGTTATAGCAGCGGTTTCCAACCTGCGGTAGCGTACCACTGGGGGTACGTGGCGGGTCTGCTGGTGTATGTGAAAATAATATCGGTAATGGAAGTCACAAAAATGTTAGGAATATCAATGTAATTTGCATCGATTTATTATATGGTTGTGATAAGAAGATTACTAATGGGAAAAAGCATGTTTACGTTATCTCCTTGAGTGGAGGGGGGGGAGGGGGACGTGTTTATGAGAAATGGGGGTACTCCGAAATGAAAAACATAAGAAAGGAGTACGTGAAAGAAAAAGTTTGGGATGTGAGATCGTTTTAGCAGTTTTAAGGGATACTGTGAAAACGGAAAGTGTTTATCACGGAAACCTGTCTAAAACGGAAAAGTTCATAGTCCCGAAAAAAGACATACCTTTGAATTATACCTTCTAAGACGAACACCTCTCTAAAGCGGAATTTTTTATAGATCCTTTGTGATTCTGTCTTAGCAGTTTTTACTGTTGTTTTTGTATCCATGATTCAGTAAACCAGGTCTACTTTCGGGGGGGGGGGGGGGGTCCGGACCCCCTGGACCCCCCCCCCTTGGCTACGCCACTGGTGCTTGCGCAAGAAGTCTGAAGTTAATTCTGTGTATAGGACCATTATTTTAGCGCTTACTTTAAAAGGTAGTCGAATACTGACGTAGATTTTGCTGTAAATACAAGAAAAAAAAATGCAATTTAACAACTATTTGGAAAATGATTTTTCCAAAGACTAAAATTTAAGACATAAAAAGTCGCACGGAGTTGATCATACATTATACGCCATGGATTACATTTTTCGGTACTGTAATTTTTTTAACTTCTACGGAGCTGGCCATTCATTACGCACGCCATGAATTAAATATTATTATTTCTGGACCAATTTTAAATAAAATTTCAATTTCATAAACTTCTAAACATCCCACAATATTACTTTTTACACCGTCGTATAGAGAAAAAAATGTACTTTTAAATGGAATTTGTTTGAAAGCTGTATCTCAATTTGTTTCTGAGTTATTAATTTTTTTTGTAGTTTTTATTACTTTTTTGTCATAGTGGCAACAGAAGTATCCATCTCTGTTGAAAGTAAAGGGAAAATACAGATTACTGTATAGACCAATCAGAAAACGAATAAAATGCGGATGCAACCAATAAAGCGCTTCAAATATGTTTTTGATTTCCTACCTTGACAGAGGACAATAACCATTTTTCCAATTGGTTAATAAATGAATATGATTAGCATTGCACTCATTTGCTCCATTAGCCTAAAAATGTTGTAATGCAAAGGGGAAATGATCTCAAAGCGTTAAGTATATTGCAGAAAGGATAGAAAATAATTCAGCCTTGAATTTCAGCATTTTTTTTGACGAATATGAAAATTTCTTACTTTGCTTTGGTAGCACTTTAATAATGCTTAATTAATAAGGTCGAATACTGGTGGCTTTTTTACTCGATTAGACTAAAAATGTCATAATGAAAAGGGAGATGATTACATAGGCTGATTTAACGTTAAAAATAATAAAAACACTCATTCTTGAATTTAAGACATATTCATCGTAAACGAAAATTTAATATTTACTTTGATAACGTCTAAGTATCTGGCACCCAGAATCATTCATAAATATCTATTACTTCGGGAGGATGCACCCATGGTTTCCACATTGTCGTTTTAATTTTTAGACCATTCATCATCTTTTAACTGACTGTCCCGTCCTTCGGCACTTGTATAGAATTTATTTTAAATCATCTTCACCCACAATGTCAAACCTCATTTGGGAAACATCTTATGGGGCGCTTTATACTTTTAAAAAGCATGCAGGCTTTTATTTTGAGATATAATTGCTTATTTGCTTCATTTGTTTACAATTAACATATTATTCCTTTGAACTTTTGTGACATCTGGATGGAAATTCGATCCAGATAGAATTTTTTATTGCAATATAATTACTTTTATACTTTACTGTTTTAAGGAAATGACAATATTGGTCTTTTACACTTGTATGACTACATCTGGATGGGATACTCCATCCAGATTGCTCTTATCATTGCGCTTTCTATTTTTTATTTATTATATTTTAATGGCAATGTTCTAGTCTCACCTTTTTGAGCTTTTGCGTTTGAACTAATTATAAAAGCAGTAAAAATCCGATAATTACACATCGCTGTAGTCCTGTCAACAGTTTTTAGTCTGAACAAGAACTGAAAAAGTGCAAAAAACAGCACTTTTAAAATCGCAGTCACTGAAAGCCTCGGATTCCGCTTTACTTTTGTTTCCTGAGTCACTTGCCACGCCCAATCCCACAGAAACAAAAACTTTGTTTCTATGATAAATAGAACACGACATATAGAGGCGTCAAAATCCCGTTTTGATCAGTCCGCAAAATATAAACTAGATAGAGTACTAAATTTTTTTTATTTTTTTGTAAAATCGTTTGGCATCAACTGGCGAAAAATTCTTTCATTTACTGTTGTTCACTGCACTGTTATTTCTTTTGCTTGGCGAGAAACTCTGTCGAGTTTCTATGAGAAGTAAAAAAATATTGACAATATTTACTAAAACTAAACTTTTGAACATTTTTATGAAAATAGTGATCTTAAATATTTTATTGATAGAATTTTAAAATTTTACATGAAATATAAATGCATACCATCAGTTAATGAAAGAATCAGTTGTCATTTTTATTATAGATATTTTAAAAGGTAAAAAAAAAAGTATTTGTTACATAAAAGGTACTAATTTTTTGAGTCCTCCTTTTATATGGAACTATAATCCAATGTTGCTATCTTTAACCCCTTAACGGTCGCATTAAATTATGGTTTAAAAATTCAAATTGCTTATTGGCACCACTTTTTTGAAAAGAAATATTCACCTTATTTAAAGACAGGTAAAATGATACCATAATAAAGCCAATTACACTATTTTATAAAACTCGTGGGAATCAAACAATCTGAATAAAAGACACCGCCCGTGAATATCACGAAAGCGCGAATTAAGGGGTTAAAACAGTAAAACATTAAAAAATATGTTATCAATAATTGGTAAATAAAATATAACATTGCACTGTGGAATAAAATATGTTTTTTGCAAATTTTCATACTTATCACATTGATCCCATGAAAATTATGTATGCATTATATGAATAAATATTAAAATTAAACAAGAATATTTTTTTGTTAGTGAAACTATCGTGCCAATAAGTTGCTATATATTGAAGTAGTCTTTAAAACAATTCTTTAAAATTAACAATTCAATACTCTTAAAGTTTCTGTCTAAATATGAAAATTATCTTATTCATCTTTATTGAATTTTACTATCTTTATAATCTTTATTGAGTACAAAATATGTCTGTTGTGATAAAAATGAAGAAGAGAGTGTACAAATACTAATAGATAGTTTACTGCTCCCACTATTTAGAAGTTGACATGTACGATTATATCTGTGTGGAACATTTGAATAATCCGGACAAAACTACGTTTTCCGCGGTTTTTAAGGAAATTGAAAAAAAAAATGCCTTATTTTTGAAATGCCGTACTGTGTTTGCTATTAAGTGTATAAAAAAGTTGTAAATATGAAAGTTGTAGAGAATTTTGTGCTCTTTAAGACTGAAATTAACAAATAATACGCTACGGAATCGGTTCTCGAAATATTTAAAATAAACGGTCACGTGCGAGTGTTACTCGCGTACAGAGGGTTCCGTACAATAAATATATTAATTAGTAACTGTATTCTACAAAAAAAATCGTTACTGAAAGAATAAGTCTTTGTAGAAAACTATACAACGTAGGGCTTGATATAGTTGTATATACTAGAAAAGTACAAATGGATATACCATGAAAGTTCAGAGAGATATGAATCCTAAATAGTATCAAGCATTGCTATTCTGTATAACTCTTTTTTTAATCTTATCCTAATCTGTTTATGATGAACTTAATTCGGTGCTGACAATAAAAGTAGTGGATATTTAAACTTCATTTGGCATTTCACAAATACGAATTCAGGACAGTAATAATCTTTTCTTTTTACAGTGTAGCTAAAACAAAACCTTTGTTCAAAGTTTAAACTTAGCATTGTGCTAAGGCGCTTCGAAAGGAGGTTGCAAAGTTGGAGCACCGCCTTGGTCAGTGCAGCGTTTTTCCAGATAGATTTTGAATTAACTTTTAAAGATACGGGTGGTGTATTGGGAGAGCCATTCAATGCAAACTAGTCGCGATTCCTATAGTAATTATGCGATTAATTCCAATTAAATTAGTCTGTTTTTAAACAGTTTGATATTTATTCTTTTTATAATACGACTGGGCATTGCATTACACAAATGTTTCATAAAAAGTTGTTATCTAGGCTTTAACCCCTTAATTCTCGCTCCCGTCAATATCACGGGCTGAGGTGTCGTTCGTTATTTCTCACTCCCGTCATATTTCCGGGCTGGAGATTTATTGCTGGAAAAAACTTCTGAAATCAGAAAAATTTAACTAGCATTTCGGTGTGAGGTCTTTGAATATTGCCGTTTGGGTTTGGCTTTTGCGCTGACTGTAATGTTGGGCTTTGTATTGCATGTTTCGAAATGTGTAACACTCAAAAAATTATTAATAATCAAAATTTAATGTATATATATTGTTTCAAATATTATTTGTAAAAATGTGTGTGATGATGATAAATAAAGATCTAAGATGTGAAAAATAAAGGTTTTATTCGCATTAATTTGTACGGTGTAAAACAAACATTAAGACACAGAATTCTCGCATGCTGGCTTTTCTACAAATATGAATTTGTTCTATAACATCATTTTTTTTTCGCCTAAAAAAAAAAAAAAAAAAAAAAAAAAACCTAATTGCATATTTTATTTAGAAACCTTATAATTATTCAATTTCTGTACTAAAATAAATAGGTACTTTTTTGATGGTTTTTCCAAATAGTAAGCGACCGTGAAGGGATTAAAAGCCGATGGCGCATAGATTACGTCACCCATATCTTTATGTGGTGTCCAAATCGTCCGTGCCTTTAATGGTTAATATCTCGCCTAATTACCGGCAATATTTTTCGAAAATCATTATCAACAATCCTTTTATACTTCTCCGACGATATGTATCTCTAGTGCTCCCCAACTCCTTTGCTGAACGCCCGCAAATCGAAATTTGTGTATAACGGGAAAATGCAGTTTTCTAAAAAACTATGTGACTTAGGGTAAACGCTGTAGTTTTCCTACAACGTTTAAATAAACTTCTATTATCCTTAATTTTTTCATAATTTCAGTTTCACTAGATTCGGAAATAGGTGGTGGTGTGTGTGTGTGGGGGGGGGGGGGACATATTTATGCATTACATTTTCGAGGATTGCATACATAACGTTATCATTTTAGGGGGGAGGGGGGTCTGGCACATGATATCTTAAGATATCGATAGGGGAAGGGGGGATTTGTCTTTTGCTATCTATATCATTTTTCACCCAACCATAATTTATTTTTTTTTATTTGTAATTGTTACATCAAAATTGTATGATACCTTTTTTTAGTCTGTTATCTATTTTTATGAGAATACAAAGTTATTATTAAAATATTTAAATGGTTATAAAATTATTTAATTCCAAAATATGTAATACCCCAACGTTTAGCATTCCAATTCTTCTGTCATATATGTATGCATATATAATCCGCTGTTCGAGAAATCATATGCGAAATAAGTTTGAAATGATACTTTGTGTTTACTAGTAAATAAAAGAGAAATAATTTTGCCCGTCTGCTTTGTTGATAAGAAGTTCTGTTTGCGTGCGGGGTCAAGCGCAAGAAGACATTATTACTGTTGAACGCATTATGTAAAAAAAAAAGGCTATTATTAAATTCTTTTAAATAGTAACTATTTCTTTTAAGTGCTATTTAATTTGATATAAAGTTATTTCATATATAAAATGGTACTTTACTGACTTCTCTTCACTGGGAATGAATAAAGTATGCGAAAAATAAATGTAACCATATTTGTATATCACTTCAAAAACCAAAAGAATTTTTAGACATTGGTAACGATGTCATTGCTGGGGGGGGGGGGAGGTTCGAGAGATGATAACGTATGATATTGTAAGGGGGGGGGGGTGCAAAATTACCAAAAAGTTGATAACTTTATATAAGTACAGCCTCATATCTCTGAAAATATATTTTCTAAAATTAAAAGAAATATATTTTTGAGTTCGGCGTTACGAAAGCTTTCACACGATACCCTACATGATATACAAAGAAGATTTTCTTTTAAGTAACTTAATTAGTCCCTTTACATTTTTCCTAAATATATTTGTGAATGTTTAATAATCTATAAATATGTGGGTCAATAGCCTTTATTACTTCAGCTAATTTGAACTTTCCACGTTCTATAGTTTAGGAGTATAAAATGGCTGTGACAGACAGACGCAGGAGTGATCTGATAGTGGTTCCTTTTTATTTTTTTCGTACGGAACACTAAAAAGGCAAAAAAGTCCCAAAATTTTGTTTGCCCACAGGAAATTCTTTCTTGGGAAATTCTGTTGCAAAATTCGGTTTTTCCATGCTGGCCTCAGTATATACAAGTCTGGAAAAAAATATTCTACCTGACCTTTTGCAAGGTAACATGTACATTTCCCCTGGACTATTTTTGCTATCATATGATTTTTCATTAATTTGTAACACTTTTCAAGATAGTTGGAAAGTTTTTATGAGTTTAGTTTGTCTGTCTGCCTGCCGCCTGTCGTGCTCTAGCTGGCGTAAATATCTATAGTCGGATTCCCTTGCGATTGATAAAGGGCAATTCCATCGTAGGGCAGACCGGGACTAGTTGGCTACAGGGGTAAGTAGGCGCAGTCCTCATAAATCGCCTGATTGTAGATAGATTGCGCAACCAGTCACAGAGTACCTTTCTTCTTGCCTTCTACAATCCTCATTGTAGTTTTGCAGCGTTACTTACGTGCAGTGGACATTTATTACGATTTTTCTGTTTTTTGCACTCATAAGTAATTTTTTGTTGCTTCATTCTTTTTCTAATTTATATTACGTATCTTAATAATTGCGATTTAACTTGTGCAGTTTTTCTTAGTGTATGATTAACTGTACCTACCCCATATGTGATTTACTTGGATTATTTATGCTTAGATGGTTACGTGTCCTTTTTGTGAAGAAATTTATTATGGGGCTAGTAGGCGCATTGAACACGGGGCAAGTTGGCTAGGTGTCTGCTGTGTGCTGGCAGCTTGAAAAACAGCAAACACCGAGAAAAGTGGTTGAAATGCAAGATTTTGGGCGCACGAGGCTTGCCCAAACGGAGACACTCGATTTTTTATTTGTGACAACTGTAACTCTGATGATGATATCGAGTAGGATAGAAGTTACTCAATGTTAATGTTCTATTCATTATTTTTATGTCTGTATAATTTAGAATTTACATTGTACGGCGATAATGCCTTTGTATAAACTTACTGGTAATAATGAAATTGATTTCTCTTAACTGCGTGTCTTATTTGAGTTTCACTTAAATTTTTATAACTCGTGTGCCAACTTACCTCATAGGTATAAGCAACTTGCCCCGTTACGGGGAGGTTGGCGCACAATTTTCGTTTTACTTTAGGCTTCCGCTAAATATAAACTACAAAAGCTACAAACTCAAAACTCCGGGAATTTATAGCCCAATGCTTGTTCTTTAAAAGTACAGTTAAAGTTTCATAAAAAACTTAAACAAAAAATTAATAAAAATCAATAACTAAAAACTGCGCCTACTAGCCCCGGTCTCCCCTAACTGACGTAATATTTTATCATCGAATTTTGTTTTCAAATCTATGTAGAAAATTTACTAATAAAGCTAAAACAAATTTTTACAATTTAAAATATTTCTTACTAGTGTCTTAATACGCAAATACCTGCAGATTATTTCAATCTCTCTTTGAGCCCCAAAAATTGCAATTCAAAATTCTGTAACTGACGTAACATAACAAACGTTATACAAACATTTTTTCTGCCTTCATTGAAGTGTAAAAATTATCAAAACTATAGTTTAAAAAAGTGATTTAATGTTCTCAACAACATTAAGTAATGACAAATTATAACAGTAACTTGTTCAATTAATTTCTGATTAATAAAAAAGAAAAAAATGGCATTACATGTGTAACTGACGTAACTTTTATTATGTAACATTATGACTTTACAAGGACAATAATGGTACTTAACTTAGTTTGTAAACAGTAATTTATAATGCCTTTTTTATTAGGATTTTTTTTATAGAATATAAAAATATCAAGTTTCCCAATCATACCCTTAAATTAAACATATTATAAATTTGATCCCCCCCCCCCCCAAAAAAAAAAAAAAGATGATTTTCTCTGGAATTGCCCTAAATATTATTGAGATTTACTATGGCATGCTTGACATTGAAAATGAAGTGTGTATCATTTATAGTTTGGTTACAGGGAGACTCAAAAGAATTCTGTTACATTCCGGTCTATGGGGGATAATCGTTTGCGTTGTATTTCAATGACGTTACAGTATTTCAAACACACTGGAATCGATAAATATCAGCAAGGTACACTACAAGATGTTTACTATAGAATGTGGTGTTCGTAGCATTCATCGTTCATTTACAGAGCTACACAAAAGAATTCCGTTACATTACGGCCTATGGGAAAAAATCGTTTGCGGTCTATTTCAATGATGTTATACTATTTCAAACACATTGAAATTGATAAATATCACCAAGGTTCACTACAAGATGCTTACTACAGAATGTGGTATACAGTCGTGGAGAGAAAAAAAAAAGTAAACACCACTACTAACTCTGCAACTAATTAAAAGAGAAAAAAAGCTACTGGTACCAATCGATCGGAAATAATGAAAAAAATTTGGATACAGCCCCTAAAATATGATCATTTTAAAATAATTAATTTCTCGGAAACTAATCGTACGAATTTCGTGAAAATTCGGATTTAGGCTAATTGAAAGGTGTTGAATTTATTTATGGTGTCACACTTGGGTATTGCTATTGAAAAACAAGTAATATAAAAATTTTGTTTTTAAAGTCAATTCCTACTTAGGTCATCAAAGAAAAATTTAATATAATCCCTTAAGCTAATATTAGTTTTTGTTGCATTAAAATATCTCAATTTGTTGATTTTCTATAAGCAAGTAGGTTTACAATGGAACTCTATGGGAATTTGGCGAAATATTAGAGATATCACCAAGTTGGCGTCACTTTTGGCGAAACATTTTGGCCGCCAAATTTGGCGATATATCGCCAAGTTGGCGACAAACTTGGCGGTATTTGGAGACAGAACAGGGTCCCCCCTATGATAACCCCTTATTGAAAATACTTTCATTGATCTTCAATAACCAATGGCCGCCAGTTTGTTTCCCATGCAAAACTAAAATTGATTAATTAAAATTTAATTAATTAATTAATATTTGATAAAACTGTATTAACATCAACTGTCATCCAGTGAAAGTTTAAAAAAATTATTTCAACTTGATAGGATGAGTATTTTATTAACGATTAAAAATTTGAACAAGATATATAAATATATAAATATATATATATATATATGTCGTAGGCTAATTGAGAAATCAGGTTCTTTGCAAACAGCCTAGGCTGTTTGCAAAGAGACGGGCTAATTGGAGAATCATCTCCCTTTTTCCAATTAGCCTGATATTTTTCAGGTTTATTGCAAAGAGCCTAGAAAGCGTTCGGCTAATTGAAAAATGACTACTTATTATTCAATCAGGGTGATTTTTTTGGGCTTATTAACCAGAACCCGAAAAATAAATTATAACAGACAGTTCCCCGATTCGAGCAAGACAAAATAATTTCAGTCTGTATGCAACCCGACCTGAACCTGAAAGTTCTATTTGAAAAAACCCGAAATCTGACCCGAACCAAATCTGATAACCGACAAAAATATTCTAAAGCACCATATCCCGATCCGAGTAAGACAAAATAATTTCCTTGGACACGCAACCCGAACCAAATCTAACAATTCCATTAGAAAAAACCCGAAGTCTGACATGAATCAAATCTGTACCCGACAAAAATATTCCAAAGAAACATAACCCGATCCGAGCAAGACAAAATAATTTCCGTGGACACGCAACCCGATCCGAATCTAAAATATTTGTTTGAAAAATTCCGAAATATGACCCGAACCAAATATGATAACCGACAAAAATATTCTAAAGAACCATAACCCGATCCGAGCAAGACAAAATAATTTCCTTGGACACGCAACCCAAACCGAACCTAAAAATTTCATTTGAAAAAAACCTGAAATCTGACATGAATTAAATCTGAACCCGACAAAAATAATCCAAAGCACCATAACCCGTTCCGAGCAAAACAAAATAATTTCCTTGAACAAGCAGCCAGACCCGAACCTAAAAATTCAATTCGAAAAAACCCCAAAATCTGACATGAACCAAATTTGAACCCGACAAAAGTATTCCAAAGAAACGTAACCCGATCCGAGCAAGATAAAATAATTTACGTGGACATGCAACCCAATCCGAACCTAAAAATCTTGTTTGAAAAAAATCCGAAATATGACCCGAACCAATATGATAACCGACAAAAATATTCTAAAGAATCATAACCCGATCCGAGCAAGATAAAATAATTTCCTTGGACACGCAACCTGAACCGAACCTAAAATTATCATTTGAAAAAAACCTGAAATCTGACATGAACCAAATCTGAACCCGACAAAAATATTCCAAAGATCCATATCGGATCCGAACAAGACAAATTATTTCTGTGGACACGCAACGCGACCAGAACCTGAAATTCCATTTGAAGTCAACCTGAAATCCGACAAAAATATTCCAAAGAACTATAACCCGACGCGAGCATGACAAAATAATTCCCGTCGACCGGCAGCCTGATCCGAACCTGAAAGTTCTAATTGAACTCAATCCGAAACCTGGTTGTGGTCGGTTTTCGGGTTGACTTCAAATGGAACCTTTAAGTTCGGATCCGATTGCGTGTCTACGGAAATAACTTTGTCTTGCTCGGATCGGGTTACGGTTCTTTAAAATAATTTTGTAATTTTCCGATCGGGTTCTGGTCAGGTTTCAGGTTGACTTCAAATGGAATTTTCAGATTATGGTCGTATTGCGTGTAAACGGAAATTAATTTGCCTTGCTCGTATCGGGTACGGCCTGACGTATTTTTATTTCGGGTACTGTTCTAGTTAACTTAAAGTAGAACTTTCAGGTTCGGATCGGGTTGCACGCCGATGGAAATTATTTTGTCTTCTCAGATCCGGTTATGGATCTTTGGAATATTTTTGTCGGATTTAAATTTGGTTTTTGTCAGATTTCAGTTTTTTTTCAAATGGAATTTTTAGGTTCGGGTCGGGTTGCGTGTCAACGGAAATTATTTTATCTTACTCGGATCGGGTTATGGTGCTTTAGAATATTTTTGTTGGTTATCATATTTGGTACGGGTCATACTTCGGGTTTTTTTCAAACTAAATCTTTAGGTCGGATCGGGCTGCCTGTCCACAGAAATTATTCTGTCTTGCTCGGATCGGGTTATGGTTCTTTAGAATATTTTTGACGGGTTCAGATTCAGTTCGTGTCAGATTTTGCTTTTTTTTTAATGGAATTTTTAGGATCGGGTCGTGTTGCGTGTCCACGGAAATTATTTTGTCTTGTTCGTATCGGGTTATGGTTCTTGGGGATATTTTTGTCGTATTCGGATTTGGTTCGGGTCAGCTTTCAGGTTTTTTTTCAAATGAAATTTTTAGGTTCGGTTCGGGTTGCGTGTCCAAGGAAATTATTTTGTAATGCTCGGATCGGGTAATGGCTATTTGCAATATTTTTGCCGGTTATCTTATTTAATACGGGTCATATTTCGGGGGTTTTTTAAACTAAATTTTGAGGTTCGGATCGGGCTGCGTGTCCACAGAAATTGGTTCAGATTTGGTACATGTCAGATTTCGAGTTTTTTCCAATAGAATTTTTAGGTTCGGGTCTGGTTGCGTATTCACAGAAATTATTTTGTCTTGCTCGGATCGGGTTATGGTTCTTCCGAATATTTTTGTCGGGTTCAGATTTGGTTCATGTCAGATTTCAGCTTTTTTCAAATGAAATTTTTGGGTTCGGTTCGGGTTGCGTGTCCAAGGAAATTATTTTGTCTTGCTGGGATCGGACAAAAATATTCCAAAGAACCATAACAATTGGTTCTTTGGAATATTTTTGTCGGGTTCAGATTTGTTTCATGTCAGATTTCGGATTTTTTCTAATGGAATTTATAGGTTCGGGGTCTGGTTGCGTGTTCACGGAAATTATTTGTCTTACTCGGATCGGGTTATGGTGCTTTAGAATATTTTTCTCGGTTATGAGATTTGGTTCGGGTCAGATTTCAGGTTTTTTCAATTGGAGCTTTCAGGTTCGAGTCGGGTTGCATGTAGACTGAAATTGTTTTGTCTTGCTTGGATCGGGGTACGGTCTGTTATATTTTATTTTTTGGGTTCGGGTCGGGTTATGAGTTAATAAGCCTAAAAAAATCACCCTGGTTGGATAATAAGTGGTCATTTTTCAATTAGTCTAACGCTTTCTAGGCTCTTTGCAATAAGCCTGAAAAATACCAGGCTAATTGGAAAAAGGGAGGTGATTCTACAACTAGCCCGTCTCTTTGCAAAGAGCCTAGGCTGTTTGCAAAGAGCCTGATTTTCTCAATTAGCCTACGACATATATATAAATAAATATAGGGAGAGTGTGAACTAATAGTAGGAATTGAAATGAAAAAAAAAAAAAGAAGTTTGGGTTCGTTATTATATGTAGATGGCCCCCTAAGCAAATTTTATATACATCATTTAAAAGTAGACTTTATTTCCAATCGTTTGGTACCTGTCACTTTTTTTTTACGATAATTTGTTGCAGAGTTAGCAGGGGGGTTTTACTTTTTTTTTTTCCCCACGGCTTGTACGTTAGCATTCATTGTTTATTTACAGGGACACAGAAAAGAATTCGGTTAAAGTACTGCCTATGAACAGTGGAAGTATGTTTTCAGTTGTGGTACGCGTTTTTAAACCATTTTTTTTTTAATATTACCTGGTGTGTATAAATTTTATAGATCATATACAGGGCTGCACGAAAGATCTCAAATACATTTCCGTTTATTGACGGAAATTCCTGAATTGGGATTTTTAACTGCTCTTTACGTTTCCTGGCTGAACTAAATTTTAGCATAATATATGGTACGTATACAAATCTATAAATCATATACAGGACTGTACAAATGGATTCGGAGATTTTTGAACTATTGATAGTAATTGCTGAAATTGGGTTTTCAAATGTGTTATGCGTTTTTAAAATTGTTTATTTAGACCTCATCTTCCGTCTTATTTAAGGGTGCTGGTCACCCAGCTTCCGAATTCCCCTCCGTAATGTTAAGTCTATGGACGTTTGATGCATTTTTATATTCAAAATATCTCCTCAGGAAATTAATATTTTAAACTTCTTCTTTCAGTGTTCTCCATGGGTAGAGGATGGGTAGAGGATGTCCCTTTTTTTTAGTTCTCAAAATATTTCTAAATTCTTTGCTTAATTTAATGTTTTATATTTTAAAAACTGACAAACTGGAAGTAAAATATTTCAAATGAAAATCAAATTTCAAAGTAATTGCTTAAAAGGCGCAAAGGCCAACATAGTGAAAAAGATTCCAAGCCGGGACTCGAATCCGGGCCATCAGTATAGAACGTCAGTGCGTTATACTGATGGCCCGGGTTCGAGTCCCGGCTTGGAATCTTTTTCACTATGTTGGCCGTTGCGCCTTTTAAGCAATTAATTTTAAATTTGATTTTCATTTGAAATATTGTATGCAAGGCGAATGTTTCCCTCTGGAATAATTTCCGTGTATTAGTATGGAAGTAAAATTTTAATACTTCATATAAAATTAAGCGTAGCTTTTAGAAATATTTGGAAAACTAAGAAAAAAAGGGACATCCTTAAAGGGACCGGAAAAGCCCTATCTCCGCTATGTTAAATTCACCAACTTTTTGTACCTTTTTCTTAGAAATGGTGAAATATAGAGGTCTAGATTTTTTAGGGTAGTTAGAATAACATGATTTACGTATTTTAACAGACCATTTTCTTTCTAAGTGAAACTCAAAATTAATTATTAATTATTTATTGAAAGTCATTTTTAAATTAGCATTTTTGGTAAGATTTCACTGCTTAAAATAAATAATTCTCAACAAATCATTAAATCCTTGTGTTAAAGTATACAATTTAACATAATATAAGTATTAAAAAAAAATCTGAGTTCTTAAGTTTAATAGATATTGAAAAAAAAGGACCATAAACATGAAAAATCCAAGTTTTGAGAAAAAGTCAAAGATTTAAATGGCCATTAAGCTGTGAAGTACTCTTAGAAAGAATGAATAATTTCAACACGTAATTTTTTTATATATAAACATGTGTGACACATCGTTGGAAAGATAAAAGCTTAAACTATTTAATGATATAAAAAAGTAAAATTCGATTTTTCGGTTGAATTTTGCTTTCCCGGTTCCCTTAAAGAAGAATACACAGAAAAAAGAAGTTGAAAATATTAATTTCCTGAGAAAATATTTTGATTATAAAAATGCGTCAAACGCCCATAGACTTAACATTACGAAGGGGAATTCGGAAGCTGAGTGACCAGCACCCTTAACTGTGAAGTTTTGTTGCAGTATGTGTTGGAAAGTGTTATATAATCTATGCTTGACGCATGATTTTTCGCTCATGTTAATTAACTTCAATTTTTAAATCAATAAACGTGTTTTTTAAACGAAATGTGAGCGTATACTGTCAAAAGTCTGTTCAACGACAGTTTAAGAAGGTGCATGCTATGCTATGCAATATTTACATCTACAATCAACAATTTCTCAAATATAGGCCATAAAATCACATTTCCGGGCACTCTGTATAGTGAAATTGTTGCCAGCAGCGAAGAAAAATGATGAAATATCATGAATGCAGATTCTTCTTATTGCTTGGAAGCGCAGTTTCATTTTACATCATTTGCACGTGAACGAAGAAAGTTTTCCAGTATCAGATTTTCTTCATCAATGACTTCATTCAGTTGGAAATATTCCAGGTTATTCTGATTAAAGTCCTTCATCGGATCGGGTAACCTGATTTTACCTGACGCCCGAGACTGGTTCGGGTTGATATTTTTTCGGATTGGTTTCAGGTTGGGCTTTGCTGCTCTTGGGTCAGGTCCGTTTATATCCGAGTTATTAAAAGAAAGTTCGAAATTTGAGAAAACAAGAACGAAAAATCATGCGTAAAGCATAGATTATGAAACACTTTCCAACACATTCAGAATACCGTAACACAACTTTGCACTGGATCTGTACACATTTAACGTTATCAACGTTTTGGTAATTTGGTGCCTGCCCCCCCCCCTCGACTTACGATATCTTACGTTATCATCCCTCGACCCCCTCCGCCCTTCCAGTAATGATATCGTTATCAATGTCTAAAAATTCTTTTGATTTTTAGATTTATTTTTCTTTTGTTTGGAGTGATATACAAATATGGTTACATTTATTTTTTGCATAATTTATTGATTCAAATGAAGGGAAGTCAATAAAATATCACTTTATATATGAAATAACTTTATATCAAATAACACTTAAAAGAAATAGTTACCATTTAAAAGTACAGTAGAACCTCTTTTATCCGAACCTCTTTTAACCGAAACTCTCGGTTAACCAAAATCCATTTTTAATACTTTTTTTTAAAACTATCATATTCCTTGTGTGCAAGCGATCGTTTCCGAACTACGAGTACATATAAATATTTTCGATCCCCTTTCTTGGAGTTCCTTTGAATTTAACTTAAGCTCCCGTAACCTGCGGTGTGGAACGAAAAACACGAATAAATTAGCAATTGTAAAGCTTTTGAATGTTTTACAAAAAGTTTGGCATGGCTGGAGCAGCAAAAAGAATGTGATAAGTGAGTGAACTAATAATATTAAAAAACTCCGTGATAGAGCTTAAAGGCAAAAACAATCGAAACTACGACAAGCAAAACATTTTTACAAACCCTTGTGATATACGTAAAAGGTGCTTAATTTCAAAATTAAAATTCAGGTAATTTATTCTTGTTTCTATTTTGCTATTGCTTAATTCTTATTAATCATTTATTACCATAATAAGAAATATTGCATATATTTCTGCTTAATCTCAAAATTGAAGCGTTCTCGATTATCCAAAAATTTCGATTTTCCGAAAGAGTGTCGGTCCCAATTACTTCGGATAATCGAGGTACTACTGTATATAATAATAGCAATTTGTTACATAATGCATTCTACTGTAATAAAGCCTTCATGCACCCTCCCCCACTCGAGGGGGGTGGGGGGCAGACAGAACTTATCAACAAAACCGGTGGACAACTTTCTTTCTCCTTTATGAACTAGTAAACACTAGTATTATTTCAAAATACTTCGCATATGGTTTCTCGAACAGCGGATTATACATGCATACACATATAACAAGAAGAATAGGAATAGCAAAAGTTGGGGTATTCCATATTTTGGAATTAAATAATTTATAATCATTGATTTTAATAATAACTTTGTATTTTCATAAAAATAGATAACAGACTGAATAAACAATTAAATTTAAAAAATCAAAAAAACCCGACTGTGTAAAAAGCGAACTACCGTATATACTCGCGTATAAGTCGAGGAATTTCTGACAATTTTCGGTAAGCAAATTTGGGGGTCGACTTATACGCGAGTCAGTTAAAAAAGCAAAAATAAAAACTTCGACTACTAAAAAATTATGGCTTTTTAGGTGTATGAATAAAAAAATAATATATAAAATATACAAATAATAATAATTCATCATTTAAAAAAAAATTAATGATTTGTTTCTGTTTACTTACTAACTTTTCGCATTAGAAAGTGAAATCTTTGATTTGATTTTGTGCAAAATTGAAGTAAAAAGTTAGGGGGTCGACTTATACGCGAGTCGACTTATACGTGAGTATATACGGTAATTAATTATTTCTCATCAATGTGAAACAATTTTTTTTCAATTCCTACTATTAGCTCACACTCTCGCTATATATATCTTGTTCAAATTTTCAATCGTTAATAAAATACTTATTATTCATCCAATTAAGCTCAAATAAATTTTTTTAAACTTGTAGTGGATGACACTTGATGTTAATCCAGTTTTTTTCAAATATTAATTCATTAATTAAATTAAATTAATTAATTTTCAATAATCGAGAGAGCTCCTTTTTTGATCAAGGTATTTTAAGACCGAGAGAGCCCTCTTCTTGATCAAGGCATTTTAAGCACCACTCAGAAGGAAAGAAGAATGTAAGAAAAAAAATTCTCTTATTGACCTAAGTAGGAATTGACTTAAAATATAGATATTTTTTATATTGTTTATATCACTTATCTATTTTTTTTTATTTACTCATATTGATGACTTTTAAGTTGTGTTTAACTGTTAGTTCCTATCTATAAACACTGTATTGACGAGGTCTATAGATGTCTATGATGGTTAGAGTTGCAGTAAAGCTAGAGATCCATAATACGTACACAACTTCCAGGTTGTATAATATTTTAACGGAGCTTCTGAAATAGTCTTGACTAGAATAGTCTTGACTAGTCTTTCTGAAATAGTCTTGGAATAGTCATGACTGTAAAATAGTCAATGAAACATCGTCTTCATTTTAAAAGACCTATACAATGATAGACCACTCAATAGGGTGCGTACATTTTTTTCGTCTCTACCGCCATTTTGAATTTATAAAAACAAAACCTAGCCTATAACCATCGGGCCGTTAAGACGAATTGATAGAGACCTCATTCATTAAAATCCATCCAGCCGTTGGGATGTTTCGAGGGTATAAAGAAATCCATATACACAGATACGCGTGAAACACATAGCCCTTCTTTTCAATCGGGTAAAAAGATAACATACTATTTTAATGTTAAGAACGTTACAAATAAAATGAGAAATTTTTGGTTGAATCAAAAATGATAACGATATCAAAAGACAAATCCCCTCCTCCTAGAAATATCTTACGATATCATGTGCCAGAGCCCCCCACCCCCCTCTTCCATAAAATGATATCGTTATATATGGACAGCCGCATTTTATTAAGGTGAAAGATGATGTGTAAATAAAAAATTTAGAAAACGCATAAAGCATTTTAAAACCCAATTTTTGCAACTGACATGAATAGTCAAAAAAAATATGCGATTTTTTTTTTTTTTTTTTTTTTTTTTTTTTTGTGCAGCCCTGAATATGATTTATAAATTTGTAAGTATGCTAAAAGGAGATTCAATTAAATGCATAGCACAGTTGAAAATTCTCAGCAATTTCAGTCAATAAACGGAAATGTACTTGAGATCTTTTGTGCAGCCCTGCATATAATATGTAGAATTTATACACACCAAGTAATATGATAATAAAAAGAAAAGTGCCCACTTAAACTGATATGGCACTGAGCTCATCGGCTAGTCGCACTAATTCTATATTATACTCTTATGTGAAAGAATAATGCCCCTCGAAAAATAAAGAAATCGACAAAAAAATCCATTTATCTAAATTAGGGGGATTACCCCACCGTTTCCCCCTTTATACTTAACCAATGAACTTTCAAATCAAATCAGGGAAGCGCCTTATCAGAATAAACCGGTATACCAAATTTGAAGCAAACCGAATAATTCTATGCACGAAAAACACATTTATCTAAATTAAGGGGGGCGGATTAGCCCCCGTTCCACCCCTTTATACCTAACCTATGAACCCCCAAAACTAAACAGGGAAGCGCCTTATAGAATGAACCTATATCCAAAATTTTATGCAAATCGGGTATTTCTATCAAGAGTTATCTCGTTATGTACGTACATACATACGTACGTAGATACAGAACCTGCGGGCACATTAGCTCTCAGGCTTTGATAGCCTGTGAGATAAAAAAATATTTGAATATTAAAACGCGTATCACATCTAAAAACGTAACACTTGCAGTTGCACTAAAAACTAGCAGTTCCAGTAATTATTGTTCATTGGCTGTACTGTAGCCAAATACTTTTGTGTGTCCCTGTAAATGAGCGCTAAATTATATGCACACCAGATTCTACAGCAAGCGCCTTGTAGTACACCTCAGTGATATATATTTAAAACAGTGTAATATCATTAAAATACATCGCAAACGATTTCGGAATTGTTTTGAGTGCCCCTGTAAATGAACCGTAAATGCCAAAAACATATATCAATTTCATGGCAATCTGACTATATTTACGCGAATTAGAGCACGGACAGGCGAACAGACAGACAAACAAACCGAATTCATAAAGACTTTTTAACTATGTTGCAAGTGTTAAAAAGACTGGAATCATTACATTCGATTTTCTGAACATTTTATAAAACACAGTGAGTTAAAATAAAATTGTTACGATAAGGTCGTTATTTCGATTATATGTGAAATCAGCGTTGTTTCAGATAGAGAGGGGAGGTGGTGTTAGAACCGATACAAATTATTGGGGCCGGCTCCCCCCGGAAGCCCTCACGGATCCAGAGCCGTAACTATCATTGGGACGGGACTAGTGTTGCCAGGTCCAGTAAAAAAAAAGCAGGACAGGGAAACAGACAAACTGCACAGCAGCTACTAAATCGGGACATACAACTACAGTAAACCCTATTAAAACGGTACCTGTCTATTATGGAATCCTGTCTTAAACCTGATACGATAGGTCGTTATTTTTGTTATTCTGAAATCAAGGTTGGAGAGAGAGAGGGGGAGGTGTTAGAATTGATACAAATTACCGGGCCCGGCTCCCTCAGAAAGTCCTCACGGATTCAGAGCCGTAACTATCATTGGGACGGGACTAGTGTTGCCAGATCCAGTATAAAATAAAGCGGGACAGGGAAACAGAAAAATGGCACAACGGCTACTAAATCGGGACATAAAACTACAGTAAACCCTATTAAAACGGTACCTGTCTATTATGAAATCCTGTCTTAAACCTGTTACGATAGGTCGTTATTTCTGTTATTCTGAAATCAAGGTGACAGAGAGAAGGGGTGTTAGAATTGATATGAATTACCGGGGTCGGCTCTCACAGAAAGCCCTCACGGATCCAGAACCATAACTATTATTGGGACGGACACGGGACTAGTGTTGCCAGGTCAAGCATAAAAAAAGCGGGACAGGGAAACAGAAAAAGCGACACAACGGTTTCTAAATCGGGACATAAAACTACAGTAAACCCTATTAAAACAATAGCTGCCTATATTACGGAATCCTGTCTTAAACCTGTTACGATAGGTCGTTATTTCTGTTATTGTGAAATCAAGGTTGTAGAAAGAGAGAGGGTGTTAGAATTGATATAAATTACCAGGGCCGGCTCTTAGAGAAAGCCCTCACGGATCCAGAGCCGTAACTAATATAGGGCCGGGACTAGTGTTGCCAGATTCAGCGAAAAAAAAAAGGACAGGAAAAAAAAGTGTCCCAACAGCTTCTAAATTGGGACAGAAAAATACAGTAAACCCTATTAAAACGGTATCTGTCTATTACAGAAGCCTGTTTTAAACTTAAAAATTTTAAAAGAATAATATAAAACAAAAACACAAATTTGACATACTATATGTAATCGAACAATTTAAATTTATACACCGCCAAATACGGGAAAAAAAACTTTCAAATGAAATTTGTTTGCAAACTGCATCTCAGTTTACTGATTGTCTATGGTTTTAAAAATAATTTTCAAGCGCGAAATGTTTTTAAATTTATCTCTATCGCGTGGAGCTCGATTACGAAAGATTAATCCGTTTCCCTTTAAAACAATGTAAGGAGTTCAGCATTTTCTTACGGCTAATATTCCATAAAAAAATTAAAGCTTCTTCTATAAGTAAATAAATAAAATAATATAAATAAAACACAAATTTAACATACATATAATTGATCTACGCGATTAAAGCACTGAAATGGTCCGAATAAAAAAGGCTGCCCTAAGTAGCAAAATCTTGGGCTACTCTTAGCATGCAGCTAATACGAAAATATCGCTTTTGAAAACTTTCACAATTTTATTTAATTGCGCAATTGATATTTTTCATGTAAAAATGTTTTTTTGGTGTTAGTGAGCTATCTAAAAAATATATTGCATGTAAAACATTTATTAAAGTTTTTAATAAAAAAAAACCAGGTTTTTTACCTATACTCTGTAACCCGGGGATCCCGGGTTCGATCCCCTAGTATCTATAAATTTCCTTTTAAGGTTATCACAAATTGAAAAAAATTTATAAATTCTGTTTCTCTGGCCGTCTGTCGGTGCTCTAACTCCGCAAATATACTCGGCTTTTCATGTAATTGACATAGGATATAGGTTATTGAGGTTTAACATGGCATATTCGGTATTAAAAATAAAGTCTGTAGCATTTATAATTTGCTTACAGGGGAAGTCAAAAGTATTCCATTACATTATGGTCTCTGTGGAAAAATCATTTGCGATCTATTTTAATGGTGTTACACTAACTTCAAACGTAATGAAATGTATATACATTATTGAGGTTCACTATAACATGGCTACTATAGAATATGTCATGTGTAGCTCTTACAGTTCCGTTACAGGGTTACTCAACAGAATTCCTTTATAGTATGGTCTATAAGGTAAAATCGTTTGCGATGTATTTTACCGATGTTACACTGTTACAAACATGACATCACTGGCAATTTAAAAAGGACGATGGTTACAATTCAACTTGGTGCCATGTTTATAGAGACCCCTTTGAAGGCCCTTTTTCACCCTTGAAAAAGAAAAATTACGGCTCTGCAAACTTTTGCATAGGGAACCGCACTTGGTTCCCATCTTATACTACTAATAAAACAAAGTTTCACTCTGTCAGTGTACTGTGTGTCTGCGATAGCTAGTAAAATTTACTAGACGTACAAAGATCAAAATTTTTGTGAGGCTCACCCAAAGTCTCTCCTGATACACCTGAGACTCAGAATTTTAAAATTCTAATAATTAGTTGAGTTATTAATTAAAAATCGGAACTCATTCTCATTAAAAACTCATCTCGGTGTCGGTCCTTGCGAGAGGGAAAAAGCGCTGGTGCACGCACAGAAACCTTACTTACGCATCGGGAGAAAATGAAGATCGAAAAGAAGGAATTTTGAATATTTTGGAGACTAAATTAAGAAGGATATTTTGGAAAACCCGCTTACATCGGCCAAACCGCTTAGTGGAATTAAAAACGGAAGACATATTCCGAAAGATCGTACTCTTACGTATCAAATGCCGCAATTAATGAAAAAAAAATATCGCAGTTAACCCTTTGAAAAAAATAAAAAAAGGGCAGTTTTTCCGAAAAACGTTTTTCTCCCTTATTGCAACACCCCCCCCCCCCCCCCAGGGCGCAATTTTAGAAGTAACGACAAACAAAAAACAGGTTCTCAAAGCTCAAACCTTCTTCTAACCGATGGTGTAATCGATTTTTAAAAATATGGATTTTAACCCTTTCAAATATACCGGCGAACTCAAGTCACTTCGCGCCTCACGGACACGATTTTTTTTTCCTACGCAAAAAAGTACCTAGACGTCCGTATTTTAACACAATCTTTTTAGAGCATCTCAATAGACCAGATTTGCATCACCTATAAAAATTTGAAACGTTCGGACGGGTGGAAATATTTTTTACAAAATAAAATGTGTGAAAATTTCAACGAAATCAGTAAAAACCTGAGTATTTCGTCGCGGTTTCGATCGCTTTCGGTACGCATACACTCCAAAATCAAACTACGTATAAAATAAAATACCCAATAGCATATACTTTCAATTCAATATTTTTTCATTTAAAAATATAAATTCAGATAAAATGAAGTTAAAGATATAAAATCATACAGATTTGAGGTTCAGTCAAGGGTCATTTATTACGGACCCGGGCAACGCCGGGCAAGTCAGCTAGTGTTTCTGTAAGGGCGTCCAATAAGACTCGAAAGAAGTTTCTTTTAACCTTTGAAAGTAAGTTAGGGCCCCAAAAAGTTTATTGCATTCGAGCCCCTTTAAAAAGAAGAGGTCCTGTAAAAAGACGTGTATTCTCCTGGTAACAGAGCTGATAATAACGGTAATCCGGGTATTGAAGTTACTTTGTTTAACTATTTCAACACATTCTCCTTACCGATCATGCTTATTTTCGTCGAATTCACGATAAATGAAAACAGTTCCTTTCCTACCACCGAAAGAGGCTGGAGTCCCTTGTTTTAGCCTTGGAAAGCAAAATTTAGGGCCCTGAAAACTTTTGCATCCGGCCCAGTCCCTAGTTCCCATGAATATACAAGGGCGTCCAATAAGACTGAAAGAAGTTTCATTTAATGCTTGAAAATAAGTTAGGGCCCCAGAAAGTTTATTTCACTCGAGCCCCTTTAAGAAGAATAGGCCCAGTAAAAAGACGTGTATTCTCTTGGTTAACAGAGCTTATAATAACGTTAATCCCGGTATTAAAGTTTATTTGTTTAACTATTTCAACAAATTCCCCATACCGATCAGCCTTATTTTCATCGAATTCCAGGTAAATGAAAACTCAGTTCCTTTTTTTCCCCCCAAAGAGGCTGAAGGCCTTTTTTAAACCTTAAAAAATAAAAATCCGGGCGCTGAAAACTTTAGCATCCGGGCTCCTCTCTGGTTCCCATGTTTATATAAGGGCCTCCAATAAGACTGAAAGAAGTTTCTTTTAATCTTTGAAAGTAGCTTAGAGCCCTAAAAGTTTATTGCACTCGAGCCCCTTTAAAAAGAAAAGGTCCTGTAAAAAGACGTGTATTCTCCTGATTAACAGAGCTTATAATAACGGTAATCGGACATTGGGGTTTCTTTATTTAACTATTTCAACAAATTCCCCTTACCAATCATGCTTATTTTCATCGAATTCTCGGTAAATGAAAACTCAGTTCCTTTCCTTATGCCTTTTCGAGTGCCTTTTATCTCTAGCACTAAGTGACGGAGCCGCTGTCTTTGTAAACGGCGTTATCGATTTTTGAAACCTCAGCGAAATTTTATCGTTCCCTCTGCGTTTTGCGAAATCTCGTCAGAAAATATACGGTTACTTCAGAGTCTTAGCGGAAGGGGAGACGTGGTTATGGAAATATTTAAATTAACTTTTATTTCTTTCACAAAAACTCGAACTTGAGAGATCTTTTCCCACAAATCACGTCCGTGATTTTACGGTAAGAACTCTTATCTGATTAATTTAACCAGATTGTAAGGACTGATCGCATCATAAAGTTTAAACCTGTGGCGGAATAAAAGAATAAGCAAGTCATAAAAATAATTCCTAATCCATGTGGATATTTTTTTACAGATAAAATACGTTGAGCTGCAGCACAGTGCCCTCATGGCCTTGGGTTTGGATTAAAAATCAAATCCAGGTTCGAGTAGGGCCTTATGAAAACCAAGCAGGGCCTTTACCCTAGTATTCACCCAGGAGACGTGGTTATAAAAATATTTAAATTAACTTTTTATTTCTCTTACATGAATTTGAGCTTGAAAGTTCTTGCTTATAAATCATGTGCGGGATTTTATGGTAAGAACTTTTATGTGATTAAATTAACCAGATTGCAAGGATTGATCGCATCGTAAATTTTAAACCTGTGGGGTAATAAAACAATAAGCAAGCTATGCCGAAAATTCATGTGTGTATTAGAGATATACTATGTTTAGCTCGACCCCAAATGTGTGCCTTCGTAGCTTAGGTTTGAATTTTGAATCGGTTCTGATTCTGAACTATGCGATTTTGCGGCAAGCACTCTTTATATGATTAATTTAAATAGTTATCAAAGATTGGTCGCATCATAAATTTTAAACCGGTGGAAGAATAAAAGAATAAGCAAGTCATAAAATTAACGCCAAAAATTCATGTGCGTATTAGATATTCATTATGTTTAGCTCGAGACCAAATATATGCCTCCGTAGACTAAGGTTTGAATTCTGAATAGAATACTGTTCTGAACAGCGATTTTTCGACAAGAACCAAAGACTTTTAAGATACATAGACTGGCAAACTGTCAGTTTAACCGAGGATTTTTGATCACAGCTATTGTACGGCACTATATATGTTTTATATTTTAATTTACCTAAGAAAATGCTTTTATCAGAGTATTTTTTCATTGCGGATCATTAAGTATTAGTCTACCCTGTTTCATTTAGGCCTTTTTTAAAAAAAATTACCTTATTATTCATCAATTTTTTTGTTTTTTTCGTATAGCAAGTAAGTATTTCAATAAACATCCTCCAAGGATGAAAATATAGTGTTACTTTCGTTAATATTAATTTTTGTAATTACCTTTTTGCATAAAAATTAGTTTAAGAAACGTAGATTTCTTTACAAGTAATTTAAAATTTTGTAAATAACTATATTATGTTACAGTTGCTACCTTTAATCTAAACTTCCCTAACAGTTACTTTTGTAAGCCAAACTTTAAAAAAGGTGGAATTATAATCTTTAACAATCTGTTTCCATATAAATTTCGCCTTTATTTCGGTTTATAAGGCATGTTAAAATTAGATACTCTTTTTCAAACATACCATCCATAAAATTATTAATAAATCGCCTTATTTGACTTTATTTCTGAAAATTCAATATTTAAAACGCATATTTAGATATAAAAAATACGTTCATGTAAAAAAATATGCCATAAACTTCATATATATTGATAAAAATTAATTTTTAACCCCTTCGGGACGGGAGCCTTTTACGAAATTTTTAATCTTTTGTCACCGTTTTCTAAAAACAGAAATTTGTGTCTTCTTGAATCGAGAAAATGTGCTGATTAAATAAGGCAAATTTTACAGTAAAATTTTACTGGCGAGGAAAAACAATGATTCTGAGCGTTTCATGGGCACGTATACGTGTCGCTCGTCCCCAAGGGGTTAAGCTCATTGTAGCCATAGCACTTAATGGTAAATAACCACAGCTGACGTACAAACCTCGCGGTTCAGGCGTTTCAGTTTACTTCAGATGACTGCCATGATTTCGCATGCTTTTGAATGGGAATTGCCGGTCTATGTATCTTAAAAGTCTTTGACAAGAACTCCTTATCTGATTAATCTAAATGATTGCAAAAATCATAAAGTTTAAACCTGCGAAGGAATAAAAGTATGAGCAAATCCTAGAGGTAATTCATAATCCATGTGCCTATTTTATTGCAGATAAAATATGTTGAACTTCAGCTTAAATGTGCACCTTCTTGGACTCGGGTTTAGATTCTGAATCTAATCCGGATTCGAATAAGGTCCTACCGAATCCAAACAATACCTATATGGTGTCACCCCACCAGTGGCTGAGAGGCTCTGCTCTCGAAGCTGGTAGACGAGAGGTTCTGGGTTCGAACCCAATCGCGCCCATCGGCCTAATCGTTTGGAGTTTTCGTGGTTTTTTTCGAGCCATAGATTTCCATGCGTAAATACGGGTTAGGTTCCCTTAGAAAGACCCCCCACGAAGGGCACTCCCCCCCTGGGACTATATCCCTCGTGCAGATAATTGGCCGTCAAAAATCAACCAACCAACCAACCTATATGGTGTCCATCCAGGAAGACTTAGTTATGGAAATATGTAAATTAACTTTTATTTCTCTCACAAGAATTTGAACTGAAAGTTCTTTCTCATAAATCATGAGCGTCATTTTATGGTAAAAAATATTTTTCTCATTGAATTAGACAGATTGTAAGGATTGATCCCATCATAATTTTTAGGTGCGTTCGTAATTATATAAATACGTAGCACCTATAGTTGTCGTTCAGTCCGTCCGTCTGTCCGCATATAACAGAGCAAAAACTACCCAACCGAATGGTCTGAAATTTTAAATATATAATTGTTGTAAAATTTTGTCGAGTCATTTCAAATTTTATGAAAATCGGATGTATAGTTTAATTACAGGGACAGTCAAAAGTTTTCCGTTACATTACGGCCAATAGGAATAAATTATTAGAGGTGCAATTTAATGATGTTACAGCCTCCAAATAGTCTGAAATTTTAAATGTATAATTGTTGGAAAATTTTGTCGAGTCGTTTAAAATTTTATGAAAATCGGATGTATAATTTAATTACAGGGACAGTCAAATTTTTCTGTTATATTACGGACAATCGGAAAAAATTATTGCAAGTGCATTTTAATGATGTTACAGCCTTTCGAACAGAATGAAATTGATATACACTTATGGAAGTGCACCAAAATATACATTCAGTACAATATGCGGAGCAAAAAATATTTATAGAACTAGTTATAGTACGAACGTACCGTCTAGCGTTCGTCTAGCGCCGTCTAGCACCGTCTAGTGAACGGCTCGTCAAAGACGGCATTTGCCACGTTTGACGAGCAATTTCCAACTTGTTAAACCTGCGGAGGAAATAAAAGAATAAGCAAGTTATAAAAGTAACGCCAAAAATGTATGTGTGCGTATTGGACAGGACACATTGTGTTTAGCTCGATCCCAAATGTGTTACTCTGTACGCTTAGGTTTGAATTCTGAATCGTATCAGGTTCGAACTGTGATTTTACTACAAGAACTCCTTATCTGTTAAATCAGATTTAAAAAACTTGATCACATCGTAAAATTTAAACCTAAGGAGAAACAAATCTAATCTGGATTCGAATAAAGGCCTACTGAAAGGACATGTATGGTGTTCATCCAGGAAGACTTGGTTATGAAAATATGTAAATTAACTTTTATTTCTCTCACAAGAATCTGAACTGAGAGTTCTTTCTCATAAATCATGTGCGCCATTTTATGGTAAAAAGAATTTTTCTCATTAAATTAGCGACATTAAATTTACGACAAGAACTTCTTATCTGATTAATTTAATGAGATTTAAAAAAATTGATCACATCGTAAAATTTAAACCTAAGGAAGAACAAATCTAATCTGGATTTGAATAAGGTCCTACTGAATCCAAACAGGACATGTATGGTGTTCATCCAGGAAGACTTGGTTATGAAAATATGTAAATTAACTTTTATTTCTCTCACAAGAATCTGAACTGAGAGTTCTTTCTCATAAATCATGTGCGTCATTTTATGGTAAAAAGAATTTTTCTCATTAAATTAGCGACATTAAATTTACGACAAGAACTTCTTATCTGATTAATTTAATGAGATTTAAAAAAATTGATCACATCGTAAAATTTAAACCTAAGGAGGAACAAATCTAATCTGGATTCGAATAAGGTCCTACTGAATCCAAACAGGACATGTATGGTGTTCATCCAGGAAGACTTGGTTATGAAAATATGTAAATTAACTTTTATTTCTCTCACAAGAATCTGAACTGAGTGTTCTTTCTCATAAATCATGTGCGTCATTTTATGGTAAAAAAAAATTGGGCACATTGTGTTTAGCTCGATCCCAAATGTGTCCCTCTGTAGGCTTAGGTTTCAATTCTGAATCGTATCAGGTTCGAACTATGATTTTACGACAAGAACTCCTTATCTGATTATTTTAATCAGATTTTAAAAAATTGATCACATCGTAAAATTTAAACCTAAGGAGGAACCAAAGAATGATCAATTCATAAAAATAATTCCTGATCCGTATGCGCATACAGATAAAATATGTTCAGCGCCAGCCCAAATGTGTATCCTCATGGGCTCAAATTTGGATTCTGGATCTGATCCGGATTTGAATAGGATCCTACAAACCCAAGCAGGGCCTTAGCATGGTGTTCACCAGGAAGACGTGGTTATGGAAATATTTAAACTAACTTTCATTACCCTCACAAGAATTTGAGCGTGAACGTTCTTTCTCATAAACCACATTTGTGAATTTATGTTAAGAACTTTTATCTGGTTAATTTAATAAGATTGTAAGGATTGATCGCATCATAAAGTTTAAACCTGTGGAAGAATAAAGAAATGAGCAAAACATAAAAATAATTCCTAATCCATGTGCATATTTTATTACAGATAAAACATGTTAACCCATTAACTGCTGACGTTGCGTTCACGCAACAGTCAAAATAATTGCTCATGCAATGAATTAATTACATTTGCACCACTATTTTGGAATTTAAAAAAATGTCTTATTTATTGGCAGGAATTTTGATATTTTAGTAAAGTGAAATTTACCTTACTGAATTTGTGGTGGGAAACTACTTTCAACAAGAAATTTGAAAATTTCTATCGTAATAGTTTTGGCGGTTAATGGGTTAAGGGGTACCTGCTACATTAGGAGACCAAAAAAAAGCACTTTTTTATGATTTTTTGTAAAAAAACTGCATGATGGCTCTTTTTTTAAATTTTAACACTTTATTGTACATATTTTAAGGTATGCATAAGAATTCTTTTTATTAGATTTTGTTGCTTCTACTCTAAGTTATAAACAAATATGTTCAACTGCTTTGGAAAATTTCATCTAGACGGTGGGCATGACAGTGCCTTGTAGAATTATCTGAAACACAAAAATAAATTTTTTTCGTAAACTTCGTGAGTATAGCTTCTAGTTAAATTAAAGGAACCCATAAATTTATTTAAAAAAAGTTATGTAATGGCTGGTTAAAAAAACATTTTTTTGTTAAAAATAACTTTTTTTGTAAAAAAAACATTTTTTTGTTAAAAAAAATCGTTCTAATTTGTTAATAACTTTTTTTTAAATAATTTTAGT
This sequence comes from Maratus speciosus, assembly GCA_963932465.1. Lineage (NCBI taxonomy): Eukaryota > Metazoa > Arthropoda > Arachnida > Araneae > Salticidae > Maratus > Maratus speciosus. The sequence continues at coordinate 410,043,802 of OZ010798.1, read as the reverse complement.
AAAAGCTTTAATTCATATCGAAGGCAATTAAATAAGCTTTAATTTTTAAAAAAAATCAAGATGATCCATTGAGTAGTTTTTTTAAATCTTGCCCACCGTGTCAACCACATTTTTTGACAGTTTAAGCAACAAAATCTAATAAAAAAATTCTTGTGTATACCTTAAGATATGTACAATAAACTGTTAAAATTTCAAAAAGATCCATCAAACAGTTTCCTTACAAAAAAAAATCATAAAAAAGTGCTTTTTTTGTCTCCTAATGTAGAAGGTCCCCTTAAGCTTCAGCCCAAATATGTGTCCACATGGGCTCAAATTTGGATTCTGAATCTGATCCGGATTCGAATAGGGGCTATAAAGCCCAATTAGGTGCTAGCATAGTTTTCATCAGAAAGACGTAGTTATGGAAATATTTAAATTAACTTTTATTTCTCTCACAAGAATTTGATTAATTTTACCAGACTGAAATTTTCCAGCATGATCGAGTTTAAGTGGTTATTTGGTTAGTTTTAAGATGCTGCGATAGTTTTTAGCATACAGTGGTTTCAAAACTTGCAACTCTTTATTATTAGGATGAGTCAGGGCTTAATTTCTAACAAAAAAAGTACCGGAGCCCTAACATTCTGCGGTACCGGTACTAACAACCGTACCGTCTCTCCCCCCCCCCACCCCCCCCACCCTGGTCACTCCAATCTGCATATTTATATTTCATACGCTATTTGCAAAATTTAAAGCATTTCTTTTTTCTTTAGTAAAATAGAAACTTTAAATATATCTATGAGCATATACTTAGTTGTCAACTATTCCCCCTTTTAGTTATTATTCCTTCCGAATAGTAATCTCTGGTTAATTTTAATATTAATTAATTGCAGAATTCTGCGATTAAATATGGTAAGGGTTGATTCGGAAATAGTGTTAGCACAAAAAAAGGAATAGTTCGCAGCTATGCATTTTTATGAAAATATGAATGAAATTTACAGAAATTAATATTTATATGCTGAAGAATGAAACACTGTTTTTCCATTCCCTATAAATGATGCATATCTTAAACTATAATCAGTGATGTAGTCGTAAAAAAACCAGAGTGTATACGTTAAAGTAATGAACGTCATGCCTAGAGTATACGCTATAGCTTTGTTTGAGAAACAGAGGATATACGATGCTTCTTTAAAAAATCCAGAAGGTATACGGAGTGTACAAGCATATACCCTCTACTACACCCCTGACTATAATCGATTCCTTCCGCATAACAATCTTTTGTGGCGAGTCCCCAAAATCAGATTAAATTAAAAATTTGGCACCGTTATCGGAAAGATTCGATGTTTTTTTCTATCAGAATAACAATACATGGCAATTATATCTACTTACAAATGAAAGTGACTTCATAAACGTGCAAAGCAGAACCTCAGCACGGACAGCGTTCATGATACAAAATAAATAGAAAAATCACTAACGTGATTTTTATACTCGTACACAATAGAAGACAAAAATCCTTAAACAAACAAAACTTCAAGCTGATTACTCGTTGGCTAAAAACAGAAAGCACGATTTTCAGGTTAGATATCTAAATAATATATATATATATATATAAATCAGCCAATTAAAAATTATCCTAATGTCACAAAAAGAAAATCGAACTGAAAGCAAATTCCTTGCTCAGTCTCCTCGGTTGCGCCGTATCAACAAGTCGCCTCCATCAATGCCAGACATAAATTTGAAAATATCACTAGAATAGCAAAATACGATTTCTGTTTTCCCTTCATTCTGATCAAAATAGCATTAAAATGATTTGAAATAGAATATAATACGTAATTTTAATTTTGAAGGAAGGAAAGTTTTTTTTTTCTATACATGAATAAATAAATACAGGGTGATCTTTTTTAAAGTGACAGTGTTTGGAGCTCCCTGTAGCGCGATCTAATAGCCGAAATGGTACCAAACTTGGTATTTAAGACTAATCAAAACATGGGAAAAAGGATTCCGTGAAAAAAAAAAATTAGTTCCAAAAATTGCCGGTAGGCCATTTTGTGGCGCTTTGCAATGTATAAAACGTGAGAAAAGAAAAATAATGACACATACAATCGTACAGTTAAACAGTTACATATTAACTAGTATAATCGGGACTCTGCTGTAGTTGGTTTTCGAATCTTGGCTGTGTTGACTGATAGTTAATGGCATATTTATAGTTATCTTGACAGAAATTTCGTAGGGGGATCAAACCCTGGTGATCCCCAATTGGCTACGGCCTGGGCCATATATCAACAATAACGCGGAGAATGTTGATTTCCAAGTGGTCCAACGTCTGTGGTTTACCAGCGACTTCACATATCCTCACTAAAAATAATCCATTGGTGTGACGTGACAACACATGATCGTGGAGGCCACTTCACAGGTCTGTTACATGAAATTATGCACTCTCCGAATATCTCCCGCAATAAACTGATGGTGTTTGTTTTCCACAATATGCAAGCGGTGTTCTGACGTAAGTCTATTCATGGTGAAATGGTAAAACATACTAAGCACAAATCATCTGTCAACTGTCAAATTGACTGTGACTAGAAACAGTAAGTATAAATCAAACACTTTGTGCTAATTTTAATACATAAGCTAAAATCTTTAACAACGATTTAACGCGCAAATGCGTACAAATATGACGCAAAAAATCACATACGATTGTTTCGGGGATTCCCGGATCCCCTTCCTCAGTGCGGAAAAAATATATATTAAAATGGGTTCGAAGAACCACTCGGTTATCCCCGAGTATTGGCTAAGGGACTGATTGAAAAGGCGAAAGCAAGAAGTTATAAATCTTAAAGAAATGACGTATAACTGACCTGAACTAACTGAAAAAAAAAGGAGTCACTGTGCAGGATCCCTCCACACTAGCGAGAGAAAAGGGGCGCTGGTCATATCATTCATTAAATAAGAAGTATGTTTGTGATTTTGGAGAGCTTCGTAAAAGTCTAGATCCAAATCCATTTTTGAATAATTTTAGCCCCCGGATAATTAAACTGGTGATTGAAATCCCAACAATGTTTAGCTAGCTATTGTAGATTTTTCACATTCCTGCCTTCTAACCTAATTTTGGTGTTCTTTCAGCCTAATTTTTTTTTCCGCACTGAGGAAGGGGATCCGCGAATCCTCGAAACGATCATATGTGATTTTTTGTGTCATATTTGTACTTAAATCGTTGTTAAAGATTTTAGCTTATGTATTAAAAACAGTGTTGCGAATTTCAAAACCACACCTCTAAAAGAAACACCCTTTACATTGTCATTCTGAATAACATATAAAAATTTGACACCTCTCGCTATCATGTGTACAAAGTTATCAATGGGGACGGTGGAGCTTAAAAATTATTTTTTTTTAATTTTCATCATAGAGATATGAAATTTTGTGCAAATATACATTTCCCCATAAATATATAGAACACCTTAAAAGAAAATTCTAATCTAATTAGAACTTTAAGTTAAAAAAAATAATAAAAATTTTAAAACGAAATTTTAAAATGCTCCGTGCGTTTTAATTTTTGAGATATTTCCTCAATTTTTAATCACTCAAAATTCTATTACAAAAATCCCTGCCGGCCCGGCCTACAGGCAGAGGTAGATTTCCAAGTTAAGTATACTAATTTCACCAACAAAAACTAAGTCATTATTATATATAAATCCACTTTAACAGTTTTATCTGTCTGCTTTTGACGAGTTTTTATTTCCTTTTTATAAAATAGCTGGTTTTATCAGAATCATGTTAAGGCGATATTAAAAAAAATATTTTTCCATGCTCAACAACTCGAAATTTTCTGGCACATTTTCAGATTCATTTTTAATTTAAAAAAAATATTAAACATGCTGACGTGATTTTTGAAAAGATTTACAAGCGACCTGTGTTTTTATTTTTCTTTCAATTAATTAAAACTTGATTAGTAAACAATTATTTTCTCAGTAGGGCAATATTTTTCGTTTCTAACACAATCGCTTCGGGAAATTCTGTTCAAAATGCCCACTTTGATATCATTTTTTGAAATATATTCTGCCTCTATCAAAAAATCGATCATTACTGTACATTATATAGTTTCTGAATAAGAGAATCTAGCAATTGGATACGTTTGAGAGCAAAATGAATTTAAAAATGAGTAAGAATATAGACAGTTTGGATTTGAATGCACCCTTAATAAGATGATTGTTTTCTTCAACCGCTATGTATTTTTAATTTGTTTTTGCTGTAAGAATTTTCCCTATCAAAAACTTGTCTATATAAATGTTGAAGACAATATTAAGAAGATATATGATAAATTCATGGAGATTTTATAGCTTGTGAATTGACGGAGTTATGAAAATTTTTCTTCTTCAACCCCCCTTTCTGTTTTCGTTTTTATTTTTATTTATTTAATTTTTTTTTGGTACGAATTGGACCTATCAAACACTTGTGAATATAAAAGTTGTAAATAATATTAAGGAGATGTATAATAAAATTAATTGGATTTGATATCTTGAGAATTGACGAAGTAAGGAATTTTTTTCTCCCAAAAACCCTATTTTTTGCGCCCTTTGAGCCTATTTTTAATTTTATCAAAAATCTGTAATGCATGAATTTTTGGCATTATTTTTAGAAGTAATAAAAATTTTAAACTGATTTGATATGTACAAAAATTAAGAAGTTATGGGTTTTTTTCGGTTTTCACAAAACCCCTCCCTATTTCCATCCCCTTTGTCCGCTTTTGCCCATTAACGAACTTGACCGAGATTTTATGTCCCTTGATTTTATGTATCAGTTTGGAAGAGATTTGTGCAGAATTGCGGAAGTTATCGTGTCCAGAAGAAAGTGATAACACAATTGCTTCGGGAAATTCGGTTCAAAATGCCCACTTTAACACCATTTTTTTTTTAAATATATTCTGCCTCTATCCAGAAATTGACCATTACGGTACATTATATAGTTTCTGAGTAAGAAAACGTACCAATTGGAAGCCTTTGAGAGTAAAAATGAATTGTAAAATGAGTCAGAAAATAAGCAGTTTGGATTTGAATACACCGTTACGTAGATGATTTTTTTCTTCAACCGCTATGTATTTTTAATTTGTTTTTGCTGTAAGAATTGGTCCTATCCAAAACTTGTCTATATAGATGTTGTAGACAATATTAAGAAGATATATGATAAATTCATGGGGATTTTATATCGTTTGAATTGACGGAGTTAAGGATTTTTTACTTCTTCAAACCCCCTTTTTGTTTTCGTTTTTAATTTTTTTCTGCGGTACGAATTGGTCCTATCAAAAACTTGTGAATATAAAAGTTGTAGATAATATTAAGGAGATTTATAATAAAATTAATTGGAATTGATATCATGAGAATTGACGAAGTTATGCATTTTTTTCTCCCAAAAACTCTATTTTTTGCGCCCCTTGAGCCCATTTTTAACTTTATCAAAAATCTGTGATACATATAATTTTAGCCCTATTTTTAGAAGTAATAAAAACTTTAAACTGATTTGATATGTACAAAAATTAAGAAGGTATGGGGGGTTTTCGGTTTTCACAAAACCCCTCCCTATTTCCATCCCCTTGGTCCGATTTTGCCCATTAACGAACTTGACCGAAATTTTATGCCCATTGATTTTATGTATCAGTTTGGAAGAGATTGGTGCAGAATTACGAAAGTTATCGTGTCCAGAAGAAAGTGATACATATAGATAGACAGATAGATAGATAGATAGATAAAGTTTTTTACTGAGGGTGGTTTTGGGTTCTAGGGGTCATGATCGGTGTAGATCTGCAAAAATTTCTTAGAAATTCCAACATAGGAACGATCCCAGTAGGTAGTATTTCATACGAAATCTACCTAACAAATCTGTGTATCGATTTTTAAATCTCTAGAATAGTTAATTTTTTAGAGATTTTTTTCTCAATTCCATATCGATTTTCATCAAAATTTTGCCTTTAATAAGTTTAAAATCAAATTTAATTATCTTAATGAGGTCTGATTTTAAAATGCATACACAGTTTTTTTTTTTTTTTTTTTTTTTTGTTTTTTTTTTTTTTTTTTTTTTTTTTTTTAACCATTTGGAAAAATGGTTATTGTTCTCGTCAGGGTAGTAAATCAAAAGCATATCTGAAGGTTTTTATTGGTTGAGTCCGCATTTTATTCGTTTTCTGGTTGGTCTATACAGTAATCTGTATTTCCCTTTACTTTCAACAGAGATGGATACCTTCTGTTGCCACTATGGCAAAAAAGTAATAAAAACTACAAAAAAAATTAATAACTCAGAAACAAATTGAAATACAGCTTTCAAACAAATTGCCTTTGAAAGTACATTTTTTTCTCTATCCGACGGTGTAAAAAGTAATATTGTCGGATGTTTAGAAGTTTAAGAATGAAATTTCATTAAAAAATTGGTAATCTTGACGATGGAAATGCCTTTTCCCGAACAGCCAATGAAATGCTTGGATAATACGTAAGTTTCAGATGGATAATAACTGATGAAAATGAAAGAAAATGAATAACAATTTCTGCCAAAGAGTTAATTTTAATTTGTAAGATTTTCACGTGCAAAAGAAAAATTAAATAAGCCAATTAACAATAAAAAGGAAAGATAAATAGGACAGGAATGAATACATATAACTAGTAAATCTGCAGATCAGGAGCCTCAACGTCATCTTTGCAAGTCATTGTTTTTTAACACTCATTGCGTAATATTCATCTTCCTACAAATCGCTTTTTAAAGTTTTCAAATTACATTAATATTTATAAGAATACAAAATACTTCGTAAAGTTTCAGAAATTAGATGTGTTAAACAAGTGGTTATACACTGATGTTCTGAAGTTCTGATGAGCTGCTAATTCTGGTAACTTTTTAAATCAAAAATTGCATTTCTTCAGGGGGCTCTGCCCCCCTGAACCCTCCGTAGTTTATTTAAGTTTATATTCGTAATTTTTTATTGATTGTGCGGATGGTTATAGTATATCATAGATTTTTTTTACGCTGTGATTTATAAGGATAAGAATAAGTTTTTTTTTTATATAAATTAATAAATTTTAAATTTTAAATAAAATCCTCATGTTAACCGTACGCAAACAATAAATCTTGAAGTGACGCCAAAAATGTAACCTTAAAATTCGCTACATTCGACCGAAACACAACGGCGTGCTTAAAAAAAGAAAGAAAGAAAAGAAAAATATTTTTAGTAATACAGTTTTTAATTCATAATACGATGAAATGCTACTTTAGAATGCTTAAATATAAACAGATCATTTTCATTTTACAGAAAAAATGCACGGATGAAGTCAAAGAATTCGGTCCCTGTTCCACGTGCTTGTTTTGTTTGGGCCGAATGATGGCATTTAAATCTGGGCGATAACGCACATCATATTGCAAACTGTTTTTACGGCATACTGCATCTCCATCTATCTCTTTCCTCAATAATAGTTAATTTTAATTAGGCTCAATAATAGTTAATTTTATTTTAGCCAAGGTCTTTTTATTCCAACATCTTTTTTTTTTTTTTTTTTTGATAAATGATTCATCTGCTATTCGTCTAAATCTAAATGCTATTCGTCTGTCTAATTCATCTGCTATTCGTACTTACTCAAAACCTTTCATCTTGTTATATTAAGAAATACTTGAGAGTTTTCTTTTTATTCCCAATATGTCGCCATATTAATTTTTTTATTCTTAATTTTTTTTTTCATTTTCCTGTTTCACGTCAAAATCTTTCAATTGAAAATTGTTTAAGAGAAAATATTATTCAGGGTTTTGATTTTCTTGGCAACGATTAAAGAAACATTGTTAAATTTTATGAAAAAATGTCACATTATTCTCTATGAAAATAATGAACTTTTGTATTTTTAAGCAAAATATTTGAATAAAATAAATAAAATATTGCCTATTTTTATTTCTGGGGCTAAAATTCATCTATATGCAAAAGTACAAATGCATTAATTCATCCGTTTTGACGTTGGCTTTACTGAAACATTATAGACGCATTTATACTAATATTATTAAGATCAAATTCGTTGCTAGGCAACTGATGAAAGAAAATGTAAAAAATGAAATATGTATTATGTCAAATTGATAAAACAAAATGCTTTATATTATTGGAAAACATGCATAAAGTTCCCCCAAAAATTATAAACCTAATTTAAAAAATCTCGCAAATATATTGACATAATTTCAAACTAATTGGAATAATTTAATAATCTTATTTAAAAATTTCAGCATCCAAAATTTACCATTTAAATCCATTTTTTATATGAGCCATTTCTTTCAACAAATGAAAATTTGAAAATCGTCTGACTTGCCATAGAAAAGCATTACAGAGCAAAATAAAATGTTCTATATTTCCCGAACGAATGAACCAAATTTAACCAAAAACTATACAGCTAAGTCCGAGTACCTCATCAACATGCCCAATTAATTATTTCAGGCCGATCGGATGCTTTTTGCGGCAGTTATCGCGGAACAGACAGACAGACAGACAAACGGAAATCAATACTTTTCGTGTCTCCACAGTAAGCCTTCACTGACGTTTCGGCAAATATTTCACACCAAATACGAGTCGCAAGGCGATTTTCGCCGCTTGGGATATTTTTTTTTTTTTTTTTTCCCCTCGTTTGGGACCTTCCTTTTTTTTTTTTTTTTTTTTTTTTTTTTTTTTTTTAAGTAATATCAGGATTCTTCTTTATAAATTTCACGAATTTTGATCAAAAATTAAGACGCATGGAGTATTTCAAACATCTAAAAACGTTGAAAAATCTGTTCTGAGAAAAACAGATTTAAAGTATATTAAAGGGCCAAAAAAATGTTTGTGTATAAAATTAAAACACTTGTAACTTTGCCAAAAATCATCGCATTTGCATGCGGTTTTTCTCAAATGATTAAGTTACAAATTGTAGAATAATAATACACACGAAAAGAAATTTCGATTTTGGGGTCGATTTTTGCTGAAATGAAGGTCCATGGTCCCCTTAAGGCTGTTCTTAACTGCTCTGCTCAACAAGCGCAAAACGTTTTAACACAATTACAAATTTGTTTTTTAACACAAAGATATAAAATTGGAAAGCCTGGCCATGGAAGCGATTTGGAATTGAACTGTTTTTTTCCAATTTTTGATCAATGAATTACCCATTGAGTTATAAGCAATTTCGATCACGTGACAAACCCGTTTTTCGCTCGCTCTTGAGTGATTTTTCTACTTTTGCACGGAAATTCGGTTCAAAACGTCCACTTTGACACTTTCTTTTGAAAGATTTATTGTGTTTGCAAAAAATTGGGAAAAACAGCTCGATGACATAGTTTCTGAACAACAACACCAGCTAGTTCCATGCATTTTCGAACAAAAATAAGTTAAAACTTATGTTAGGAAGTTGCTCTTTTTGATTTGGGAACAGCCTTAAAGAAAATCATTACTTCGTCGAAATCTCGTCCTGGAGCTTGGATGTATATAGAAAATTAAAAAACTTATTTTCTGTTCACCAATCATAATAAATATTATATACATAATCCCCTATCTTTATGAATGTGAATTAGATGTAAATCTTATTCCTAAAGATTACACCAAACTCTATTATCCGTGATATCTATGCATGTAAAATACATATACCGGGTGAACAAAAAGTCCGTATAAACTTTAAAAATTCATAAAAACCGAAAAAATAACTGAAATCAAAAACTGTTTGCAGGATTAGCGTCTATAGGTCACGGGAATTTTTTAAAGACAGAAATAAAAAATAACTCAAAAAACTGTCGACAGATGGCGCTGGTTCGTTCGATTTTAGTGGAAATATGCAAATGAAACGACTATAAGAACTTGCGCTCCTAATCCAGGACTAGTTCACGTAAAATAACTTCCTTAACAAAGCTTTTATCCTTCATACTCAGCATCCTTGATCAAGTACACGGCTCACAACCGTGAATTAGTTCCGGATTAAGAGCGCAAGTTCTTATAACCGTTTTATTTGCACATTTCCACCGAAATCGCACGAACCAGTGCCATCTGTCGGCTGTATTTTGAATTATTTTTTATTTCTGTCTAAAAAAAATTCCCGTGACCTATAGGTGCTAATCCTGCAAACAGTTTTTCATTTGGATTATTTTTTCGGTTTTTATGAATTTTTAAAGTTTATACAGAATTTTTGCTCACCCGGTATATTTTTTTATATCTGTAAGAGTGTTGTGTCAGCTTTTGCTTTTAAATGATTAAGTTTGTAAAAAGTTGAGTTTGGAGACTGAAAAGTTTTGTGAAAGCTCCTGCTTGAAGATGAAAAACTTTGTGAAGGGTCCTGTTTTGAGATGAAAAATTTTGTGAAGGGTCCTAAAAAGAATCCAGTTTCTTTCTAAACATATCCTTGATTTAAAATATCTTTTCGAGAAATTAATATTTTTAATTTCGTCTTTCTGTTTACTCATCTTAAAGGATATCTCTTTATATCTTAGTTCTCAAAATATTTCTAAAACGTATACTTATTTTTAAATGAAGTACTAAAATCTTACTCACAGTTCACCAGCTTTTAACACATAAAATATTAAGTAGCATAGATTTGAGAGATATTTTGACAACTAAGAAAACTAGTATGTTGTGGCCATCACAAAACTTTCTTCTATATAAATCACATCAATTAAATCATTTAAATAGTACAAGAAATTACATGAATTTAGCACCAATTCATATCAAAGTATATCTGAAGTTTGATGAAAATTCGTGCATTAGTTCTTGAGATAGAGCTATAGCGGAAATTCTGAAAAATGTAGCATAGCAGCGCCACCTGTTGAGCGATTTACACCAAAAATAAACAGCACTAAATGATATCAAGGTATACCTGAAGCTGAAGTTTGTTGAAAATCTAAGCGTTAGTTCTTGAGATAAAGCTATTACGGAAATCGCAAAAAATACAGCATAGCAGCACCACCTGTTGAGCGATTTACACCAAAAATTAAACAGCACTAATTTATACGTCAATTCATGTCAAGGAATAACTAAATCTGAAGTTTGATGAAAATCCGTGCAATAGTTCTTGAGATAGAGCTCTTGCGAAAATCGTGAAAATGCAGCACAGCAGCGCCACCTGCTGGGCGATTTACACCAAAAATTAAACAGCACTAATTTATATCAGGGATTAACTAAATCTGAAGTTTGGTGAAAATTCGTGCATTTTTTCTTGAGTTAGAGCTATTGCGATAATCATGAATAATGCAGCATAGCAGCGCCACCTGTTGAGCGATTTTCAGAAAAAAGTAATCAGCACCAAACTATATCCTGGACTAACTGAATCTGAAGTTTTATGAAAATCCGTGCATTAGTTCTTGAGATATGGCTATTGCAGAAATCGTGAAAAATGCCGCATAGCAGCGCCACCTGTTGGGCGATTTTCACCAAAAACTAATCAGGTCCAGTTTATATCAAGGTCTAACTAAATATAAAGTTTTGTGAAATTCCGTGCATTAGTTCTTGAGATAGAGCGCCCACAAAATTTTTGTCACATACAGACTCACAGAGTGACAGACTCACAGACAGACATTTTCTAAAAACCATCAAATCGTGTTCTGGGCATTCTAAAACGTATAGATCCGTCGAAAACCGGAAGTCGAAATTTTTCACGAATCCAATATTTTCTTCTTGTAAAGATAGAAGAAAGTAAAAAGAGGCATCCTTTAAGAAGAATACACAGAGAAAAGAAGTAAAAAAATATTAATATCTCGAGGAGATATTTTAAAAATACGAATGCATTTAACAGCTGTATGTTTAACATTAGCGAAGGGAATTCGGAAATTGTCTAACAGCTCAGGGTCAGGGGCTCAAAATTCTATTTTTTTTTATTTATAAAGATTTTGTTATGAAACTTTTTTCTGAAATATATTTTAATATACTAAGAATATTAAATGTAAAAAGAATCTGAAAATTTTAAAATTTAAATTTTAAAATTTTAAACATATTTAATTTTTGATATAACTCTGGAAGCAAATACTCGATTTACAAAATTTTTACACTTTCGTGTACAGAAAATATGACATTTTAATTTGTCTTCATGATTTCTTAAAATATTGATTATGAATTTTTAAAGAAAAATTTTAAGTATAAGAAAATGAAGTTTTTTTATGAGTGAGTTTTGCATTAATTAGCATATTTTCACAATTATCACTCAAAATTAAAAATTCTGAAGTCAATTTGTTGGAAATATAGAATAAAAGCTCTTTTGAAAATTTCATACATATATCTTGCAAGGAACTTTAGATATATCCTTTTAAATTTGGCAAATCGTAAAAAAATTCATTCTAAGATAAATGAAGTCGAGAGATATGTGAGAATGATAAGTCGGGAACGAGGAATCTTAAAAATCATTTTTTTTTTTTTTTTTTTTTTTTTTGTAAATTTCACTTTAAATATTATTTAAGGGTACATTATATGCATTATGGCATGCATTTATCACAAAAAAAATATAAAACGAAATTTTATTTTTGAGGGGAAAAAAAAGGAATTTTACGCGTTATCTTAAAAATTTTCAAAATGCCCCCGAGAATTTTGAAAAAATTTCAAAATATTTCATTTTTTTTTAACCTTTATATTTAAAACCTTTCGGTTTAAACCTTTATATTAATTAACCTTTAAATATATAAAATTCGATGCACTGTTTTATTTATATATATATATACCAAACTTTTATAAAAAATATTGGTGATTTCCATTGATATGGAAAGCGCAGGGGGGCATTTTGAAAATTTCCATGATAACGCGTAAAATTCCTTTTTTTCCCCTCAAAAAAAAAATTTTTTTTTTTTTTTTTTTGTGATAAATGCATGCCATAATGCATATAATGTACCCTTGAGTAATTAAAAAAAAAAAAAAAAAAAAAAAAAAAAAAAATTGGAGAATTTTTAGCGCCGGAACCCCTTAAACAGGAATTTTAGAGTTTCGAAATTTAAAAATTCTGGTTTGTAAAATCCACTATCCTCTCCTGAAACATCTAATAAACAACTTTTCAACCTCGACATTGTCGTTGGAGTCACGTAAAAGTTTCCCATTGTTAGCCGATGGCACACACACTTAATCAAAACGCTGTAATAAGATCAGTGTGTCGAACAAGAAACAGAGCGTAAACTGCTGTTGGAGTGGCCGGCCGTCCCTCTAGTTTCCCTATAGAAATCGCATTTTCATAGGCAGATAGATGACCGTGCTATATAGTAGAACTTGTAGTATATGATAAACTGAAGTGAAAATAATAGATGATATTAATTGTAAAAATAGCTTTTAATATTATTATTATTAGTTATTATTATTAATATTATTATGAAAATTATTTTAGTTAATTCTGCGGAAAATCAGCCGTAAAAGGTAAAAGAGAGAGGGGGTGGGGAAAGATTTGTCTAAACAATAGATTAAAAAATTTTAGGGCCAATTTACCAGAAATCGCATTTCGTAGGAAGATATCAATAATAGTAGAAGTTGAGGTATATGATAAATTGAAATGAAAAGAATAAATATTATTTTATTAAAATTTATTACTATTACTACTATTATTAGTATAATAATACTAATTATAGTATAACATTACTATTATACTATATATTACAATATAATTATTAATATTAGCATAACAATATTAGTAGTAGTATAATAAGTTATTAATATTATTATTATTACTTATTATTATGATTATTACTTATTATTATTACTTTAGTTTATTCTGCGGTAAAATTAGCCGTAAAAGGTAATAGAGAGAGGAGGGGGAGGTTTGTTGTTAACAATAGATTAAAAAAAAAAAAAAAACCAGTTTAGTAGAAACGTAGAAATCACACTTTTGTAAGAAGATGACCATACTAGTAGAAGTTGTAGTATCTCTCTATTCTAAAAAAAAAGTAACTACCGCTGTCACCGCCGCCGCCGGTTTTGATTTTTTTGTGACCGGAGGCCTTTCTTCGTTAATATTAACAAAAATAATGCATACAAAAATATGAAAATCGGTGGTTTTATACAGAAATGTTTGATAAACACGCTAATGCAGACAGTTTTCAAATCGAAGAATTATTTAAGAGTTATTTAATGCTAAAGTTGGACAAAATCGTTCCACTAAAAAAGTTTTATAGCAGCAAAAACTATACATGGCAGTGTAATCATTTTTAGATCATTTTATGCGTTAGAATTTGCCGGAGTGCAGATTGCATTAATTTTTTTATTTTGACACATTTTTTCAGGTTTTATTTCTATTTTAAATTCAAATTTTCAGCATTTCTAGGGATATTTTTTACAGATTTCAGAAAATTGTACTAATTTAAACTGTTGCCAACTGTATAAAAAGCGCAAGCAATAATGTTTGCTTCAAATTAAAAATTTATTTACACGTGACTATTATAAACAGGAAAAAAAACTTTCAAATTAGAATTAAATAATTACGTATAAAAAGCAGGAACTTATTAAAAATTACGTCATAAAAAGTATATACGTGAATTTTAAAAGAGAAAGGATATTGTAAAATAAAAAATTCATTAACATGCGTTAGAAGTCTTAGGAGAAATTACGGCATATTTACGTCACATTATAGTTATTACATAAAATGAACACAAAATAATATTGCAAAAAAGTTTAAATTTAGAAATTGCGCTAGACATTTATTTGATATTTTGAGAATTAATTTAAAATGTCTCATTTAAAAGAACTTTCTTTTCGCTTTGTTAAAAAATACCAGGAGACAAAGACTCTCTTTACTGAATTCCTTTTATATTAGCTTATTTTGAAATGTTGTTACACGTGTATACCTCATCAAGTTATTTTTATTTCGACGTTTTATTTGTGTTTTTATTAATGTTGTACGAATTTATTTGTTCTTTCGTTATTTAAAATAAAAATTATATCAATTTGTATAATTTGGCGAGTGGTTTGGCGATTTATATAATTTGGCGAAATTGGTCGACAGGATAATCAAGTAGTACCGCAGCGGATTTGGCGTTAAAATTCCCCAATCAAAGATAAATGAATAGAAATTCATTTATAGGGATATCGCCACTGTTTTTTAAATTATAATTCAATCTTTCGAAATCTTTTTATAGCCGATCAAATTAGCGTGCATTTAGAGTCTGCGGTGTCTGGACGGGGGTTGGCGAGCGTAGCTCGTAGGGGGCCGAGCCCCCTAGTATGATAAATTGAAGTAAAAAGAATAAATAATAATGTTTTCAGTCTTTTTAGTTTATTCTGCGGTAAAATTATCCGCAGAAATTAACACAGAGAGAGAAGATTTGTGTAAACAATAGATTTAAAACACTTTAAGGACAGTTAGTAGAATCATACTTTCGTAGGCAGATAACCATACTAGTAAAAGCTGTAGTATATGATAAATTGAAGGGAAAAGAATAAATAATTTTAGTAGATATAAAACGCCGGTTCTGCGCGTGCCATGTCATTCCGCTGTGCACGCCCCCCTCCCCCTTTACGTTTTTTTTTTTTTTTTTTTTCCCCAAAGATCAACAAGGAAGGGACAGGCTGTCAAAGAAATCTGAGCTTTCCAATTCAGAGTCTGCATTCGCATTTACCTTCAGATGATCAATACAGGCATTCATTTTGTTTCCTGGGTGGAAGTAAAGAATTATTGGAAGTGGGTTATTTTAAACCAATTTACAGTGAAGAGAAACACTTTTACTTTCATTTTTAGGATTCTCTCCTGTGTCTGTCTGTTCGTCTGTCATAGCCGTTTTTCTCGAAAATTACGGAACTTGTAAAGTTCAAATTTACCACAGTTATAATGGATTGACTCACATACTTATAAATTACTAGCCATTCACAAGTATTTTTAGGAAAAAATTAGGGGGCTAATTAAGTTACTTGAAAACAAATTGTTCTTTTTGTATATCGTCTAGGGTATTTTTCGAAAAATCTCGTAACAAACAACTCAAAAGTGTATTTAATTTTTGGTACTATATTTTCAGAGATATCGTCCAAATGTACTGCAAAAATATGCCCCCTCCCCTTCTTCCGAATCTACTATAACTAAAATTATGAAAAAATTAGGGGTAGTTGGAATTTATTTAAACCTTGCAGGAAAAAAATAGCGATTATCCCAGGTCATATAGTTTTTGAGAAAATAGCATTTTTCTGTTACACGCAAACTTTACTTTTCGGGCGGTCGGGCTGCCTATCGACACGGAATCATCCAAGGATCCTCGATTATGATTTTTGAAAATGCTTTTCGGTAATTACCCGAGATAATAATTGAAAAACTATCTGGAAAACAGCAGCACCAATCAAGGCAGCGTTGCAACTTTGTGACCTCCTTTTGAAGCGCGCTTTGCACAATTCAAAGTTCAAACTTTGTACAAAGTCTTTGTTGTACGGAACCCTTTGTTCACAAGTAAAACTCCCACTTCACCGATTATTATCTTTCAAAAAATTGTTTTCAAAAACTATTGTTTAAAAAAATTGTTTTCAAAAACTATTGTTTAAACAAATTCTATTCTAAATCTATTTAAAAAAAAAAATCAAAAACTTTTTAAAATAAATCCTTCCGAACGAAAAAGGTGGACAGATTGACACTGAGAAAAATTACTCTTTTCATTAGGCTATCCTACAGTTAACTTTCGAAAATGTCGTAAAATGTAATATAATGCTTTTGAATCAAAATTCATCATATGAGTTTAAATAACGATATTAACCAAATTTCTAAATATAAGATGGCATGTAATAATATGAAACATTAGTTGTTATACTAAAACATATATTAATGTAAAACTTATTAGCAAATGGAACCAGCTAAGAAATTTTTAAATACTAGGAGGCTTCACCCCCTGCTCACTAATGCTCACCAGCCCCCATGAATTGCAACGCAATTCACATTGCGGTCAATATACGGCACTATTACGCTTCGCTTGCTCTCAACTTTTTGCAGCAACTCTAGCCAAAATGAGCAGCATCATAAATCATTTTAATACATGAAATTTACAATTTTTTAAATACAAAAATCAGTAATCGAAAACTTTGTCGAAAACACAATTAAAAATGCGTTTAGTTCGTGATAATGGACATAAATCATTTTAACATTTACCAAGTTATACATTTTTGAAATGTAAAATAATTAACTAAAAAATTACTTTGGAAATACAATTAATTTAAAACGAGTGCGTCTATAATATTGTACAGCATAATATCGTACAGTTAAATTCATTGCGAAAAACTTTCGAATATGAAGTCAAATTGACAAAATTTTACTAAAATATTTCAGCTTTATGCAAACTCTAAAAGTTATGACGTCATTGAGAATTCCTAATAAATCGTTGCTATGTATTTTCTGGTTGTTAATACGCCTTCACATAGTGGAAAACTTTGGTTGTTTCTCTTTGGTTGTTGTCTTTTCGGTTGTTTGTTTGAAAAAATTGTACCGTGTGCCTCACACTTTTGGAATCTATATGAGAATGCATCCTTTCTATCAAATATGACATCATTTTCATCATCAGAACCATTCATCCCTCATAGGATAGATTAGATGTTCTAAAATTCCTAAGTTTTATTAAATATTTATTATAATTAATTGGAAATTAGGGGCTGTTCAAATATTACGTAAGCATATTTTTGGCAATTTTTGACCCCCCCTCCCCCTTGTCAGCAAAAATAAGCAGATCGCAAACCTCCCCTTTATAATTACGTAAGCAAATTGCAACCCCCCTCCCCCCCCCCCACACACACACACACACTTTTTTTAACAGTAATAATTTAATTAAAAAAAAATTGGACTTAATTTTAAAAAAATAATAATAATAATAATAAATAAAAAAAAGCAATTTAACAAATTACAACGAACATTTGGAAAATGATTTTTTCAAAGGCTAAAATTTAAGACAAAAAATCACACGGAGTTGATCATGCATTACGTACGCCATGAATTAAACATTAATAGCGTTATTACATGTAAAAATTGCAAGCTACAAAAATCGCCTGCGACTCGTCAGATTTCCTGAAACTTACGTATTATCCAAGAATTTCCTTGGCTGTTCGGGAAAAGGCTTTTCCATCGTCAGATTTCCAAGCATTTATTGGGCTGTTACTGGCGACTCGCTTCGTTTCAGGCGTCAAAGACGCAAAAGGAAAATACAGATTACTGTATAGACCAATCATAAAACGAATAAAATGCGGATTGAACCAATAAAAAGCTTCAGATATGCTTTTGATTTCCTAGCCTGACGAGGACAATAACCATTTTTCCAAATGGTTAAAAAAAATGCTTGTTTTAGTTCCTTACAATTCTATTTAAGAAAATTTCTTAGATCACAATTTCAGAAGAACTTAGACATTTGTAAAATTTAAATTTGAACATGCCCATATCTATTCCGATGCTGACCACGGCTGCTCAAGCCATTTTTCCATATCTGTTATGATATCGGCTTCCAGTTTTACTTGGTTATCTTCATCGCTTTCTTTTCGGATGCAATCTTGATCCACTTCATCTTCATTGATCTACTTAACATCTTCCATACCTTCCATGAATTTTACGACGCACATAAGTTCATATGCTCGACGAGCAGCAATTCTCAATGGTCGTATAAGGCAGGCCTTCTCGCTTTTTTCACTGTGTTGAATTTTTTTGTGTCTGTTTGCTGATTTCTGAGATGCGTGATATTGGCCACAACTTCCATAAATTCTTGCAAATAATTGCGACTTTATGGAAGGGCAAAAATAGTCATACGGCATCTTTAAAAATCCTTTTGCTGTAATATTCAGATTTAAGGCCAGACGGAGACTTAAATCTAGAAATTCCCCTCCTCACTTGTAATGATGTCATTTGACGATTGTATCATTTTAATTGGAGGAGGACTGAATCGTCCTTTTAATATACGAAATAATCCACTACGTGCAGGAGAGCAACAACTTTTTTCTTCGCATTTTACAATTGGCAGCAAGTATTGACTTTCTTGTACGTGCTTCGAATATTAATTCAAGTCATAACCAAGAGAGTCTGGTTCGCCTGAACCAACATATTTGGCAGTAAGAGAATAACCGTAAATTTTTAATGAGTTCCAGATTTCTGCGAGAGTTTTACCAGCGTATGCAAAGTTATTTTGCTCCATTTCTTCATCAATAGTGCGACCGTTCTCATCGAGATGGAAACCATAATGGTCATGAGAGAGTATAAGACCAGACAGTTTTCGACTGAGTTGTGCCATATGCCATTGATTGTAAAAAAAAAAAAAAATGTCAAATTGACAGGAAAAACTGTCAATTTTGGCGCCTGTGGAAAACAGTTTAATTTACAGAAAAAAGCTGTAATTTTTCATTAAAACAATTTTTTTTTGTGAAAAATGCAGATCTTTTCTGCAAAAATTACAAAATTCAGCATCTTTTACAGAAATAAAACTGTTTTTCTTCAAAACAGTTTTTTTCGTAAAAAAAATACAATTCTTTTCTGTAAAAATTACAGTTTTTTTATGGTGCTCGATTATACGCACTTCTTTCAGGAGCATTGCACGCTAATGAAAATTCCATCTAAATCATGCTTTTTGAAATGGTTAATAGCAAACGATATAACTTTCTGGTAACGGGTATTCTCGTATGCACCTCCATCAACCGTAACTATGATTACAGGTTTGATGAAACCCTCTTCTATTTTCACTAATTTTTCAAAGTCTTTGAGTGTTAATAGAGTTTTAAAATCCTGAGCATGAGTATTTGCAGTGGAAAAACTGTGTTTCCCACTTCTTATAGCTATAAACGTAGGACGAGGATAACCTATGCCTTTACTTTGACCTGCCATTTTGGGAGCAATCACAATACCAGTGTAAACAGATGGGATAAGTTTGTGGCGCTCAGCGATGACCCAGTCGTGGTCGGGTAAGGATACACGATACTCCATATGCATCAGTATCAGAACCATATGCATCAGTATTATCATTT
Organism: Maratus speciosus; assembly: GCA_963932465.1. Classification (NCBI taxonomy): domain Eukaryota; kingdom Metazoa; phylum Arthropoda; class Arachnida; order Araneae; family Salticidae; genus Maratus; species Maratus speciosus. The sequence continues at coordinate 410,023,944 of OZ010798.1, read as the reverse complement.
AGCCGTCTTATGCTAGGATATGTTTTTCATTAAGCCTAACATGGCATTTAGCTACGGTCGTTTCGCAGACCAGAGTGGTTTCCTGCACTCAGATTTTATTATAAGTAGATTATTATTTCTCAATAAATTATTTGCATTGTGCTCTTCCGCGATTATTGCATAATTAAACGCAATCATTTTAATATGCTTACATTTTATCAAAATCCTTAAAATTTTTCTTTTAAATAGGACGCAAGTTTCACTTGTGAAATCACGCTTCAGATTGGTGGCATGTAATAGGACAAATTAATTTTAACGATTGATGCCAAACAGCAATTTACAAATTCAGCCTTATTTTCGCGCTACGTAAGGGAAATATATATATAGATTGATTATATATATTTCAAATATCCTCCAAATAAATTGCAATAACGAAAATTTTACATACTAATAAAGAAAAACAAGAAAAATAAATGAACAATCACAGTTTTCAAAAAACTTTACTTCAACACTTTATTTTCAACAGAATTCTCAATGAAATCAAATGAAATTTTCTTATTAAATATCAATAAATGGAAATAACTTTAACCACGAAATATAATGACGAATTAATGGTTGAAATTACATATAAAAAAAAAGTATTCGTGAAAATTCTCATAAAATTCCTCGTTTAAACGATCGAATTTTTTCGTATTTCAGCCTATGCATTTTCTATTGAATATAAATCTGGATTGTTCCTCTTAGAGTTAGTATTTGACCATTTCTATCATAAATTACCATAACATAACCAAGTACCATAATTAGAATGCATGAATGTTTCAAGATCACAAATTTCTCTTTATCTTTCATTCTTTCTATGTCTTAAATACCGATTTCCAACAGGTCAAAAAAATTTTCATTGATCTTGAGACCGATAACTTATAGTGCAATTTTAAAAAATTCTTCACATTTTTCAGTTTCTTTTTCTTGTATCTAGTGTACTTTCCTAGATTTTTCAGCTTTTAACTCTGCTTCAATTAACCGCTGTCGCGATATTTTTACGGGAATTACGATGTGTGAATTTTTTTCTAAGTATCTTTTAATGTTGAGAACTTATATCAAATAATTTTCTTTAACAAAATTTCATTATAATGCAGTCTTCTGGTTTAAATGAACAACAGGTTTGTACTAATCCTGAATCACACTTCTCATCTAATAGTCCAGGCAATAGAGACCGTATAGGGGCTCTACCTAGAAAAATTCATGGTAGTTCTGGAAAGAGGCTTACTTTATGTTTTTTGGGTCGCTGAATCCGAATTTTTAACTTCCCACCAAAATTTCCCCCGCAACCCCCCCCCCCCAAATTTTGGTAAAATGCCCCCAAAAAAGGTTTTTATTAAAAAAATCATTTTTTTATTGTTTTAGGGGAAAAGTATCTAGAAATTCAGAAAGTAGACAAAATTTGCAATAAATTAGATATATGACATTAGGTCTTAGAATGAAGGTGAAGGGGGGATCTGCCTCGGAACATGCGCGCGGTGCTGCGTGAACTAAGTTGCACAATTCCACTTAACAACTCACACGTTTACATTCGCCCTCCCATCTCCCCTCTGAACTTTCTCTATAAGGTTTACTTTAAGTTTTTTGGGTCGCTGAATCCGAATTTTTAACTTCCCCCCAAAATCCCACCCCCCCCACCAATAGTTGTTTTTAACTCAAATTTCTTATTGTTTTAGGAGAAAAGCATTACGAAATTCAGAAACTAGACAAAATTTGCAACATATAGGATACATGACATTATGACGTAGGATGAACGGGGAGGGAGAGTGCTGCCTCTGAACATGCACTGCGGCGCTACGTGCACTAAGTTATGAAGTCCAGGCAATAGGGGATTTTACCTGGAAAAATTAATACTAGTTCTGGATTTTGACTCACTTTATGTTTTTTGGGTCGCTGAATCCGAATTTGTAACTTCCCACCAAAATTTCACCCGGCAACGCCCCCAAAAATTGAATTTTTGAAAAAATTTGATTTTTGAGAAAAGCGCGCGGGGAATGTTCCGAGGCAGCCCCCTCTCTCCCCGTTTATCCTACGTCATAATGTCATATATCCCATTTGTTGCAAATTTTGTCTAGTTTCTGAATTTCGTAATGCTTTTCCCCTAAAACAATAAGAAATTTAAGTTGATAACAACTATTTGGGAGGGGGGGGGGGAATTTTGGGGGTAAGCTAAAAATTCGCATTCAGCGACCCAAAAAACTTAAAGTAAACCTTATAAGGAAAGTTCGGAGGGGATATGGGAGGGCGAATGTAAACGTGTGAGTGGTTAAGTGGAATTGCGCAACTTAGTCCACGCAGCACCGCGCGCATGTTCCGAGGCAGGTCCCCCTTCTACTTCATCCTAAGTCATAATGCCATGTATCTAATTTGTTGCAAATTTTGTCTATTTTCTGAATTTCTAGATACTTTCCCCCTAAAACAATAAAAAATTGATTTTTTTAATAAAAACCTTTTTGGGGGACTTTTTACCAAAATTTGGGGTGTTGCCGGGGGAAATTTTGGTGGGAAGTTACAAATTCGGATTCAGCGACCCAAAAAACATAAAGTAAGCCAATTTCCTGAACTACCATTAATTTTGCTAGGTAAAATTCCCTATTACCTGGACTATAAAGTCTTAAAAATTAAAAAATACATTAAAAATCTTTTGATGAAAAGTTTTATTATTATTATTATCATTATTATTATTACTAGCAAAAGCCATGTTTTGTTTGGATTCGCGAAGCATTATTTAATAAGACAAATATTTGAAAGTAACAATATTTTTTATATTATTTTTGCATCTTTATTAACCCCTTCCTGCATGATTTTTTTCCTGCAGGCCAAAAAATTTGAAAGTTTGTTAAATAATAATCTAACATGATGAAAAATCACTCAAAATCCAAAATTTTGAAATCCGCCTTAATGTAAGGCCGATTTAAGTTCGTGCCATATATGTCACACCGTGCATTAGCGACTACTTTTCCATAATAGTGAAATCAGCATTACTTCTTGCATGCAACTCTCAAAACCTATATAGAAAGAACTTATGAAATCTATTTGTGTGTGTGTGTTTCAGCCTACAGTAATTGATACATATATCGTCTATTGAAAAATGAATTTACGCTAACTGATACATATATCGTCTATTGAAAAATGAATTTACAGTAACTGATACATATATCGTTTATTGAAAAAATAATTTACAGAAATTGATACATGTATCACTTGTTGAAAAATTACATTCTACAGTACTTGATACATATTTGATTTAAAACTAGAGGCTACAGTAACTGATACATATTTTTGACTGAGAACTACAGTCTGCAGTAACTGACACAATTTTGTTGAAACTACAGTCACTCGATGGCCCTTCATTAAGTGTGAAATTTGGCAAAGCAATTTCGGTCTTTGTTCAGACAAAGTGACACTTCGCATTTTTGACAACATATAAAGGATTTTCCGGTGCAGTTGGGTTATTTACAACGTTGCCTTTCATCTAACCGCTTGGAAAGGTGACCAACGGAGGCGAGCCTTACATCCACAGTAGGCACTATCGCTACTTTACCTTTCATCTTTTCATTTATCTTTTTCTCCAACTTATAACCCGGTCGTCCACGTTACGCGTATCACACTTGTTCACTTTGCACAACGCATCAGCTATAGATACTTTGAAGCCTACTAATGCCATACTGTCTTTAGTGTTTCTTCTCCACAAGCGATTCTCACTCTCTATTCACAGCAACGAAATCAAATAACTGGACCATAATTTTATGATACCATTTTCTTGATCTGATATTTATTCGATCGTATCCTAACATAGCGTCTAAAACATCCACTCCGCCCATGTGGTAGCTGTTATATACACCTAAAGAATGCGGACAAGGGATGTATTTGTATGTCTTCACCTTCTTGAAATATCTCTTTTTTTCAGTAGTTGACTTACTTCCAGCATATGTAGACATTGCTGACATACCATGATACAAGGGAAATATCCACATTATATACCACGGCCTTTTCCTTCATTGTCTCTCATCCTACCTTCATCATTGCTGACTCAGTTGGACTGTTAGCGTTGGGGATATGACTCGGACTCGGACGTACTGTCCAAATTCCTTCGGTCTAAATTCCTTCTTTTTGCAGATACATTTCCAATGAAATGCTGGTGAACCAGAAAAGAAAATTTTGTAATTCATATTACGAGGGACTGTTTTAACCTGTCTGGTGATAACATTGCTGCTTATGCCTAAATCCGGAGCACCAGGAGGAAGAACATTGCTTTGTGATCCAGCATAAATATCAATACCATAGCTAAACCTTGAATCTGTTTCAATAACTTCAAAATAATTTGTATCGTCCAGCTCCATATCACCATGAGAGAGGTCTCAGAATTCACTCTGGTCTCCTGCAGGAAGATCCTTGATATCATTGGACAAAGAACCAAAAAATAGCCTGGGGTCCATTCCTAGACAGCATCCATATCTGAGATAAAATATGGAACATCCCCTTTTCGGTTATCGCCCGAATGGACACATTTGTGATGGTGAATAAACAAATACGCATTTCAACCATTATGGAGAAATACAACCTGTCAATGCATGGTGTGGCATATATGGCATGTACCGATTTTTTGCGTATTACATACGCTAGAACTTGTACAATGTGTTACCATCATGATATAGTATTCACAAGATATTTACAAACACAGATGTATTTTTTTCAGTCCAATCTTCTTCTTTTTTCCCACACAAAAAATACAAAAATATTCTCTAACGAGCAACACAAAGTAATAACTATAAATTTTTCACCGTTCGCCTCTATTTTGACGTAAAAATCCGCTCGCAAGGAGGCAGCAACTGTTGGCATCACATACGTCACCCATTGACATATTGAATGAAGGAGAATGGAACTTCTGCGATTAAACAGAATTGCAGAACTACAGTAAATTGAGTATGTGCCATATATGTTACGGTATGCAGGAAGGGGTTAAGCAAAAACTGTTATAATTAAAGCAGAGTTATAAATACGCAGGTTTTAAGGTCATTTGGTGTGGCGTTAAAGTATAAGTCGACGAAACAGTTCATTTCAAAATAACAGTTCATTTATTAAATTCAACTTGAATTTTTAAAAACTTAAATAATAAAGATATATACATACACCTCCAGCTTTTGCTGGGAATCATATTGACATATTATAGCTATAGCAAGGAGTAAGCTTAAACTCCATCTCCATGGTCCTTCCATTACAGTACTTCCGTCACTACACATCATACTCCATGGAGTTGTTTCACACTAAATATACTTACTGAGTACATCAAAACTGGAATAAAAATATGCATACAGTTACAGTTAAAAGAGAGTGCCTTTACGACCGAAATGGAAAAATAAAAACTGGTTCGGAACGATATAACTTCCGAACAAACCAAACGACAAATTTTGGGGGCCAAGACTTTGTCCAGATTTCCAACAAAAACGTTATTTTGTGTTTGGCGCATTTTAATTTTAGAAATGTAAATTCAGCCAAATAACTAAGAATTTCCTCGGAATTTTTTATTTATGATATAACAAATTTATCAATTAATTTTATCTGTTTACAATTCTTGTGTTGCCACTTTACAAAAAAAAAAAAAAAAAAAAAAAAAAAAAAGAAGAAAAAATCATAATATAATTCTTTTAAAATGCGTAAGTATCGTCTGCGTAAATGATTTCACATAATAAGAATAAATTGTGTATTGGAATTCTTAACACTGAAAAATACTTTTATAATTAATTGAATGTAAATAGTTGAATTTTCACAAATTTTAATTCATTAAAAATATGCTATAATATTCATAAAAAGGGTACTTTAAAAATTCCATAAAAGAAATCGTGAAACTATTTAATTAATCATGATTCTATCTATAATGACTAACTCCATGATTTATTTTTTCTTCTGAAAATATACGTGTTTCATTTTTATTTGCAAAAATGCGTCCGTAATGGAAAAACATGTAAAATAAATTAATTAAAATAATAATTTTTTTAAGGTTATTCTGTAAAAAAATAATATTGTGCAAATCTACAGATCATAATTTATTTTTATGTTTAATTTGAAATCAAAATACTGAGTAGTTTTTTTTTTTTTTTTTTTTTTTTTTTTTTTTTTTTTTGTAAAGTGTACGACAAAATGTAATTTGTGCAGCCTAGTAGAGGATTCGCTTCGCTCATCCTAATTTTTATTATTATTTTAAACATTGCTCTAACCGAAATATGTCTTTTCAATAAAGAATAAACGTTTTTCACAAATCGTTAATTTGATTTTTCACGCCATACTAGAAATTTTAAAATCTGTTTTTACCCATTGAAGACTTCACTATGTTCAAATTGCTTTTAGTCCAGGCAATAGGGAATTTTACCTAGCAAAATTAATGGTAGTTCTGGAAATCGGCTTACTTTATGTTTTTTGTGTCGCTGAATCCGAATTTGTAACTTCCCACCAAAATTTCCCCCGGCAACCCCCCCCCCCCCCCAAATTTTGGTAAAAAGCCCCCACCAAAAAAGGTTTTTATTAAAAAATCCATTTTTTTATTGTTTTAGGGGGAAAGTATCTAGAAATTTAGAAAGTAGACAAAATTTGCAACAAATTAAATATATGACATTATGACTTAGGATGAAGGGGAAGGGGGATCTGCCTCCGAACATGCGCGCGGTGCTGCGTGGACTAAGTTGCGCAATTCCACTTAACCACTCACACGTTTACATTCGCCCTCCCATCTCCCCTCCGAACTTTCCTTATAAGGTTTACTTTAAGTTATTTGGGTCGCTGAATCCGAATTTTTAACTTCCCCCCAAAATGTTTCCCCCCCCCCCGAAAACCCCCCAAAATAGTTGTTATTAACTTAAATTTCTTATTGTTTTAGGGGAAGAGCATTACGAAATTCAGAAACTAGACAAAATTTGCAACAAATAGGATATAGGATATTATGACGTAGGATAAACGGGGAGAGAGGGGGCTGCCTCGGAACATTCCCCGCGCGCTTTTCTCAAAAACCAAATTTTTTCAAAAAATCAATTTTTTGGGGGGCTGCCGGGTGAAATTTTGCTGGGAAGTTACAAATTCGGATTCAGAGATCCAAAAAACATAAAGTGAGTCGAAATCCAGAACTAGTATTAATTTTGCCAGGTAAAATCCCCTATTGCCTGGATTTCATAACTTAGTGTACGTAGCCCCGCAGTGCATGTTCAGAGGCAGACCTCCCTCTCCCCGCTCATCCAACGTCATAATGTCATATATTCTATTTGTTGCAAATTTTTTCTAGTTTCTGAATTTCGTAATGCTTTTCCCTTAAAACATAAAGAAATTTAAGTTAAAAACAACTATTTTGGGGGGGTGGGTGTTGGGGGGAAGTTAAAAATTCGGATTCAGCGACCCAAAAAACTTAAAGTAAGCCTTATAGAGAAAGTTCGGAGAGGAGATGGGAGGGCGAATGTAAACGTGTGAGTGGTTAAGTGGAATTGCGCAACTTAGTTCACGCAGCACCGCGCGCATGTTCCGAGGCAGATCCCCCCTTCCCCTTCCTCCTAAGTCATAATGTTATATATCCAATTTGTTGCAAATTTTGTCTACTTTCTGAATTTCTAGATACTTTTTTCCTAAAACAATAAAAAAGATTTTTTTTAATAAAAAGCTTTTTTTTGGGGGGGGGGGGGGGGGGGGGCATTTTACCAAAATTTGGGGGGGTTGCCGGGGGAAATTTAGGTGGGAAGTTAAAAATTCGGATTCAGCGACTCAAAAAACATATAGTAAGCCTTTTTCCAGAACTACCATGAATTTTGATAGGTAGAGCCCCTATACGGTCTCTATTGCCTGGACTCTTTCTTAAAGCGTTAGCCAAGAATTTGAATAAAAAATGTCCATTATTTAAAAATAAAAAAGTAAAATTAAAAGATTTAAAAAAATCAAATGCTGTCTTTTTTATTTTATTTATTTATTTATTTATTTTAAGAGCTGAGTACAAAATTGCATTAGATGTTATAAAGATGGTATCTTGATTCAAAAGAATTTTTTCAGCACAATAAAATAAAAAAATATTAAATATGAATTAATTTTTAGCCCATTAAAAATATCTTACTTGCACAGTAAATGTGCATCGAACATTTTCAATCTCATCAATATATCGGCATTTAAACAGCCAACAATAAATAAGATTTGAAAAACACTTAATCCATTATTACCTGTATAAGGACGTTGTACTTTTCAAATTCATTAAAACGCACATTACGTATAAAAAGTTTTAAAATCTGTTTTCGTAAAATAAGTCAATATAAACATGATGATGTTTCCCTTTATTTATATTAAAATCGAAACAAATAGTATATATCACAGAATTATCGCGCTCGATTGTACTTAGTTTCTACCAATCAAATCATTTCTTTGTACATTAAATTATTAGCCCCTGTTATGCTATTTCTTTCTCCCAGCAATTAAAGTGTCCTCTCTAAAAAATAATGTTCCGTTGTATAACATAATGCCAGCCATAAAACAAAGCAGATGTATCATTGTACGGTTAAATACTCTACTGCAATTTTTTTAACTTCTAAGCATTGCACAGTTTCAATTTTTATACCGTCGTATTGGAAAAAAGTACTTTTAAATACAATTTGTTTGAAAACTGCATCTCCATTTATTTTTGAGATTCTGTAGAGTATGGATCGTAAAGTATTTACAGGACCACACAAAAGAATTCCGTTTTATTATGGTTTATGGTGGATAATCGTTTACGGTGTATTTTAATCATGGTACACAAATGCAAACATAGTGGAATTGATATGAAATTTTAAGGTGCACTAAAACCTGCTTTCTGTAGAATACAGAACGTAAAGTATTTACTGGGCCACACAAAGGAATTCCGTTTTATTATGGTCTATGGGGAAAAATCGTTTACGGTGTATTTTAATGATGGTACACTATTGCAAACATAGTGGAATTGATATGAATTTTTGAGGTGCACTAAAACCTGCTTTCTGTAGAATATGGAATGTAAAGTATTTACAGGGTTACACAAACGAATTCGGTTACACAATGGTCTACGGGAAAAACTATTTGCAGCCTATTTTAATCACGTTACACTAATTCAACTTATAATGAAACTCATATACATTATTGAGATTAACTACAAGATACTTGCTGCTGAATATGATGTGAAAAACATTTATCGTCCTTTTACAGAGATACACAAAAGATTTCGGATATAGTACTGCATCCGATTTACTGTCTATTACCGATAATTGCTGGAAATACGTTTTCAGTTATGGTATGCGTTTTTAAATTTATCTAATTCTTTGCATTACGTAGTGTGTATAAATGCTATAAATCTTTTACAGGTCTAGACAAAAGGATTCGTAAGAATTACTGAGTATGAGCGTGAATTGCTTCAAGGTGGTTTTTAATTGATGCTATGTATTTTTAAGCTGATGCCTGAACTTAGAACCATAGATATTTACTATCTTACCTATTTTCGTTTCTAATGCTACTTAAGATTTATAAATTTTATAAAGTTGATAGCACCTCGTTTAGATATTTCATATATTTTTTTAGGTTAAATATATTCAAGACAGTCAAATTTATATGTACTTCTAAGCAGTTTCACGTGTAAAAGATTCTTCGAATTAGATAAAGCAGAGCGATCATTCAATAAATAATCGAAAGCCTTACAAAAATCCTAGAATACAACCATAACCAGAACAAAAATCATAAAATACAACAATAACCAGAAAACTTATAAAGATTCTTATAAAATTTTGAAAAAAAATTAAAATTTGTTAAAGGGTTATTCGTGTTATTATTCTGGTGTTCATTCTGCTTTAATCTGTCGATTAGGAACATTTTTAAAATTTAAGGGTTACATACGTTCTCGGAGGCAAAAAATTGACGTATTTTCGAATTTATTTTTAGTAAGGGAGTAAAATTAATTTAAAAGCTAATAATTCCACGTTGTTTTTTACCGCATCAAGTATTTAAAAATATTTTTTGTTATTAAATTTGGTCGCATATTACGTCCACAAAGCAAAACATTATTAAAATCTCAGTTTCTTCTTGTAAAAAAAGTTGTAGCTAAGGGCAATTGGCTCAAAATTTTAAATTTTTGAAAAATTCGAAAATTGTGCTATTTTGTAAAAAATAATCATTTTTCGTTTAAAATTTTGACTCTTTAACTTATTGGAAAAATATAAAAAATTAAAATTTTCAATGGCTCCATGGCCCTTAGACAATTTAATAACTTTATGACATAAGTTTTAATTTATTTTTGTTCGGAAATCCATGAAACTATTAGTTGCTGTTGCTCAGAAATTATGTAATCGAGCTGTTTTTTTTTTGTTCATTTTTTTGCAAACACAATAGATCTTTCAGAAAATAGTGTCAAAGTGGGCGTTTTGAACCGAATTTCCGCGCGAAAGGTAAAAAACCACTCAAGAAAGGATGAAAAGCGTGTTTGTCACGTGATCAAAATTGCTAATAACTGGATAGGTAATTTATTGATAAAAAAATGGAAAACACAGTTCGATTCCAAATCGCTTCCATGGTCAGGCTTTCCAATTTGATATATTTCGGTTAAAAAATGAATTTGTAAATATGTCAAAACGTTTCGCGCTTGTTGAGTAGAGCAGTTGAGAACAGCCTTAAAGTTCTTTGTATGGTTGAATACATAATTTTTAGACGCTTCTATTAGTAGACGCTGTTTTTCTATCATGTAGGTATTCTTCAGGAACTATTGGTCCGAATTAAAAGTGTAATAAATCTAAACATCAGAAATTAAATTTAACATAGATCTCAATCCTGCCACTAGAGGACGCTGTTTTCCTGTTATTTGTGTTTTCTAAAGGAAATATTGGTCAGAAATGAATAAATCGGCTGTCACTATAACAATGGTCCCTTACAGGCCGACACGCACGCCCACCCTACGTTGCGGAAGGTAGTAAGGGACAAATTGTTTTACAAATTGGCATCAATATAAAACAATGGCTTTTTCTAAATATGAAAAAATATCACTTAAAATTATGAAAATTTGGATACAAAATTGAAAAAAAAAAAAAAAAAAAAAAAAAAAAAATAGTCAAATTGAAAAAATAAGCGTAGTCTGCACACCAGAAGTTTTTAAAGTATATCGCTAGAAAAAAAATAATTAATTTTCTATGTATAGTTTTTGTTACTATAAAACTTTTTTAATGGAGCGATTTTGACCGATTTTAACAATTAGTAATAGCTCTTAACATATTTCTTCGATTTAAAAAGGGTCTGCTTCAGTGTGTTTATCAGACATTTCTCAATAATACTATGGGGGCGAGACTCCATACATAACTCACAACTCACTTTTAGGACGAGCACTGACATTTATTGGGACGAATACACAACAAAAAATACAGATATAAACACTCTTCTCGTTCTTTAATTAGCTTAAAGTCTATAATTCAGGATGTCGTTGAATATATTTCTGAGATTTTCTTACGTCGTGTAAATATTCAATCTTATTTCTCCGAAATATGTTCTGTTCCTTTTTTAACAAAACCTTCCGTCGTCGAACTCATTTCGTTCTCTTTACTTCTTCTGCATTTCCACTTCACACAGCTTCGTTAAGGCTCGTTTCCTTTTTAATCTCGAAGCGGAAAATACGGAGACACTCAGTCTAATGCAGGTGTTGCTTGCGAAATCTCCACAAGCGGCCGTCCTGACATCTGGAGCTGCCGCAGCGACATGTGGTAAAATAGAATCAGAAAAAACAAAAAACAAAAACCAGTAACTGTTCTTAGGGGGAAAAGAGAAAGAAAAAAAAATTAATCTGCACATCATAGTTGAAGTAGCGTAACATCGTATTATTTTTTTTTTTTTTTTTAAGTTTCAGTTTTCGTCAGGCCAAGGTTTCATGTATTCAGCACAGGAGCTAGTATTTATCGGTCCTTCAGTTGATGAGATTTTCGTTACGTCGTAGGTGTCATTAGACTTCACTTTGATTACTTTATACGGACCTAAGAATTTAGATTTCAACTTTAAACCTGGTCCTTGCTGGGTTCTCTTAATTGCTACAAGGTCACCAAGCTTGTACTTACGGGGTTTCTTACGTCGTAAATTATAGTGCTTGCGGTTTTCTTGTTGAATTTCCAGAATATTCTTCTTGGCTTCTTTACGGAGCTCTTCTCTGTTTTTCATAAATTGTTCTTCGACTGCACTGTTTAAGAGGTCAATAATTTGTACATCTTCTTTCTGTTTCATTTTTGTACCAAATAATATTTCAAACGGTGTTCTCTTAATGCTTCTTTGGTAAGTTGAATTAATGACTTGTTGAACTTTAGGAACATGTTTAAACCATTTGGTCGGTTCGTCTTTGGACATTTTAGAGATTACAGAAATTATGGTGGAATTAAGTCGCTCTACTTGACCATTGGCACGGGGAAGGCCAGTTGTAACTGTCTCGTGCTTTATATTTTCATCTTGACAATAATCAGCAAATTCTTTGCTTGTAAATGCAGGACCTTTATAGCTAATGATAATGGAAGGATTGCCAAAAGTATGACTTTGTTGTCGTAGTTTTGATATAACTTCGGTAGCAGAAGTACTTTTACATGGATACAACCAGACGAATTTAGTAAATGCGTCTATTAAAGACAAAATATGTTTATAATTTTTGTTGGTTGTTTCAAGAGGGCCTAAATGATCAATGTGGTAGGTTTGGAGAGGAGTCTCTTCTTTAGGTAAGGGATGTAATTCACCTTCTTGTTTGCCACGTTTGCGATTATACAAAAGGCATGTTACACAATTTGCTATAATTTTATCAATTTTATTTGACATATTAGGGATGAGAAATTCTTCGTTAAGGAGTTCTTCACAGCGTTTACGGCCAAAATGTCCTTTGTCATGAACGTGTTTAATGACATTTAGCTGCATTTCATCCGGCACAACTATCAGATCGATACCTTTATGATTTTTATAGAGAACGTTATTTTTAAGGAAATAGTTGTCATATGGCTTTGTTTTCAAAATTTCTTTGATGGCCTGTATATGTTCGTCAGTGTTCTGTGATTGTATGATTTTGGTAGTAAAACTATCTTGAATGACCATACATATTGGATTTCTACTTAAAGCGTCGACATGGCGCATGCGTGTACCTTGTCTGTGTTCGATTGTATAGTTATAGTCAGCTAACATTAAAGCCCATCGAGCAATCTTGGTGCAAAGATCTTTTTTATTCATAGTAAGGGCGAATGCGTTGCAATCTGTGACTATCTTGAAAGGAATACCTAGAATGTAAACGCGAAATTTTTTAAGGGCTTCTATGACAGCTAAAACTTCTAATTCATAACTCGAATATTTACGTTCGGCATCTGTGGTTTTTTTGCTCATAAAATAGACAGGTCGAAATTGATTGTCAATAGAAGACTTTTGAAGGAGGACTGCTCCGTAACCGTCAATAGATGCATCACAGTGAACTTCTGTTTCGTTACTAGGGTTATAAATACTTAAAACAGGACCTGAAGAAAGGATGTGTTTCAGCTGATTAAATGCATTTCGTTGCTGGTCGCCAAAGTGAAATTTAGTGTCCTTTCTAAGAAGATCTGTTAAAGGCTTAGCTATTAAAGAGTAATCTTGAATGAATTTACGAAAATATGAAGTTAATCCGACAAATGAATGTACATCTTTTATACTTTTAGGTTCTGGGAAATTAAGGACAGCTTTAGTTTTTAAGGGGGATGGGTGCAGTTGACCATTTTTAATGTGGTAACCCAAAAAATCAATTTCTCGTTGTAGAAAGTGGCATTTTTTGAGATTCAGTTCTAAACCATATTCGGATACAGTTGTAAGGACGCGTTGTAATTTCTGGAGTCCTTCGACTTCGTTTTCAGCTGGTATTATGAAGTCATCCATATAGACAATAAGTACTTTTTCATTAATGAGGTCTCGAAAAACGTTATAAATATATCTTTGAAACACTAACGGTGCATCGCTAAGGCCATAATTCATATATAAGAATTCAAATTGACCAGAATGTGTTACGAAAGAAGTATATTTTCTACTATTTTCTTCTATTTCGACATGAAAAAAAGCATTTTTAAGGTCAAGAGTAGTAAATACTTTTGCAGAATGCAACTGATCAATAATGTCATCAATTACTGGGAGGGGAAAACGTTGTTTATGTGTTTTAGAATTTAACTTCCTATAGTCAACACACAATCTATATGAACCATCTTTCTTTTTTACTAGGATAATAGGTGATGAAAAATTACTAGTGCTTTTACGAATAATTCCTTTTTCGAGCCACTCAGAAATTTGTTTTTCGACGAAGTTTTTCTCTATTTGCGCCAAGCGCCTGGGAGGACAAGTAACAGGTTCTTCGTTTTCCAGATGAATTGATAATTTATCAGTTGTCTTTATTTTTTTAGGAGAATAATTTTGAATAAGTTCTGAAATTTTTGAACGTATTGTTTCATCGGTAATATGAGATAAATCAAGATTAAGATCGTCTAACACATGAGCAATATTAATCAAAAAATTATTGGACGTGTCGTCATTTTTCTCGATTTTTTGCATCGAAATATTATTTCCAGAAATTGTTAAAATACTTTGTTGAATGATATCTGTACCAATAATAAGATCAAAAGATATGGAATAATCTGGGACTACATAAACATTAGTTGTATAATTAAAATCATCTATCATAATGTAAGTAGAGAAAAAACCTAGGGGTTTGATTATAGTATTTCCTAATCCAGTTAATCTGATAGTTGAATGTTCAAGGTTCGAAATTGTAGGGAGTTTGCGATAAATACTTTCCTTTAGTAAACTTCTTTCACTACCTGTGTCTACCAATGATGTAACATTTACAGACGAAATAATGACTTGTTTGGTCATGAAAGTGTTCGACGTGACAGTGGAAACATTGGAGGGTTCTGACTTAACTCTAGGCCTCCTTGGTTGATCACATTGAGCCGATTTATGGCCAAAATTCGAACAATTAAAACAACGAGGGCCTTTATCTTTATGTCTGCATTGGCTACTTTTATGATTCGACAAACCACAATTAAAGCAAAAAAGATCAGATTTTGGTCGAAAGGATTTCTCTTTCATTGGCATTTCAGGTTTGACTTTACGAAATTTAGTGTTCTCAAAGTCATGTCGAATTTTGTCATAAATTTGAGCTTTTGCTTGAATTCTACAATGGATTGGCATCCATATAACATTGATTTTCTGAAAACGGGGTCGGGTATGCCGTTTATGATGTATTGCATTAATGCGGAATCCTCGATTTTACCACGCGAGCATATTTGTTTCATGATAAGAAAATATTCTTCTATTGATTCATTTTCTTGCAATTTTCGTTTATTTAATATATCATGTAACTCGGCAGAATTATAAGTGGTACTAAATTCTGATATTAAGAGTTGTTTAAGTTTGTCATATGAATTAATATGAAATTCTGTTTGTGCTAATAACTGGGCTTTTCCTCGTAATGATCTTTTACAAAATATGAATTTATGAAAGTCAGATAAATTAAACATATTAGTAACATCCTCAAAATTATTAAACCATACCTGTATATCACTAAAAGAACTACCATCGAAAGGAGGTATTACACTTTCAATATCAGTAAAATTCATAGACGATGGCATAAAACTTTGAACTGGAAATTGCTGTTGTTTGTCAAAATTTGATAATTGAGTGTTATTACTTGAAGTCATATTATTTGAAGGCAGTTCGGGTTCCGAGTCGGTGTCACTTTCATTTTGTATAATATTATTTTGTAGTAAGGTCAAGTCTGAAAGGTATGTCACTAATCGGGTTGCGAGATCGTTTAAAGATCCCTCATTATCAATACAAAGTAGATTGCACACTGTAATCAGATCATTTAATGAAAAATCAGTTTGAACTTTAGTTATTTTATTTTTGAATTCGGTGCTGTCGGTTTAAAAACCGAAACCAGTAAAATCACGTATTCTCTTTCTATTAGAGCGATCACCGTCAGCATCAAATAGGAATTTATGCAGCAATTTAATTTTATGCGGTCGTTCGTTTTTAAACGCAACTTCCAGTTCTGGTATTTCAACTAACTTCATAATAAAATAATAATAAAGAACTCACCGTTAGAATAATATCCGGCTTGAATATGTAGTATGAATAACTCTAATTAATCATATTGGTGGGTTAACTGTCACTTCTGACGCCAATTTATGGGGGCGAGACTCCATACATAACTCACAACTCACTTTTAGGACGAGCAATGACATTTATTGGGACGAATACACAACAAAAAATACAGATATAAACACTCTTCTCGTTCTTTAATTAGCTTAAAGTCTATAATTCAGGACGTCGTTGAATATATTTCTGAGATTTTCTTACGTCGTGTAAATATTCAATCTTATTTCTCCGAAATATGTTCTGTTCCTTTTTTAACAAAACCTTCCGTCGTCGAACTCATTTCGTTCTCTTTACTTCTTCTGTATTTCCACTTCACACAGCTTCGTTAAGGCTCGTTTCCTTTTTAATCTCGAAGCGGAAAATACGGAGACACTCAGTCTAATGCAGGTGTTGCTTGCGAAATCTCCACAATACTACCGATTTTCATATTTTTGTATACAGTAGTTTTTCATAACAGTTTACACAGTTAAAATAAATTAAACAGTTAAACGCTAATTTTTTAGGATACTGTAAGAATTTTTTCCGTTATATAAGATTTGCTATGCAGAATTACACGTTTTAGAAGTAAAATACTATTTAAAAAAAAATCTCTCTGTCTATCTCTATATAATAAAACACAGTGTAACGAATCCGGGTCGCACTCATCTCGGGAAAAGAAAAAAAAAAAGCATCGCGGCCATGTTAGACTTAAGCATCCCGATGCCGTATTATAAGCCAACAGCTTTAATCTACGTTGTATCATCATATCTTTTCTTCTACATTTTCTCTAAAACCTTCAAAAACTATACAATTACAATGTTTTAAGTTCTAAATTAAAATTAACGAGCTGCCAACAGCAGATTACAGGTGTAAACAAACTAAACAAATGAATACTGTTGCCATTCGGAAACACAAAAATCCAAATCTAGAAACAAATGAACGACTCTTTGAGCGGTTCATTAAAAAAATATGATTAATACCCGATTCTGCAATATTTGTAAAAGCATATTAAAGCCTTCAAATATTTTTAAATGCATTTTCACTTTTGTTTACGTTTATAAGCAGTATGGCAAAAAGGGGAGGGGGATTATAAGTTCAATTAAGTGTGTTTCTGTGAAATATTTTGAACTGGATAACGTTTTGTTGCTATATATTGTTTTGGAGCCATCTTCCGGGATTTAATATAAAAAGAAGCTTTCAGTTGAAATCGTACCTTTTTATGCATTTTATCAGCTTTGCATTGCAAATAAAATGGTTACTTCTTACCAATTCTTATTGTAATTAAAATATAGGGGATATATATGTCGTAGGCTAATTGAGAAATCCGGCTCTTTGCAAACAGCCTAGGCTGTTTGCAAAGAGCCGGGCTAATTGAAGAATCATCTCTCTTTTTCCAATTAGCCTGATATTTTTCAGGCTTATTGCAAACAGCCTAGACACAGTTAGGCTAATTGAAAAATGACCACTTATTTCCCAATCGGAATGCTTTTTTAGGCTTAGTTACCGATAACCCGACCCGAACCCGAAAAATAAATTACAACAGACCGTACTCCGATCCGAGCAAGACAAAATAATTTCAGTCTACATGCAACCCGACCCGAACCTAAAAATTCCATTTAAAAAAACCCGGAATCTGAACCGAACCAAATCTGAACCCGATAAAAATATTCGAATAAACCATAACCGATCCGAGCAAGTCAAAATAATTTCTGAGGACATACAAGCCGACCCGAACCTAAAAATTCTATTTGAAAAAAAGCCAGAATTTGAACCCGACAAAAATATTCCAATGAACCATAACCGTTCCGTTCAAGACAAAATCATTTCTGAAGACATGCGACCCAACCAGAACCTAAAAATTCAATTTGAGAAAAACTCCGAAATCTGACGCGAACCAAATCTGAACCCGACAAAATTATTCCAAAGAACCATAAACGGATCCGAGCAACGCAAAATAATTTCCGTGGACATGTTACCCGACACGAACCTAAAACTTCCATTTGAAGAAAACTCGGAATCTGAACCGAACCAAATCTGAACTCGACAAAAATATTCCAATAAACCATAATTGACCCCAGCAAGACAAAATAATTTCGGAGGACATGCAACCCGACCCGAACCTAAAAATTCTAATTGAAAAAAAAACCGGAATCTGAACCCGACAAAAATATTCCAATGAACCATAACCGATCCGAGCAAGACAAAATAATTTCTTAGGGCATACAACCAAACCAAAACCTAAAATTTCAATTTGAAAAAACACCTAAATCTGACTTGAACCAAATCTGAACCCCAAAAAATTATTCCAAAGAAACATAAACGGATACGAGCAACACAAATTAATTTCTTTGGACATGTTACCCGACACGAACCTAAAAATTCCATTTGAAAAAAAACTCAGAATCTGAACCGAACCAAATCTGAACCCGATAAAAATATTCCAATGAACCATAACCGATCCGAGGAAGAAAAAATAATTTCTGAGGACATACAACCAAACCAGAACCTAAAAATTCAATTTGAAAAAAAAACCCCTAAATCTGACTTGAACCAAATCTGAACCCGATAAAATTATTCCAAAGAAACATAAACGGATCCGAGCAAAACAAAATAATTTCCGTGGACATGTTATCCGACGTGAACCTCAAAATTCCATTTGAAAATAAATCGAAATCTGACCCGAACCAGATCTGGACCCGCTAAAAATTTTCCATTGAACCATAACCCGATCCGAGTAAGACAAAATAATTTCTGTCAACAGACAACCCAATCCGAGCAAGACAAAATAATTTCTGTCAACAGACAACCCAATCCGAGCAAGACAAAACTATGTCCATGGACACGCACCCCAACCGGAACCTAAAATTTCTTCGAAAAAAAACCCGGCATTTGAACCCGTCAAAAATATTCCATAGATCAATAATCCTATACGAGCAAGACAAAATAATTTCCGTGGACACGCACCCCGAGCCGAACTAAAAATTCCATTTGAAAAAACCCGAATCAAATCTGAACCCGACAAAAATATTCCAAAGAACCATAACCGGATCGGAGCAAGGCAAATTAATTTTCGTGGACACGCAACACTACCAGAATCTAAAAATTCCATTTGAAGTCAACCTGCAAACCGACCCGAACCAAATTTTAACCCGACAAAAATATTCCAACGAACCATAACTCGATCCGAGCAAGACAAAATAATTTCTGTCGACAGGCAACCCGATTCGAACCTGAAAGTTCTAGTTAAACTCAATCCGAAATTCGACCCGAACGCGGCTTATGGAAGGTTTTCGGGTTGACTTCAAATGAAACTTTTAGGTTCGAATCCGGTTGTATGTCGAAGGAAATTATATTGTCTTTCTGGGATCGGGTTAGGGTTCTTTGAAATATGTTTGTCGTGTTTCGATCGGCTTCGTGTCGGGTTTCAGGTTGACTTCCAATGGAATTTTTAGATTCTGGTCGTACTGCGTGTACGCGAAAAATAATTTGCATTGCTCGGATCGGGGTATACGGCCTGTTGTATTTTAATTTCGGGTTCTGGTCAGGTTTCGGGTTAACTTCAAGTAGAACTTTCGGGTTCGGATCGGGTTTCATGCCGACTGAAATTATTTTGTCTTGCTCGGATCCGGTTATGGTTCTTTGGAATATTTTTGACGGATTCAGATTTGGTTCGGTTCAGATTTCGGGGATTTTCTAATGGGATTTTTAGGTTCGGGTCGGGTTGCGTGTCCACGAAAATTATTTTTTCTTTCTCGGATCTGGTTATGGTTTTGGGGATATTTTTGTTGGATTCAGATTTGGTTCGGGTCAGATTTCAGGGTTTGTTCAAATGGAATTTTTAGGTTCGGGTCCGGTTGCGTGTCCACGGAAATTACTGTCTTGCTCGGATCGGGTTATGGTTCATTAGAATATTTTTGTCGGTTATCATATTTGGTTCGGGTCATATTTCGCGTTTTTTTAACAAAATTTTTAGGTTCGGATCGGGTTGCGTGTCCATGGAAGTTATTTTGTCTTTCTCCGATCGAATATGGTTCTTTGGATTATTTTTGTCGGGTTCAGATTTGATTCGCGTCAGATTTCGGGTTTTTTTTCAAATAGAATTTTTAGGTTCGAGTCGGGTTGCGTGACCACGGAAATAATTCTGCCTTGCTTGGATCCGGTAATGGTTCTTTGGAATAATTTTGTCGGGTTCAGATTTGGTTCGCGACAGATTTCGGTTTTTTTTTAAACTGAATTTTTAGGTTCTGGTTGTGTTGCATGTCCTCAGAAATGATTTTGTCTTGCTCGGATCGGTTATGGTTCATTGGTATATTTTTGTCGGGTTCAGATTCCATTTTTTTTCAAATAGAATTTTTAGGTTCGGATCGGGTTGCATGTCCTCAGAAATCAATTTGTCTTGCTCGGATCGGTTACGGTTCATTGGAATATTGTTGTCGGGTTCAGATTTGGTTCGGTTCAGATTCCGGGTTTTTTTTTTAATGGAATTTTTAGGTTCGAGTCGGGTTGCGTGCAGACTGAAATTATTTGTCTTGCTCAGATCGAAATACGGTCTGTTGTAATTTATTTTTCGGGTTCGGGTCGAGTTATGGGTTAATAAGCGTAAAAAATCATCGTGATTGGGATATAAGTGGTCATTTTTCAATTAGCCTAACGGTGTCTAGGCTCTTTGCAATAAGCCTGAAAAATATCAGGCTAATTGGAAAAAGAAAGACGATTCTCCAATTAGCCCGGCTCTTTGCAAACAGCCTAGGCTGTTTGCAAAGAGCCTGATTTCTCAATTAGCCTACGGCTCTTTGCAAACAGCCTAGGCTCTTTGCAAAGAGCCTGATTTCTCAATTAGCCTACAACATATACTATACCTTTATAACATAGCAAGTTTATAGAAGAAAGAAAATCATATTATTGTAATTAATAATTGCAAATTTGCAATATGAAATTTACTTTGAAAAATGATGTAGATTAAAATTATTAAAAATTTGCTGTTTAGTGCGCTACAGAATAATTCAAAATTAGTTTCTGAGTAGTAAAATAATTTGTAAGTCACAAAATTAATATCAGGTAAAGAATAATATATAAAAATAGTCTTCTACTCAGTAATATGAATTTTCAAATATACTTTATAACAAGTTTTATAGAATTAGACATATTTCCCCCTATAACATATATATATATATTGGTTACAAATGCAATGCAATTTTTATGCTGTAATATTTAAAATTTGGGATGTAATTCTTATATTTTCAAAGGAGGTATTTTTCAGTTTAAATTCCTGTTTTTGAAATTCTAGTTTACATAACATCTTTGTTCTTTTCGTAAGAAATTAAAGGATAATATTTTTTTAGTAACACTAGGGGGCTCGGCCCCCTACGAACTACGCTCGCCAACCCCCCCGTTCAGACACTGCAGTCTCTAAAAGCACGCTAATTTGATCGGCTTTAAAAAGATTTTGGAAGATTGAATTATAATTAAAAAAACAAAGGCGATCTCCCTATAAACGGGTTTCTATTCATTTCTCTTTGATTGGGGAATTTTACGGAAAAATCAGCTGCTGTTAAAAGATACAATGACATTTCAAAATCATCTAATATAAAATGAATAAAGTAAACAGAGTCTTTGTCTCCCGGTATTTTTTAACAAAGCGAAAAGAAAGCCCTTTTAAATAAGACATTTTAAATATATCGTTTTTAATCTGACGTAATTTTCACCAAACTTTTCTTTCCCTTTTTAATATTCACGTGAAAATACTTTTATTAGAAATGAAATATTATTTGCGCTGTCCAAAAAAAAATAGTTGAAAAGTTTATCTCAAAATATCAAGTAAATGTCTCGCGCTATTTTTAAATTTAAACTGTTTTGCAATATTATTTTTTGTTCATTTTACGTAATAAGTGTAATGTGACGTAATTTCTCCTATTTAAAACTTCTAACGCATGTTAATGAATTTATTATTTTACAATATCCTTTCTCTGTTAAAATTCACGTGTAATTATAGATGAAGTAATTTTCAATAAGTTCCTGCTTTTTATGCGTAATTATTTAATTCAAATTTGAAAGTTTTTTTTCTGTTTATAATAGTCACGTGTAAATAAATTTTTAATTTGAAGCGAACATTATTGTTTCCGTTGTTTATACAGTTGGCAACAGGTTAAATTAGTACAATTTTCTGAAATAAGTAAAAAATATCTCTCGAAATGCTGAAAATTTGAATTTAAAATAGAAATGAAACCTCGAAAAGTGAGTCAAATTAAAAAAATAAATTAATTCTGCACACCGTGAAATTATAACGTATAAAATGATCTAAAAATTATTAAATTCCGATGTATAGTTTTTGCTCCTATAAAACTTTTTTAGTGGAACGATTTTGTCCAACTTTAGCATTAAATATCTCTCAAAATAATTCTTCGATTTGAAAACTGTCTGCATCAGCGTGTTTATCAAACATTTCTGTATAATACTACCAATTTTCATATTTTTGTATGCATTATTTTTCTTAATATTAACGAAGAAAGACCTCCGGTCACAAAAAAATCAAAACCGGCGGCGGCGACAGCGGTAGCTACTTTTTTTTAGAATAGAGAGAAAATACAAAAATCATAAAATGATGCATCATGTTTTTTTTTTTTTTCAGTCAGAAAAATATTTTTCTAAAGTACAATTTTCATGATTAAATAGCGGAAAATGTAGATATTTTGATAGAAGTTTGTTTTTTACTATGAACTTAAATTAAAAACAAGACCTATACTTTTGTCAACGAGCAGTTTTTCTTATTTTCATTCAAATGCATTAATCATATGGAAATTTTTGAAACTGAGAAAGAAAATAATAAATTACTTAATGGCATTTGATGCTGCCATCTATAACCAAAACTTGAAACTACACCCAAATCACGTGATGCTTAAGCTGGGAGCATCAGCGCCGTGAACCGAGTATTATTTTTGGGTACAAGTCCTGTGATTGAAAACCCATCTTCATTGTTCTCCTCTATGTTCTATCTTCATGATCTTTCGTTCACATACCGTCCTTTTTGACGGGGTTATATACTAGTCTATATTAGAAAGCAGAAATGTGTCCGTGTATAATGCTGACATCATTTTGACGGTGGCAACACCAGACGATTAAATTTAGCTTTTAGTGCAATTTTTTAAACTTGTAAATATCGCATATTTTCTATTTTTTGGCCGTTGAATGGGGAGGGGGGGGGGATGTACTTAGAAATGCAATTTCTTTAAAAACTGTATTGTAATTTATTTGAAAACTTTATCGCGATTTACTCATTTTTTATGACTTTAAAAATAACTTTTAAGCAGGATTTTTTTTAAATCTATCTAAAGATGATTATGAAAGATAAATCCGTTTGCCCTTAAATTAATATAAATCGTTCAGCATTTTTTTTTCCGGCTGATATCCCATAAAGAAATTAAAACTTCATCAATAAAATACTATAAATAGAAATCTAACAAACATATAATCGAACTACCCGCTTAAGGGGGCTGGTCAGTCAACTTTGGAATTCTCCTCCGTAATGTTAAGTCTATGGACTTTTGATGCATTCGTATATTTAAAATATCTTCTCTGGAAATTCATATTTTTAACTTCTTTTTTCTGTGAACTCTTCTTAAAGGATGTCTCTTTTTTTCTTAGTTTTCAAAATATTTCTAAAATCTATGCTGGATTTAATATTTTATGTGTTAAAAGCGAGCGAACTGTGAATAAGATTTTAACACTTCCTATAAAATTAAGCCTATTCTTTAGAAATATTTTGAGAACTAAGAAAAATAGAGATATCTTTTCGGAAGTGCACACAAAAAATAAAAGTTAAAAATATTAATTTCCCTAGGAGATATTTTAAATATACGAATTCATCAAATGCCCATAGACTTCACATTAGTGAGGGGAAATCGTAAGCTGAGTGACCAGCTCCCTTAAACAACTGAAATGATCAGAATTCAAATGGACCGCTGTAAGTAACGAAATCTTTCGAGATTTCTTCGGTTATTAACTCATACTAAATTATCGCTTTTAATAAATTTCAAAATTTTATTTGAATACAAAATTGATGCATTTGAATTAAAAATGCTTTTTGGTGTTGTTAGTAGGCAATCTAAAAAAGTATATTAATATAAACAAGTCGGAAATTGTACGTCAAACGTGGAAAGTGAGGTGCGTTCGTACTATAACTAGCTTTATAAATATTCAGATATTGGCGCAATAGCTGTAACACTTTTATTCAAAAGTGCATGAATACAAAAATTATTACGATTATGGGTCGATATCACAAAATACGAAAATTGCACTCCGCACAATAACATTTCTATTTAATGTTATATAATGCATTTTTTTTTTTTTTTTTTTTTTTTTTTTTTTTTTTTTTTAACATTCTAATAAAAAATATTCTTAGAAGTATTTTCAAGAGATATTATATTCATAATAACTCAAAAATAAAGCAATTTCAAATTCCGAAAAGCTGACTTAAAATTTCAGATTGTCATTTTCCTGGTATGTCACACTGTGATGTGTGCAAAGTAAAAGGTTTCCTGCTATTATGTACGGATATCTTTTTCTAGTTTTAGGTAGCTTTCTTTACAAAAAGCTACCTATTGCAGCCGTTCGGAGGAAAGCGATTTCAAAAAATTTTGGCATATTTTCATCGATCATGACCCCCAGACCCCGAAACCACCCTCCGTTCAAAATTGATATATATATATATATATATATATATATATATATATATATATATATATATATATATATATATATATATATATATATATATATGACATATGTCACACTGTAACTCTCGTATTTATGAACCGATTTGGATGTAATTCGGTGTGTACATAGTACATACCAATGTCTCGACCGAGTTCGTTGGCCAGCTTCATCCGCCATTTTGTTTCAAAATGGTGGCCATTTAAAAATTTTAAAAAAATTTAAAATTTGAAATGTGGTACCAAAAAATTAAAAATGGAAAAATATTTTTTTCATATGTATTTGACCTTTATACAAAGACTCCGTAGCAGTTTTTGTTTCGTCTATATATTAAAAAATGGCTGAGTTATAGCATTTTGAATTTCTAGCGAAGCTGACATTTTGAAACGTCCTGAATTTTGTCACGCGATAAAAGGCGTATTTATGAACCGATTTGGATGTAACTTCATTTATACATAGTACAGACCAATGTCTCAACCGAGTTTGTTGGCCAGCTTCATCCGCCATTTTGTTTAAAAATGGCGGCCATTTAAAATTTTAAGAAAAATTTCAATTTGAAATGTGGTACCAAAAAATTGAAAATTGAAAAAATATTTTTTTCTTTTGTGTTTGACCTGGATAAAAAGATTCGGGGGCAGTTTTTGTTTCGTCTATATCTTAAAAAATGGCTGAGTTATAGCATTTTGAATTTCTAGTGTGGCTGACATTTTGAAACGCCCTGATTTTTGCCACGTGATAACAGACGTATTTATGAACCGATTTGATGTACCTTGGTGTGTATATAGTACATACAAATAACTCAACCGAGTTCGTTGGCCAGCTTCATCCGCCATCTTGTTTCAAAATGGCGGCCATTTAAAAGAAATTAAAAAAAAAATTAAATTTAAAATGAGATACTAAAAAATTGGAAAATGAAAAAGAGTTTTTTTGTATGTATTTGACCTTAATACAAAGATTCCGGAACAGGTTTTGTTTCGTCTATATCTAAAAAATTGGCTGAGTTATAACATTTTGAATTTCTATTGTGGCTGACATTTTAAAACGATCTGATTTTTGTCACGCGATAACAGGCGTATTTATGAACCGATTTGAATGTAACTTGGTCTGTACATAGTACACACCAATGCCTCGACCGAGTTCGTTGCCCGGCTTCCTTCGCCATCTTGTTTCAAAAGTGTTGCCATTTAAAAAAATGTACTTTAACATTTAAAATGAGGTATTAAAAAATTGGAAAATGAAAAAGATTTTTTTATGTGTTTGGCCTTGATACAAAGATTCTGGAGCAGTTTTTGTTTCTGAAAATTTGTTCTTTTGTTTATATCTTAAAAAGTGGTTGAATTATAGCACTTTGAATTTCTATCATGGCTAACACTTTGAAACGATCTTGTTTTTGTCTCGCGATACCACACGTATTCGCCTATTTCGATGGAAGAAGGCATGTGGATAGTATACATCAATATCTCGACCAAGTTCGCTGGCCAGCTTCATCAGCCATCTTGTTTCAAAATGGCGGCCATTAAATTAAAAAATATATATTTTTTAAGTGAGGTGCAAAAATATTAGAAATTGAAAAAATTTCTAATTGGTTTCTTTCTTAAGTATTTGAACTTGATATAAGGATTCAGGAGCATTTTTTGTTTGTCTTTATCTTAAAAAGTGGCTCAGATATAGCAGTTTCAATTTCTAACGTGGGTGACATTTTGAAAAATCTGATTTTTTGCCTGCGACAGCACTCGTATATATCAACCGATTCCGATGTGAGTGAGCATGTGCACAGCAATTACTCAGTTCTCGACCAAGTTCACTGGTTAGCCTCATCCACCGTGTTGTCTTAAAATGGCAGGCACTTTAAGAAATCGCCGAATTTGGCAGCCAAATATAAGTTACTTTAAATAAAAGCAGCTTGGATAAAGCTGACTAATTTCGCGAAATTCTCATTCATAATAATTTAGTATTGATAAAAATTAGTATTGAATCTCCTACACTCGGTTTCCACTTAATTGAGCTTCGTGTGTTTGAATAATATAAGTTGGCTTTTTTTAAATAAGGAATATGAAAGCTACCTCTTCCTCCCGGCACTGGCCGGAAGGACTTTTTTAGGTAGCTTTCATTACAAAAAGCTACCTATTGCAGCCGTTCGGAGGAAAGCGATTTCAAAAAATTTTGGTATATTTTCATCGATCATGACCCCCAGACCCCGAAACGACCCTCCGTTCAAAAGTTGATATATATATATATATATATATAAATATATATATATATATATCTGACCTTTGTCATACTGTAACTCTCGAAATTTTGAACCGATTTAGATGTAATTCGGTATGCACATAGTACATACCAATGTCTCGACCGCGTTCGTTGGCCAGCTTCATCCGCCATTTTGTTTCAAAATGGCGGCCATTTAAAATTTTCTTAAAAATTTTAAATTTGAAATGTGGTACCAAAGAATTGAAAATGGAAAAATATTTTTTTCTTATGTATTTGACCTTTATACAAAGATTCCGGAGCAGTTTTTGTTTCGTCTATATCTTAAAAAATAGCTGAGTTATAGCATTTTGAATTTCTAGCGTGGCTGACATTTTGAAACGTCCTGAAATTTGTCACGGGACAAAAGGCGTATTTTTGAACCGATTTAGATGTAACTTCGTTTGTACATAGTACATACCAATGTCTCGACCGAGTTCGTTGGCCAGCTTCATCCGCCATCTTGTTTAAAAATGGCAGCCATTTAAATTTTTAAGAAAAATTTAAATTTGAAATGTGGTACCAAAAAATTGAAAATTGAAAAAATATTTTTTTTTATGTATTTGACCTTGATACAAAAATTCGGGAGCAGTTTTTGTTTCGTCTATATCTCAAAAAATGGCTGAGTTATAGCATTTTGAATTTCTAGCGTGGCTGACATTTTGAAACGTCCTGATATTTGTCACGTGATAACAGGCGTATTTATGAACCGATTTGGATGTACTTTGGTGTGTACATAGTACATACAAATATCTCGACCGAGTTCGTTGGCCAGCTTCATTCGCCATCTTGTTTCAAAATGGCGGCCATTTAAAAAAAATTTAAAAATTTAAAATTTAAAATGAGATACCAAAATATTGAAAAATGAAAAAGATTTTTTTTTTGTATGTGTTTGACCTTAATTCAAAGATCCCGGAACAGTTTTTGTTTCGTCTATATCTAAAAAAATGGCTGAGTTATAGCGTTTTGAATTTCTATTGTGGCTGACATTTTAAAACGACCTGATTTTTGTCACGCGATAACAAGCGTATTTATGAACCGATTTGGATGATACTTGGTCTGTACATAGTACATACCAATGTCTCGACCGAGTTCGTTGGCCAGCTTCATTCGCCATCTTGTTTCAAAAGGGTTGCTATTTAAAAAGAATTAAATTTAAAACATAAAATGAGGTATTAAAAAATTGGAAAATGAAAAAGATTTTTTTATGTGTTTGACCTTAATACAAAGATTCCGGAGCAGATTTTGTTTCTGAAAATTTGTTCTTTTGTTCGTATCTTAAAAAATGGTTGAATTATAGCACTTTGAATTTCTAGTATGGCTAACATTTTGAAACGATCTTGTATTTGTCACGCGATAACACACGTATTCGCCTATTTCCATGTGAGAAAGCATGTGGATAGTATACATCAACATCTCAGCCAAATATAAGTTACTTTAAATAAAAGCAGCTTGGATAAAGCTGACTAATTTCGTGAAATTCTCATTCATAAGGATTTAGTATTGATAAAAATTAGTATTGAATCTCCTATATTCGGTTTCCACTAAATTGAACTTCGTGTGCTTGAATAATATAAGTTGGCTTTTTTAAAATAAGGTATTTGAAAGCTACCTCTTCCTCCCGGCACTGGCCGGAAGGACTTTTTTAAATTTCTAATTAATAATTATACCTTATGTAACACATATATGTGGAAGGTAACAAGTTCTGTATTTTACAAATAATTTTCCATAATTAAAATGTGATTGTCACTGAAAATGAATGTCATTGTCCTGGCCTGCTCATTTTAATTCTTTATGAGGTATAAAGTTGACGCTGCAGAGTAATTCTTCTTGTTCTTGACATAGTTCAAGTCAGAAGTAGGAAAATCATTGCTACCAGCAAGATCTTTTAGATATTTCTTTGAAAATAATGTGTTTAAAGGCTTTGAAAAAATTGAGTAGACTTTTATTATGTCATTTTCCTGGCTTCTATAAATTACAAATAAAACGGAACATTACATTGAATTTGAGGTACTAAAGAGGAAACATGTTCCTTTAAACAAAAGTAAAATGTTAGATCTAAAAATAAAAAAAAACGAGAATGTGAAAAATGTTTTAGAATGAAATTGTCATTATCCTGGCATACATGTGCCAAGAAAATAACATATAATTATAATTACATAAAAATGAACTTAAGCTCCTCAAACTTTAACAATTTTACGTATAAATTACTTTATTCGTCTGTTCAAACAACATTAAAAAAAAAATCAAATATTTTGAAGTGATTTAAATTTTCAAAATTTTTGTTTTCAAAATCTCACATTTTGTGATATTCACCCTTATATATGTGTCGTCTAGTTGCAAAACCGGCCAACTCCTCAAAATTGGAAAATGTGTTTTTTCAGTTTTTAAAGTTCTAAATAAACGTTTCTACCATCTGGAAACAACAAACCATGCCAAAGCCGGTCAAATATACTGTCCTAATGGCTAAAAAACTGAAGAGTTTTGGTACCAATCTTATTTTGGCTAAGTGTTACAAAAAAGGCAGCTTTCCCCCAAAATTTTATTTTTTGGAGATGGCCGGTTTTGCAACTAGACGACACTTATATTAAAATCAGTAATACAGAACTAATAGGACTCCATCTTAAATAGGACGCAATCACCATGGCTACCTAGAATCATTACCTATCAGGGGATATCATTGAATTAATTACGTATGATAGGATTTAATAGAATAAAGAAAACTTTTATTAATATCTTTTTAAGATTTGGTTCGATTTTCCTAAACTTTGAAATGATTCGACAAAATTATGCAACGATTATACCTGCATATTAAATTTAAAATCATTCGGTTGGGTAGTTTTTGAACTGTTATATGCGGACAGACGGACAGACAGACGGGCGAACAAGACGACGACTATAGATGCTACGTATTTATATAATTACGAACGCACATAAAAATAGTTTTCCCTTATGTAACCCAGGAGATCAGGATTGGATCCCCCAGTTCTAATAATAATTTAAAAAAATAAGCATCAAGCGTAGATTATGAAACACTTTCCAACACATTCAGAACACTGTAACAAAAAATCAACATTTAATAAGGTGAAAAAGATAATTAAGTAAACAATTTGTAAAACGCATAAAACATTTGAAAACCCAATTTCAACAATTACTATCTACAGTCAGAAAAATATTCGATTTTTTTTTCTTTCTTTGCAGCCTTGTATATAATCTATAGATTTGTATACAGGGTGTCCACTCTCAACGGTGTCCAATAGCTAATTCCTAAACTGTTTGTCATAGACATATAGTTCCAATTACAAAAATGTATTAAATGAGGTAAAGAAATATTTTAAAAGCAATTTGGGTCAATAAAAACATTTCTTAGAAAAAATACGAAATTTAAATTTTTATACGGTTCCCCGGTCCTATAAGTTATATTTAGAAAAATTTTCCTGTTACACTGACAAGTAAGACAAAAAAAGTCCCGTTGTTTTACGATTAAAATTGACCGAGTAATAACTGTTTAAAGTTGGAGCGCATTTTTTGCTGCATATTAGGGGTCGCATTCACAAATTTAGTAGAAATATAATTTCGTCAGATATATTAGAAAAATTGTTGAGAGGAAAATTATCATTGCAATAGAAATTTGAAATCCTTAATCATTCTGACATATTAATGCAAAATGTACAATTTGTAATAAACATATAAGAAGAAGAAAAAAAAAACAGAATTTTTGTTAACTACAATGGCGAAAATTAACAGTTTTAGCTTTTGATAATTGATTCTTATGTATTCTGTAACCACTGAATCCGAAATTGACCTTCATTTTTTATCATCACGTAACGATTTTTTGCAAATCGTAAATTTTAAAGTTAAAAAAAGAAAACGTAGTGTGTTTTTAATTTTGATAATTGATTTTTATGTATTCTTTACCGCTGAATCCGTAAATGGCCTTCATTTTTAACCATCACGTCAGGATTTTTCGTAAATTGTAAATTTCAAACTTAATATTGAACCTCCTTCCTCACCTCATCGGAGCCCTCAGCTGTTTAGCTGTAAGAATCCCAGTATATCCCAAAAAATTTAATAAATTATTGGATTAAATAAAATAAAATTAAATAAAATTAAATAAAAAAAGTTTTATATCTTTTTTATAGTATCAGATTTTCGCTATATTTTAACTTTGACATTTACGATTTGCAAAAAAATTCTAAAGTGATGGTTAATAATGAAGGTCATTTTCAGATTCAGTGCTAAAAAGTGCATAAAAATCAATTATCAAAAGTAAAAAAATACAGTCATCTCCTGTATTTTATAACGTCCGATTTTTGTTATTTTTTAATTTTGACAATTTATGAATTGCGAAAAATCCTGACATGATGGTTAAAAATTAAGGTAATTTTCGGATTCAGTGCTAAAAAATACATAAAAGTTAAAAACACAACCATCGCAGTCTTGTGTTATCTAATTTAAAACTTTTTCTTAAAATTCTTGGCGGTAATCTATCCGAAATTTTTTGTGTTATCCTGTAAAATAAGTATAAATGGTAATCATGGAAAATCATAATATTAGATTGTCATCGGATTTACGTCAGTATGTAAAATTTAATTCCGATCGGATATTTGAAAGTGAGTTAAAGTTCGAGTACAAATTTTGAACAGGAAAAACATACATACGATCGTTGAAGTTGAATAAAAACTTATAAAAATAACATAACTTTTGTTATATGAAACCCTGAAAAGAAACAGTCTCAAAGCCTTACAAAATAAAACATACGTTAAAATACAATTATTTTAGCCAATCTGAAACTTAATAAAAGTTAATCGTAATGCTTGTACGATTTTTTTTCAAAGCTCAGATGCACATGAAATAAGTTCTTCGAATACTTTAAACACTTGGTATATGACCCCTCAAAGCATGGCAGAACTCATCTGTGTCCATATGCAGAAAAGTGGTATAAGTCATTCATTTTTAAATTTCATAACTCGGTCAGTTTTAGTGTTATATGAATGGAACTTTTTTGTCTTATTTGTCAGCGTAGTAGGAAAATTTTACTAAATATAACTTATAGGACCGGGGGACCGCATAAAAATTTAAATTTCGTAATTTTTAAAGAATTGTTTTTATTGATCCAAATTGCTTTTAAAATATTTCTTTACCTCATTTAAGGCTGTTCTCAAATTCAGAGGGTCAACTTTCTGACATAAGTTTTAATTCATTTTTGTTCGGAAACGCATGAAACTACAACGTTTTGTTATTCAGTAGCTATGTCATCAAATTGTTTTTTCCATTTTCTTGTAAACGCAATAGATCTTTCAGAAAATACTGTCAAAGTTGGCATTTTGAACCGGACTTCCGAAAGAAAGAAGAAAATCTAGTCAGTAAGGGGAGAAAAATGCCGTGTCACGTGATCATAATCGCTTCTAACTCAATAGGTAATTGATGGATCAAAAAATGGAAAACACAGTTCGATTCCAAATCGTTTCCATGGTCAGGCTTTCCAATTTTATATCTTTCCGTTTAAAAATGAATTTGTAAATGCGTCAAAACGTTTTGCGCTTGTTGAGCAAAGCAGCCTTAAAACATTTTTGTAATTGGAACTATATGTCTATGACTAACGGTTTAGGAATTAGCCGTTGAGAGTGGACACCCTGTATAATAGTATGCTAAAATTTAGTTCAGTTAGGAAACGCATAACACAGTGGAAAATTCCCTTTCAGCAATTTCTGTCTATAAACAAAAATGTTTTCGAATTCTTTTGTGCAACAGTGTACAGTTAAACCTCTCTAAAGCGACCACGTTCCGTTCCAATAAAAATTGCTCGCTCCCAGAGGTGGTCAATGGAGGTGATGTTTAAATCTGGATTTTAACTGTTGAAAAAGGGTAACAATTAATGTTACTAAAATTTATTTATCACATTAGGAAATATTCCACATTCCAATAAAAATTGGTCGCTCCGAGAGGTGGTTTCTTAATGGAGGTGATGTTTAAATCTAGATTTTAATTGTTGAAAAAAGGTAACAATTAATGTTACTAAAATTTATTTATCACATTAGGAAAAAATATGAAAATTTAAGTATCAAAACAAAAGTTAGTTACATAAGTTAATTACTGCAGAGTTTAAAAAATGAATAGGTTGACGTTTGCTTTGATTTTACGGTTTTATCTTTTATAACTTTTATTTCCAAGTCCTTTCGAAGTTCAGTAAATAAATGCAATTACTTTTGGACGGGAACAAATAATGACGATTTCATTAATTTATCTATTTCTTTGAGAGTTTCCTAACAAAATAGGGCAAGGGAGTTTATTGACCGTCATCCTTAATTTGTCATCAGAGTTAAATTCATTGCTTTAAAAGGCACAAAGGGGTTTAAACACTTAAAAGTTACTGTAATTTAAAAAAAAAAACCTAAACTTAGTTTAGAAGTTTGATGAATAATGCTCTCTCCGGAATTAATTGATCCGGAATTCTAATGAAACCTTCTTCAAGCGATCAGGAAAAAATGAAATTTGTTTCATTTTCTTCAAATAAATTGGTCGCTCATGGAGGGAGTTTACTGGTTTGGTCTCTGAATAGAAGTAAAATTAGTATTGAGCCTATGGGAATAAATTTCGTTCCATGAAAAATGGTCGTTCAGGGAGGTGGTCGCTTAATAGAGGTGTTCGCACAGGGATGTTTTACTGTATATAATCTATGGAATTCATACATGCCAAGTAATACGCAAAATATTAGTCAATTTTAAAAGCGCAGACCACAATTGAACACACACTTCCAGCAATCATTGCTCACAGACAGTATTGTAGCCAGATTTTTCTTTTTTTTTTTCTGTTTGTCCCTCTAAATGAATGATAAATGCTATGCA
This sequence comes from Maratus speciosus, assembly GCA_963932465.1. Lineage (NCBI taxonomy): Eukaryota > Metazoa > Arthropoda > Arachnida > Araneae > Salticidae > Maratus > Maratus speciosus. The sequence goes on along the minus strand of OZ010798.1, from coordinate 409,990,000 downwards.
CACACTATTCTATAATAAACATTTTGTAGTGTACCTCAGTGACGTTTACCAATTTCAGTATGTTTGAAATAGTGTAACATCATTAAAATGCATTGCAATCGATTCCCCCCCCCCCCCCCAATAGATCATAATGTAACGCATTTCTTTTGAATGCATCTGCAAATGAACAATAAATGCTACACATCTCATTTTTAATTCCGAACATAAACATCGATAATGTACATCAATTACACGGCAATCCGAGAATATTTACACGAGTTAGGAACGGGCAGAGAGAGGTCCAGGCAGATGGACAGAAGGCCAGACAAGCTGAATTCATGAATCCTTTTCAATTACTATAATGGAAATTGGAAAGCGTTAAAAGTTAACTAATATGATGTTGCTGCCGTAATTAAAGTTATTGTGACATTTTCCCTTTATCGAGTTACTGGAAAAACTATCGCATATAAAAACATGAAAACTAGTAGTTTTATACAAAAATGTATAATAAACACGGTGAAGCAGACAGTTTTTAAATCGAAGAATTATTTTAAGCGCTATCAATTTTGAAATCGGTTATGATAGTTCAGTTTAAAAAGTTTTATGAGATCAAAAACTATGCATAGCAGCTTAATCATCTTTTACAGGCACATACTTGACTAGATTGTCGTGTGCAGTGTGCAATCATTTTTAAAATTTGTTAATTTTTAAGTATTTTTTTTTGGGGGGGGGGGATATTTTATTCAAAATTTCATTATCTGAATAATTGTTTAATTCATAATTTGAAATTGCCGACTTTTCCCTACTGTAACCAAATTTTAAAAAGCCCGTAAATACACTATGCCCATAAATTTACAAATACTTTTCAATTGAAAAAGGAAACTTTTAAATAATTTATTTATTACGAGCGGAAAGCATATACTGGTGCAAATTACGTCATATTTAAAACGCTTTTCTTATAACATCTAAAAGAAAATTTTCTTCTAGACGTAATAAAAATCCGGGAGGCACCAGCACTTCATACAAGCTGATTTTCAAATGTGTAATTGCTTTTACTTAACCAATCACGGAAACAGCCGTCAGCTGTCGCGACAGCAGTGGATGTGGTCTTGAAAAACGAAAATGCCTCAATCAAATGGAAGTGAATGGCAACCAGTTTGCTAATGACCGTCACTGGTCGTGATAATAACAACCAATCTTCTTTAATCGGGTAATATTTTTTAAACAAAGCAAATTAGCGTGTTTTTAGAGCCTGAGGAGCCCGCATGGAAAAGGAGGATGGAGAGGGTAACACATAGCGGGCAGAACGCCACAGTTTTTCCTCTTTTTTTTTTTTTTTTTTTTTTTTTTTTTTTGTACATAAAAGATGTATTCAATAAATCCAGTTAGAAGAGTTTCTCTGCTATGCGTCGGTGTGGCAATCGGTTATGCACTGTTTAAATAGGTCTCGTCAACTGTGTATAAATGAGAGATCACTGCTTTAAAATTAGTATAAAATATCGGTAACATACGAGGCTTGCCTTTTATGTTTTTAGAAACGACCAATAGAAGGCGCTACTGAAACTTGTCTTCAGGATATTCGTAAAATTAACATTTTTTTTTTTTTTTTTTTTTTTTTTTTAAATCATGGAATCAGTGACATCATAGAAATTGTCTGCGTATTTTGTTTACAGTGAATGTTCTAAAGAAACAAGTGAGTGTTAAAAAAAATGAAAATAACTCGTGAAGGTTTCCGTTGGAGGATTTTTTATGATTTTAAGAAAATCCTCACTCAACAAGAAGGCTTTAGTATCGCTTCGTGAAACTTTAGGTTTGGGTGTTTCCAGATGGTCCGAATCCTACGAAAGTTGTTCGTTCACGAAACACTCCCAAGAACATGATTGCTGATTTCTACGGCCTTGCAGAATATATCGCAACCATTCTTTTAGAGGATCGAAAAGCTGTTAACTCTAAATGGTATACAGAAATTTGTTTGCCAAAAGTCATCAACGAAATTAGGAAAAAAAAAAACGCCGCATCATTTTTCATCACGACAACGCCAGTTCCCACACAGCACGTGACACAATTGATTATTTGAAGGATAAAAAGATCGAATTAATGTCTCTTTGCACATATTCTCCTGATTTGTCGCCTAGCGCCTTTTTCTTCTTCCCTTATGTCAAACAAAAAATGCGTGGGCAGCGATATTCAGAAGCTGTTGATGCCTTCCAAAACAATGTTTCTGAGATATCAACTTCAGAGTGGAAAAACTGTTTCAAGAATTGGTTTGAACGGTTGGAAAAGTGTATAAATCTTAAAGGCGAATATTTTGAAAAGCAATGAAACAGTTTGTTCCCAAAAAATTCTTTCTCTTCCTACTTTTTGTAGAAACTTAAAAGGCAACCCTCGTATATCTTCATCATTTTAATATAAAAATGTATGAAGGGATACAGGCAGTCTTTAATTTACATTGAAGTGATAATGATTGAAACTAAAATTTGCTACTTTTTTTACTATTCTCCAATAATGGATGATGCGCTATTATTACTCTTTTAAACCCTTTTTTCGATCAAATTAAAAGATAAATATTAAGCATTTTCAAACCATGTGCAAAATTTTTACTCAATGGAAATCTGCATAACAAATGCTTGTGATTATCTCTCTATTCTAAAAAAAAGTAACTACCGCTGTCACCGCCGCCGCCGGTTTTGAATTTTTTGTGACCGGAGGTCTTTCTTCGTTAATATTAAGAAAAATAATGCATACAAAAATATGAAAATCGGTGGTTTTATACAGAAAAGTTTGATAAACATGCTGATGCAGACAGTTTTCAAATCGAAGTATTATTTTAAGAGATATTTAATGCTAAAGTTGGACAAAATCGTTCCACTAAAAAAGTTTTATAGCAGCAAAAACTATACATGGCAGTGTAATCATTTTTAGATCATTTTATGCGTTAGAATTTGCCGGAGTGCAGATTGCATTAATTTTTTTATTTTGACTCATTTTTTCAGGTTTTATTTCCATTTTAAATTCAAATTTTCAGCATTTCTAGAGATATTTTTTACAGATTTCAGAAAATTGTACTAATTTAAACTGTTGCCAACTGTATAAAAAGCGCAAGCAATAATATTTGCTTCAAATTAAAAATTTATTTACACGTGACTATTATAAACAGGAAAAAAACTTTCAAATTAAAATTAAATAATTACGTATAAAAAGCAGGAATTTATTAAAAATTATGTCATAAAAAGTACACACGTGAATTTTAAAAGAGAAAGGATATTGTAAAATAATAAGTTCATTAACATGCGTTAGAAGTCGTAGGAGAAATTACGTCACATTATAGTTATTACATAAAATGAACACAAAATAATATTGCAAAAAAGTTTAAATTTAGAAATTGCGCTAGACATTTATTTAATATTTTGAGAGGATCTTTTCAACTATTTTTGTTAGAAAACGGCAAATAATATTTCATTTCTGACAAAAGTATCTTCACGTGAATATTTAAAAGAGAAAAAAATAGCTTGGTAAAAATTACGTTAGATTAAAAACGATTAATTTAAAATGTCTCATTTAAAAGAACTTTCTTTTCGCTTTGTTAAAAAATACCAGGAGACAAAGACTCTGTTTACTTAATTCCTTTTATATTAGCTTATTTTGAAATGTTGTTACACGTATCTACGTCATCAAGTTATTTTTATTCGACGTTTTATTTGTATTTTTATTAATGTTGTACGAATTTATTTGTTCTATTGTTATTTAAAATAAAAAATTATGTCAATTTGTATAATTTGGCGAGTGGTTTGGCGATTTATATAATTTGGCGAAATTCGTCGACGAGATAATCAAGCAGTACCGCAGCGGATTTGGCGTTAAAATTCCCCAATCAAAGACAAATGAATAGAAATTCGTTTATAGGGAGATCGCCACTGCTTTTTACATTATAATTCAATCTTTCGAAATATTTTTAAAGCCGATCAAATTAGCGTGCATTTAGAGTCTGCTGTGTCTGGGCGGGGGTTGGCGAGCGTAGCTCGTAGGGGGCCGAGCCCCCTAGTTGATTAAAAAAAAAAAAAAAAAAAAAAAAAACTATTGAATAATATTTCGATTTTTAAAAGGTAAGGAAAAAACATGCATATACAGGTGTATGCATAAGTGCTTCAAGGATTAACCCCTTAACGGTCGCTTAATATTTGGAAAAACCATCAAAAAAGTACCTATTTTTTTTATTACAGAAATTGAATAATTATAAGGTTTCTATATAAAATATGCATTTTTTTAAGGCGAAAAAAAAAAAAACATGTTACAGAAAAATTCACATTTGTGGAAAAGCCATTATGCGAGAATTCTGTGTTTTTATGTTTGTTTTACACCATAAAAATTAACGCGAATAAGACCTTTATTTTTCACATCTTCGATCTTTATTTATCATCATCAAACAGATTTTTACAAATAATATTTGAAATAATATAATATACATTCAATTTTGATTGTTAATAATTTTTTTGAGTATGATATATCTCGAAACATGCAATACAAAGTCCAACACCACAATCAGCGCCAAAAACCAAACCAAAACGAAGTTTTTTCCAGCAATAAATCTCCCGCCCGGAAATATGACGGCACCAGAAATAACGAACGACACATCAGCCCGTGATATTGACGGGAGCGAGAATTAAGGGGTTAATAATACCTTATCTTTGTATGTATGCATACATTAATTATTTCATCTAAGGGAGTTTTGTTTTCGGCCGAAACTCGGATAAGGGCCGAGTCAATGGCGGATCTAAGGGGGGGCGAGGGGGCGATCGCCCCCCCCTTGGGCAAAAAAAGGGTTTCAAAGCGGCATTATGCATCCTCACTTGAAATGACTTGGGGTGAAGCTCGAGCCCGGCGCGACCCGACCCGGGTCGCGCCACCAGTTTAAATCCACGAGACTCGGCCTGGGTCAGGTCTTCTCTCATTTAGAGCCGGGCCGTGCCCTGATCTTAAAATTTTCTGCAAATTCAGGTTAGAGATCTGCACGGGCCGGCCCGTGGCCCGAAGCCCGACCCCGGCCCGCGGGCCGATTTTCATTCACGGCACTCGGGCCGGGCCCGGGCTCCACACTGTTCGGGCCGGCCCGGGCCATACTTTTTTCTGAAGGCTCGGGCCGGGCCGGGCCTAACTTAATTTTCCTGTACAGAGCCGGGCCTGGTTTCATTCCTAGTCTTCATGGCCCAAAATTTTCAGTCCTAGTTTTGAGCCAGCCCATATGAAAATCATTGTTTCAGCGTGGCCTGGTCCATTTAAAGGTCAGTTAAATTAAGCCTGGCCCAAAAGTTTTTGCAAAAAATGCATACATTTTTGAATCGCCATTATTCTACACTTAAACATTAAAATTTATTATTTTTAAAGAATAGTAGATTTCTACGCATATTAAAATATAACTAAATTAAAATACAGTAAAATGTGTGAAAAGGAACCTGCCTATGACGGAAGCCTGTTTTAAACTGAAAAACGTGTTGATCCATGCAAAATAAATATACTAATAAGTAAGAAAAGAATATATAATACATTTACACTTTCTAAGAAGGGAACTTGTCTATAACGCATTTTTTTTTTCTTTTCTATGCAATTCCATCTTAGAAGATTTTACTGTATAGCATTTTTCCGATTTTTAACACTTCTATACGTGGAATATGGATTAACAATATTAATGATAACTGAAACATTTACATACAAGAAATAGAGATTCATTAAAAAAATAAATATCGCAGCCTGCTGCACTTCTATAAAAATAAAGATTATAAACATGAAAAAAAAATTTAAGATAAATATTTTATGTCAGAACTCCTCGTACAAGACAAATTTTTAACCAATTCGACGTAAAAATCAATGTTTTGTAGAAGTTCACTCGTGCCGGGCCGTTCTCGGGCCGAACTTTCAATTTTTTTATCGGGCCGGGCCAATATTTTTTTTCTACGGGCCGGGCCCTGGCCGAACTTTTAATTTTTGTATCGGGCCGGGCCGGGCCGATTTTTTTTTCTCTAAGTGTCGGGCCGGGTCCGGGACTGGAAATGTCGGCCCGTGCAGACCTCTAATTCAGGTCTCTTCCTAGAGGTCAGCATTGGCCAAAATTTCCAGCTCGAGTTTCGTCCCGGAATAAAAGCTAAACGTTCGGTCCGTGTCAGCCCGTATGATAAACAGCATTGGCCCGATCGCGACCCGTGTACTTCTCTAAATTTGTTTCCCCGAGCCCAAGTTGTTCTGGCATCTTACTTATTTGTTGTCCGTAAAATTTATGTTGTACATTTGTTTAGCGAAATTTTTAAAAATTTAATTTGATTTGATAAATTACAGAGATGCATATTTAAAAATCTACTTTTTTACTTTCTTCTATCTTTACAAGAAGAAAGTATTGGATTCGTGAAAATTTTCGACTTCTGGTTTTCGAAGGATTTATTCGTTTTAGAATGTCCTGAACACGATTGGATGGTTTTTAGAAAATGTTTGTCTGTCACTCTGTGAGTCTGTATGTGACAAAAATTTTGTGGGCGCTCTATCTCAAGAACTAATGCACGGAATTTCACAAAACTTTAGTTTCAGTTAGACCTTGATATAATCTGGTCCTGATTAGTTTTCGGTGAAAATCGCCCGACAGGTGGCGCTGGTATGCGGCATGGTTCATGATTTCTGCAATAGCAATATCTCAGGAATTACTCAACGGATTTTCATAAAACTTCAAATTCAGTTAGTCCAGGATATAGTTAGGTGCTGATTACAATTTGGTAAAAATCACCCAACAGGTGGCGCTGCTATGCTGCATTAATCGAGATTATCGCAATAGTTCTATCTCAATAAAAAATGCACGAATTTTCATTAAACTTCAGATTCAGGGAGTCCCTGATATAAATTATTGCTATTAATACATGGAAATTATTCCAGAGAGAAAACATTCGCCTTGCATACAATATTTCAAATGAAAATCAAATTTCAAAGTAATTGCTTAAAAGGCGCAAAGGCCAACATAGTGAAAAAGATTCCAAGCCGGGACTCGAACCCGGGCCATCAGTATAGCGCACTGACGTTCTACTGACTAAACCACTTGGAACGATACCTAGCTCGGAAAATTTCTCACTACTAAATCTTTTTCACTATGTTGGCCTTTGCGCCTTTTAAGCAATTACTTTGGAATTTGAAATTTGATTTTCATTTGAAATATTGTATGCAAGGCGAATGTTTTCTCTCTGGAATAATTTCCATGTATTAATATAATTTCTATCGATGCTGGATTTAATTATGTTTCGTGTTTGTCACAGGTCAGTGACTTACGATAAATATTCCATCTTGTGCTGCGTTTGTAGCCTTGTCAACATATAATAGTGAGAAATTTTCCGAGCTAGGTATCGTTCCAAGTGGTTTAGTCGGTAGAACGTCGGTGCGCTATACTGATGGCCCGGGTTCGAGTCCCGGCTTGGAATCTTTTTCACTATGTTGGCCTTTGCGCCTTTTAAGCAATTACTTTGGAATTTGAAATTTGATTTTCATTTGAAATATTGTATGCAAGGCGAATGTTTTCTCTCTGGAATAATTTCCATGTATTAATATAATTTCTATCGATGCTGGATTTAATTATGTTTCGTGTTTGTCCCAGGTCAGTGACTCACGATAAATATTCCATCTTGTGCTGCGTTTGTAGCCTTGCCAACATATAATAGTGAGAAATTTTCCGAGCTAGGTATCGTTCCAAGTGGTTTAGTCGGTAGAACGTCAGTGCGCTATACTGATGGCCCGGGTTCGAGTCCCGGCTTGGAATCTCTTTCACTCTGTTGGCCTTTGCGCCTTTTAAGCAATTACTTTGAAATTTGATTTTCATTTGAAATAAGTTATTGCTGTTTAATTTTTGGTGTAAATCGCCCAATAGGTGACGCTGCTGTGCTGCATTTTTCACGATTTCCGCAATAGCTATATCTCAAGAACTAATGCATGAATTGTCATCAAGCTTTAGATTAAGTTACTTCCTGGTATAAATTGGTCCATATTAGTGTTTGGTGTAAATCGCCCAACAGATGGCGCTGCTATTTTTTTCTTTGTAGAGCTTTAAAATTGGGATTTTTTTTTATCATCCATTTCTTTCATTCTAAACTGATTTTCTTACTGGATTTCCATTTGAGTGTATTTGTCTAAGTAATGATTTTTACGTAGTTTTTATGTACATAATTGCCTAAATAGTCATTAATATTAATGTTTTTCTGTATTCATGATTTTCGAACATAATGTAAAATAAAATATGAGCATAAGTAAGTGTGCTTTAATGAATAATTGTAATTGCAAAATGCAGGCTGGGCTGGAGTTGATTTTTTTAGCTTTTATACCGGGATAATAATTTTTTTTTTTTTTTTCTTTTGTGGGTTGGACCTGGAAATTTCAGCCCTGGTTAACCTCTAACTGACATATCGAAGCCAGCTTTAATTTTTTTTAAATATGCTTCTTTCAGCCATCATCCCATATAGCTACTGGATATACCGGGTGTCCTAAAATGAACTGACTGATTTTAAATACAATTCAATAACTTGCAAATGGCGACAGCTATATAAAAAAAAATACTTGAAGGAGGGTTATGTAAGATCTCAGGAGCAGGGGTGATTGTGTTCCAAATTTTCCGAAAATTTAATCCTCTCACTGCGCATCCCGCTATTTCCACGGCCAACGTAAAAGTGGCAAAATTTGCGCAACCCGCAATTTCCGCAGCAAACCATTTTTTTTTTATGATCTAATTCTATTTAAAAAAGAAACTCTTTCACAAAGATTTTGGACATATTTGAACTCTAAAATATATACAGATTTGAAATATGTAATAAAATAAAGGCGCAATTTTTGTCCGAAAATTCGGACATAAAAATAATTGCGAATTTTGACAAATGGTCGCCGCAAAAAATCCATTTCATCAATCGGTCACAGAAAATAACTTCAATTCGCCAAAGAATCGCGGAAAAAACGTGAATTTGGTCAAAGAGGCGCGGAAAAAGCGCATATTTGGTCAAAAAGGGCACGGAAAAACGCGATGTACTTCAAATGATCACGGAAATCCCGAATTTCGTCAAAGGATCGCGCAAAAAACGCGAATTTTGTCAAACAACCGCGAGAAAAGCGAATTTCGTCAAAGGATCGCGAAAAATGCTAATTTTATTAAAGAATCGCGAAAGGAACGCGAATTTCCTCATAGGGTCGCAAAAAAACTCAAATTTCGTCAAAGGATCGCGAAGAAAAGCAAATTTCGTTAAAGAATTGCTTAAAAAACGCGAATTTCGTCAAAGAATCGCTGAAAAAATTAAATTTTCGTCAAATGATCGCGAAAAAAACACAAATTTTGTCAAAGGGTGGAGGGAAAAAAACGCGAATTTTATCGAAGGGCTGCAAAATTACACTTATTTCATGAAAGAGTTGCGGAAGAAACGTAAATTTTGTCAAAGAATAATGGAAGAAATGTGAATTTCATCAAACAGCTACGGAAAAACGCGAATTTTATCGAAGGGCTGGGAGAATAGGCGAATTTCGTGAAAAAGTTGCGAAAAAAACGCGTATTTCGTCAAAGAGTCGTGGAAAAAATACAGTGCTCTCTTTGGGAAACAGCACACATACATACACCTATGTTTATTATTATAGGTATAATTTTGAATCTGAAATAATATACTGAACTAACTTTTGAACAAAATGGTTTAACCCAAACCGAGCTTGCATGAATCTACACTCAGCCTCAAATCGACCCAGATCGAAAAAGGCTAACTCGACCTGCAACAAGAATAATTAGTGCCAGAAGGGTATCCCCACCCCTCTGCTGTAACATTTCAGATTTTTTTTTTTTTTTTAACTGAGAATCACCCCTGATCAGGAGTTTTTTCAGTTTAGAATAGAAACCAGATGGCGCTGCAATCAATAGGCGCTAAATCGGTGCCCGATTTAACAACTATTGTTTGCAGTGCCATCTACCGCTGCTATTGTAAAGTAAAATCAAGAATCGCAGCAAAAAATCTCATGCCATCTTACATAACCCTCCTGCAAGATTTTTTTAAATTGCTGTCACCATTTGCAAGTCACTGAATTTTAAAATCAGTCAATCCATTTTAGGACACTCGGTATGTTTTTTAATAAGTTTCAAAGCATTTTTTTTACTTTCTTCTATCTTTACAAGAAGAAAGTATTGGATTCGTGAAAAATTTCGACTTCCGGTTTTCGACGGATTTATACGTTTTAGAATGCCCAGAACACGATTTGATGGTTTTTAGAAAATGTCTGTCTGTGAGTCTGTCTGTCACTCTGTGAGTCTGTACGTGACAAAAATTTTGTGGGCGCTCTATCTCAAGAACTAATGCACGGAATTTCACAAAACTTTATATTTAGTTAGACCTTGATATAAACTGGACCTGATTAGTTTTTGGGGAAAATCGCCCAACAGGTGGCGCTGCTATGTGGTAATTTTCACGATTCCTGCAATAGCTATATTTCAAGAACTACTGCACGGATTTTCATAAAACTTCAGATTCAGTTTGTTCAGTATATAGTTTGGTGCTGATTACTTTTTTGTGAAAATCGCCCAACAGGTGGCGCTGCTATGCTGCATTATTCATGATTATCGCAATAGCTCTAACTCAAGAAAAAATGCACGAATTTTCATCAAACTTCAGATTCAGTTAGTCACTGATATAAATTAGTGCTGTTTAATTTTTGGTGTAAATCACCCAACAGGTAGCGCTGCTGTACTGCATTTTTCACGATTCCCGCAAGAGCTGTATCTCAAGAACTATTGCACGGATTTTCATCAAACTTCAGATTTAGTTAATCCTTGACATGAATTGACGTATAAATTAGAGCTGTTTAATATTTGGTGTAAATCGCTCAACAGGTGGCGCTGCTATGCTGTATTTTTGGCGATTTCCAATAGCTTTATCTCAAGAACTAATGCTTGGATTTTCAACAAACTTCAGATTCAGGTACACCTTGATATCATTTAGTGCTGCTTATTTTTGGTGTAAATCGCTCAACAGGTTACGCTGCTATGCTACATTTTTCAGAATTTCCGCTATAACTCTATCTCAAGAACTAATGCACGAATTTTCATCCAACTTCAAATTCAGATATACTTTGATATGAATTGGTGCTAAATCGTTGTTATTTCTTATACTATTTAAATGATTTAATTGACGTGATTTATATAGAAGAAAGTTTTGTGATGGCCACAACATACTAGTTTTTTTTTTAATTACAACTCATCTTAGATATAAAGAGATAAGCGTCTTATAACAAACTAGTATTTTTTACATAATCCTGAAGATTAAAAAGTATTATTAAATAATTGTTTGGGCGTGTCAGTTATGGATCTTTTACTTTACCTTTTATCTTCAAAAATATTTAGACTTTCTTTTCAAATTCGGGTTGGCCCGAACCCTTCTCGCAAGAGTGAAAACCAAATCAGAAACTGACCCAAACCGGAAGTAATGTATGCAAATCTGCCCCAAACCCAATGCGCTAGAGCGCAGCTAAAAATTAGAAGTCAACCCGACCCGCAGCAGAAAAGTATAAGTATACCGAACCCAAACCCGACCCGCAGCAAAAAGTAGAAGTCAACCGGATCCAAATGCGTTCCACAGCAAAAAATTATAGTAAACCGGACCCAAGCCCGACCCACAGCAAAAAGTAGAAGTAACACGACCCGCAGTGAAAAAAATTAGCCCCGACCCGCGCATCAGATTGGAGTCTCCAAATTTCTAAAATCGCCCCCCCCCTTGAGGACTCTCCAGATCCGCCCTTGGGCCGAGTTTTGGTTTCGGCTGGAAAAACTTGTTTCGGTCTTTCGCTAGGGTAAAAGTCTATCTTGATTATGTGTTAGCAAAGAACGGTGAAAGTACCGCGGCCTGAACATAATCAAGCAGTTCCCCCTGTTGAGTAACTGAAGCCGAAAAAATATAAAAATAATAAATAATAATAATAACCAAGTTTTAAAAAAAAGAATAAAACACGCGTTATATTATAAATTTTAAATTAAAAAATTTACGTAATAAATTTTTGCCTAAAAAAAAATTAAAAAAAAAAGAATTGAACACAAGTAAATTGTACAGCGGCGCCCCTCTCCTCATCAAGGGCCCCTTAACCGACAGTACGGGAGGAAAGGGGAGGGCTATTGCCCCTCCCTGGATATGGGAATTTAATTGTCTCTGTCTTTGCTTTTCTCTGATGATTTTTTCAAAAAGTAAAATGTATTCTTCCCAAATGACTTAAAATAATCAAACACTAAGAGAAAGAGGAAGTAAGAATTATTCGTAAGGTAGAATCTGGCCCCCACCCCTCCCGTGATAGTTAACTTCCCGTTATCTCTCTGTCACTCTCTCTTTTTTTACGATCGTGCGTTTTAAATTTATCTTAAAAAGGGGCTCTGAAGCAGGGGCGAAGCTACTGGGGGGGCGTAGGGGGGCGTCTCGCCCCCCCAATGTCGGCAACTTTGGTCACAGTCGGCAAATTCTAGGTAGTCAGTATCGATCGATACAACTCTGAAACAATCGATTTTTTTTTTTAATTTTCAACGTTTTGTCTTAAAACATACTCTAGAAAATACCAATCCTTAGCTTTTGTCTTAATTTCTTTCAAAAATTCGAAGTTTGCCTCTCCTTTCTTCGACTTTGCGTGACTGCTGAAAATAAATTGAGAAAGAACCAGAAGAGTCCCCAGCGGATTAGTGGGGTTCTGAAGATCTAGATGATAGACTAGCACTGAATATGATGACGACTCCGGTGAACGCATTCATATTACTCGTGGTGAATTGAAATATGTTCGACAATTAAATCATTTAGTTGATTGTTTTAAATGATTGGAAGCCGATTATTGAAACATTTACCCCATTTGATGAATTAAGTGTTTTCTTGTTCCATAGATATTAACAGGAAAAAATAAAATTGTTCGTCTGTGTCAAATATTTATCGTAAGAAAGTGAAAGAAATCGAGAAGAACCGTGGAGAAGTTAGCATTATGGAAAGTGGGAACGATTCCATCATTGAATATGACCCAGGAAAAAGATCTAAAATGAAGTCAGACAATCAGAGACGTATTTGATCAGTTTAGGTCCGTATAAGCCAAAATTCAGCGTATATATCCGATAAATGGTTCCATTCCGCAAGATAGACAGCGACATTTCAACAGCGCTTGGTACAAAAGAGCATCCGTTTTTGGAATATAGCACAGAACTTAATACTAATTTTTATGCGTGTTTCATGAAGGACATGAGAGAGAAAAATACAAAATGCTTCAGTTGAGAGTGGTGTATACAAAGGACACAAAATGAGGAGCTTAAGGAAAAGAAAAGAACAAAAAGTTCGCACAACATTTCTCTTCCAACTTCCACCAAATTTGCTGTCACCTATTTTGTCAATTCATGATGATGCATGATCACTTACTCCACGAGAGCAAACACAAACATATTATTCTGGAAGAGCAACGGCAACATCTTGCGTTCAGCACAGAAATTGTAGTAAACTTAATGGACATTACGCGAATGCTGAGTAGACAAGGTTTGGTTTGTGGAAGTGACAAAGATGAAAATGGAAACTTTTGAAAAATTCTGAAATTAATTTCCAGACATAACCCAAACATGACAAATGAGGAAATGATTGAGGACACACGTTTCAGCCCATACCATATAACTTACCTTTCCGCTTCATCCCGAATCGAGATGATTGAATTTTTTGCTATAGTAGTGCGCAAAACGATAGTCAGGGATAGTCAAGAAGCATAATTTTATGGAATTACGGCAGATACGACACCAGATGCTCCGCACTATGATCGATCAGCTATTGGGTTGAAATATGTCGACAAAAATGGAAAAACTCTGATCGGCTTTTGGAAGTTTTAAAAGAAGTCGTCAAAACCAATATCGACCTTGCATGCTAGATATCGCACATCCTTACAAAGAATGAGCTCGAAATCGAACAGGTAGTTTTCCAGTCATACGATTTTACAAATAGCATGTCTGGAGAATTCAGCGGCACTTAACAGACGTTTTCAGTAATCGTGAGTCGAATTGTGCCCTATATTCCTTGTCAAAGTCACAGACCAAACACTTTCGTTTCGCATATCTCCAGTGCCAGCAATGTTATAGTTTATGTGTTCGACGTGCTGGAAGATGTTTGTGTTTCTCACAGCAAGTTCTAAATGAAAGAAGCCATTAGTAGACAAACTCAAAGAAATAGAAAATGCTCTTCTGCTACGGAAACTTTCTAAGGCGAGATGGACTGCTCGAGCGAAATCATTGAAAGCGGTTTGGATCTCATACGAATGTATCCTACAAATTTTGAAAAAGTTGATTCCTCTACTTCTGTTAGCAAGACAAAGATCAAGACACGAGATTTAAGAAAGAAAATGCTATCGCTCGACTTCATTGCTTTACTCTGATGTTTCTCAAGAATGTTCAGTACATCAAGTGCAAGCTAGTTACTAAAAACTTCTAATGTTCTACTAGAACTTCTAATGTTCTAACACAGGAAGTTTCAGAAAATACTGATACTGGAATACTCTTACAGTGGTGATAGCTGTAAGTCTTAATTCTTGCATCAGTCACTGGGTAAAATAATGTATCCTCCCATTACAAGAAAGAAATAAACACTAAATCTGGATAAAAAAGCGGTACCGAAATGTTTCACAAAAGCGGTCTTTTGTGAAACATTGGCAATTCCTGATATGGAAGCATTATACACAGAGCTGAAAGTTTTGTCAGACTTCTGCGCAGAGGCTGAAAGAATGGACGATATTTACATGAAAACAGAACCTTTAAAATACATTCTGCCACTTGCGAATTATGTCAGTCGTCTGGCTCTAACTTCTCCAGTCACAGTTGCCTCGAATGAAAGAACATTCTAAATTAAAAATTGTGAAAAAAATATTTAAGAACAACAATGACCTATCCGCGTTTGAATACAGTCATGATGCTTACATTTGAGAAGGATATTTTGAAATACTTAGATTTGGACGCTGTCGTGAATAGATGGACTCGTCTAAAATAAATGGTGGGTTGAAATGCATGTTATGCAATGAGTGAACAAAGATGTAATTAAAATAAGTTTTGTTTTAACCCTTTTTAATGTAAATATAAATAAGCTGATTCTGTATAAGTTTCAGCTTAGTTCCAAGTAGCATCTTACTAAAAACTTCAATTTGTTTAATTGATCCGAATTGCAGATTTCCATCTGCACATTCTAGAAAAAAATATGAAAATACTTCACTGAAACAGAACAATGTAACGCACGTGAAGGCAGACCTGCCAACCTTTGAGAATGAGAAATCGTAGCACACAAAATTTAAATTAATCTGGAAGTTGGTTGCTTGCTTTTTCGAGTTTCGCAGCCATTTTTCCACATTCGTAAAAGGAATAAGGTTTCAATCTCAACTCAATATAGCAATTTTTTTCTCCTCTGAAAATTTTTATACGATTTTTAGAGTTTCTTCTCGCTTCTCGTTTCGCAGCGTTTTTTTTTTTTTTTTTTTTTTTTTTTTTTTTGGACAGTTGTAAAAGAAACCTTGTTCCAATTTTTTAGCCCATTGCTGTAAACTTTGACGAAATTCGCGATTTTTTTTCGCGATCATTTCAAGATATTCACAATTTCTTCCCGCAAGCGAAATTCACATTTTTCTATCACGATTCTTTATAGAAATCCGCAATTTTTACCACAAACTTTTGACGAAATTAGCATTTTTTACCGCGATCCTTTGACGAATTTTGTGTTCTTTACCACGATCCTTTAACGAAATTAGTGTTTTCCTTCCACGATCTTTCGGTGAAATTTGCGTTTTCTTACTGATCTTTCGATGAAATTTGCATTTTCTTACTGCTCTTTTGACGAAATTCGCGATTTCCTTCTGCGATATTTTGACAAAATTCACTTTTTTACCACGATCCTTTGACGAAATTTATTTTCTTCTGCGACCAATTGACGAAATTGATTTTTTTTACGCGGTCATTTGTAGAAATTCGAGATAGTTTATCGCAATCGATCGGCAAAATTTTCGATATCTTTTCGTGACTAATTAACAAAATTCACTACTCGTTTCCGCGACCTTTTGACGAAATTTGCAATATTTTTCCCTCCATAATTTATCGAAATTCGTGATCTTTTGCGTAATCTTTTGACGAAATTCGCAATTTCTAACCGAACTCTTAACAAAATTAGCGATTTTATACAGCGACCAATTGATGATAATCGCTATTTGTTTCTGAGATCTTTGACGAAATACACAATATTTTTACACGATCGTTTGAAAAAAAATTCAAAATTTTTTTTGCGATCGATTCACGATTCAATTTGGGGAAATTCTATAAAAGAAAAAAAAATGCGGACTTCCAAGAAATTTCAAACTATAGTCGCAGAAGAATCGTAAGCCTGTGGAAGAATTTGCAGGGGGAAATAGTGCACAGCATTTTTCATTATGCAAGAGTTTCCTTTTCCATTTGCAAATCGCGCGATTCCGCACACTATTTCAAACCTTGGCCCTTAAAGAACACCCTCTCCCCAAACTCTTAAAATGGCACCCCTGTTTCTAAGGAAGTAAATTCCTGTATAATTATTTACAGAAACACGATTCACTCGTGGTTAATATACCGGGTGTCCCAAAAAGGACTGACTGATTTTAAAATTCAATAACTTGCAAACGGTGACAGATATTTAAAAAATTCTTGCAGGAGGGTTATGCATAAGGTCAAAAGTTTTATTACAGTGATTTTCAATTTTAGTTCGAATTACAAACAATAGATGGCGCTGCGATCAACAGACGCTCAATTCAGGCTCGATTTGTGGTACTTCGTGGCCCGGATAATACATTTCCATCTCCTTTTTCTGCATGGAACAAGAGAAAGGACCAGAAATCGAGCCTGTATTTAGCGACTATTGCTTGCAGCGCCATCTATTGTTTGTAATTCGAACTAAAATCGAAAATCACAGTAATAAAACTTTTGACCTTATGCATAACCCTCCTGCAAGAATTTTTTAAATATCTGTCACCGTTTGCAAGTTATTGAATTTTAAAATCAGTCAGTCCTTTTTGGGACACCCGGTACATGAAGAGTGTTTTATGTTAAGAAGCTTGTTTTGCAGCCCAGATTTCTTTTCTTCCCCAAGAGCATTTTTACTGTCCTAATTTTCGGACTAATGACCAATTATTTAAAACTTTTAAAAATGATTACTTAAAAATTTTGAAAAATTTCGGAGTAGAATCACTCCTGAAAAATGTGCTGCGCAGGCTAAAAATCGCAACCAGAAATAAAAAATGTATTTGTGTTTTTTTGCAAAAAATCGTAGTTTAAAACCGGTTTTTGTAGTATCGTAGTTTATAGGTCTAAATAGCAACAACTATGATTTCTTCCTAGTAATTGGCAGGTCTGGTGAAGAGGTGATGTATCCATCTTTAAATCTACCTTATATTCTCCTCAATATTCTAAAGTGTAAAGTATTCTACGTTCTAAAGTGTAAAAATTGATCTCAATGAGTTAATTATGTTGAATTTGATATAGAACATACCGGGTGTCCTAAATTGGATTGACTGATTTTAAAATTCAATAACTTGCAAATGGTGGCAACTATTTAAAACAATTCTCGCAGGAGGGTTATGTAAGATGTCAGGAGTTTTTTTTACAGCTATTCTCGATTTTAGTTTAAAATAACAGCGATACATGGCACTGCCAGCAATATGTGCTAAATCGGGAGCCTGATTTTTGTTTCTCTTCTATATCAGTATTGATGCGAAAGAAGGAGATTAAATATATGGAATGGTTCTCAGTCGCCAATGCAATTTTGTTCTTAAGGGCCCACTGCATATATTTAATCTCCTTCTTTCGCATCAATGCTGAGAAAAGAGAGAGGCCAAAAATCGGCCCCCCGATTTAGCGCCTATTGGAAGCATCAGCGCCATCTCCACTACTTTAAACTAAAATCGAGAATCGCAGTAAAAAAATTCCTGACATCTTACATAACACTCCTGCAAGAAATTAATTTTATAGCTGTCACTATTTGCAAGTTATTGAATTTTAAAATCAGTCAGTCCATTTGAGGACTCCAGGTAGATGCATTGTATACAGATACTTTTAAAGATATATATATATATTTAAGTTAGTCGGCAAAATCGTCATATACGCCCCCCTAATGAATCCTGCTTAAATACGCCCCTGCTCTGGAGGAAGACCAGAATTTCCCTGGCGAATAAAACAAATCTCTAATTAAAATCTCTTTCAATTCTCTATTTAAAGAAAAAAAAAATTGTAGAAACTTATTTTTTATTATTTAATTTTTCTTAAGGGGCTACTTCACTCAAGCGAAAACAACCGCTTACTAATGTTAATCCTATGGGAGAATTTTTTTTAAAAATATCTCGTTTGCATTACAATACTTTTAAATGATTTTTTTTTATTTATTTTTTTGTATTGGATCGCGAGGTCGATCACTACAAAAGCCATTTTTTACTTTGTTATTTTGTTTGCAGGTTTTTTTTTTTTTTTTTTTTTTTTTTTACTAAGGTATTTTTACTTTTTTATCGACTTCAGCTATCATATGCAAAAAAAATATTGAAATGCAAGCTAGATATTCTTAAAAAAGTCTCCCATAGAACGTTAGCGAGCAGGTGTTTTCGCGTGGGTGAAGTAGCAGTTAAATTTCTGCAATGCTTTTTTTTTTTTTTTTTACTGTTGATCAGTTTAAAAATAGACTTGCAGACGGTGCTCGGATAAAAAATTCTTAGTTTAGTTCATTTCATGGCTGTATTCTCCATTAATGAGGAAAAAAAAAAACACTCGTGGTTTAGGCTGCGGTCCGCAGGCATATCTGTTCCAAAATCTTGTCCCTCCCGATATTTCTTTCCGCCGGCACCCATGCTGACTCTCGTAGACAGCGTCCATTTTAAAATGAAAAACTTTTAAACTTTAAAAACTAAGTATCGTTAAAAATAAACTAAATAAAAGGACGGGATTTAAAATCAACATCGTCACAAAACTGAAAAACGAAATTGGAAATTTTCGCTAAAAATCTATAGTTTTTGTTTACTAGGAACTTAAATGTACCAAGCGAACGTTCAAACTTAACTTTTTTTCAACTTGTTGTCTGCTCTTTGAAATCGCGATAAATCTCGCATGTCGCATACGCGGCTATTGCGAATTGGAAATGCAATGGCGAAACCCTTTTCTTTCCTGTTTACAGTAAGAGTCATTTTTTACCGAACCTGTGCTGCCATCTATTGATTGATATTATTTATAATTCTTTCTGTAAAATATATCTATTCGCATAAGAAATCTATAGCTGGCTAAACTACAGCTGTCTTGTCTGCCTTTTTTGTTTTTCAATTCAAATAAACGCGAATCTGAACAGGAAAAATGATTTAATGAAATATGTCTTTTTCCTATGTGGTAATTAATTAATTTATGTGGTAATTAATTCAAACTGGGGGATCCAAACCGAGTTTCTATAGGTGAAAACCATTATTTTTTGTATTTATTACGAGTTGAAACCCGTTGAATTTGGTGATTAAAAGTATTTAAAAGATCTTATTGTTTGAATTTATAAAAAAAAAATCACAAAAATCATTGCAATAAATAATCAATCTTATTTTGGCTCTCCTTACTCTTAAAACCTGTGAAAGTTTCTCATTAGTGGTATACGCTTATGTGTATTATATTTACCAAGTAAATATTCATTTGTAAACATTCACTATTTATTACAAAATTACAGGAACAAACACTAACATAACACATAATAATAACATATTCAATATTTCTTATCGCAGTTCTGTTATTTTAACCATTGCCATTGCCAATATCTGTAAGTAGTGGTTATTTACGTGTTGCCATTAAAGTACATAATGCTAATTTTGAATACACGACAAAACCGATATTATTTTTTACTAAAGTTTAATTTTAAGTTTTCAAATTATGGAAAAATTAAACTTGTTACGTACTCAGTAACATGCAATTAAAATAAAAAATGATAAAGTTATTAATTGAGGGTTTGATCTTTGGTATAACGTAATGAAAAATCAACGGAAATTCTCCAATATGACACAATCATAATTTCTTTTAAACGAAATCTAAAAATAACATAATGTTCAGCGTCGCAAAATTTAAATTCATACTTTTCATATTAATATTCACTATTTAAAAAATATTTTAATGTGTAATAAATAATTAATAAATGTATTCCAAAACTTTATGTCGCGTTTGCCAATTACAATTTTGCATATGAACATTCGCACTCTTGAATTTAGGTTCTAATCTGAGTGCCGGCGAAATCCAGAAATTTACTCTTGACGCATTCGTAGTAAAATATTTTGTTTTATCAAAGAAAATACTCATTTCATTTTTACTATGTCGTCATTTTCACTCACTGCAGCCCTCTGAGATCAGCGTCTCAATCTCAGTATCGGCAGAATGAAAAAAATATTGAAATGTAACAGCTTTATCAGTAAAAATGCGGTTCTTTTTTTAAATCATGACGTCATTTCTGTTAAAAATTTTTAAAAAGTTGCTTTTATTGTAATGCGAAGATGGCTTCGTAATAATATTGTAATCCCATTGTTTCCCTTCTCTCTTCAACAATGGAAGTAAACCGATTGCCACCAATGTGAAGATATTTCATAGAGCACTTTTAAAATTAAAACTAAAATGTAATTAAAAAAAAGCAATTAAAAAAATTACAACGACCATTAGGAAAATGATTTTTTCAAAGACTAAAATTTAAGACATGAAAAATCGTACGGAGTTGATCATACATTACGTACGCCATGAATTAAACATTAACATTCCTGGGCCCATCATGAACAAATTTTAAAAGAAATTTCAGTTTTACAATTTTCGGTACTGTAAATTTTTAAACTTCTACGGAGCTGGCCATACATTACGTACGCCATGGATTAAACATTAATATTCCTCGACCAATTTTAAATGAAATTTCATTTTTAAACTTCTAAACGTCCCACAATATTACTTTTTACACCGTCGTATAGAGAAAAAAATGTACTTTTAAATGTAATTTGTTTGAAAGCTGTATCTCAATTTGCTTCTGAGTTATTAATTTTTTTTTTTTTGTAGTTTTTATTACTTTTTTGTCATAGTGGCAACAGAAGTATCCATCTCTGTTGAAAGTGAAGGGAAAATACAGATTACTGTATAGACCAATCAGAAAACGAATAAAATGCGGGATTCAAGTAATAAAACGCTTCAGATATGTTTTTGATTTCCTACTCTGACCGAGGACAGTAACCATTTTTCCAAATGGTTAATAATGGGATTGTTTTAAACAAGAAAGAAAAAAATCATGCGTCAAGCATAGATTATGAAACACTTTCCAACACATTCAGAATTAAGTAACAAAACTGCACCATTAAAAAAAATAAAATATTAAGTCTAATTCAACCATATGGAAGCGCATAACCAGGGATGTAGTGGAGGGTATACGGTGGTATACACCGTATACCTTCTGGATTTTTTTAAGGAACACCGTATATCCCCTGATTCTCAAAAAAGCTATAGTATATACTATATACACAGTAGGGTATACCCTCTGCCTTGAGCGTATACCTTCTGCTTAGCGCGCATGCCCTCTGCTTTTTTTACGACTACACCACTGCGTATAACACATTTCAAAACCCAATATCAGCTGTTCCCATCTACAATCAGAAAATGAACCGATTTTTTTAGCAGCCCTGTATAGGATATATAGATTTGTATCTATTAACTACATGCATGCTAAAATTTTGTTCACTTAAGAGATACATATACCTCAGTTGAAATTTTTCCTTCAGCAATTTCCTCTAATATGGGTCTTAATCTAATACTTTTGTGCAACCCTGTATATGAGATATAGAATTTCTGTATGACGAGTAACATAGAAAATATTAATTAAATTTAAAAGCTCATACCGAATTTTAAACCGTACACTGCAGCAATTATTACTCAAAGACAGTACTGTAACCGATTTCTTTTTTGTGTCCCTGTAAATGAATAAAAAATGCCATGAATGCCCTGTTCTAACGTGATCTTAGCGAAATCAGTGATTTATATCATTTTCAATACATTTCAAATAGCGTAATGTCATTAAAGTACTTTGCAAACGATTTTTTCCCATATACCATAATGTAATGGAATACTTTTGCGTGCCCGTGTAATTGCAGTCCTCCCCACTTAATCGGATCACGGATAATCGAATATCCCGCTTATTCGAATAGAATCCTCCGGAACCGAATTTTCCCCTATTGTTTCTGTTATTTCCCCCCGCTTAAACCAAATACCTTTTAAAACTGTCCCCGCTTAATCAGTGGCGTAGCTACATATTCTGCACCCTGGAGCAAGCAAAGTTTGTGCGCCCTCTTGTCTCTCAAAAAAGTTCTGCGTAATTTTGTTTGGAAGTTACACACACACACATATATATATATATATATGTGTGTGTGTGTGTGTGTGTGCGTGTAACTAGCTGACCCGCCCGGCGTTGCCCGGGCCCGTTATAATAACGTAAACAAAAATCAAGTTTGTATGATTTTATATATTCATAAGTAATTCAAATGAACATGGTTTTAGGGGTGGCCCACTGCCTTCGGCAGCGTCTAGTGTGTTCCCGACAAACCTCTTTCAGAACGAAACTGTGGCCTGGGTCCCCGCTACCAAAGGCAGTGTATGCCAGGAGTGTTCCTTACGCGACGGAGACAATCGAAAATTGAATGAGTAAACCCTGTAGTAATCGAGCCTATAGAACCCGAGATAAGAATGCGAATCCTGGCGGTGGAACTATAATCTTTAAAACAATCGTAAGCTAAGTTGAATATACCAATTTCCGTTGAAATAGAGCCCATAACAGCCGAGAAAAAAATGCGCCGTTAATGTTCGAAAATGGTGGTAACAGAAGTCTAAGATAAACTTTCACAATGCAGAAAGTAGCTGAATAGTAAGCTAAGCTTAATTATCCATTTACCGTTGAAATCGGACATATTGAACCCGAGAAAAGAATGCACCATTAATGTTCGAAAATGTTAGTAAATGAAGTCTAAGACAAATTTTCATAATACAGAGCTGAATCGTAATCTAGGTTGAATTAACCAATTCCCGTTGAAATCGGCCCCCTAGAATTCGAGGAAAGATGCACCCCGAAGCAGTGGAAGGTGCTTGTTGCCCCCACCCCCTGTAAATTTAACGAATTACCTTTAGCATTAACGTGATATTTAATTTACGGAGGAAATCCCATCCCTCTAAAGTTAACCACTTACCTTTAACAGTAGCGCGAATTTTAATTCACGGCTGTAGTGAGTAAACGTAAGTTGATGCCGTAAAAGAAGATTAATATTCGAAAAAAGTGGTAGCTGGAGTAAAAGAAATTTTTTAGTGGTTTCCAAAGTAGCCAGAGGACCCTAGAACTATGCTAAAGAAAATTGCAATACTATCAGATAATTTTTAATGAAACTGCACCAAGGACCCCAAGAAGGCGATTAATATTCAAAATTGGTGGTAGCTGAAGTGTGAGTAATTTTTTTGTTATTCATGTAGTAGCTGGGGCACCTAAGAAATAGTTAGGGAAAAAATCCTAGTGAATCAGACCATTTTTATAGGGGACCAAAAGAAGCTTATTGATAATTGAGAGCAAGGCCTAAGATGAAAACACGATAAAAGGTCCTAGTACTTAGCGCTTTAGATTTTCAATTAGTCGAAATTAAGTATAGAGTATAGGTATAAGTATTAATCATTAGAAAAAAATTTCAAAGAAATGCTTTGAAAAAGAGCTCTAGAACACCGATAAAGAGAGAAACGGGAGAAGACCCCCATGGAGAGAAGACCAAAACTCAATTTTGAAGTTATGCAATGAGAATGTAACAGAATTAGTGGGTGAAAAATGCATGGCGAACAAAAAGTTACCCTAGGGGCTAGTGTCTGAACTGAAATGTAGAAACGAAAAAAAAAGCCAAATGGAAAAAGAGCCCCAAAAACGAAGGACGGATTAAAAGGGGCGATTTATTAACAATTTAGGGCACAAAAACTTAAAGTGGCCTTGTACCAAGCCCCAGGGGTCCAGGGTCTCAACTGGAATGTAGCTGGGCAAGGGCCCCAAAAAGGCGATTAATTTTTTAATTTGGTGGTAGCTGAAGTCTTAAGAATTTTTATGTTGTTCGCGTTAGTAGCTGGATTTCCTATCACGTTGTTACAAAAAAAAGTTATTGAATCAGACCATTTTTAAGGGAGATATAATAGGAGATCCAAAAGGGGCCAACTGATAGTTGAGAGCAGGGCCCTAAGATGGAAACCTGTTAAAAGGTTCTAGTACTTAGCGCTTTAGATCTCAATAAGTCGAAATTAAGCATAGGGTATTTATTATTCATTCGAATAAAATCTTAAAGAAGCGCGAAAAAAAAATGGGGGAGATTCTTAAAAAAGGGCACTAAGTGCCCAATAAAAATATGAGGGTGCTGGCCCAGGGAGAGGAGTCCAAGTCTCAATTTTAAAGTTATGCATTGATTGGTTGACAATATTAGGGTATGGAAAATGCATGGCGCAGAAAAATTTCAAGGTGTCCAATGTCTTAACTGGAATGTAGAAACGGAGAATAATTAAATGGGAAAGGGCCCCCAAAACGAAGAAGATCGGATAAAAAGGGGCAAGTTCTGAGCAATTCAGGGCATACAAACTGAAAGGTGTTAAGGGGACGCCGGTCATAAAAAATTAAAAATCTGAGCTCCAGGTGTATCAGGACCTGTCTTTGGACTACCTTCATCCAAATTTTCAGACTTCTACGTGTAATATATTTCACTAGCCACCACACACAGAGCGAAACTCCCTTTTATTAGTATAGACTAGCTGACCTACCCGGTGTTGCCCGGGCCCGTGATAATATTCTTAAATGAACCTGAAATTTTTATGATTTTATTTCTTAAGGCTGTTCTTAAATCCAAAGGGGCAATTTTATGACATTCATTTTAATTAATTTTTGCTCGAGAACTGGCATGTGTTGTTATTCAGAAACTTTGTAATCGAAAGACGTTTTCAGGATTTTTTGTAAACATAATAGATCTTACTGAAAACATTGTCAAAGATGGCGTTTTCAACGGAATTTCCCGACGAAAGTAGAAAAAACAGTCAACGAAGGGGAAAATCTTGTCATATATCTTTAACACGATTTTGTCTGAAATACGAGCTCGATGACTGCGTGAAAAATCGATTTAAAATTATTAAAAAAAAAAAAAAAAAAAAAAAAAAAAAAAAAAAAAAACAGTCCTGTATATACAAACTGACCGCCGTTCTGATTATCACATTTATAGACAATATTGAAACAGTTCCGTTTTCATATTAAAATGTAATTTTTAACAAAAAAGAATGTTTGAATTACATTTTCTTCGCCGAAAATATTCTTTATAAATACTTTTGCACATCAAGCGCAAAAATCAATATAATACACACATATATATAGGGGAAATTACAATCACAGCATTGTACGAATACACGAAGCCTACACATTTAAAAAAAAATACTTGATAAATGATTTTACAAAAAACTAAATAAAATAAAATACGTAATATATATTTAAAGAGAGGCCGCGCTGTTTGGTACCAGACAGGCTCAGAATTCTTGGGGCAGACCATGTCGCTATTGGTCACAAAGAAAATTACAGAACATACACATTAGGTTTTAAAAGATTTAAATGGTCCTCTGAAGCAAAGAAACTTTCAAGAAGAAAAATCAATTATTCTGCCTTGCAAACAGAAATAAAAGTCATTAATAAAAAATGATTCAAAAAAGTGATTTTTTTAAAATAAAATTATTAGATGATTTAAGACTTTTCATATGTAATGCGTTTCATATGTAAATTTGCTATAGCAAATTTTAAAACTATTAGCTTCACCTAAGGGAGGGAGCAGCTTTATCTGGTTTAGGGCGCACAGACCTGCAGGTCGGTTGCCCGGCGGGCCAGTCAGCCTTATTTAATCCTAAAATTATGCGATTAAATAAGGTTTAATGCGGAAAAATACTATTACCAAAAAGTGGTGTAATTTTGCATAGGCTATAATCAGGCCCTAAGGAACACTGAATTGGGTACTTAACTTTTTCTCTCTTTTTGAAGCTTATCGATTCTGCAACATTTGCAATATTTTCAAAATCTCAAAAACAATACTCACCAAATTTAAGTTGCTGCTTCCCCTTACCCGCATCCCCCCCCCCCTCCCATCTAAATTTTGTCGCCGTGAGCTGATGTGGAGTATGTTTAAATCCAGCTCTTATTATTGTTTTGTAATCTGTATTAATGCATGTTTAGTTTCCACAAAACAAACAAAATAAAAACCCCTTCAAAATTTTCGTTTTCTTGGATTTCATCTCTAAAATGGTTAATAATTTTCTTCAACTTGTCAGGCTATTTTTCCAAATCGTAAAATAATTATCGTAAATTACTACTGTTACATCGTACATATAGGTTTCTCAGCGGTGAATTCTTTGGCTACCATTATTTCCGCACAGTAATCATCATGATAAATTTCTAAAACATTTTTAATAGAAATGTACCAGAAAGATTATTTTTTAGAAATAGTGGTAGCCAGTAAAGTGACCGATGAGAGCCCTGTTAAATAAGTTTTGAATACTTTAAGATCTGAAAATATTCAACGGTCGTCTCCAGAAAAGTTACAGAAAATAATCAGGAATGCTGAAACGCTGTTGGAGAAGTTACTTGGGGCTGCAATATGGTGGTATGAATTAAAATTAAAACTTCCTGAATAGAAGTCGTTTCTTTCAACTGTGTATGAAAACATATTTTAAATCGAAATAGTTGAGATTAAACACAAGGTAAAATATCATAGGAGTACGCTGATTGTAACAAGATTCATCTATAATGTCTGATTAATAATGAAAAAAAAAATACAAATATTTTAAGACAGCTTTATTTCGCTTTTTCTAATTTTGCGCCCTTAGGATTCGTGCGCCTGGAGCAGTCTGCTCCAACTGCTCCACGGTAGCTACGCCCCTGCGCTTAATCCAATAACAACTGTATGACCGATGTTTGAAAATACGCGCAGAAAGCACGTTTCAGCTGGAATTTCCTTCCATCTATTGTCATTTTCGGTTCCTTTACGCTGAAAACAAATTTTCAGTTCTTCCTGCAATGATTTCGGCCGGCAGGTGTATAATAGACAGGTCAAATGATTTCCCCACATTGATCTCCCCACCAATGCACCGTCATTTCGAGACTCAAGATGGTAGTTGTGGTTGTGATATTTTGCACTCATTCGAAAAATAACTCGATATTTACCCCTTTAAAATTCCGCTTAAACAAACCACTTTAAACGATTTTTTAAGACAGTATAAGTAACGTAAATTAGAAGTAGCAAAGTTTTGACATAATTCAAACGAGCTGCATTAAGTGTGATGTAAACCGTATAAATGTATGTACTGACATTAAATTAATACGTATTTATTTTATATTAGCATTTGTATTTATTTTATTTTATGTTATTCTATTAACGATTT
Source organism: Maratus speciosus (assembly GCA_963932465.1). NCBI lineage: Eukaryota > Metazoa > Arthropoda > Arachnida > Araneae > Salticidae > Maratus > Maratus speciosus. Next base: position 409,962,543 of record OZ010798.1, on the reverse strand, counting down.
ATTATGCTGTTAATTAAATATACCGTAGACGGTTATTTTGCCTTTTTATTACGCATTAAGTATTACAGTTATGATTCCCCATTTAATCAAATAACCCGCTTAATCGAATATTATTTCTGGAACCGCCAATATTCGTTTAAACGGGGACGACTGTATTAATCTTACATACTTCATATACAATACCAAAAAGGCTTTGTTGACCCTAAATAACCTTTATCAATTTCACGAAAATCCGAGTATATTTACGGGAGTTAGAGCGTGGACAGACGGACTGACGTCCAGACAAACCGAATGCAAACACACTTTTCAAATTTGTTGGAAAGTATTAAAAATAGCCAGTGCTACCACATCTACAAATAAAGGGATTTCATTCAATAAAAAAATAATTATCAAAATATTTTTCAGTAGAAAGCTCAAGCCAGATTGACTAAAAAAACAGCCTTGTGTTTTAAATATACAGGATGTAATATGTTATCTATCGCCGACCTTTATTTTCTCAACAGTTCGTCGTAGACATATAGTTCCTATTACAAAAACGTTTCAAATGAGGTAAATATTCATGTTGTGACATTATTTAAAGTAAAAAATCAATTTTATAAAAATTACGAAAACTAACTTTTTATACGGTCCCCCAGTCCCTATAGTTATATTTAGTAAAAGTTTACACATATCATAACAGATATAACACAAAGTGTTTGACATCTATACTACAAAAATTGACACAGTTATTAAATTTCAAAGTTTGAGATTTTTGCACATGATTTTGTCTTTCATTGAGGGATCAGTTAAAAGATGAATTAAAGTAATTCGAGATCAAAATCAGGGTGCAATGTCCTTTTTATGGCGAAACCACCTTTAGCCGGTATCGCCAAATCGGGGAATCACTAACCCTATTATAGGGTTATTTCATCTAAAAATTTGAGCTAACTTTTATGGGTCGAACAACATTCAAACGTACCGAGGATATCGGCTAAAGGTGGTTTCGCTGTAAAAAGAACATTGCACGTTGATTTTGATCCCGAATTACTTTAATTCACCTTTTAACTGATCCCTCAATGAAAGACAAAATCATGTGCAAAAATCTCAAACTTTGAAATTTAATAACTGTGTCAATTTTTGTAGTACAGATGTCAAACTTTTTGTATTATATCTGTTATGATGTGTGTAACTTTTTACTAAATATAACTGTAGGGACTGGGGGACCGTATAAAAAGTTAGTTTTCGTAATTTTTATAAAAATGATTTTTTACTTTAAATAATGCCACAACATGAACAGTATCTCATTTGAAACGTTTTTGCAATTGGAACTATATATCTACGACCAACGGCTAAGAAATTAAAGGTCGGCGATAGATAACATATTGCACCCTGTATAGACGAATCGAAACCCATCGAATTCGACGAATGAAAAATGTTTAAAAGAACTTATTTATTGAATTTATTCAAAAGTCATCAAATTATATTAAATAATTAATCTTATATTGGCTGGCCTAACTCTTAAAAGAAATATTATTTTTAATTAAAGTTTAATTTCAACTTTTCAAACTATTAAAAAATTAAACTTTATTCCTCTACGTAATCAGTAGCATGCAATTAAGATAAGAAATTATGAAATTATTAATTGAGGCTTTGATCTTTGGTACTACGTCATGAAAAATCAACGAATAATTGTGTCACTATCTGACACAATTATAATTTTTGTTTACAAGGAAATCTAAAAATAACGTCGTTTTCACCACCGCAAAATTTGCATGTATACCTTTCATATTCATATTCACTATTTTTTAAATATTTCAACGCGCAAATGATTATTAATATGTATATTCCCAAGCTTGTTTGCACGTTAGACAGTTACAATTTTTCATGCAAACATTCGCAATCTTGACTTGAGGTTCTGATTTGAGTGCCGGAGAAATCCAGAAATTTATTTTTTATGCGCATTCGCAGTAAAATGTTTTGTTTTATCAAAGAAAATACTCTTTCCATTTTTACTATGACGTCATTTTCATTCACTGAAGCCCCCTGAAATGAGTGTCTCAATTTCAGTATCAGCGGAATTTAGAAAAAAAAAAATTAAATGCGACAGCTTTCTGAGTAAAAATGTGTTATTTTAAAAATTTTCTGTTCAAAAGTTTTTAAAACGTTATTTTTAATTATAATACGAAAATGGCATCCGTAATGATATGGCATTTCCCATTTTCCCCTTCTTGCTTTAACAATGGAAGTAACCCAATTGCTATCAATATGAAGAAATTTCATAAAAGACTTTTAAAATTAAATATGAAAATGGGATTCTTTTAAAAAATAGCGAGTGCGGGGCGCGGGCACATCTACAAATAAATTGCTTCCATTAAAAAAATATTTACCAAAATCGGTTCAGTAGAAAACTGACTAAAAAAAATCCCTGCCGGCTCGGACCTACAGGCGGAGGTAGATTTTGAAGTTAAGTACTAAATTCACCAACAAAACTTAAATCAAGATTAGAGATAAACCCAGTTCCTTCAGTAAGAATGAGCTCTAGGGAGCTAAACATTTTGTGAAAATTCTAATATACCCGAATACACACACGCATGTATGTGGAATATGTTTGAAAAATAGCTACAGCAAATTCAGAGAACCTCAAAGTGTTAAAATAAGTTAATATTTCCATAGTCGGGTTTTTATCATGTTTTAATACGTTTCTTCAAACTCACATGACGTTAGATATTCACCTGCTGAGGTCTATTTTATTTCCAATATGACGCAATATTTTGTTTGTTTTTTTAATTTGTCAAACTATTTATTTCATTTTGAGTTTTCATGCGGAAATCTTGCTCTAGAAAACTTATGACGTAATATTCAATTTGTTTCCATTTCGTCAAACTATTTATTTTTTTTTTCACTTAAAAATCTTGCAATAGAAAAGCAATTGTTGTGGTGAGAATTTTATAGTTTTTTTTTTTTTATTGTTGGCAACTCCTATAACGAAAAATATTTATTTTTTCCTGTCATTGTTGTGTTAAGAGCTGGTTTTATCAGAATCTTGTTAAGACGGTATTCAAAAATTTTAACCCTCCCCATTCCATTCCCTTGGGCCGATTTTACACATTTTCAATCCCCGCCGAGATATTAGCCATCTCAAAGTTGTTGGCGAGTTTGAAGACGATCCGTGCACAATTGCGACTTTTATCGTGCGGACAAAATTTAGTACATACATACATATATACAGGGTGTCCGGCCTCAACGGTGTCCAATGGCTAATTCCTAAACCGTTAGTCATAGACATATAGTTCCAATTACAAAAATGTTTTAAATCAGGTAAAGAAATATTTTAAAAGCGATTTGGGTCAATAAAAACATTTCTTAAAAAATTACGAAATTTAAATTTTTATACGGTGTCCCGGTCCTATAAGTTATATTTAGTAATTTTTTCCTGTTACACTGACAAGTAAGACAAAAAAAGTCCCATTCATATACCGCTAAAATTGAGCGAGTTATGAAACTTGAAAAAATGCATGACTTATGCCACTTTTCTACTCTGAAAACAAATGAGTTCGGCTTGGTTTTGACGGATCATATACCAAGTAGTGATGGGCGATAATGAGATGTTTTTCTCGATTTTCTCGATTGTATGGACATCTCGATATTTTTCGATTGTATACATTTTTTCTCGATGACTACAGTTTGCAAATTTCTTTTATAAATCATATATTATGTATTATATACGTCATACATTTATCAAGAATCGTCTGCGGGTGAACTGGAATGAGTCGATGTTAATAAAGACTAGGTGACTTCGACCGCTAGCGGGCCCCTCCTTTAATCGGGGCCCCTAATTTATACGTAATCTTGTAATATGAAATCACGAACAGGTTACCCGCTATATACGGCACTGATATATGATAGCAGGCGGGTGTGGTGTGCACGCACTACAAAATCTTGTAAAAAATATAATATCGAAACGAATGAACGTCGGACCAGATCTCTTGGGGGAGGGGTCAAAGCGAGCGGAGGGGCATAGCAGCTGCATAATATGATTAAGTCGTCACAGGTCTTTAGGCCTTTCCAACCATATGTCACATGAGAAGTCTGGATCTGAATTTATAAAAATGACCTCCCCGTGGGGGGAAAGGGGGGGAGGGGTGCGGGAGGTGGATAACATGAGTAAGTGGTCATAAGCCTTTCCAACAATATGTCACATGAGGGGTCACGGCTAAATTTAGAAAAACACCCTCGTGGGGAAAAAGTGGGGGGGGGGGGCGGTCACCGGAGGTGCATTACATCAATAAGTAGTCACAGACCTTTCCAACGATATCTCACATGTGGGGTCTTGGCTAAATTTGGAAAAGTGTCCCCCGGGGGGGGGGGGGCAAATTGAGGGAGACTGTCACCGGAGGTGCATAACATCAATAAATAGTCACAGACCTTTCCAACGATATCTCACATGAGGGGTGTTGGCTAAATTTGGAAAAGTGCACCCGGGGGGGGGCAAAGTGGTGTGGGGACACCGTAGGTACATAACATCAATAAGTAGTCACAGACCTTTCCAACGATATCTCACTCGAGGGGTCTTGACTAAATTTGAAAAAGTGTCCCCCAGGGGGGGGGGTGCAAAGAGTGGGGGGACTGTCACCGGAAGTGCATAACATCAATAAGTAGTCACAGACCTTTTCAACGATATCTCATAAGAGGGGTGTTGGCTAAATTTGAAAAAGTGTCCCCCGGGAGGGGCAAATTGAGGGAGACTGTCACCGGAGGTGCATAACATCAATAAATAGTCACAGGCCTTTCCAACGATATCTCACATGAGGGGTGTTGGCTAAATTTGGAAAAGTGCACCCGGGGGGGGGGGCAAAGTGGTGTGGGGACACCGTAGGTACATAACATCAATAAGTAGTCACAGACCTTTCCAACGATATCTCACTTGAGGGGTCTTGACTAAATTTGAAAAAGTGTCCCCCATGGGGGGGGGCAAAGAGTGGGGGGACTGTCACCGGAAGTGCATAACATCAATAAGTAGTCACAGACCTTTTCAACGATATCTCATAAGAGGGGTACTGACTAAATTTGGAAAAGTGTCCTCCGGGGGGGCAAAGTGGAGGGGGGCGGCCACCGGAAGTGCATAGCACTAATAAGTAGCCACAAACCTTTCTAACGATATGTCACATGAGGGGTCTTGGCTAAATTTGGAAAAGTGTCCTGAAATTTCATATATTATAAATAATATTTAGCGGAGGGCTCCATAAAAAAATCCGATCTAAAATGATAAAAGCGGAAAAAACTACCCTCGCAGTGGGGGCCAAAATGGGGAGGGGAGGAAGAAAGCCTCATAATATGAAAGAGTCATCCGAGAGCTTACCGATGACATATCACATGACTGGTCCAAAAAAAGTTTGAAAATTGCTCGCCCTCTCTCCCCCCGTGGGCCCTCTCTCCCCCCGTGGGCCCACTCTTTCACCCCGGAATTCACACAGCCGCCACTTTAAAATTTTTATGTTCAATAAATAATATTTACCGGAAGACTGCATAAAAAACCCATATTTAAAGTGATATTTAAATTTATTATAGAAATCGGCTACGGTTTTAAAAATTTGTTCGCCCCTTCCCCCCCCCCCCCCCCCCTTTGAGCGAAGAAAGGTTCATAGTATGAAAGAGTGGTCAAAGGGCTTTTCGATTATATGCCACAGGAAGGGTTCGGTAAAATTTTTAAAATTGCACCCCATGAGTCCACTCTCACGTCCTCCTCCCTCGAAATCACCCGACCCACCTTCCTCTTTGAAAATTTTATATTTAATAAATAATTTTTATCGGAGGGTTCCAGGTATGTGACATCTTGGTAGGGCTAAAATCAGAGAAACTTTGAAAATTAAAGCTTCATTTCACAGCTCATTGTCGTGCCTTTTTCTCTATCTCGTCCCTTGGTACTCTCGATAAATTTTCTTACTTTTCTTCTCTGCCGAGGACGAGAGAAATCCTCGAAAAGCTTCTCATAGCGAAATGTTGAAAAGCGCGAGAGAAATCCTCGAAAGGCTTTTCATTGGGAGATTTCGAAAAGGACGAGAGTAACAAGCGAGAGGCTTCCCATCGGGAAAGGTTGAAAAGGGCGAGAAGAAACTCTCGAGAGACTTCCCATCCCGAAAGGTTTAAAACCGCGAGAGAACCAACCATCGAGCAGCTTGTCATCAGGAAGCGTCGAAATGCTGGAAAAATCATCGAGATGAGATTTGCCGAAATGCGAGATGGAAATGAAGCTTTCAGAGTCAAACTTACCGCATTTCTGGTTTAAGTCATAATTTCTCAAAGGAGTCCATCTGCTTATCCAATCTATTTTTAGCTCACAGGCTATCTAAGTCTGAGAGCTAATGTACCCGTCGGTTCTGTGTGTATGCATGTACTGTTGTACGTAACGCGATAACTCTTGATTAAAATGTATGATTTGCTTCAATTTTTTTATGTTCATTCTGATAAGGCGTTCCGCTGTTTAGTTTTGACGGTTCATTGGTTAAGGATAAAGGGAGAGAAGGGGGCTGCCCCCCCCCCCTCCTTAATTTAGATAAATAGGTTTTTCATGCAGAATTCTTCGATTTGCTCCAAATTTCGTATACCGGTTTATTATGTTAAGGAGCTTCCCTGATTAAACTTGGAGGTTCATTAGTTAAGTATGAAGGGGGGAAAGGGGGATAGACCCCCTCCTTAATTTAGATAAATGGGTTTTCCATGCAGAATTATTCGATTTGCTCCAAATTTGGTATACCGGTTCATTATGTTAAGAAGTTGCCTTGATTAGATTTGTAGGTTTACGGGTTAAGTATAAAGGGGGAGAAGGGGGCTAGCCCCCCCCCCCTTAATTTAGATAAATGGGCTTTTCATGCAGAATTATTTGATTTGCTCATAATTTGGTATACCGGTTTATTATGTTAAGGAGCTTCCCTGATTAAACTTGGAGGTTCATTAGTTAAGTATGAAGGGGGGAAAGGGGGATAGACCCCCTCCTTAATTTAGATAAATGGGTTTTCCATGCAGAATTATTCGATTTGCTCCAAATTTGGTATACCGGTTCATTATGTTAAGAAGTTGCCTTGATTAGATTTGGAGGTTTACGGGTTAAGTATAAAGGGGAGAAGGGGGCTAGCCCCCCCCCCCTCCTTAATTTAGATAAATGGGCTTTTCATGCAGAATTATTTGATTTGCTCATAATTTGGTATACCGGTTTATTATGTTAAGGAGCTTCCCTGATTAAACTTGGAAGTTCATTGGTTAAGGATAAAGGGGGAGAAGGTGGGGTGGTCCGCCCCCCCTTAATTTAGATAAATGGGTTTTTCATGCAGAATTATTCCATTTGTTCCAAATTTGGTATACCGGTTTATTACGTTAAGAAGTTGCCTTGATTAGATTTGGAGGTTTACGGGTTAAGTATAAAGGGGGAGAAGGGGGGCTGGTCCCCCCTTAATTTAGATAAACAGGCTTTTCATGCAGAATTATTTGATTTGCTCCAAATTTGGTATACCGGTTTATTATGTTAAGGAGCTTCCCTGATTAAACTTGGAAGTTCATTGGTTAAGGATAAAGGAGGAGAAGGGGGGCTGGTCCGCCCCCCCTTAATTTAGATAAATGGGTTTTTCATGCAGAATTATTCGATTTGTTCCAAATTTGGTATACCGGTTTATTATGCTAAGGAGCTTCCCTGATTAAACTTGGAGGCTCATTAGTTAAGTATATAGGGGGGAAAAGGGGTTAGACCCCCTCCTTAATTTAGATAAATGGGTTTTTCATGCAGAATTATTCGATTTGCTCCAAATTTGGGATACCGGTTTATTATGTTAAGAAGCTGCCTTGATTAGATTTGGAGGTTTTAGGGTTAAGTATAAAGGGGAGGGGCTAGTCTCCCCTTAATTTAGATAAAAGGGTTTTTCATGCAGAATTATTGGATTTGCTTCAAATTTAATATACCGATTTATTCCGATATGGCACTTCCTTCATTAGATTTGGAGGTTCATTGGTTAAGTATACATGGGCGAAAAGGGGGCAAGTCCCCTTAATTTAGATAAATGGATTTTCATGGAGAATTATTCAATTTACTTTAATTTTTTTTTCTATGTTTGTTCTGATAAGGAGCTTTCTTGATTAGATTTGGAGGTTCATTAGTTAAGTATAAAAGGGTTAAAGGGGTTAGACCACCCTTAATTTAGCGATATGTTCCTTTTTTTCATGCAGAATTATCTGATTTGCTTCAAATTTGATATACTGATTTATTATAGTTAAGGAGTTTCCCTGATTAGATTTGGAGGTTCATTGGTTAAGTATAAAAGGGGCAAACGGGGGATATTTCCCTTCATTTATTTTTTGAGGGACATTATTCTTTGAAATAAGAGTATAATATACAGTTAGTGTTAATAACCTGTGAGCTCAATGCCATCAGTTTAACTGGCACTTATCATTTTATTGCTATTAACCGATGTGGGTTATGAAGCATAGTGGTTTATGTATTCAGTTCTGTATAGTCCTAGTTTCAAACTTTACTGTTAAATTTAGTGTCATTTTGCCACGAATTTTCAATGTTTCTCTTATTTTAGCTCTGCCAAGCTGCCCCATACCTGGAGACTCAGATAAATACTATTTATTAAATATAAAAAGTTCAAAGAGGAAGGTGAGTGAATTCTGGGGTGCGCGAGAGTGCACAAAGGGAGGGGGGGGCGGGTAATTTTCAAACTTTTACCAAACCTCTCCTTGACATATCATCGGAAAGTCCTTTCACCACTCTTTCATATTATGAACCTTTCTCCTCCCAGAGTTGAATTCCGGAAGGGGTTCGGGGGGGGGGGGGAGGGGGGGAGCGGTGCGGGGTGACTTTTTTTTTTAATTGTGGGGATTTCTACAATAAATATCATTAAATGAGGTTTTTTAATGGAGCTCTCCGATAAATATTATTTATTAAATATAAAATTTTAAAAGTGGGACTGCGTGATTTCCGGGTATATTCTAGGATAAAAGAGGGAACCCACGTGGGAGGGGTAGATTTCAAACTTTTTTTGGACCAGTCATTTGATTATCATCGGAAAGTTTTCGGTTATCATCGCAAAGTTACTCTTTCATATTATGAACCTTTCTTCTTCCTTCCTTAGTTTGGCGCTCCGAGAGAGGCACTTTTCGAACTTTTTTGAAATCGTAGCGTTTTTAAACATTTTAGATCGGATTTTTTTTACGGAGCCCTCCGATAAATGATTTTTAATATATGAAAATTTCAAAGAGAAGGATGGGCAGGGTATATTTCGGGTGGGGGGGGGGGGGGGCACGATAATTGGAATCCTGGGAGTTGGGACTCTTTTCTATCTTTTGCTGACACCCCTCATGTGATATATCATTGGAAAGCTCTGTGACTACTGACTACTATTTCATTTTATATATCGCCCGCGCCCCTCCCCTTACTTTGCCCCCGAGCGGGGGCTTTACTAAATTTAGCCGACACCCCTCATGTGCCATATCGTTGGAAAGTCCTGTGACCACTTATTCATATTATGCACTTTCCTTGCCCCTCGCTCCTACTTTGCTCCCCGCGGGAGTTCGTTTAATGTATTCCAGTCGAAGACTTTATAAAAATGGGGAAATTAAAGATCCAATCTCAAATGACGTAGAAAAATCAATAAAAAATTTTGATCCCTTTTATCATCCTTTAGTTCATATTTTTGCCACTAGGGGGTGCTTTTGATTCTTATTTCTTTGGCCATTTTGGTACTAATTGCCGAAAAATTCTAATTTTTGATACTTAAACTCCCCTTACCGCTTCATAGCTACTCGCGTTTTTTCAGCTTTTTTCAACCAGGGGGCACCCTTACAAGACTTTTCCAGTCTTATGGCTCCTTTATAGTTTCCCTTTGGTTTGTTGTTTTTTTATTCCATCTGTTTTCAGTTACCTTATATTTAATAAAATCTGCCTTATATATATGTAAAAACAATGATTTCAATAATCGATTCTAGAACATCTCCTTTGTAGATTCTCGAAAGTAATCGATGACTGTATCGATTGTGTATTTTACGATAACGATTTTTTTCGATTGGTAAATTTTCGAGAATCGCCCATCACTAAGCCCTATCACTACTATGAAATTGTCGGCCAGAATAATAGCTAAGTTTTCCAATAACTGTTTTTAGCTTTTCTCGTTATAATCGATTGTAAAACATCTAGATTGTAGATTCTATGAATTAATCGATGGCTGTATCGATTGTGATTTTTTACGATGACGATTTTTCTCGATTGTCGAATTCTCGAGAATTGCCCATCACTAATACCAAGTGTTTAAAGTATTCGAAGATCTTACTTCATGTGTATCTGCGCTTTGAAAAAAAATCCTTCAAGTATTATGATTAATTCTCAAATTGGCTAAAATAACATATATTTTATTTTGTCAGGATTTGAGACTGTTTCTCTTATGATTTCTTTTAACAAAAATTATGTTTTTTTATAAGTTTTTATGTTACTTCAACAATCGTATGTATATTTTTCCAGTTCAAAATTTGTACTCGAACTTTAACCCACTTTTAAATATCCGATCGAGATTGCATTTTACATACTGACGCAAATCCGATAACAATCTGATATTATTAAGATTTTCAGTGGTTACCATTTATACTTATTTTACAGGATAACACAAAAAATTTCGGATAGATTTCTGCCAAGGAGTTTAAGAAAAAGTTTTAGATTAGATAATACAAGACTGAGATTGTTGGGATTTTTAACTTTTATGTATTTTTAAGCACTGAATCCGAAAATTACCTTAATTTTTAACCATCATGTCAGTATATTTCGCAAGTCATAAATTTTCAAATTTAAAGAATAACAAAAATCGAATACTATAAAGTAGAGGAGATGGTTGTGTTTTTTAACTTTTGATAATTGATTTTTACGCACTTTTTAGCACTGAATCTGAAAATGACCTTCATTTTTAACCATCACGTTAGAATTTTTTTGCAAATCGCAAATGTGTAAGTTAAAATATAGCGAAAATCCCATACTATAAAACATATGTAAAACATTTTTTATTTTATTTTATTTTATTTTATTAAAAAATTTATTCGATATTTTTGCTTATCCTGGGATTCTTACAGCTAAACAGCTGAGTGGTCCGATGAGATGGGGGAGGAAATTCAATTTTAACACTGATTTTCTTAACTTTGAAATTTGCAATTTTCGAAAAATCTTGATATGATAGTTAAAAATGAAGGTCAATTTCGGTTTCAGCGGTACAAAATTTGTAAGAATCAATTATCAAAAGCTAAAAAACATGACATAACCCAACTTTTGAAGGCTTGTGCAATCTAATAATATTTTAAAATACGTATCATTTTGTAATGAATTGAGGCTGTTAATTTAGAATCATTTTATTTAACAAAAAATCTGTTTTTTCTTTCTTCTTAAATGTTTATTACAAATTGTATATTTTCCATTAATATGCCAGAATAATTAAAGATTTCAAATTTATATTGCAATGTTAATTTTACTCCCAAACATTTTTTATATCTGACGAAATTATATTTCGACTAAATTTGTGAATGACCCCAAATTTGCAGCAAAAAATATGCTCCAACTTTAAGCAGATATTACTCGGTCAATTTTTATCGTAGAATAACGGGACTTTTTGTGTATTACTTGTCAGTGTAAAAGGAAAATTTCACTAAATATAACTTATAGGACCGGGGGACCGTATAAAAATTTAAATTTCGTTATTTTTTAAGAAATGTTTTTATTGACCCAAATCGCTTTTAAAATATTTCTTTACCTGATTTAAAACATTTTTGTAATTGGAACTATACGTCTATGACTAACGGTTTAGGAATTAGCCATTGGACACCGTTGAGACTGGACACCCTGTATATATATATATATATATATATATATATATATATATATATATATATATATAAACTTTTTAGGTGGGGGTGGTTTTGGGTTCTTGGGGTCCTATAATGAAAAGTTATGAAGGAATTTTTCAAAAGTCGCACCATGGTAACGACTGCAATAGGTAGTATTTCTTACGAAATCTACCTAAAACAGCCTGGTCACCGTAGATGGTTCTTTTACCTTTTTATTATGCATTAAATATTACAGAATAAGACGAGTCGAAATCCGTCGAATTCGACGAATGAAAATCCTTAAAAGAACAGATTGACTGAATTTATAAAAAAAATAAAAAATAATAATTATAATAATGGATCAATATTTAATAAATATATTTCCAAACTTGTTGTTAAGTTTGCCAGTTACAATTCTGCATGTAAACATTCGCGCTCTTTACTTGAAGTTCTAATCTGAGTGCATGCGAAATCCAGCAATTTACTTTTAGACACACTCGCAGTAAAATATTTAGTTTCAATAAAGAAAACACCCATTTCATTTTCACTATGACATCATTTTCACCCACTGAAGCCCTCTGACAAGGAAGGTCTCCTTACTGGGCATACTCAGAATATTTTGAAAAAAAATACCAATTAAACAACTTTTGTATGTAATAAAGGATCAGTCAAATTTAGCGGCGGAAGTACAGTAGAAAGTCTGTAAAAAAAAAATAAAATTTTTTTTCGAGTATTTGGCGCGAAAAGACGACGATTTGGCGAGCAATACTTTTTCTCGGCAAAAGCAAATGATTTTAATGCACCTGAAAATTGCTTGTTAATTGATTTTTAGAATGCGTGTAAAAAGTAATTAATGAATTTAAACTTGAACAATGACAGAGTTTAATAAATACATTTTTTCGTATTACATATTTATGTTGCTTGTTATTTAATTTTATTACTTTAAAAACAATTTCATATCAGTGACGTACGCAGGATTTTATTTCGGGGGGGGGGGGGGTGACTTAAATTTTCAGAATGTTCTAAATCTTGCGAAACATGTTGAATTTTGTTATAAACAGAAATCATTTTTGTCAGTAAGGCCGTAGTCAGAGGGGGAAAAGGAGAGAATCAGGGGTGACTTTGTTCCGAATTTTCCGAAAATTTTAAAAATTTGGTCATCAGTCCGAAAATTCGGACTTAAAAAATATCGCGATTTTTGACAAATGGTCGCCGAAAAAAATCAATTTCGTCAATCGTTCGCTAAAAAAAATCACCAATTTCTTTAAAGGATCAAGGAAAAAACCGGAATTTTAACATAGGGCGCGGATAAAATGCAAAGTTTGTCAAAGGATCGCGAAAAAAAGTCAAATTTCATCAAATTATCCCAGAGAAAACGCTAATTTCGTCAAATGAGCACAGAAAAAACCCGAATGTCGTCAGAAGGCCGCAGAAAAAACGCGAATTTCATCAAAAGGCGCGGAAAAACGCGAATTTCGAAAAAAAGATCGCTGAAAACACGCATTCCGTCAAAGGGCTGCGAAAAGGAAGCTAATTTCATAAAGGATCGCAAAAAACGCGAATTTCATCAAAGAGACAAGGAAAAACGTGAATTTCGTCAAAAGGCCGGAGTAAAACGCAAATTTCATCAAAAAAGACGAGAAAAGACGCGAATTTCGTCAAAAAGCTCCGGAAAAACTCAAATTTCGACGATGGATTGCGAAAAAAACGCGAATTTCGTTAAATGACCACAGGAAAAACGTGAATTTCATCAAAGGGCCACAGCAAAAACGCAACTTTCGACAAAGGATTCCGTTTCAATTTGACGGAATGCGTGTTTTTTTTAAACACGCATTCCGTCAAAGGGAAACGGAAAAAACGCGAACTTCGTCAAAGGGACACAGAAAAACGTGAATTTCGTCAAAAGGCCGCAAAAAAGCAAATTTCATCAAAAAAGACGAGAAAAGAACGCAAATTTCGTCAAAGAGCCGCGGCAAAAAATTTCGACGAAGGATTGCATAAAAAAAACCGCGAATTTCGGCAAATGACCACAGAAAAAACGCGAATTTCGACAAGGGATCGCTAAACATACACGCATTCCGTCAAAGGGAAGCGGAAAAAGCGAATTTCGTTAAAGGATTGGAAAAAAAAGATAAAGCAGGGTCACAAAGAAGGCCCACAGTAAAACGTGAATTTCGTCAAAAGGCTGCGGAAGAAAAGCGCATTTCGTCAAAAAGTCGCAAAAAACCCACTAATTTCGTTAAATAACCACGGAATAAAGCAAATTTCGACAAAGGATCTCGAAAAAAAATGCGAATTTCTTCAAAGGGCCGCAGAAAAAACGCGAATTTGATCCAAAGGCTGCGGAAAAATGCGACGAAAAAAGATCGCTAAAAACACGCATATTCCGTCAAAGGGCTGCAAAAAAAGGTTAATTTCGAAAAGGGTCGCAAAAAACGCGAATTTCGTCAAAGGGACACGGGAAAGCGTGAATTTCGTCAAAAGGCCGCAAAAAACGAAAATTTCATCACAAAAACGAGAAGAAAACTCGAATTTCATCAAAAATCCGCAGAAAAAAACGCAAATTTTGAAGAAGGATTGCGTAAAAAAATGCGAATTTCGGCAAATGACCTCAGAAAAAACGCAAATTTCCTCAAAGGGCCGCAGAAAAAATGCAAATTTTGACAAAGGATCACTAAAAAACACTCATTTCGTCAAAGGGAAGCGGGAAAGAAACGCGAATTTCGTTAAAGAATCGCAAAAAAAAAAAAAAAAAAAAAAAAAAAAAAAGCAAGGTCAGAAAGAAGGACCACAGAAAAACGTGAATTTCGGCAAAAGACTGCGGAAAGATGCGAATATTATATGTATAGTTTTTAAATTGAAATAATATACTGAACTAACTTTTCAGAAATCTGGTTAACCAGAACCCAACTTGCAGGAATCTACACTCAGCCTGAAATTGACATGAAATGAAAATAGAGTTAAACCAAATTACAACAAAAATAATTAGCGGCAGGAAGGGATTTCCTCTCCTTCCCCCCTCTGCTGTAACCTTTCAGAAATTTTGCTGTGAATTTCAGATTTTTTTTTTTTTTACTCAAAATGAAATCTGGGGGGAAGGGAGGAGGGCACGTGTCCGATCCTGAGGCCGTCCCACATCGAAATATGTTGAAAAGTGTTACTGGGGGTTTCATTTAAAAGAAAGTCGTTATAACTTAAAATCTATAAAATTGTTCTTCCAACCCCCGAAACTAAATTCTGGCTACGGTTCTTGTTTAACAATAAATTAATATTGTAACAAACACAAAATATTTTTTGTACACATAAAATATTTTTATACACATATAGAAAATAAAGACTTTGATTATTATTTGTGCATTGCACAATTAATAATATGGCCTTTAAACTGTTCCAGATGAAAAATACTGGCTGCAAAGTTAAGACAGAATAGGAAGATAAGTGTGTGTGTGTGGGGGGGGGGGGGGACGTTACCGAACTTTAAAGATGTCTTTGCAGTCAAACAATAAGTCACTGTGTATCTTACAGATACGAGGAAGTAATCGAGTGTTAAAAACAAAAGTCAATGAATATCATTCACAATCACCTCTTCCGCACATATAGTGCCTGACTTCCGACTTAGCCAAAATTCTGAATAGATTAGCTAAGGTGTCACTATGCACAAATATGGGACTAAAAAGAAAGATAAGTGCGATGCATGACAAACATATATATAAATTGAATTGATCTAAAAAGTAAAGAAGTAAATTTTTTTACCATTTAATGCCGACCATTTTGGCTGGTAAAAGAGGTTTAATCCCTTCAACCCATATTTCGGTGTGGCAGGGAGATGCGACTGAAAAATGAAAGTTAATAAGCTACTTTTATAGTCAACTCTTCCGCACCGGATTTCCGATTTAGCCGAAATCGACTTGAGATTAGCTGTGGTGTTATTGTGCATTAACATACTTACGCATTGACAATCTTGCGCCCGCCGACCATTAGAGAAATTAAAAAAATCCTTAAATTAAACTACTTTTAGATTTTTTGAATTTATTTGTAGGTCTCTTGAACTGAGCATATATGTTTTCATTTATCGAGTAAAACAGGGATGGAGCTATTTTTCAGTCATTTGAAAATGGATTTTGTGGTCTCTAGTAAATTTGGTCGCCGGACTGAGGAGAATATTAGATTAACGAGAAAAACAAATTCATGGCATGCCAGAAAATAAAACAAATTTATCCGAAAAAGAAGAAATATCAGCCCTTTTTCCATTTCACTGCGATCTCTTCAGAGGTGGAATGGAGCTGTAACCTCATAACCCCCGTCCCCATAGACTCCTTTGGTGTATGCAGGGGCATCACTGTGCACTAATATATAGGACTAAACAGAATAGCTGCGTCGCAGAAAGAAAAATATAAATTAATCTCAAAAGAAAGAAAAAAAAACAGGAGTTTTTTTTTTCATTTCATTTTGTATTATTTCGAAAGGGGCCTGTAACCCCATCAGCCCCTTCCCCCCATTGGGGATATTGTGGTGTAGCTGTGCGCTGATATGAGACTAGCCAGAACGTCTAGTTTGTTGTATTGCAGAAAACAATAGCATTACAAATTTATCTAGAACAAAAAGAAAAATATCAACACTTTTTTAATTTCATTTTCAACTATTTTGGGATGGAGCTGTAACCCCATCAGCCCCTTTCTACTTCTTTGGGTATAATGTGGTGTCACTGTGCACTAATATGGAACTAAAGAGAAGAGAGTGTTGAATGATAGGAGACAAAAATACAAATTTATCTCAAACAGAAAGGAAAAAAAACAATATTTTTTATTTCATTTTCAACTATTTCGGAAAGAGGGGGCTGTAATTCCACCAGCCCCCTCCCCATCTCTGGGTATGCTGAGATGCCAATGTGGACTAATATGCTGTTAACGAGAATGGCTATTTCGCTGTATGGCAAATTTATCTCAAACAAGAAGAAAAAAAATCAGCCATTTTTTTCATTTCATTTTCGACTATTTAGGAAGGGGACACCCCATTAGCCCCTTTCACCTCTTTGGGTATAATGTGGTGTCACTGTGCACTAGTATGGAACTAAAGAGAAGAGAGCGGCTAGTCTGTTGAATGATAGGGGAAAAATACAAATTCATCTCAAACAAAAAGGAAAATATCAACACTTTTTCATTTCATGTTCGATTTTTTGGAAAAGGGCTGTTGTAACTCCATTAGCCCCCTTCTACCTTTTTGGATTTAACGTTGTGTCACTGTACACTAATGTGGAACTACAGCGAAGGGAGCGGCTAGTCTGTTAAATGATAGGGAGAAAATGCAAATTTATCTCAAACAGACAGAAAAAAATCAGCACTATTTTTTCATTTCATTTTCGACTATTTCGAGACAAGGGGTCTGTAATTCCATCAGCCCCCTCCCCATCTTTGGGTATGCTGTGATGTCAATGTGGACTAATATGGGACTAATGAGAATGGCTAGCCCGCTGTATGACTGAAAAAAATTTAAAAAATTTCCAAAAAAGAAAAATGAAAAATCAGCATTTTTTCATATCACTTTCGAAAATTTCGAGGGGGGGGGGGAGTGCAGCCCCATCAGCCCCCATCCTTGGGTACGCCCATGTTTCATATATAAAACATACTTTCATATATTTAAGCGTATTCCAAACTAAAGGCAAGATTCATTTACCAGTTATTTATTTCAATATCAAAGAGTTCGTCCATAGCATCAAAATTGAATCGACAGTGCTCAGTTGGACTTAATTTTGAGATATTGAAGCAATTTTAATTTTTTT
The DNA here is from genome assembly GCA_963932465.1 of Maratus speciosus. Lineage (NCBI taxonomy): Eukaryota > Metazoa > Arthropoda > Arachnida > Araneae > Salticidae > Maratus > Maratus speciosus. Next base: position 409,944,938 of record OZ010798.1, on the reverse strand, counting down.
AAATTTTTTTTTAATTCATAAAATTTGATATTTAACTTTCCTTATATATATATATATATATATATATATATATATATATATATGACAAAACTATAGTTAAATCAAAATAAAACTGACAAAACTAAAGTTATTTACATTAAATTTATTTTTAGGTTCAATATGACACATTTTTATCATTAAGAGTATTCGACATAAAAAAGTATTTTTCGAAATTTCATTTCATCGCCTACCGATGATTAGGCGCCAAATAAACGAAATTTTCATTAGTTGTTTAAGAACGTTCTATCGAGGTTCCGCCAAAAAATTTTTTATAAACATACATATCCACATGAAAAGAACACTCTGTAATTTTTTTCAGATTTTTCTGAATATGCCCGTATGGAGACCTTCCTTGTGAGACGAGCGTCTCAATCTCAGTGTCAGCAGAATGAAAAAAATATTGAAATGTAAAAGCGTTATGAGTAAAAAATGTGTTATTTTATATAGTGACGTCATTTTCTGTTCAAAAGTCTTAAAAAGTTATTATTAATTGTAATACGAAAACGGCACTCGTAATGATATGGTAATTCCCATTGTTACCCTTCTCTCTTCAAAATGCAACTAACCCGATTTCAGCCAATGTGAAGAAATTTCATAAAGCACTTTCTAAATTAAAACTAAAATATAATAATGGGATCGTTTAAAAAAATCCCGAGTGCGGGCACATCTACAAATAAACTGATTTCATTTTAAAAAAATAATTATCAAAATCTTTATCAGTCGTCAGATGACTAAAAAAACGCCTTGTGTTTTAAATATATAAAATGTTGAAAACTCTAATAGAATTTTTGCATTTAATATATTTTTTTTAGATTATCCACTAACAAAACCAAAAAGCATTTTTATATGAAAAATATCAATTATGTATTCAAATAAAGTTTTCAAATTTATTAAAAGCGATACTTTCGTATTAGTCGCGTACCAGGAGAAATCGCCAAAATTTTCGCTACTTACAGCAGTCTTTATGATTCTGATTAATTTCTATCATGAAAGCGACAAGGGGATAAACCGGACCTTCCAGGTTACAGAATATAGGAGAATCTTCACTAAGAATGAGCTCTAGGGAGCTAAACTTTTTGTGAAAATTATAATATACACGAATTACACGCAAGCATGTATATGGAATAGGTTTAAAAATGGATACAACAAATGCAGAATATCTGAAAGTGTTAAAATCTATACTAATATTATAAAGAGGTAAAAATTGTTTATTTGTAGGAGGTAAGCTCTGGAACTACCAAGCCGATTCCAAAAGTAATGGTATCAAAATGATGGTGTTAGTCCAACTTAGAACATAGGCTATATCTTATGTCCGTGCCACTGGCCAAAAGGGGGTGCAGGAGCAAAAAACGTTCTAAAAGTGCGATTTTTGTGTTACTGAAGGGCCTAGAAACATGAAATTTGGAATGGTAGTTACTTATGAGATACTAATAACCTCTAAGGACATTTCTTAAAAAAATCGAAATTAAAAAGGGTTGAAAATGCGCGAAAAGCGTAAGAAAACGTTCTAAATGGCGATTTTTACGCAATTTTAGGAAGTACCAAACCAATTTCAAAAATAATGGTGACAACCTTTGCTCTAACATAGGCTACATTTTATGTCGGTGCCACTACCCCTAAAAGGGGTGCAGGAGCAAAAAAACGTTCGAAATTGTGATTTGTGTGTTACTGAAGAGTCCAGATACATGGAATTTGGCATAGTAGTTACTTATTAGATATAAATTATCTTTAAGAACATTTCTTAAAAAATTCGAAATTTAAAAGGGGTGAAAATGCGCAAAAAGCATTCTAAAAAACGTTCTAAATAGCGATTTTTACGCAATCTCAAGAAGTACCAAACCGATTTAAAAAATAATGGTGTCAAAATGATAGTGACAACCCTTGCTCCAATATAGGCTCCATTTTATGTTGGTGCCACTACCCCAAAAGGGGGTGCAGGACAAAAATGTTCGAAATTACGATTTTTGTGTTACTGAAGGGTCCAGATACATGGAATTTGGAATGGTGGTTACTTATAAGATATAAATGATCTCTAAGAACATTTCTTTAAAAAATTAAATTTAAAAGTGGTGAAACAGATCGAAAAGAGTTCTAAAAAACGTTCTAAATGGCGATTTCTACGCAATGTCAGAAAGTACCCAACCTATTTCAAAAGTAATGGTTGGAAATTGATGATGACAGCCCTTGCTCCAACATAGGCTCTATTTCATGTCGGTGTCACTACCACTTAGGGGTTGCAGAAGCAAAAAAACGTTCTAAATTGCGATTTTTGTGTTACTGGAGGGACTAGAATCCCGATATTAGGCAGGGTAGTTATTTATAAGATACAAATGATCTCTAAAAACATTTCCTAAAAATTCGAAATTTAAAAGGGGTGAAAATGAGGGAAAAGCGTTCTAAAAAACTTTTTAAATTGCGATTTCTACGCAATCTCAGGAAGTACCGAATTGATTTAAAAAATAATGGTGTGAAAACGATGGTGACAGCCCTCGCTCCAACATAGGCTTATTTCATGTCGGTGCTACTACCACAAAGGGGCTGAAGGAGCAAAAAATGATCTAAATTGCTTTTTTTTGTAATACTGCAGGGGCTAGCAACTTGAAACTAGGCATGGTAGTTACTTATAAGATATAAATGATCTCTAAGAACATTTCCTAAATAATTCGAAATTTAAAAGGGGTGAAAATGGATGAAAAACGTTCTAAATTGCGATTTCTACGCAATCTCAGAAAGTACCCAACCGATTTCAGAAGTAATGGTTGGAAATTGATGATGATAGCCCTTGTGTCAATATAGGATCTATTCCATGTTGTCGTCACTACCACCTTGCGGTTGCATTTTAAAAACGTTCTAAATTGTGATTCTTGTGATACTGAAGTGGCTAGCAACTTGAAATTTGGCATGGTAATTACTTATGAGATGTAAATACGCTCTGAGAAGAGTTCCTTAAAAATTTGAAATTTAAAAGGGGTCAAAATGAACGAAAAGCATCCTAAAAACATTCTAAATAGCGATTTCCACGCAATCTCAGGAAATATAAACCGATTTCAGAAGTAATTGCTTCGAATTGATGGTGACAGTCCCAACTACAACATAGCCTATATTTTACGTTGTTGTCACTACCACCTGGGTGTTACAAGAGCAAAAAATGTTCTAAAATGCGTTTTTTGTGTTACTGAGGAGGTCTAACATTTTAAATTTGGAATGGTAATTACTTCAAAGATGCAAATGCTTTCTAAGAAAATTCGAATGAATTGTCGAAAGAAAATTCCAAATTTAAAAGGATGAAGTGAGCGAAAAGCGTTCTATAAGCGTTCTAAATTACGATTTTTATGAAATCGTATGAAATACGAAACCGATTTCAAACATAATGGTTGCAAATTGATGATGATAGAACTGCTAAAGCAAAAGCTATATTTTGTGTCAGAGCCACAACCCCTAGAGTAGCAAAAAACGTTTGTAAATTGCGATTTCTGAGGTACTGAAGGGGCTAGAAACTTTAAATATAGCACGGTAGTTACTTATAAAATATAAATTTCCTCTAAGAACAGTCGAAAATAAATTCGAAATTAAAAAGGGGTGAAGCGAAGGGAAGGAGCGAAAAGCAGTCTAAAAGAGTCCTAAATTAAGATTTCTATGTAATCTTAAGATATAATAAACCGATTATAGAAGTCATTGGTTGCGAATCAAGAATGATAGTCCCTGATCCTATACGATCTATATTTTATGACGATGTCACTACCACCTGGTTGGCAGGAACAACAAGAAAGCCTTTAAGAACATCTAAACTCCGTTTTCTGCAGAATATTAGGAAATACCAACTGATTTCAAAGTTAATGTTGGCAAATTAATGGTGACAGTCTCTGTTTCAACATTTTTCGAGACATTCTATTTCAACTCTGTTTCGGCATTTTATGTTGGTGCCACTAATACCAGAGAGGTATAGACTGTTAGACAAGAAGCTTGGAATTTGACATGATGGTTAATTTTAAGATGTAAATGTGTTAAGATGGTTTCTAAAAAATTCAAAACTTCAAATGAATACTGAAATGAGCTTATGAAATGAGCATAAAAGTCTCAAAATACTTTTTAATTATCATTTAATTGTAATTAGTTTTAGTTCTTCTTAATAATTAAAATCTCATTTGTGTCTATTGTACTTTTACAATGAAGTTTAGTCAAACTGCGGCTTAATTTGTAATTTTTGAATTATTTCAAAAAGTGTTCTTCTAATAAAAAATAGTCATGAAATTGGCATATTTCAACTATTACGCGAGCAAAGCTGCGGGTTTTGCTAGTATGTTAATATTTCCATAGTGGGCTTTTTATCATGTTTTAATACGTTTCTTCAAACTCACATGACGTTACATATTCACCTGCTGATATCCATTATATTTCCAATATGACGCAATATATATATATATATTTTAATTCGTCAAACTATTTATTTTATTTTGAGTTTTCATGCGGAAATCTTGCAATAGAAAAGTAATTGTTGTGGTGAAAGTTTTATTGTTTTTTTTTTTTTTTTTTTTTTTTTTTTTTTTTTTTTTTTTTTGCAACTGCTATAACGAAAAAAGTTTATTTTTGCCTGTCATTGTTGTGTAGCTGGTTTTATCAGAATCATGTTAAGACGGTAATCAAAATTTTGAACCCTCCCCATTTCCACCCCCTTGGGCCGATTTAACCCATTTTCAATCCCCGCCGAGATGTTAGCCATATCAAAGTTGTTGGCGAGTTTGAAGACGATCCGTGCATAATTGTGACTTTTATCGCGCGGACAAAAGTTAGTACATATATATATATATATATATTCCAAGTTTATTTTTAATCCCACATTAATGCTAGCTTCTGCCAAATCTTTTAGCATATTGTCCAATTCTTCAGGACTGTTACTGAAAATTAAAATGTCGTCAGCGAATCGGAGATGACTTAAATATTCCCCATTTATTCTAATCCCTTTGTTTTCCCAATCCAGCTTCTTGAAAATATTTTCTAAGACAGCCGTAAAAAGCTTAGGCGAAATGGTGTCTCCTTGTCTTACCCCCCTACCAAGCTTGATAATTGCTTTTCCTTTGTCCAAGCGGATGGTTGCTGTTGCTTTCTTGTAAATCTTCTTTATAATATTGATGTAAGGTTTGTCTATACCAAAGTCCTCCAGAGATTCTACTACTGCTGATGTGTAGACTGAATCAAATGCTTTTTCATAATCAATAAAGGCAAGGCAAAGAGGTAAATTATATTCCTTATGTTTTTCAATGAGTTCCCTTACCGTTTGGATATGATCCATTGTGCTGAATCCACTTCGGAATCCTGCTTGTTCTCTAGATTGAGGTGAGTCCAGAGCTGATTCAAGTCTTGTCGTTAAAACTTTGGTGAAAATTTTATAAATCACTGATAGTATGCTGATCGGACGGTAGTTTTTAATGTTTTCCTTCTCTCCTTTCTTGTAAAGTAGCACCATCACAGCATTATTCCAATCTTCTGGTACATCTGACGTCTTGAGACATTTGGAAAACAGTAAGGATAGCATTTTTGCAATCAATAGACGAATAAGAAATGGATGGAGTGCTTTTGGGAAGAACAATATTATTCTGAAGAGTAGCATGCCCTTTGTTTGAAAAGAAAGGTATTTAACCAATGTGTTTTGCCTGTACTAACTTACGGAGCAGAAACATGGACGCTAACAAAACGGATGGTACAAAGATTACAAACAACAGAGAGAAGTATGGAAAGGTGTATGCTAGGTATAACTAGAAGAGACAGAAAAAGAATAACCTGGATAAGAAGTCAGATGAAAGTTTTTGATATCATTGAAAGAATTAAACGGCTAAAATGGAAATGGGTTGGGCACGTTGCAAGAAGACAAGACAATAGATGGAGCACAAACACTCTAGAGTGGTATCCCAGATATATAAAACGGCCAAGAAAACGACCTCAAGTAAGATGGAGTGATGAAATCAGAAAAGTAGCCGGTGTAAATTGGATGACTAAAGCACTAGACAGAAAACATTGGAAAAATCTGGGGGAGACCTACATCCAGCAGTGGATTGAAAACGGTTGATGATGATGATATATATATATATATATAAACTTTTTAGGTGGGGGTGGTTTTGGGTTCCTGGAGTCATAGAATGAAAAGTTATGAAAATTTTTTTCAAAAGTCGCACCATGGTAACGACTGCAATAGGTAGTATTTCTTACGAAATCTACCTAAAAAAAATCCCTGCCGGCTCGGGCCTCCAGGCAGAGGTAGATTTCGAAGCTAAGTACTAAATTTACCAACAAAATTTAAATCAAGATTAGAGATAAGCCCAGTTCCTTCACTAAGAATGAGCTTTAGAGAGCTAAACATTTTGTGAAAATTCTAATATACACGAATACACACACGCATGTATGTGGGATAGGATTAAAAAATAGCTAAAGCAAATTCAGTGAACCTCAAAGTGTTAAAATAAGTTAATATTTCCATAGTCGGGTTTTTATCATGTTTTAATACATTTCTTCAAACTCACATGACGTTACATACTCACCTGTTGAGGTCCATTTTATTTCAAATATGACGCAATATTTTGTTTTTGTTTTTAATTCGTCAAACTAATTATTTCATTTTGAGTTTTCATGCGGAAATCTTGCTCTAGAAAACTTATGACGTAATATTCAATTTGTTTTCAATTCGTCAAACTATTTAATTTAATGTTTCACGTGAAAATTTTGCAATAGAAAAGCAATTGTTGTGGTGAGAATTTTATTGCTTTTTTTTAATTGTTGGCAACGGCTATAACGAAAAATATTTACTTTTTCCTGTCATTGTTGTGTAAGAGCTGGTTTTATCAGAATCATGTTAAGACGGTATTGAAAATTTTGAACCCTCCCCATTTCCCTTGGGCCGATTTTACCCATTTTCAATCCCCGCCGAGATATTAGCCATCTCAAAGTTGTTGGCGAGTTTGAAGACGATCCGTGCACAATTGCGACTTTTATCGTGCGGACAAAATTTAGTACATACATACATATATATATATATATATATTTAATGTTAAATCTATTATCAGACAGTTTACACATGATATTGATATTTTTATTTATAAAATTTCTATCTCTTATAATAAGCCTATTGAATATTTTAATCAATGGAAAATATTAGTAATTGAAAAATTAACTATGGCTTTAAAAAATAATATTGCTGATTTGGTTTCTATTAATACAAAGCATTTTTTCCAACAAATTACTAAATTACAAAAAAACTACGTTATTACATATGTAGACAAATCTCCTAACAATTATGCTATTATATGTAAATCATATTATCACCAACTTCTTACAAATTGTATTTCTTCTAATAAGTCATTTCAAAAAACTAATGAAAATGTAATTGTAAATAATCGTAAAATTCGAAGTTATTATAAACTATTAAATATTTTATCTACTAACTTTAATTATCCATATTTAGTTCTTATTCCCAAATTTCATAAAACTCCAATTAAATTTAGGACTGTAACTATTGCTGCAATAGATATAATAATAAAGCCAATAAACTTCTCTTAAAATTTCTTAATCAATTATATGTACTTACTACAAACAATGATAATACACATTGTATAAAAAATAGCTATCAACTTGGCAATATTTTAAAAAATCTTCATTGTGTTTATAATATAACGACATATGACTTCAAAGATCTTTTTAATAATATAGACCTATTAGATTTACATAAAATTATAAATGCATTATTTAAAAAGTATTATAAAAAACTGGAATTACCATCTAATATAGATATTGCATATTTTAAATCTTTAACTAACTTCATTATCTATAATAATTATATATTGCAAGATAACACTTTATATTTACAGCATGTCGGTATACCACAAGGCGGTTGTACTTCCAGTTTACTCTCAGACTTATACTTATATCATTATGAACGTAATTTTACTAATAATAATCTACATTTATATCGTTATATTGATGACATAATTTTAATTGATACTAATTAATCTGCAATTACTCGATTTCCAGTAGATTATCCAACTAATTTGGAATTAACGGAAAACCTTTTATCTAACAATACAATTAATTTCTTAGATCTTAAAATTACAATAAAAGACAACAAAACAATCACAGATTTATATGACAAACGTAAAGAATTTAAATTCAAAGTTAATACATTTACAAATTTTAAATCTTGTCTACATCATTCTGTATTTCGAAATATAATACTTAATCATTTATATAGAATAAAATGTTTATGTTCTTCCCCTCTAATTAACAATAATATGAAAAAACTAATTTATGATGCATTAAATCATGGTTTTCCAAAAAAATTCATATATTCATTAATATACAATTAGTACTTTTCTTACATGATCTTTTAAAACAAATTAACACATGCGTAAACAAAATTACAAAAAAATTATAAAATAAAAAAATATCTATAAAAAATTAAAAATTGTAAAATAATATAAAAAATTATTATAGGTTGGTTGGGTGGGTAGATGTTAGAGTATGGAGGAGGGTGGTGTTGTCTGGATAATACGCAATGGTTAATTAAAAAAATGGGGCTTTTGAATTGTTACTATATATTTTTGATACGTATTTTATATGGATGTTGATTTGATATTTTATATGTAATTGGAGAATTTCATTAATATTATAATTAGCTTAATTATTGACTAATCTTATTTACAATCATTTGTTATTAAATTTTAATTTACTAAGGACAATATGATATTAATTATTAATTACTAACAGTATGCCATTTTTATAGTGATTAATATACATATAAGTATATCTAATATAAATAAAGTTATACTGTTTGTATCAAAATTGGGTAATTATTTTTATTATTATTCCTCTATTCTTTTTAATATTTATCTATTTTCAATTTATTATCGGTTTAATGTTTTTGAATGTCCCACATTCATACTTTTTGAATTTGTATGGATGTATGAAAATAATCCACACTCTATATTTGTGCTTTTTAGGTAATGGGAATTTAAGTATCTGTTAACCTTCTATATACTTCCATATGTTTTTTATTTCCTGTTCATTTTATAATTATCTTATATATAATAGATTTAAAAAAAATATTTTTAATAATTTATATTAATTATTACTGAATTTATTTTGTTTTATAGTATAGCTATATGCTATATATTATCAATGTTCTAGAATTATTTAAATTCTTAGTTTAGTTTAAATAAGTTAGCTAATAGAATATTCTGTATGCTTTTTAAATTTTATTTACAATAGTTTTTTTTTTTTTTTAAATACATAGTGTGGTTTATATTAGGTTTATAATTATCTATATATAAGGATATGTTTGGTTTTGCTGCTAAAAAAAATTTTTTTTTACATTCAAATGCTTACAAATGTTTATCTTGTGACATTTGAATAATAAAAGTAATACTAGATGGCAGCACCAAAATTTGTCTTTTGACGATAAGTTCTAAATTTTAATTTTTCCAGCTCCATTTCAGTTATAATTTACTACACCAGAGGGAATTTTTAGCTAAATTTTGATGATATTGTTAAACTGTTATTAATTAATTTAATAGTGCATTTTAAATAATGTAATTACTTTCTATTTATTTTATTTTATATTATATTAAATGTATTTAACATGGTATTTCTAACTTTATTTCAAAATGTATTAACTGCATCCTTTGGTATCAATTACTGTGATTTCTTAACTGTTTTATTCACCTTAATCTTTATGATATTCTGGTAGCCATGTGCGCGTGGATATTTGTAAAATACTGAAATATTAATCGGTATGGTGTTTATTATTTCTATTTTATATCCTATAAATATTTTAATAGGTTTTATTGATTCTTCCATTTCATTCTATTTGTTTCTATTCTGTTTTCATTTTTAATCAATTCACTTGATTTTAATGGTTGTTTGGGCACAGGGGAAATAATTTTTAGCTTTAGCTTATATTTCTCACAGAAAACAACCATATTGCTTATATCATTGAATTCTGTGCCCTTGACAACGTAATTCAATATATAAGCTTTTCCATTATTTGTCGGTGTCCACTTTTTTCTTTTTCTTCCATAATAAATCTTATAATAAATTAATTGAATTTTTTTATACTTACAGCTCTAATTCATAATATTACGGTTTTTGATGGTGGTAGGTTATGTTTAATTAATGGTTATATATATATAAGCTCAAAAAGGTCAAAAGTAAAACTAAAAGTAAAATATAAAAATAAAAATAAAAATAAAAATATATCATTTATATCATAATAGTTTCATAATATATCATAATAGTTTGTTGTAAATTGTAATTAATCTGAAACATTGCTGTGCTTTCTAAAATGCCCACCGCTGAAGAGGCCACAGCCTTTTGTTGTTTTTTCTTGTTCAGGTTATATCTGTTTAAATTTCTTGGATGTTTTATGGTTATACTTAGTTTATTTATGGTGCAGGATTCTGGGTCTGACAAACGCATTTAAAACATAATGTGCTATATATATATATATATATATATATATATATATATATATAAACTTTTTAGGTGGGGGTGGTTTTGGGTTCTTGGGGTCCTATAAAGAAAAGTTATGAAGGAATTTTTCAAAAGTCGCACCATGGTAATGACTGCAATAGGTAGCATTTCTTACGAAATCTACCTAAAAATACGCTTGAAAATTATTTTAAAAACCACAAAAAATTAGTAAATTGAGATACAGTTTTCAAACAAACTGCATTTGAAAGTACATTTTCCCTTCCTATCCAACGGTGTAAAAATTGAAAATGTGCTGATGTTTAGAAATTAAAAAAAAAATGTAGTAAAAGCTAAATTTAATCGTCTGGTGCTGCCACCGTCAAAATGACGTCAGCGTTACGCACGGGCACGTTTGTCTTTTATTATATACATAGTTCGATTACGTGTCTGTTAAATACGTTTTCGATTACGTGTCTGTTAAATACGTTTTCTACTTATATTTATTGTGGAAGTTTTAATTTCGTTATGGAATCTCAGCCAGAAAGAAGTGCTTAACTATTATATTTAGATTGTTTTAATTGTAAACAGATTAATCTTTCGTAATCGGGCTGCACGCAATAGAGATAGATTATTTTTTAATATTATTCATGAAAATTGTTTTTAAAACACAGTTTTCAAACAAAGTAAACTTGAAAGTCGAAAATAATTATCAAAATCTTAATAGAATGTTGAAGAATATAGCTTTAATACGTTTTTTTTTTCTATTCGACGATGTAAAAACTGAAATTGTGTATGATGTTTAGAAATATAAAATTTCAGTAAAAGCGAAATTTATTGGTTAAGTGTTGTCAATATGACGTCATCGTTACTCCCTGTTCAAGGACGCTTTTGCTTTATAATGTGGCAGCTGTCATAGGGGTCGCAGCATCCTATAATTTTTATGAGTTTGCTACTACTAATTTTAACCTATAATCTTCGTGGTACAGTCGTGGGAAAAAAAGTAAACACCCCCTACTGACTGCTCAACAAATTATCGTAGAAGAAAGTTACTGGTACCGAACGGTTGGAAATAAAGTCTACTTTTAAATGATGTGTATAAAATTTGCTTAGGGGGCCATCTACATATTAAAACGAACCCAAACTTCATTTTTTTCAATGGTAATACCCAATTTTAACAAGATATTTCAAATCTTCGGTTCAAACTATCCCTAGAAACCAAATTTCAAGTCATTTGAATGATACGTTTTTGAATTATAAACAATCAAAATTTAGTGCTTCTAATGTTAAATTACATTTTCATATTTTTATTTATATCTCCTGAAATTATGCTCCTAATGTGCTATTTTTTCTGTAGCAATAATACCAATATACCCAAACATAAATACGCTGAATTTGAAATTTTTATAATTTTATGATATAAATTATGAATTATGAAATTAATATTTGAAAAAATTATGAATTGCAACCTACAATTTTTTTGATGGATTTAGATTTATTAAGTTCTGTTTAATGGAAATCCAAAATTTCACATTTTTCTTCCAAGTAGTTTTCAAATTATGCTTAAAAAACGGCAAAATGATGGTTTGAGGGAAAATGAACCCAAAGTTCATTTTTTTCAATGGTAATACCCAATTTTAACAAGATATTTCAAATCTTCGGTTCAAACTATACTAGACACCGAATTTCAAGTCATTTGAATGATAAGTTTTTGAATTATAAACATTCAAAATTGAGTGCTTCTAATGTTAAATTACATTTTCATATTTTTATTTATATCTCCTGAAATTATACCCCTAATGTGCTAATTTTTTGTGTAGCAATAATACTAAAATATCCAAACATAAATACGTTGAATTTGCAATTTTTGTAATTTTATGATATGAATTATGAAATTAATATTGGGAAAAATTATGATTTGCAACCTACAATTTTTTTGATGGATTTAGATTTATTAAGTCCTGCTTTGTGGAAATCCTAAATTTCAGATTTTTCTTCCAAGTAGTTTTCAAGTTATCCTTAAAAAGAAGCTGGCAAAATGATGGTTTAAAGGGCCGTCTATGATAGAAGTGACTAGATATTTTGAAATTTCTTATGCTATCCTATAATCTAGCGGTCTTCAATGACAGCTTGAGTGACGCTTAAGATGCGTTGATCAAGAAGGGGGCTCTCTCAGTCAACAATCCAGTACCGAACTTCAATTTGGATACAGCCCCTAAAATACGTCAGTTTTAAAATAAATTATTGCTCGGAAACTTATCGTACGAATTGCATAAAAATTTGTTTTTAGGCTAATTGAAGGGTGTTAGAGTTTACTGATGCTGTCAGAATTGTGTACTGCTATTGACAAAAACAAAGTTGTGGTTTGTTTTAATATGTAGATGCCCCCCTAAGCAAATTTTATATACATTATTTAAAAGTAGACTTTATTACCAATCGTGTGGTACCAGTAACTTTCCTCTACGATAATTTTTTGCAGAGTTAGTAAGGGGTGTTTATTTATTTTTTTTGTTCCACGACTGTACTTTCCTATTGCACATGATAAAATAATCAACCAATTACAGTCTGCAAATAGTGGTAGTAAATATATAACAAATCTAGCACGCTGCGATCCCTAAAGTTATGGAAATCGCGCCAAAATTCCAAAATTTTATGTGTATTTATAAAAAGAAAGACACCAATATAAATTTTTAGAGATGGGAAGTTAAATAGCCGCCATTCAAATGGATGGTGTTTAGACAACGAACATTGAAAGTGATTCAGTGTTTGTTTTTGACTCCAGAATCGGAATCCGATTTCGTTTTCAATGGTTTAATTTATAAAAGTAGTTGATTCGATTAACAAGACGCTCTATCGAAACATGTGTCGCCCGTAAGAACTCGTGAAATACCGTTTTAATCTGCGGAGAAATTTATATTGAAAATTACTCGTTGCCTAATCCTAAATTCGGGCCCCTCCGAGAGATTCCGCTCTCGAAGCTGGTAGACGGCAAGTGCTGGGTTCGAACCCAATCGCGCCCGTCGGCCTAACCGTTTGGAATTTTTGCGGTTTTCTTCGAACCTTTAATTTCCATGCGTAAATACGTGTTAGTTTCCCTTAGAAAGACCCTCACGGAGGGCACTCCCCCCTTGGGTCTATATCTCTCGAGTAGATAATTGGCCGTCGAAAATCAACCCAACCCAACCTAAATCGGGGCCGTCGCGAAACAACTTTCTTCTCTTAAGAAAAGAAAGTTGTTTCGCGACGGCCCCGCCTAAATTCGGTTTTCACTATCAGAAAGTTGACGGCTAGGACTGGTACAGACTTTTTCGAAATTGTTTTCCAAAATTTTACGCATTAAAAATAAATGCAGTTGACAAAAATTTTTTTTCAGCAAAATTTTAAAAAATATCAACCTTTTAAAAATACTTAAAATTTAAGGACTCGTGTAACATTTCGATGGCTAAAATAAAGGAATTTTAACACAAAGTTAAGAGTATGACAAAATTATGAACTTTAAAAAGTTACCGTTTTACTTAAAAAGAGGCAAAAAGAATAAAATAGATGTCACAAGTTAAAAATATACATTTTATTTAAAATGCCTTAGTACTTTCGGTTTGAAACGAGATCCCGTTTCAAAGGAAGTGACGTATTTGTATGAATGGAAGAGCAATTAATAATAAAAATATTTTCTGACGATGGCCGCGGGAATTGCAGGCCGATAGGACTAAGAAATTTTAAATAAAATACATATCTTTAACCCTTAAATGCCGTTTGTTGCTTTTTGGCAACATACCCAATTTAGGCTCTAAAATACAAAATAATATTGAAGCTATAATGCCTAATGTTGCCAATAAAATACATTCTGAAAATATTATTAAATCGATTTGACACATGTAGATGGCAACACTTATGCTGTTTAAAAATAAAGATAGATTTATTTTTTCAATTTTTGCTACTTGTTCTTTTTGTTCTGTTGGGAAGCTTGCGAAATAACCTATTTTGTTCTGCTGTGAGCAAGTAAAATTTATTTCTTATTATAGTTCCTAAAATTCTTGTGTGTTTAATATTATAGAATTTTGTCAAGGAAAATTATTTTTTCAATTAAAGACCAGTATTGCCGATTAGTAACAAAATGTTTTTTAGCCGTAAACCATACTTAAAACAAAATATGATTTTTTTAAAGTATTTTTCCCATGATTTATTTAAAAAATGAAAGCCGAAAAACATTATTACAATGATTTTTGAAAAATGAGGCATTTAAGGGTTAACTTGTAACAACTATTTTGTTATTTTTGTCGCTTTTTAAGTAAAACGGTGAGTTTTTTAAAGTTCACATTGTGTATTTTGTGATTGAATCAAGGTGGAATACTGCATTTCGCCCTATGATTTTATTTTATTTAAGACTAGTAAATCTGCAGATCAGGAGCCTCAATGTCATCTTTGCAAGTCATTGTTTAATAAACTCATTGCGTAATATTCATAACTCATTGTAAACTCATTGCGTAATATTCATCTTCCTACAAATCGCTTTTTAAAGTTTTCAAATTACATAAATATTTGTAAGAATACAAAATACTTCGTAAAGTTTCAGAAATTAAATGTGTTAAACAAGTGGTTATACACTGATGTTCTGAAATTCTGATGAGCTGCTTATTCTGGTAACTTTTTAAATAAAAAATTGCATTTCTTCAGGGGGGCTGTGCCCCCCTGAAATCTCCGTAGTTTATTTAAGTTTATATTCGTAATTTTTTATTGATTGTGCGGATGGTTATAGTATATCATAGATTTTTTTTTACGCTGTGATTTATAAGGATAAGCATAAGTTTTTTTTATAAATTAATAAATTTAAAATTTAAAATAAAATGCTCATGTTAACCGTACGCAAACAATAAATCTTGAAGTGACGCCAAAAATGTAACCTTAAAATCCGCTACATTCGGGGCCGTCGCGAAACAACTTTCTTCTAAGAGAAGGAAATTGTTTCGCGACGGCCTCGCTACATTCGACCCAAACACAACGGCGTGCTTAAAAAAAGAAAGAAAGAAAAGAAAAATATTTTTAGTAATACGAGGCAGGATTCAAAAGTTCCCGGACTGACTCTATAACTGTAAAAATATTATCAATTTCACTGCTGAAACACATCCGCATTTGAAATAAGATCCTTGCGCAACAACACACTTTTGCCATCGGCTGTAAAGGTCATCGAAGCACTTCTGGAATCCATTTTTAGCCATGTCCTTTAATTCAGCCTGCGATGCACATTTAGCTTCAACTGAAGATTGAAAATGACGACTCTGCAAGCGACGTGCAGTTCAGGAAACAGGCTAAAGTCGCAGGTTGAGAGATCAGGGGAGTAAGGAGGATGTGGCAAAACAGTTGCTTTCGTTTTCGTAAGGAAGTCCCCGACGACTAGGGATCGGTGTGCAGGAACGTTGTCATGCAAAAGCACCCATGACTGCTTAGCCCGCAATTTTGGCTTCTTCTTCCGGACAACTCACGCAAACGACGCAGGATGTCTACATAGAGTTCTTTGTTGACAGTGCGTCCTTCAGGGATAAATTCCAGATGCACAATGCCCGGGATATCGAAGAATGCCTTTAACATGACCTTCCCTTTAGAGCGATCTTGGCGGAATTTCTTCTTCCGTGGTGATTTCCAAGTTGCCGATGCTTTCTTGGATTGCGGATCGTATAAAAAACACCATTTCCAGTCTCCAGAAACAATTCTGCAGAGTAGGGAAGGATCTTTGTCAACAGCAGAGATTAAGCCTCCCACCACTTCAATTCGAATTGCCTTTTGGTCTTCGCTTAACATGCATGGTCGTCGATTTCAAACTTCAGATGAAGTAAAAAGTGCATCGCAGGCTGGATTAAAAAACATGGCTAAAAATGGACTCCAGAAGAGCTTCGATGAACTTTACAGGCGATGGCAAATGTGTATTGTTGCGCAAGGGTCTTATTTCGAAGGCAGATATGTTTCAGCAATGTAATTGGTAATATTTTTACAGTTATAGAGTCAGTCCGGGAACTTTTGAATCCTACTACGTACAGTTTTTAATTCATAAACGATGAAATGCTACTTTAGAATGCTTAAATATAAGCAGATCATTTTCATTTTACAGAAAAAATGCACGGATGAATTCAAAGAATTCGGTCCCTGTTCCACGTGCTTGTTTTGTTTTGGCCGAATGAGGGCATTTAAATCTGAGCGATAACGCACATCATATTGCAAACTGTTTTTACGGCATACTGCATCTCCATCTATCTCTTTCCTCCATGAATAATAGTTAATTTTATTTTAGCCAAGATCTTTTTATTCCAACATCTTTTTTTTTGATAAATGACGTCTAATTCACCTGCTATTCGTACTTACTCAAAACCTTTCATCTTGTTATATTAAGAAATACTTGAGAGTTTTCTTTTTATTCCCAATATGTCGCCATATTAATTTTTTTATTCTTAATTTTTTTTTTCATTTTCCTGTTTCACGTCAAAATCTTTCGATTGAAAATTGTTTAAGAGAAAATATTATTCAGGGTTTTGATTTTCTTGGCAACGATAAAGAAACATTGATAAATTTTATGAAAAAATGTCATATTATTCTCTATGAAAATAATGAACTTTTGTATTTTTAAGCAAAATATTTGAATAAAATAAATAAAATATTGCCTATTTTTATTTCTGGGGCTAAAATCCATCTATATGCAAAAATACAAATGCATTAATTCATCCGTTTTGACGTTGGCTTTACTGAAACATTATAGACGCATTTATACTAATATTATTAAGACCAAATACGTTGCTAGGCAACTGATGAAAGAAAAGTTAAAAAATGAAATATGTATCATGTCAAATTAATAAAACAAAATGCTTTATATTATTGGAAAACATGCATAAAGTTCCCCCAAAAATTATAAACCTAATTTAAAAAATCTCGCAAATATATTGACATAATTTCAAACTAATTGGAATAATTTAATAATCTTATTTAAAAATTTCAGCATCCAAAATTTACCATTTAAATCCATTTTTTATATGAGCCATTTCTTTCAACAAATGAAATTTTGAAAATCGTCTGACTTGCCATAGAAAAGCATTACAGAGCAAAATAAAATGTTCTATATTTCCCGAACGAATGAACCAAATTTAACCAAAAACTATACAGCTAAGTCCGAGAACCTCGTCAACATACCCAATTAATTTCAAGCCGATCGGATGTTTTTTGCGGCAGTTATCGCGAAACAGACAGACAGACAAACGGAAATCCAAACTTTTCGTGTCTCCACAGTAAGCCTTCACTGACGTTTCGGCAAATATATTTGATAAAAAACACAAATCTGTAAACTTTAATCTTTTACCTCTTAAAGTATACATATTGTAGTATATACAGAAAAATAACTAGTAAATCTGCAGACCAGGAGCCTCAACGTCAGCTCTGCAAGTCATTGTTTTTAGACTCACTTTGGTAATATTCAGTTTCCTGCAAACCGCAATTTAAAGTTTTCAAATTATGTAATTATTTATAACAATAAAAAATACGAAGTTTTCAGACATTAGAAGCATTAAATTAAAAACGTTATGGAAGGATATTACAAAATTTTCATGAGCTGTTAATTCTGGTATATTTTTTAAATAATAAAGTAGATTTCTTCAGGGGGGCTCCGCCCTATTGCGCTAATGGTCTTAGATTTATTTTTACACTTCCGAACCTTATTTTTCAATACTGGTAACTCAGAAGATGATTTACATTGACGCAATTATATTAAACGTTTAGGTTTTATGAATGAAAATGTAATTTCTTTTAAAAATAAAATAATTTTCATTCATATTTTCTGAAATGAGACGGCATTAAGAAGTAACATCCGTCAAAAAAACATTTTTTTCAGGCAATCTAGTTAATGCTTGGTTTTTAAGAATGAAAATATTTATTTCCCGATACAATGACGTCATTTTCGACAACGATAATTTTTCGGTGCATAATTTTGATATTTACTATATATTTGCTTTTCAAAAGTTGTTTTTTTCTCATTGGAATTTTCGATTAAGAATTAACATTTCTGTTAGCTGTGTGCAGACGATAAACCATGAGATATTAGTAACATTTTTTTTTTTAATAATAAGAATTAATATCATAACACAAGCCCCTTGTATTTCAACCTCAAAGCGTATTCGTTTAATTTTTGATATATGAGATCAAATTCACCTTCTTTTCGTATTTTCACTTTATTTCTAATATGAAGGCGTATTCATGTCTATTTTTTATTCCATTTTCCTCTCGCACATAAAAATCTTTCAAATCAAAATTAACTGTTTAGGATAAATTTTTATTCCGGGATTGAATTTTCGTGGCAACGGCAAAAAAAAAAAAAAAAAAAAAAAAAAAAAAGATTGTTAAATTTTATAGCAAATGTCGATTTATTCCTTATGAAAATAATGAACTTTATCCTTCTATATATAAAAAAAAGTTTTGATTTGGAAATGGACCAATGAACATCTGCGTAGATATTCCGGGTTGATCCGCATCCAATTTGAATGCTTAAGCATGGCCTTTCATCGTTAATATTAAGAAAACTGTTGCATACAAAAATATGAAAATCGGTGGTATTATAGAAAAATGTTTGATAAACACGCTGATGCAGACAGTTTTCAAATCGAAGAATTATTTTAAGAGATATTTAATGCTAAAGTTGGACAAAGTCGTTCCATTAAAAAAGTTTTATTTGAGCAAAAACTATGCATGAGAATTTAATCATTTTTAGATAATTTTATACGTTATAAGTTCCCAATGCGCAGATTGCATTTATTTTTCTTATTTGACGCATTTTTTGAGGTTTTATTTCTATTTTTAATTCAAATTTTCAGCATTTCGAGAGATGTTTTTTACAAATTTTAGAAAATGTCATTAATTTAAACTGTTGCCAATTGTATAAACAGCGAAACAAATTATCATATCAAATATTTCTTCAAATTAAAAATTTATTTACACGTGACTATTACAAACAGAAAAAAAAACTTTAAAATTAGAATTAAATGATTACATGTTAAAAGCAGGAAAATTACGTCATAAGAACCATATTTACACTTGAATTTTACGTCATATTTAAAATGCCCTTAAAATATGGTAAAACAATTTAAATTGAAAAATATATTTGCGCGAGATATTTTGAGATAATCTTTTCAACTATTATCGTGAATTCGAAGACAGCGCAAATAATATTTCCTTCTAACAACAAAAGTATTTTTACGTGAATATTAATAAGAGAAATAAAAGTTTGGTGTAAATTACGTCAGATTTGAAACGATACATTTAAAATGAATTATTTAAAAGAACTATCTTATAGCGCTGCTAAAAAATACCGGGAGACAATGACACTGTTTACTTAATTCATCTTACATTAGCTTATTTTCAAATAACTAATGTGTTTAATTAAATACGAAAACAGCCATTGTATCTCTTAACAGCAACAGATTTGGTCTTAAAAATCCCCAATCCAAGAAAAACGAATGGAAACCCGTTTACAGCGAGATCGCTACTTTTTTTTTTTTTTTTAATTTTAATTCAATATTTTTAAAGCCGATCAAATGCGTGCAATTAGCGTGCTTTTTGGATTTTGGTGTGCCTGAACGGGGGTTGGCGAGCGTAGCTCGTAGGGGGCAGAGTCCCCTAGTAATTTAAAAGAAAAATATTTGAACAAAATAAATAGAACATAGTCTTTCTTTATTTCTGTGGTAAATTCCATCTATATGTAAAAACACAAAGGCATTAATTCGTCCCTTTTGACTTTGATTTAACTTCAAACAATTACAAATACTTTCACATTTACGATATTTTTAGGTGTAGTTCGCTGCTAGGTAACAGTTAAAATATAATAAAAACAATTAAATATGTGCTTAAAAAGAAAATTTATATTAAAAAAAAAAATTTATATTATTGAAACACATATATAAAATCCCTCCATAAAAGTTATACACCGAATTTAAAAACTCTGACAAATGTATACACAAAATTTCAAACTAATATGAATAATGTATGGTTCTAATTAGGAAATTTCATCATCCTTAATTTAGCATTTAAATCCTTCAATCATATGAGCCATTTCTTTTCAACAAATAAAAATGGAAAAATCGTCTGAATTGCATAGGAAAGCATTAAGTCGCAAAATAAAAAGTTCTATATATTCCGAACGAATGAACCAAATTTAACCAAAAACTATACAGCTAAATCCGGGGATTTCACCAACATGCATCCTTAATTTTATGATAATCGGACGCTTTTTACGGCAGTTATCGCGGAACAGACAGATAGACTAACAGACAGACAGACTAACGGAAACCAAAACTTTTCGTGTCTCCACAGTAAGCCTTCACTGACGTTTCGGCAATTATTACGTTCATATGTTTATTTTTTACAACAGCTTAACTTCTTTTTACTTTTGTTTTATAATTTGATTTTTAAACTGTGTCTGTTTGGTACTTAACTCAAAAACTAGGTGCGTACACTTCTAAATGGTCTCGGATCAACTGGCTTCAGCGCAGGAGAATGACCGAGAGCCTGGCTGAGGACGCCGTGGCCGCCCTTTCTAGTTTCGGAAGAAGGCTAAAGCAGGGTAGAGGTATGCACGGGCCGAAATTTCCAGGCCCGGGCCCGTAGAAATAAAAATTCGGCCCTGTCCGTACAAAAAATATTGAGCCTGCCCGATAAAAAAGTTTAAAATTCGGACCAAGCCCGACCCGGCCTGTAGAAAAAATTATTGGCCCGGCCCGAATAACAGCTAAAACTTCGGCCAGAGGCCGGCCCCGGCCCGTAAGAAAGTTAAAATCTCGACCCGAGTGAATTTCTGCAAAACATTGATTTTTACTCGATTTAGTTAAAAATTTGTCTCATACGAGGAGTTCTGACCAAAAATATTTATTTTAACTTTTTTTTTCATGTTTATAATCTTCATTTTTATAGAAGTGCCGTAGGCTGCGATATTTATTATTATTTTTTTTAATGAATCGCTATTTCTTGTATGTAAATGTTTCAGTTATCATTAATATTGTTAATCCATATTCCATGTCAAAAATGCGTTAGAAATCTGAAAAATCCTATACCGTAAAATATTCTTAGACTCAATTACATAGAAAAGAGAAAAAAAAATGCGTTATAGACAAGTTCTCTTCTTAGCAAATGTAAATGTATTATACATTCTTTTCTTACGTATTGGTATATTAATTTTGCATGGATCATCACATTTTTCAGTTAAAACAGGATTCCGTCGAAGGCAGGTTCTTTTTCACACGTTTTACTAGATTTTAATAAGCGTAGAAATCTACTATTCTTTAAAAAGAATAAATTTTAATGTTTAATTGTAGGATAACGATATTTAAAAATATATGCATTTTTTGCAAAAATCTTTGGGCCAGGCTTAATTTTACTGATCTTTGAATGGGCAGGACACGTCGAGACAATGATTTTCATATGGGCTGGCTCAAAACTGGAACTGAAAATTTTGGGCCGTGAAGACTAGGAATGAAGCCAGTCCCGGCTCTGTACAGAAAAAATAAGTTAGGTCTGTTCCGACTCGGCTCTTCCGGGAAAAGTAAGGCCCGAACCCGGCCCATAAAGTGTAATCACTAGCCCAGCCCGAGCCTTCAGAAAAAAGTTTGGCCCGGGCCCGGCCCGAATACCGTAAATAAAATTAGGCCCGAGCCTGGCCCATGCAAATCTCTAAAGCAGGGTCCCTGAGAGGTACAGGTGCCGACGGATCCCGAATGTTCTGCCTGAAGACTTACGTTTTCAGCGTATGTACATCTGGAAATCCTGTCATTTGGGATAGAATCCTGTGAAACTACCCACTCCGGGACTTCGCTAATTCGTCTTACTCAAAAATTACAAAACCTACCACTGTCGGTTTTTTAGTGGTCATTAGCAACATGCCACTTCATTAACCACAATATAAAAAACAGTTTAGGTTCTCTTTATTCTAAAAAAAGTAACTAAGGCTGGCGTGCCGTAATTAAATATCGTTGCCTTTTCACTTTCTCAGTTTGTACCCTGCAAAAATTATCGCATATAAAAACATAAACTAACAGTTTTACAGAGAAATGTTAGAAAAACACGTTGAAACAGGCAGTTTTTAATCGAAGAATTATTTTATGTGCTATTTAATGTTGAAATCGGTCAAGATAGTTCAGCTATATAAACTTTATAGGATAAAAAAATATGCATAGCAATTTGTCATATTTTGCAAACTTATAGCTACTCGACTAAATTGTGGTGTGTAGTATCCAATCATTTTTTTTAAATTTGTCTAATTTTTTAAGTCTTTTCTTCCAATATTTTACTCAAAATTCCATTATCTGAATAGAAATTTAATTTATAGTTTGAAATAGCTGTTTTTATTTAATGATGCCAGACTTAAAGAAAAACTCGAATAATAATATATCCGAAGCGTTTTCGATTGAAAACTATATTTGCAGGTGAACATTAAAAGCGTAAGAAAACTTAACAACTAGAAAACAGGGATTCTGCTTTTTCAGAATTTAGTGTCGCCCCTGATGAAAAGAAAAAAAAAATATATATCAATATAGATAGTACAAAGCATAATTCAGTTTGAAGTCATAAAACACACTCTTTTATTTTACATAAAATGATGTCATTCGCATCCGCTGAAGAATTCCATATTTACGATCGAGTCTTAAACAACATCTACAGAAACGTATGCATATGATGTCACTGTCGCAGAATAATACACAAATCCTGCAAAAAATCCATTCAAAAAACTCGACAAAAAAAAAAAAAAAAAAAAAAAAATCTAGTGATTCATATGTTTGTAACATTAATATGGATACTTAAAATTAAATATAATTTAAAATAGCTGCATGCGTTTTATCAGAAATCATAAATTTATATTTTTTCAACATAGCGCGTATTTTAATTAAAATTTTTGTCAGTTGTTATGAGAAAATGGCATCCAAAAGATATAATAATCCACCATTTTTCCTTTACTTTCTACAGAAATGGAGTACTTCAGTTTCCAAAATTTTAAAAAATGGCGATAAAAATTATAAAAAAATTAATATCTCAAAAATAAATTGAGATGCAGTTTTCAAACAAGTTGCATTTAAAAGTACTTTTTTTTCCTATACGAGGGTATAAAAATTGGCAATACGCAGAAGTTTAAAAAATTGCAATAGATTATCAGTATTTAACAGTACAATGATACATCTGCTTTATTTTTCGGCTGGCTACTGTAACGGAGTGTTATTTTTTAGAGACGACATTTTAATTTCTGGCCGAAAGAAATAGCATATCGGGGACTAATAATGAAATTATTACTTGATGGTGACATTTATTGGTGAAAATTACACCATTTTTAAAAGGATATATTTAAAAAAAAATCCGTAACGACTAAAATTTTATTTTTCTCTAAACGTTATAAAAGTCTGGGAGGCAGCGTCATTTTTTACTTAACTATTTAATACAACCTAATTGTCAAATGTGTGATTGATTTTTCTTAATCAATCACGAAAACAGCCATCAGAGGTCGCGACAGCATTGGGAGCCGCAAAAAATCCCCGTCAAAAGCAGGGGCGGATTACTCATTAGGTTGAGGCCCAGGGACAACGGGCATGGAGGCTAAAATTTTCTTTCTTTCTTTTTTCTTTTTTTTTTCATATCATGCTAATATGTTATACAAAAGAGGAATGGCGTGTAATGTTCTTTGTTTCACTCATTTATTGAATCTTGTAGGTAATTAACATATATACAGTCAACTCTCTCTAATCCGCAACTCTATAATCCGCACACTGTTTCAGATGTAAACATTGAAAATTTGTTTACCATTAACTTTGCGAGAGCATTTCAAAACGATGTCAATTTGAAGGACGATTAGTATTAAGTTTTTTTCCCCTTAAATTTTTGCATTTCAGGGAAGTAAAACTTCATTTTTCAAATGGAAAAAAAAGTAAAAAATCAGGAGGTTTTTTTTTTTTGTGGCCAGCATTTAGACAAAGATGGTAATATTGAATTTGGTGGCTTGAGTTTGGATAGTACAAAACAGAAATCTGCAGATCTTTTATGCTTTCAAAAAATTCACTAACTGGTTGTATGATTTTTTGAATGGAGAAAATATAATTGAATGTATGTTCTCCCAAGATGAAGCTCCAGATACACAAAATTTTACAAATGATGACATTATAAATACTACTTTGTAAAACTCTACTGAAAATTAGATTATTCTGACACAACCTGATGATGAAAGTGAAAAAGTAACTATTGACAGGGTGTAGCAAACGGTTATAAATATCTGGATTTTCTTCAGAAACAGTTTTGTTTCAGAACAAGAAATAATGACTTTACATAGACCCCAAGAAAAAATACTAGACCAAAAGTCAAAAGTTCTCAAAAACAAATACAATTGATACTATGTTTGATAATTATAACAGACAAAAGCAATTGTTAAAGAAAAATTTAAATAATTTTTCCTCAAATGAAATGCTTTTTTCAATTAAATAACACAATGTGTTACAATATCTTTCTTTTTTACCTATTAATTTACAGGAGAAAAAAAATGTAAACAGAGTAATGACCTATAACCCGCAAAATTCTATAATCTGCACAACCTTTGGTCCCAAGGTGTGTGGATTAGAGGGAGTTGACTGTAGATGGTATTCTAAATGCTACTCCCCTTTTCATTTTTCCGATATTCATAAAAATAAAGTATTGGATTCTTCCAATTTTTCGGCTTCCAGTTTGTGATGGATTTGCACAGTGGTGGCTTTTGCAGCCGAAGCGTCCTGGCCGAGATTTTGTCAGCATCTTTACAAATGATATCTTTTAGAGAAGCCATTAAGTTCTAATTAAGCATTTTGCTTATTTTTCACCCCTTAATTTTTAGCGCCCTGGGCGATCACACGACCTTGCCCATTTATTCTAGTAAAATTCATTGTTAAACTAAGAAAGTGCTTTTGAGGTTAGAAACTCCATATAAATTTATGCGAAAATGCATTAATTTGCATATTTACTTACTGTAAATCCAATCTGAAAAAAAAAAAAAAACTGTATGCAAAAGTTTCAGAGCATATATTAAAATACGAAATTTTATTTATCATGTGGCTCCGGGGTTGCTAATAACTTATATTTAGAAAAATATTATTCTCCGTCTAGGAAAGAAAGTTTAAAATCCATTTCTTTACAACAAAAGCTTTCCGAATTATGACACTTTGAATTTTATGAAATTTCAATGTTTACCTGCACTAAAAGCCCTTTTTTCGTTTTTAGTGACAGAAAACACTGAAATGTATCGTTTTGAAGCAGGGTAGAGGATTCCCCAAAAAAATCCAGACTAGGGGCCCGACAGTTAGTTTATCCGCTTCTGGTCAAAAGGAAATCGATGGCGACCCGGTTACAGAAGATTCCCACTAGTCGTGATAATATCAATCAATCTTCCGTAATCGGGTAATCTTTTTAAAACAAGAGCAAAATAGAGTGTTTTTACAGCCTGTGGGTTCTGGAGGGGGGTTAGCGAGCGTAACTTGTAGACGGCAGAGCCCCATAGTTGTTTAAAAAGAAATAAAATTAAAAAAATATTTAACAAAATATTTTTAAAATCATTAAAAATATATATATTCTTTTATAATTACAACATTGATGTGTTGACATCTATTATTTTTCCTATTATTATTAAACTATCTGACCAGACTGGTGCTGGCAGTCAGTCAAAAAATCGTATATAACACGAAAAAAACTCTTAAAATCTTAATCAAAAATCACGAAAAAATAAAAAATCTCTCCACGAATTCCAAATAAACTTTATTGAAAAGAGAACAAAGTTACAAATACTTGGGTTAGAAGATATTATAAACGAAGTTCCTTTCACTAAAGTGGGAAAATCGTAGTGAATCGCGAAAAAAAAAAAAAAATAATCGCTAAATATCGCTAAAATGTCACAAATTGCAGAGGAGAATATTTATTAGATTGGACTAAAAGATTAAAACAGGATTACTTTTGTGAATCTCGGAAAATCGCCGCAAAATGCGACAAATCTCTAAAAATTGCCTAAAAAATTTTAAAAATCGCTGTACCAATTTCGAGTAATCTTTACTGAAAATATGGCAAAATTTTCTATATCGGGAATTTTCTTATAAAACCAGATACATATTTTACTACTGCGAAAAAATCGCCGCAAAACCAAATAAAAAAATAAACCGCTAAAAATAGCATAACAAATCGAAAACATTAAAAAAACGCAGATGTCAAAATTTAGTACAATGGGCTGAAACATTGTAACCGGAATTTTTTTCACGAATGTCAATAAATTGGCGAAAAACGTAAAAAAAGCTAAAAATTTAGAAATCGCGGAGGAGAAAATGTACCACGTTATACGCTAAATGTTTAAAACCGAATTCCTTTTACGAATATCAAACAATTGACGAGCAACGCAAAAGAACGCTGAAATTCGTATTAAAAGTCTCAAAAATCGCTAAAGACAAAATTTAATATATTAGGCCAAAACACTGAAATCTAATTATTTTTATACGAATGTCAAAAAATCGCAACAGAATGCTAAAAATAGCATTAGAAATCGGTAAAAAATAAAAAATCTTAGACATAAAAATTTATTAAGATTAAAAGAGAATTACTTTTACGAATGTCGAAAAAACGCCGCGAAAGGCGAAAAATCTCTGAAAATTACGTAATTGACTAAAAAAATTGTGTAAGAATTTCAAATAAATTTTATTGAAAATATTAAAAAATTCTTTAAATCGGGCTAAAAGTTTAAAACCAAACCAGACTTATTTTGATTAATGTCGCAAAATCACCACCAAACGCAAAATCCCCGCTAAACAGCGCACATAAAATATCGCAAAAAAATTAAAAAACGCAGATGACCAAATTTAATACGGAGGACTAAAATAGTGTAAACAGGATTCTTTCACGAATGTAAAAGAAAAAAAAAAATCTGCGGGGAACGTGAAAAAATGCTGGAAATCGCAATTCAAAATTGGTAAAAATTTTGAAATCGCGAAAGACAAAATGTACTATATTCCGCTAAATGTTTAAAACAGAATGAATGTCAAAAAATTGCCGAGAAACATAAAAGAATGTTAAAAATCGGATAAAAAATTTCAAAATCGTGGAGGACAAAATTTACTGAATTAGGCTAAAAGTTTGAAACCTAATTATTTTTACAAATGGCAAAAAATCGCAGCGGAAAGTGAAAAAACGCTAAAAATCGGATTAAAAAAATAAAATAAACCATAATTTACTATATTGGACTGAAACAGTGGTTCCCAACCTTTTATTGTCCACGCCCCAGCGAAGCATCTGTAAAATCACGATGTCCCCCCTATCATCACTTCCTCACACACATATTCTGAAATTTACATCTTTTATTATTTTAAAAGTGAACTCGATTTACCTGAAGGAAATCTAACAGAGTTTTAACGAAAACTATTCATTTCACATTCTTAACATATCATAGAAGTGAATTTTGTGTCACAAATATCTTTTTAACATTATTTTATAAATGCAACGGGGCTATAAATCGTTACTTTTATGCCAAAATAGTTTGCCTTCCCAACTTAATTCGATGTTTAACAAAAGTGGATATTATAGCATTTTTATATTCGCAAAGTGCTTAAAGAGACCTCACACTTAGTATTAAAATGTTGAAACATTTTATAATCCATTTTAATAACCTGTTAAGAACTGTTGGAACAGCTTTGGGCACCAAATTTTCTTTCTGTGGATAACAAAATACACAAGAAGCAGTCCAAGATTCTGATGTTTATGAATTTTAAGTAGATATCAAAATCCCAATCGAAACATATTTATCTTTTCCCTCCTCAATTATCGTTAATTAACTGAGATGTATTACCACATTTTCAAATTTATATTATACATGTTATATATTCATTAGCCGTGTAAAAGGCCTGCAGTACAGCGATAGATATTTACTATTTATCTATTTCCTTTTCTAATGCTATTAAAGATTTATAAATTTTATAAAATTGGTAGTATCACATTTAGTTATTTTCAAATATTTTTTAAGGTCAATTAAATTTTGGTATACTCTTAAATAATTTCACATGGAAAAATTTCTTTCTTCGTATTCCATACAGCAGAGTGAATTGCTAAAAATAACTCATTCGAAAATGACTGAAAAAAATTTGGCTGGTAAGATTTTTTAAAGTTTGTTCATATAATTATTCTGGTACGGATACTATTTTAAACATTTTGATTTGGAACTCTTTTAAAATTCAACAACGGAACTTATTTATTTTTAAATGTTTCATGTATTACTTTTATTAGTAATCTAAAACATTGTTTTTCAAATAAATAAATAAATAAATAAATAAATAAAAAGAAAAGAAAAAAGAAAGAAAAAAGCTAATGAGTGAGTTGCAAATCTGAAATTGTCCTCCTAAAGAGTCAAATTGCCCCCCTGTGGGGCCTACGCCCCACGTTGGGAACCACTGGACTAAAAGATTAAAACAGGGTTATTTTAACGAATGTCGAAAAATCACCGTAAAACGCGAAAAATCTCTAATTGGAAAAAAAATTAAAAATCGCTGTAAAAATTTCGAATAAACAGAACGCACAATCGAAAAACACACACACACACACACACACAAAAAAAAAAAAAAAAAAAGAAAAAGAAAAAAAGCGCACAATAAACTGAATAATAAAAAAAAAACAAACAAACGCAGATGACTAAATTTAGTACATTGGACTGAAATATTGTAATACGGAATTCTTTCACGAATGTCAAAATATCGGCTCGCAACGTGAAAAAATGCTAAAAATAGCGTTGAAAAAAATTAGTAAAAATTTAGAAATCGCGGAAGACAAAATGTTTAAATATTCGCTAAATATTTAAAACCGAATTTATTTTACGAATGTAAAAAAATCGTCGAGAAACACACACAAAAAAATGCTAAAAATAATATAAAAAATCTCAAAAGCATCCAAAAATCGCGGAGGTCAAAATTTACTATATTATGCTAAAAGTTTGAACCCAATTATTTTTACTAATGTCAAAAAATAGCAATGGAACGCAAAAAAACTAAAAATTGCATTAAAAACGACAAAAAAATCAAAAATAGCAGGTATTTAAATTTACTATATTAGGTTAAAAGTTTAAAACCAAATTTCTTTTACGAATGTCAAAAAATCGCCGCGAAAGGTGAAAACATGCTTAAATCGCATTAAAGTCGCTAAAAATTCAAAATTCGCATTGAAAACCGAATTAAAAATTGTTAAAAATTCAGAAATCGCGGAGGAGAAAATTTGCTATATTAGGCTAAAAGTTTGAAACAGAATTCCCATTATGAATGCTAAAAAATTGCTGCGGAAAGCGAAAAAAAAAAAAAAAAAAAAAGTTAAAAACTGAAAAATCGCTAAGGAATTCACTAAGGCTAAAACATTTTACCCGAAATTCTTTCACGAATGTCACACAGAAATGAAAAAATTCAAAAACGGGATACAAAGTTTACTATATTAGGTTAAAAGTTTGAAACCGAATTGCTTTTACCAATCTCAAAAAATCACCCCGGAACGAGAAAAAGAGCTGAAAATAGCATTAACAATCGTTAAAAATTCAAAAATCGCAGACAAAAATTACTATAGTGGTCTAAAACAATTTAACCGGAATTCTTTCACGAATACAATGTATATATATATATAATCGCATTAAAAATTTCTAAAAATTGAAAAAAAATTGGAGGACAAAATTTACCAGGCTGAAAGTTTGAAACCGAATTCCTTTTATCAGTCAAAAGATCGCTGCGAAACATGAAATATCTCTAAAAATCGCATAAAAATACTCGCAAAAAATTAAAAAATCCTTCTATATGTAAAAAAAAAATAACAATTTGGAAATGGACCATTGAAAATCTGCGTAGATACTGCGAAACCGCATCGAAAAAGTGAACTGGAGCTTTTTAAAAAGACTCGCATCTCAGAAACTATCGGGCCGAAAAACTCGAAAATCGCACAGATGGGCGCAGAAAAAAAATCTGCTTTCAGAAATTCAAAAAATTATTCCGATGCGTACGGTAGAACGAGAAAAATCGGCTAGAAATCGATCGATAAAAAATTCCTTTTATTTCATGCCCACTGGTTGCATGATCAGAAAGGCATGGCTTCCAGTTGCGGATGTTAAGCAATAAAGTGTTCTAGGGGTTTTAAAAGGGGACCCCATCTCAGAATCTAAGGGGTGTAAAAACTTGAAACTTGGACAACCAGACGAAAAAAAAAAATCTTCTTTCAGATATTTTTAAAATTATGCTTATATCTTAATTAAAGGTAGGATATTAATTATTATTTTACTAATTGATTTATTCATATTAAATGCTCATTTTAAAAGGCAGTCACGTGATTTTTTGTAGTAGCATTCTTCAAAACGGTCTAGAATATTTAAAAATGCAGCATAAATGTTACTCATTCAATCTACTTATTTAATATAAAAATGTCAAAAGTTTAGTTACCACTATTTTCGAATAGTAATTTCATCAAATATCTTAAATTCTTGCGTAAGACCGCCACCCCCTCGAGTAATATATCTACTGATAGGTTGTTTAACGGGGTTTCGTTCAGATACAGTTTTGTTAAGAATAGAGTGCGCCGCCTGGTGGTGAAATGTGGAACTAACCGAACGCGATTTTGTTAAAATTTGGAAATCTAACAGGGCGATCTGTTTGAAACTTTAAGATAATTTATAACACATGATTACAAATTATAAAAAATAATGGCCCGTCGCATTTCGGGGGGAGGGCGAACAAAATTAGGAAATATAACAAGGCGATCGATCTGTTTGAAACTTTAAGATAGTTTATAATAAATATTTTAAAAATGAGGGCGTGTCAAAAATTGGGGGAGGGGACGAGCGCGCTTTTACCAAGTAGAATCTAAAAATTGAGTGCATAGAAAATAAGGGATCACGAAGCGATCCAGAATGGAAACGCGAAACAATTACGTCTGGGGTTGGCTAGAAAATGGGGATCGCTTCGCGATACCGAACGCAATCGCGAAGCGTTTACGCGGGGGGTTGGTGAGTGTAGCGAGCAGGGGGGCAGAGCCCCCTAGCAATTTAAAAAAATCATTACCAATTTTCCACAGTATACTTTGAATTGTGCTCTATGACACAAATTTTTTCGTGTTCGTGTTCAGAAAAAACAGTCTGAACTCCTCTTTTATTATGTACAGGCTTTGTCTGAAATTTTGTAAAATTTTTCTCTAGAACAGACTAGAAATGTTCTTTTCTAGAATCCAGTTGAAACTTTATAAATATAGTATGAAATCCAAACATATTTCTTTAATAGCAATTCCTTTCTATTATTATTCTTTGAATTTGGTCGGCAAAAAGCACATTTTTATTTAAGTAAAAGATTCATTCATAGAATTCCAAATGATATCTGAAGAATACCCTAATATTACCATAATTTCCACAAAACATTCTAATTTTAAATGCAAAATGAATTGCCAAAGACGTAATATGTGTCATTGTGACGCAATTGTAGTAAAAATGTAGAATTTCATGAATGAAAATGCCAAGTTTGCTGCAGATTATGACGTCACTCGTACAGTTGAACGTGACTTAAGACTTGATCATTTTCTTAAAAGGCGCAGAACGTTTAGTATGATTTCACTATTCAGCAGTCATATTTATATACCGCTAAAAAAAGGAAAATTGATGCGAAAGGCACTAGATAATAAGTTCATAACTCATTTAAATAATCTCTGAAGAGCTACAAGATATCAAAGCTTCGTTATCAAATATTGAGAGAGAGTAAAAAAATCAATACGTAACCTAATGAGACCCATTTAAGTGTAACATATAAACGGTTAAACTTATAAACGTCTATTAAGGCGATTAGCCAATTAAACCTCAAGACAATTGACGCTCGTTATAACAATTGCTTTCGGTCCTTAAAAAGTGTTCGTTATAATGGATAGAAGCTTTGAAAAATATGTTGAATTATTCTAGTGCGCTTGAGGCTTTGCCCCATGCCCTCTTTCCAACTATAAATTTCTCGTTTACATTTCAATATTGTTAAAGATTTTTTTTCTTTTTTGCGTAGGATAACTGAGGTCGTTTCAAAATTAAATGCGGCGTCAGAAAAAAACAGCAGCCAATATATATAAAAGAATCATTTAAAAATATTGGAATGGAAACCGAGAAATTTGAGAGAAAAGCTGAAATTGGTTTCACTTTAGCTCGTGAGTGTCGCCCTTATGATTAGCGTAGTCCAGGGATGGCGAACCTATGGTACGCGTGTAGAACTTGGCACGTAAGAAAATTTCTCTAGCACGCGGAAAAACTTAGACTACATGCAGTTTGTGGAGAACTATCCATTTTTTGTTTCTTTGTTTTTTACAAAAAGTATAGTCTTGTGTAACATGTATAGAATTTATTTTAAAATAATTCGTTATTTTTTAATCATTTAAGGTATTGTAAATTTCAATGAAAGAATCTTGTAGCGTCATTTTCTTGCCAAACCATTCAACATAATGATTTTTCAATTTATTTTGCTTCTTTACCAAATGCCAAACGTTTTAATTTTGAATATTGAGTTTTAAGATATTAATATATACCTAATTGACACGCTTTCTGCTTCAGATTAAGTTTATTTTATTTAGGTTTAGGGTTTTAAGTTATTTTAGGTTTTATTATATTTAGGTTTTAATTTTGAAAGTTGAATTTTAATTGTTAGTGTAAATAATCATATATCTATTGAACCTTCTTCTATCTAAAGAACTAAAAATGATCTGATTCGGAAGTAATACAATAAAAGAAAAACTCATTTATAGAGTATTAATATGGAATTTGATGCGACATGGCTATGTTGTTGAGTAAATACAGCGTAATAAATAAGTTAGTAATCGAATTTAGTATAACTGTAAAAATATTTAAGTAAACATTCTATAAACATTAATTATTGGATTTTATCTACATTAAAATTTTCCTGGCACGTTAGAATTTTGGTACATAAAAATTTTGAAATTTTTGACAAGCATACTCAAAAAGGTTCGCCATCCCTGGCGTAGGCTCTTAAGGCTATTCTCAAATCCAAAGGAGCTACATTCTAACATGTTTCTGAAGTACTTTTTATTCGGAAATGCATGAAACTGGTAAGGGTTTCTTATTCAAAAACTATGTAATCGAATGATGTTTTCCATTTTTTGGAAAAGATATCAAAGCTTCGTTATCAAATAGTACTGAGTAAGTAAAAAAAAATCAATGCGTAACCAAATGGGTCCAATTTAGGTGTAACATATAAACGTTTATTAATTCGATTAGCCAAATAAACCTCAAACGACAGTTGACGCTCGTAACAATCCCCTTCGGCCCTCAGAAAGTGTTCGTTATAATGGAAGCTTTGTAAAATGTTCAATTATTCTAGTGCACCTGAGGTTCTACCTCATGCCCCCTGTCAACGAATGGAAACGTGCTTTAAGAAGCCCAAACACACGTTAAACCAATGGTAGCGTTTCTTCGCAAATTTCTCGTTTGCATTTCAATATTTTTAAATGATGATTTTTCTCCCCTTTTGCATAGGATAACTGAGGTCAATTCAAAATTAAAAAGAAGAAAGAAAAGAAGAAAAAGTCAGAAAAAGAAGAAGGAAAAAAAAGAGGGAAAAAACTGCAACCAAAAGCAAAAAAGATACCACACATATCCTACGCAAAAAAAGAAAGAAAGAAAGAAAAAAGAATAATTTAAAAATATTGAAATGGAAACGAGAAATTTGTAAGGAAAGATGAAATTGATTTAACATTAGTTTACGAGTGTAGCCTTTATTGACTAGCATAGGTTTTTAAGGCTGTTCGCAAATTCAAAGGAGCTATACTTTCTGAAGTCAGTTCAGGTCAAAGAAAGTTCAAAAGTCACAGTCAAAGAAGTTTCAGTACTTTTATGTTCATCGAGCACGGGTCAAATCACCAAATACAGTTTCCATATAATATTCATAGTGCATTCACTCCATTTAAAATATAAACCTTTCATTCATTTCATAAATACATTTCAAATACACGCCTTTCACTAATTTCATTTAAAATACTAAAAAGACAACAAATAAAAAAAAATAATTAAAATAAAAAATAGTAGAATAAACCAAAACATTTTATTTCAACATCAAGGAATGTTTTTTTAATTTACACACGTGTAATATAAAAACTGCTATTGGCGAGATTTGCACCCGGCTAACATAAAAGTATCGAAGTTTTTTGTAGATGTTTGGTATGGTTTTCCAAAATAATAACATGTAATATGCAGATTTGCACAGATCATTCCAATAGAACTTTGATCCACTTTGAGATAAAGAAGCCAGAACACACATTACTTACTATACAGGGTGTCCGGTCTCAACAGTGTCCAATGGCTAATTCCTAAACCGTTACTCATAAACATATAGTTCCAATTACAAAAATGTTTTAAATCAGGTAAAGAAATATTTTAAAAGCGATTTGGGTGAATAAAAACATTTCTTAAAAAATTACGAAATTTAAATTTTTATACGGTCCCCCGGTCCTATAAGTTATATTTAGTAAAATTTTCCTTTTACACTGACAAGTAATACAAAAAAACTCCCGTTATTCTACGATTAAAATTGGTCGAGTAATAGCTGTTTAAAGTTGGAGCATATTTTTTGCTGCAAATTGGGGGTCATTCACAAATTTAGTCGAAATATAGTTTCGTCAGATATATTAAAAAATGATTGAGAGTAAAATTAACATTGCAATATAAATTTGAAACCTTTAATCATTCTGACATATTAATGCAAAATATACAATTTGTAATAAACATTTAAGAAGAAAGAAAAAAACAGAATTTTCGTTAAATAAAATGATGCTAAATTAACAGACTCAATTCTTTACAAAATGATACGTATTTTAAAATATTATTATATTGCACTAGCCTGCAAAAGTTGGGTTATGTCATGTTTTTTAGCTTTTGATAATTGATTCTCATATATTCTGTACCGCTGAATCCGAAATTGACCTTCATTTTTAACTATCACATCAGGATTTTTCGCAAATTGCAAATTTCAAAGTTAAAAAGTTCAAAGTTAAAATTGAATCTCCTCCCCGACTCATCGGACCCCTCAGCTGTTTAGTTGTAAGCCCAGAATAAGCAAAAATATCGAATAAATTATTGAATAAAATAAAATAAAAAATGTTTTATAGTATGAGATTTTCGCTATATAACATACACATTTACGATTTGCAAAAAAATTCTAACGTGATGGTTAAAAATGAAGGTCATTTTCAGATTCAGTGATAAAAGTACGTAAAAATCAATTATCAAAAGTTAAAAAACACAACCATCCCTCTGCTTTATAGTATCAGATTTTTGTTATTCTTTAAATTTGACAATTTATGATTTGCGAAATATCCTGACATGATGGTTAAAAATTAAAATAATTTTTGGATTCAGTGCTAAAAAATACATAAAAATTTAAAAACCCAACAATCGCAGTCTTGTATTATCTAATCTAAAACTTTTTCTTAAAATTCTTGGCGGTAATCTATCCGAAATTTTTTGTGTTATCCTGTAAAATAAGTATAAATGGTAACCACCGAAAATCATAATAATATTAGATTGTTATCAGATTTGCGCCAGTATGTAAAATGTAATCTCGATCGGAAATTTTAAAGTAGGTTAAAGTTCGAGTACAAATGTTGAAATGGAAAAACATACATACAATCGTTGAAGTAACGTAAAAACTTATAAAAATAGCATAATTTTTGTTAAAAGAAATCATAAAAGAAACAGTCTCAAATCCTGACAAAATAAAACATATGATATTTTAGCCAATTTGAAACTTAATCGTAATACTTGTACGATTTTTTTTACAAAGCGCAGATACACATGAAATAAGATCTTCGAATACTTTAAGCACTAGGTATATGACCCCTCAAAGCCAAGCCGAACTCATTTGTTTTCAGAGCAGAAAAGTGGCATAAGTCATGCATTTTTAAAGTTTCATAACTCACTCAATTTTAGTGTTATATGAATGGGGCTTTTTTGTCTTACTTGTCAGTGTAATAGGAAAAAATTACTAAATATAACTTATAGGACCGGGGGACCGTATAAAAATTTAAATTTCGTAATTTTTTAAGAAATGCTTTTATTGACCCAAATCGCTTTTAAAATATTTCTTTACCTGATTTAAAAGGTGTTTGTAATTGGAACTATATGTCTATGACAAACGGTTTAGGAATTAGTCATTGGACACCGTTGAGACCGGACACCCTGTATAAGCAATATGTGGAATATTAATACAATTTTTTTAAATATGATGTAATTTTCAATGGTGAAAGTGCATGACTGGCAGATTTTGAATTAATTTCGTGAAAATTAAATATATATAGGGCTTGATATTAAAGCACAACTTTTGAATTACGAATAAGTTAGTTAAGAAGTTGACAAAACTAAGCACATCTCTTCCACATAATGACTTAAATGATGAAATTCCTTCTTCCCCTAATGACGCAGAGGTCTTACATTACTTTGTAATTCAAAAAACTGTACTTTAATATCAAAACCTATATATAATTCTTTAAGAGTTTTAATTTTAACGAAAATAATGATAATAAAAAAATCCCTGCCGGCTCGGGCCTACAGGCGGAGGTAGATTTCGAAGTTAAGTACTAAATTCACCAATAAAACTTAAATCAAGATTAAAGATAAACCCAGTTCCTTCGCTAAGAATGAGCTCTAGGGAGCTAAACATTTTGTGAAAATTCTAATATACACAAATACACACACGCATGTATATGGAACAGGTTTAAAAATGGCTAAATCAAATTCAGAGAACCTCAAAGTGTTAAAATATGTTAATATTTCCATACTCGGGTTTTTATCATGTTTTAATACGTTTCTTCAAACTCACATGGCGTTACATATTCACCTGCTGTGGTCCATTATATTTTCAATATGACGCAATATTTTTTTTGTAGTTGTTTTAATTCGTCAAACTATTTATTTCATTTTGAATTTTCATGCAGAAATCTTGCTCTAGAAAACTTATGACGTAATATTCAATTTGTTTTCAATTCGTCCAACTGTTTATCTAATTTAATTTTACACGTGAAAACATTGCATTAGAGAAGCAATTGTTGTGGTGAGAATTTTATTGCTTTTTTTTAATTGTTGGCAACAGCTATAACGAAAAATATTTATTTTTTCCTGCCATTGTTGTGTAAGAGCTCGTTTTATCAGAATCATGTTAAGACGGTATTCAAAATTTTTAACCTTCCCAAATCCCATTCCCCTGGACCGATTTTGCTCATTTTCAATCCCCGCCGAGAAATTAGCCATCTTAAAGTTGTTGGCGAGTTTGAAGACGTTTCGCGCATAATTGCGACTTTTATCGTGCGGACAAAATTTAGTACATACATACATACATATATATATATATATAAACTTTTTAGGTAGGGGTGGTTTTGGGTTCTTGGGGTCATGTAATGAAAAGTTATGAAGGAATTTTTAAAAAGTCGCACCATGGTAACGACTGCAATAGGTAGTATTTCTTACGAAATCTACCTAAAATAAAACTTTTTGAGTTAGGCTTAAAAAAAGGTCAGCATTGCATCTGTTATAAAATGATTACAGAACTTTCATAATTCCTAAACTACTTGAGAGTATGTCTTTCTATTTGATTTGTAAAGGTAAAATTTACTGAAAATGCCGAAAATTATGTAAAAGATAGGTGCTCGCATTGAAAATTTCGGACAATTTTTTGATTAAAAGATTTTTTTTTTTAATTAAAAAGAAAACAAACAGGTTTTAAGAAGGATTGCACCCGGATCCATATACACTTACAGAAGACCCCAACAAGACTTCGACTTTTTGGCTAAAAGTGCAGGGAATCTAAAAATGCTTATTTCACTTGAGCCTTTGAAAACTTTTCAGGACAAGCATTAGATATACATACTTTTTTAAGTACCACTATTTCGAGATAGTAATCTACATATTATTTAAAAACAGTTTTATTTCATTCATATATAACATTTCTAAGAAGTTTCAGGAGCTTCAACTCTTGTGAATTTTAGCACAAGATATGATTAAATGCACTAACATTCCATGGTTGTTTATTTTCTGATAAGTTTTAGGAGCTTCAACTCTTGTGAATTTTAACACAAAATATGATTACGTGTACTAATATTCCATGGTTGTTTATTTTCTGAGAATTTCTTTTATTATATCGGGAGCTCCCCCAACTTATCGATAATTAAAAGTAGTCTAGAATGAGTATATTAAATCTACAGTGTATAATAACTGAAATATTGATTTCAGGATAATACGGTACACTCCCTAAAATCCGCACATCGTCGCAAATGTAAACAATGAAACTTTCAGTTCAGATGTAGAGGCAAAATTACCGAATTTTTTAGTTTTATATCAGTTCGTATGTATTTTAATATGACTGAACTCGTGGTTTTTCATGAAAGAAGTGCAAATTTATTTCTGAAAAAAAAAAAAAAAAAAAAAAAAAAATCAATATATTGCTGATATTCACAATATTTTTACCAAATATATTTATGTATTAAACTTTATTGGTTATTAATACTGGCTAAACCTCAAATAAAACTTCCTTACTTTATGATTTTTATGTGAAATAATAGAGTATTTTCATGAAGAAAGTTGCATTAAATGGATTTAATTTTAAGGAAAATGCTTCTCATCTTTATTATGTATATTTAATTATACATTAATTATTTACTTGACCTGTACTTTAAATAAATTAATCATTTAAAAAATTATCTTACTTCTTATCATTTCAGTTTATTACTTTACTTAATTTTACTATTTTGCTATATTGAAAACATTCATTATAATTTTGATTGCATTATTATATTCAAATTACCATTTAAAAAACGTAAAAAAAAAGTAATGACCAGAAATCCGCAAAATTCTAAAATCCACACAACCACTGGTCCCAAGCTATGCAGATTTGAGGGAGTCTACTGTGGCATTAATATGGACAGAGGCATGCAGGATATGAACTGTCCAGAATGTGTATGGGCTTTTAGTGTTGACTCTAGAAAAAAGGGGCCGCCAGGTGGTTATTTTTCAAAAAGGGGACACTATTCTAAAAAAGGGTACAGTTTTTCTAAAAGGGAACATTATTCTAAAAAAGGGTACAGTTTTTCTAAAAGGGAACATTATTCTAAAAAAGGGCACACTTGTATCTTGTTCACAAAAAATATTTTAAACTGGTTTGTTTAGTCCCTAGAATTTGCGATATTTTCCCGGGATCAACTGAATTGCCACAGGGCGCATAGGAGGTGTTAAAAAAGACAGCCGGGCGCATCAGAAAGGTTTAACCATCTCGCTGCACAGCCCAAGATATTCTCGGGAATGCATTTTTTAGTCTAATTAACCCTCCTTGATTATTCTCACCAGTTATTTTTTTTATAGTAAATTTTGCCTTTTTAAATCGGAGTATTTCCCATTTAAATTATACAAAAAATTCTTAAAAGATGCTTGTCACGAAGCTATTTGATAAAACAATTACGCAACAAGAAGGTTAAAGGAGCCGCCGGGCGCATCGGAAGGGTTTAAAAGGGCCGCCGGGTGCTGCGCCCTGCTAAAGCGGCTTCACTAGCTTTACTTTTATCACCCCTATTTCAGAATAGTCTTCATCTTATTAATCTAAGACATTTGTTACAAATTCTATGATAAAATAAGATGAAGATTACTATTTGAAAATACTAATGTCAAAAGGTTGCACCATTTATATATCATACCCTGCATGCTTTGAAAAAGTAATTACAGTAGAACCTCTTTTATCTGAAACTCTCGGTTAACGAAATCCAATTTTAAAGTTTATTCTTTTTTTTTTTTTTAACTATCACATTCCTTGTGTGCAAAATCTATTTTGAAAGTTTTTTTTTAAAGCATCATATTTCTTGTGTGCATGAAGATTTAAATATATATATGATTTTTGATCTTGTATTGATCAAACGAAAACTTGAATCTCTTTATTCTAAAAACAAGTTACTAACGTAATTTGTAGAGAAGTGTTTGATAAATTGACTGAAGCAAACGATTTTTAAATCGAAGAATTATTTTAAGCACCACCGATGCGGAAATCGGGAAAGATGTGGACGAAGATAGTTCAGAGAAATGTACCTATCTTTTGCAGGGTTATACTTAAGGCTGTTCTCAACTGCTCTGCTCATAAATATTTTCGATCCCCTGCCTTAGAGTCCCTTTGAATTTATATTGAGCTCCTGTAAGCTGTGGTGTGGAACGAAAAAAAAAAATGAACCAATTAGCAATTCTGAAGCTTTTGAATGTTTTGCAAAAAGTTTGGCATGGCTGGAGCAGCAGAAAGACTGCGATACTGGTGAACCAATAATGTTAAAAAACTCCGTAATAGAGCTTCAAAGCAAAGTTAATCGAAAGTGCAACGAACAAAACATTTTTTTCAAACCCTTGTGATATATAAAAAAGGTACTTGATTTCAAAATTAAAATTCAGGTAATTTATTCTTGTTTCTATTTTGCTATTGCTTTAATTTTATTAAGAACTTGTTACCATAATAAGAAATATTGCATATATTTCCGCTTAATCTTAAAATTGAAGCATTCACGATTATCTGAAAATTTAGATTTTCCGAAAGATGACCGATCCCAATTACTTCGGATAATTGAGGTTCTACTGTATTGTCATAAATATTTTATTAATTGAGGACTAAAAATGGAAAACACTGAAAAGCCAAAAGAGGATATTTTTCAAGAAAGCGAAAAAAAGAAAAGAAAAACTCCTACTTTTGAAACTTACAACGTTTCCGTTTCACTCCTTTTTGGGTCTTAGTCAACACTTTAAAATGTATGTACATATTTTCCTTTCGTATAGTGTTTAAATACCTATTATTATTTGTAAACATTTATTTTTTTAATGTTTTTCAACTTGCTTAAAAATATCCCACTGATATAAACAATAACAACAAGAACAAGTTGAATAATTGCCACCTGACGCTGTACATCTTATCACTGGCACTTTCAGCAATCTCCACTTCACTTCGTACTCAACATTCACCCAGCGACATCTTTCGACTTTTTTTTTTAACAACTAGAGACGCCACTTCAAGCAATCTCCTGTTTGTTAAGCTTGGCACCTAAAAGATTTTTTCGTTAAGAAAAATAGATTTTTTTGGTATTTTTAGTCCCCAATTATTGATAATCCTAATTTTTTCCAATTTATTTAAAAATGACTACTCAAGCTTTTTTTTTCAATTATAATTTTGCAACACCACTTGGCACCTAAAAGATTTTTTCATTAAAAAAAAAAAAAAAAAAAAAAATAGATTTTTTTGGTATTTTTAGTCCCCAATTATTGATAATCCTAATTTTTTCCAATTTATTTAAAAATGACTACTCAAGCTTTTTTTTTCAATTATAATTTTGCTACACCACTGTAACTACATGTT
Source organism: Maratus speciosus (assembly GCA_963932465.1). Classification (NCBI taxonomy): domain Eukaryota; kingdom Metazoa; phylum Arthropoda; class Arachnida; order Araneae; family Salticidae; genus Maratus; species Maratus speciosus. Next base: position 409,903,038 of record OZ010798.1, on the reverse strand, counting down.
TATAACAATGTAAAAAAAAAAAAAAAAAAAAAAAAAAAAAAAAAAACTGTCATTGAAATGTAGTTTGAAAAAAATTATGTTCAATTTGGCTAAAGTAAAATAAAATCCACACAACAACAATAAACACACAATAATTTATTAGCATGTAAGAATGTCAGCTTAATAGTTAAAGGATTACAAATATATACAAAGAGGAGGCAAATATGTTAACATTAGCTTATGTACAAAAACATAACAAATTAAAAATTAATAAAAAATTACAAAGATTGTGACATACAAACAATTAAAATATCACTTAATAATACAAACATACAATAATATCTAAACACAGAATATTGTTGCATGCTGTTGAAAAACAATAAATACAAAATGCTCATTAAGTTTTAGTTATAGAACTGCAATTCTTATTCACTAAATTTTGACTAGAGATTCTACCTATAAATACAATATTAAAAAATAAACAACAATAACAAGTATATTAAAAAGGACAATTTTAACAAATATGTGAAGATTAAATGCATTGAGTGAAACCAGTATTCAAGATTAATTTTTGAAATAGATCAAATAGTCACTCATATCTTACAAAAGGAACAGACAATTCATATTTAAAAGAATTATTAACATCATAAATTTATATTGTACGATTTTTTTTTAAAAATAAAAATGCAACAGTATTTTTGTAACACAAAATACCTTTTCAATTCATTAGCATTGACAGTAACCCCTGATTTTTTACAACTGCAACTATTCATTATGCTACTGTACTGGTGCAGCAAAGAAAAGATTTAGAGGTTAAAATTTCTCAGAACACCAAAAACTGAAAATATTGGACAATTGCATTGTCATGGGCATTGGACTTGTGAGTAGCATTTGGGGGAAAACCAGTTTGATGGAAGTGGTTTAAATAAAAGTGTATTTAAAGGAAAAAAAATAATTATTGCACTCTTTATTTCTTATTTATATTTTATCTTCTATATTTTAGTTTTCAAAATATTTCACTATTGCAACTTCACATCCAGTTAGCCTATTTTAGCGAGCATGGTTTGGTGCATAATTAACTCACTTTCAACCGCAATTCGTATAGATTTATAACCATAAAGAACATTTGATGATTTATTACCTGTGCCCAAACTAATGGAAGAATGCCTTAAAAATAATTAATTAATTTATAATCAAGTCCCAACGATATTAAAATGCTGTATTGTCATCAGAAATCCCACCTGTGCATATATATAATTTTTATAATTCTACCGTATCAGGAAGTGAGTAAAAAATCAATTACAAAATTCTATCTTTTTATACATGAACCAAGTTAAATAAAAGAGTGTAAAAATCAGTTGCAAGATTTGACTCAAACAGACAAACTATCAACAGAGTTAAATAAAAGCATGTAAAAATGAACTAAAGAAAGTTTTATAACAGATTTCTCTAGTATAAAAGGGGGAAACAAAAAAGAAAATGTGAAACAATAAGAGCAATATGCTTATTTACACCATGTGTGTTGCTGTGACTATTTCTCACTCTCTGTGTTTTTTCCAACAAATTTGGTTTGTCTGGCCATAACTATCTGTCCATGTTCTAATTCTCACAGATATACTCATATTTCCACACAGTTTTTATATGCTATTCATGTTCTCTGTGACATGTTCGGTATTGAAAATGAAGTGTGTGGTATTTATAGTTTCTTTACAGGGGCACTCAAAAGAATTCTATTACATTATTCATGGAGAAAAATTGTCTGCAGTGCATTTTAATCATGTTAAGATACATACATAATGATATTGACATGTATCAATGAAAAGAACTACATCATGGTTTCTGTGAAGTATAGAATACGTAACATTTATAGTTTGTTCACATGGATGTACAAAGAAATTCCATTATACAGGTACAGGATATCCTTAAAAGAATGTCCTAGTTATAAATTTTAATAGTATCAACTGTAAGCATTGTAGAGTGTTGGATCAAGGTGACAAATACAGAATAACTCAAACAGTTTTAGATAAATGCATGCGCCAGTAATGCTTTGTTATTGACTCGGTTGCAGTGCCAAATACACAAAATGTCAACTCCTGAGCATAAAGCTTTATTACTGGACAGAAGATTTAAAAGCCGTTAGAGCTATGTGATTTTTTTCCTTTGGGGCTTTATAAAAAGATTGTGTCTACATTCCACCGCTACCTAATGATTTGTCAGAATTAAAGAAGCTATTGCTTCCATTACTCTGAACTTGTTAACCAAAGTGTGGGAAGAATTGGACTTTAGGTTGGATGTGTGGCGTATAGCTAAAGGTGCACCTATTGAACATTTGTAAGAAAAAAACTAGGTTAGTTTACCTTCCATTTCATGTATAATTTATTGTAAATAGTCTAAATTAAACTGTTATATAATATACCATTGAAACTGGGACATTCTTTTATAGACACCCGTATTATGACCTCTAAAGAAAATGTGTTTGTGGTGCATTTTAATGATTATACAATACTTCAAACATAATGAAATTTCATATGGAACACTGAGGTATACTACAACATCTTTTCTATAGATAATAGAGTATAAAGCATTTATCGTTCATTTTCAGAGACACTAAAATAAATTTCATTACAGGATAGATTATGATCAATAATTGCTGGAAGTATACATACATTAAGTATATATATATAAATATATATATATATATATATTTTTTAGCTGTGGTATATATTTTAAAACTTAACTAATTTTATACTCTTTTTCACTAACAGAGGTATATCTCACCTTTGTCAATTGACACGAAAATCACATTTGGTACTGTCTCTTGTACTGCGTGTTATCAAAGAAACACGGTCTCAACTTGTAAAGGTCAATGAAGGGCACGCGCCTCTGTTAGTGTAAAGGAGTATAGTATACTACATGGCATGCATAAATTCTACAGACCACGTACAGGGTTTCATGAAAGAATTCACATACATTACCAGATATGAAGAACATTTGCAAATGATGAATTTTTAACGTGTTTTTTTTTTCAATTCCTACTATTAGTTCACACTCTACCTATATATATCTTGTTCAAATTTTCAATCCTTAATAAAATACTTATTATTCATCCTATCCAGTTGAAATAAATTTTTTTAACCTTGTACTGGATGACAATTGATGTTAATACAGTTTTTCAAATATTAATTCATTAATTAAATTTTAATTAATTAATTTTAGTTTCACATGGGAGATAAAATGGCGGCCATTGGTTATTGAACAGCATTTAATGCATCTTCATATCTATAAGGGTGGTTACCATAGGGAAGGGGGGGGGGGGACACTGTTCTGTTGCCAAATACCGCCAAGTTTGTTGCCAACTCGGCGATATATCGCCAAATTTGGCGACCAAAATGAGTCGCCAACTTGGCGATATCTCTAATATTTCGCAAATTCCCATAGACTTCCACTGTAAACCAACAGGGTTTACTGGCTTATAGAAAATCCACAAATTGAGATATTTTAATGCAACAAAAACTAACATTAGCTTAAGGAATCATATTAAATTTTTCTTTGATGACCTAAGTAGGAATTGACTTTAAAAACAAAATTTTTATATTACATGTTTCCTTTTCATTCAGACATATTAATTTATTGTATGAATAAAATGAAATTTCTTAACAAAATGCTATTAGTGTTGAAAGTGTCTCATAATCTATACCCGGATGCATGATTTTTCATTCTTGTTTCAGTTTGACTGAAGAAAGGGCTCTTTATGAGGACTCGATATAACTGTTTAATTCATTTAGACAGTTTGCACATTTGTTGCACATGTCAAGTAAACTCCAGAAAACTACTTTTTATATGTGTATAAAACAATGAAAAAAATTGCGCAGAATGTTTAACTTAGAAATGGACATATAAGTTTCAAATTTTGTATTGAAATACTGCCGTGTACATGTTACATATCTGTATGGAAATTTTCTTGCTGCATGAGTTAAGGAGTAAGGAAGGAGAAAGAGAACAGAACTAGTAGATTTGAAGATCTCATTTCATTATTATAAGTCACAGGGATTTTTGTCTGCCTGCAAACTCTTATTATTTTACCATCAGTCAAATCAATCTTTTAGAGTCTGTTTGAGACAAAAATCTTCTCTGAGCCATTGCACCTCTGAGATATAATCTCATAAAATGGTATAAAAAATGTCCACAAATTATTCCTTAATTTTTATTTAAAATATATTAAACATAATCTATTTTTATTATAATTTATGTTACTTAGTTGTAATGGATTCATTTGTTGAAGTGAATCTATATTTTTATTCAAGAATGTATCAGAGCATTTCTACATTATCATAATTCAAACTATTCAACTGCAGTTGACTTATTTGTTGAAACCAAAGTCTAAAATGTATTTATATATTTTAGGATATAAAAATATAAAGGATATTAAAATATCCTTTTCTGTTTTGCAGATTTAATGGGTTACTGTCAACGTTAAAGATACATTATCATAGGTTTAATGTATTTTTAAAATTCATTACATGATTATTTTTATTAAATATATTTCAGACAACAAATATATAACAAAATAAGATCTCTACAGTACACAGCAAAAGTTTAGACAATGATCGATTATGCTTTTGTACTGAGAAGTACATAACGAATTGTTGTAACTCAACTGTCATATATTAGTCGGGACTTATCCTTTATTCACAAACAATAAATTTTAAATTATAAACTTTACATAATTACAAAAAAAAAAAAAAAAAATTAACATTGTGGGAAAAGTATAGAATTTCTGTCTATTTACAGAAAAATAACCATAAATTAAAATCGAACAGCACCTACATGATTTGCAATAAGTGCAAAAATGTGATTTTTCATCGAAGAAACGAAATCCTGCATCACTTTGGAGTCTATTTCGTACCAAAAACGTTCAAGAGCAGCTCGATGTTCATTAATAGACAAGTTTTGTCAAAAAATTGTGTAAACTTTATGAGATAGGATGCCACAAAAGTTTTCGACTGGGTCCAGATCAGGGCCACATGCGGGCCAGTCGAAAACAGTAATATTCTGAGAGTTAAACCAATTTTTTGTTTTGTATGCAACATGAGTGGATGCATTGGCTTGCTCAAATATATACTTTGGAACAGCTAAAAGTTCACCAAATGGCTGTAAATTGTTTTCCAATGTATGTATGTAGTCATACCGCTGCTTGGCGATCATTGAGGAACTCCAGAGATACTTGAACATTAAAAGAAAGTGAGGCCCAAATTATTAAAGAGTTGCCTCCTTCTTGTCGAATAAAGTTAGAGGCTTTCTATACAAGTTGTGTCAATAGTGTGCCTACTTATCTGTGCCATCCAAATTCTGCTTTTTTCCACCACTGAATATCACAGTACACCACTTGAGTCCATACGACATATGTTTGCGAGCCCACTGCATTCTAGTCAATTTGTTCTGAGATTTCAATGCTGGTTGTTTTATCATTTTCATTTAAACTAATTTACATCTTTCTTTAATTCATCTGCGAATCGTATGCGATGACACAGAAAGCTCTGACTCACTTTTAATGCGACTAGCAGTCATCATTTGTCTAGATACCAGTTTATGGATCCTTCTATCATCTCGTTTTCTGGCCACACGAGGCCTTTCAGATCTATGTTTTGCTTTGAAAGAGTCACCCTTAGACAGTATTTGATAGACAATCTTCTTTGGAGGATTCAAAGTAGCTAAAAATTCTGCAAAAGGCTTCCCTTTCGATTTCATCTTCCATGCTTCAATTACTTCATCTGACTAAAAATTTCTAGCTTGCGGTACTTCACTAACCGATGCTATCGCTAGGTTAACTCAAATGCTCCAGGCATGTGATGTCATAAGTTTGAAATTTGTGTTTTTCTGGGAACAGTTGCCAAAAATCAAGAAAGTGTCTAAACTTTCGCAATATGTAAATTTCACATTTTTAGTTAAATTAAATAATATCCTACCTTAAAACCGTTATTTCCATTCTAAAATGTTTTAAAATATATTTTAAAATAAGTACAGCCATTTGTATAACCCAAGTGTTCGTATTTTTTATTTAAAGGTTAAATATCACCAGTGTCTAAACTTTTGCTGAGGGCTGTATTATTAAAGATTCTAGTTACATTGAAAATTTTGAGTATAATATGAAACATATTTTAACAGAAAAATATATGTACTAAGTACATCTTTCTTATGCAACATTTAAAAAAAAGAAAAAAAAAAAATGCAAATATAGTAATTAAAGCAAGCACATTGTTTTTTTTTCATTATAATATTAAAAATCTGCATAAGTTTAACACATATTGCATTTACTTAAAAAAAAAAAAAAAAAAAAAAAAAAAAAAAAAAAAAAAAAAAAAGTGTCATTGTTCAAAGTGAAAACCTCTAACTGAAAAACATAATAGACAAATGGAGGAGAGAGAAAGAAAGAAAGTGGGTTAAAGAAAAGGAAAAAGATAAAATCTGCTTTACAAAATCAAAAGGCAAATCAAACTAAAATGCTAATAGAAAAAGAAATGTGGAAAGGGAGAATGAAAAAAATTTTTTTTCATAGCACAAAGATAATTAATACTTCGGTTGTACCTTGGGATTAAATTCTGAAGAAGTTTAAAGTTACAGATAAATGTTTAGTATACATATATATAAATATGCAGTATTTTAGATTGTGACTACTCAATCAAAAGTTCAGCAATGTTTCATTTTTTCAGGAATTTCTCCATTCTCGTTAGACAGCTCCAACAAAGGAAAAGTACTGGTGTTTTTATGTGGGAAATATTTTACAACACTGCTCATTTTGAGGCAAAAGTGAAATTTTCTTAGCTTTGCCATTACTTTTCTATTGCTAAATTGACCTTTTTTTAAAAAAAATTTAAACACATATACAGATACTGTTGCATGTCGAAAAATACTGATATTTAAAATGAGTAGTACTTTCAAGTTTATTGTCTTAAAATAACAACTTTCTAGTTACACTATTCTGATAACAAAGCATCAACTTGTTAGATAACAGAATCTGCTCAAGAAATTTTCACTTCATTATATGTATACATATTTTGTGGGTGAAGCTCCCTCCTCGCACCTTTTTTATTATTATTATGATCAATAACTATACATTTTCATTAACTAAAACTTTATTTATTTTTAGTATGCTAAAGTATTTATTTAGCTTAATTTGTTAAATGCAAAACACATTTTTAAATGGCTACTTTTGGGTATGAAATTCAAATGAGACAATAATGAGTATGTATGTATAGTAGAGTTCTGAAAATCAGATCTTATTTAAAATATAAACAGTTTCTAGGATGTAAATAGTATAATTATTTCAACTTAAGGGACTGTTATTTCTAGAAATTCAATTTCACAGTCAAATTTTATAAATATATGGCATAAATTATAAACAAATTCAGTTTTTGAAGTAATTTAAGTGGTTTATCAGGTAGTTTGAACTCTTAAATTTAATAATACAAAGTGTGTTAATATGTGGTGGCGCCATCTCTTGGGAAAATATAAATTTTAATTGATTTGGAACATTTTAAATTAAAATTCAGAAAAATTATGATAAATTTTCTGGATTTCAAGCAATTAATTCCAATAAAGCCTAAAAAAAGTTGATCCTACCTAAAAAATACGTTTAAAAAAATTGCTAGCACTTTACACTTTTAAAGAAAATTTTCTAAATTTTTTTAATACATGAAAGTATTTTTTTTTTCAAACAGTGTCTTTTATATCATAGTATAAAATGTACCTTTAAAAATAGCATTTGTATAAATAATTGATATATATATATATATATAATTTAGTACATTCATATGTAATTAATGTTTATGTAAAAAAAAAAAAAAAAGAATCAAGAAACAAAAATTAGCACTTGCAGATAAAAGAATCAAAATACAATTTAACATTTTTCCAAAAATGTTTATCGAATATAAAAATATATAAAGTGCTTTATACTTGAAATTATTATTTTTTAGAAAATTGCCTTATATATTTTTTAAAAAATCAGCATTATTAAACATTTTTTTTTTTTTTTTCAAAAGAATATTGCTAAATAGTATTCATATCTAATATAAATTTTTAGAATGATGGTTTATTTAAAAAAAAAAAAAACAAGACAAAGAAGAGGAGAGAAATTTTAAATATTTACAATATAAAGTCACATTTCTCTAGCACACTCCCAGTAATTAATATACTTCCAGTAAAATTAAGTACTATTTAGTGCTGGTAAACAAAACCAACATATAAGCAGTTCTTGTTTCTGCAAATAATTTTTACAATATTTAAATTTGTAATAATGATCAGTACATTTAAAAAATGTACAGTAGCTGCCATTTCAATGAATCTGGTTGTGACACTGCAATCTGATAATTAAAGTAGTTCAATTCAATAAACCTTAACATACATGTAGTAATTTTATTTCTGCTGCTGAATAATTTGATTCAGAAAAACAGTTGATGCAATGAATTGATAGCTAAATAAGCATAAAAGTAAAAAGTGATTTTTTTTTTTTTTTTTTTTTTTTTTTTTTTTTTTAATACACTTAAAAAAAAAAAGGCATTGAATGTTTATCTTGAAAACAACACCTAATTTCATGACTGCAATTATTATTTTTCCAAACAAATTCCATTAGCTATAACAAGTTAATTTGGCATGACACCAAACCCGATTATGAAAATTCAGAGATTTTTTAGTGCTTGGTAGAAAGTGTAAGCTAGTGAATTTATTTTAAAAAATTATAAATTTTCTTTATTCCTTTTTTAAGCTATGGCACCAGGAAAGACAAAAAAAAAAAAAAAAAAAAAAAAAACATTAAACATCTTTTAAGGATTTCTAAATTGATTTCCCAATGTACAATCATAATTTAATTAACATGAAACTATTAATGGATTAAAACTTATTTTAAAAAATATATATAACATTCTTTATTTTTTATTTATATTTTCTACATTTTAGTATTTAAAATGTTTCACTGCAGCTTCACAACCAGTTGTTTTTTTTTTTTTTTTGCGAGCGTGGTTTGGAACATAATTAAATCCATTGTTGTTGAAACTCGCATAGAATATTTGCCAATTTATCACCTGTGGCAGCTAATAGAAAAATGTTTTAAAATTAAGCTATTATTTTATAATTAAGCTCTAAATATATTAAAATGTTGTATTGTCATCAGAAACAAACCTGTGTATATAATTTTTCTAACTAATTCTAACATATCATGAAGTGTGTTAAAAATAGATTACATGATTCCATCTTTACAATTTACATACAAAAACCAAGTTCAGTTAAATGTAAAAGGAAAAGCTTGTTACAGTTGGGAAGTCACCACACTGACATGTTTTATATTTGATAAGAACAATTTTTCGGACAAACATTGGACACTTTAATGTAAAATTATACACAATAAAAATCATGGTGTTCTTTAAAAATATATTTAAAAATATTTTACATTGTTGTTATAAATATGAGTCACAGCTTAATTAATATGAAGTGAATAAAATTACATCCAGTATAATGAAATGTTAGTTAGTTTTCAAAACACTTTGCACTTTACTACATCAAAGTCTATTAGATGTAAACTAAATTTAATACCTCTTGTTAGATAATGAGAGGTACATTATATCATCACTCAATAAGGTTCACATACAAAGTGAAAGTCCACATAGGACAGACAATGCAGAAGAAAAACTGCAGTCAATTTTTTTTTTTACTTTTATCATTAAAAAATACTCGATTTTTCAGAATAAAATGACACAACACAAGCAACATATAAATACAATACAGTAAAACCTCCCTAAAGCGACCACATTCCGTTCCAATAAAAATTGGTCGCTCCGAGAGGAGGTCTCTTAATGGAGGTTATGTTTAAATCTAGATTTTAATTGTTGAAAAAAGGTAACAATTAATGTTACTAAAACTTATTTTTCACATTAGAAAAAAATATAAAAATTTAAGTATCAAAACAAAAGTTAATTACATAAGTTACTTACTGCAGAGTTTAAAAAATGAATACATTGACGTTTGCTTTGATTTTACGGTTTTATCTTTTATAACTTATATTTTCAAGTCCTTTCGAAGTTCAGTAAATAAATGCAATTTTTTTTTTTTTGAACAGGAACAAATAATGATGATTTCATTAATTTATCTATTTCTTTGAGAGTTTCCTGACAGAATAGGGCAGGAGAGTTTATTGACCATCATTCTTAATTTGTCATCAGAGTTAAATTCATTGTCTAAAAAAGGCACAAAGGGGTTTAAACACTTAAACGTTACCTGAATTTAAAAAAAAATCTACACTTAGTTTAGAAGTTGGATGAATAATGCGCTCTCCAGAATTATTTTTCTAATAAAACCTTCTTCAAGTGACCAGGAAAAACGGAATTTGTTTAATTTTCTTCAAAGAAATTGGTCGCTCATGGAGGGAGTTCAACTGGGATGGTCTCTGAATGAAGGTAAAATTAGTATTAAGCCTATGGGAATAAATTTTGTTCCATGAAAAAATGATCATTCAGAGAAGTGGTCGCTTAATGGAGGTGGTAACATAGGGAGGTTTCACTGTTATTAGATAAAAAGATGTAATTCTTTTTACGTTATACTGTCTGTAGTTGTCAAGTACTTTTATCTAATAATGTTTTTTTTTTTTTTTTTTTTTTTTCCAAAATTCGTCACATTTAAATTGATATATCCAAATTTAAATAAAAGATAAGTTATGAGAACTTGAACAATTATTTTGAGATAATTATTGATTAAATATTCTTCAGAAATTTTTGTTTAGAGGAAAACCGATAATGCAATTCTCTTAAAGTACTCATAAAAACATTTTTTTTTTACATAGAAAGAATTAAAAATATATATTTTTGTAAATCCTACAGACAAAATATTTTTAAATTTTTTATGTACTCAAAAATTTAAAAAAAAGTATGGCAAAACACATTATTTTTTTCACAAGAACATCAATTTAAGAATATGGCTAAAATTAACAATTAAAAAAAATTTAATTAAATTTTTTAAATAATTTACTATTGAAAAGGAATTTACTGGCTGACCAAACTTTATGAGGTTTCAGTTAATGTGATTTTCAGTTAGTGCATCAATTTTTTTTTAAAGTTGTTCCCTTGATTAATGCTGGTAAAAATTTTGATTAGTATACAGAGCATGGAATGGTCATGAAAACCTTATTTAACTCCAATAATAAAGAACTTATGAGGAAGAAGTAACGAACAAATATGATGAAAATTCTTTAAAGGTAATGATAATAAAAGAACTTTTTCAAATACTAGAATTCATCAAGCAGCATTTCATCAACACATATCTAGAAATCAACAGAAAGATGCAATAATGACAAAGTTCAGAAAATTAAGTTTCATATTATTGCAAAAATCAAGTTATAGGCATTCAGTCTGCAGTAATCAAACTGTATTGCACTAAATTTAAAATCAAATTATGCAAATTTTTAATAATTAATTCAACAGTAAGTAAGCTAACTTAAAAATTGTAGTGAAGCAGAATTAAATTTAAAATTGATTTTTTTAGCATTAGTTGATTGTCACTTACACTAAATTAGTTCTAATGTCTCTGTTACAGTAAGATCAGGTAAGTTAGATAAATTTTATTTGAAAATTTTCAAATCTAGTGATAATATGTATTTTTTAAGAATGAATGATGTGACAAAAACAATACCATAATACATTATTATGTTGTTTATAGGGTTTTTAAGAAAGTTGGCTGTGGATGAATCACAGTTTTTTCTATTGAATGTATGTTTACGTTAATGTAGTAATATCATGGGATTAATTAACCACACTAATTGAGGTAAACCTGTATAAATAAATATACATTTCAATAAAAAAGAATAAAAAGCATCTAGAAATAAAAGAGATAAGATTTTGTATTCAAAATTGCCCAAGCAGTGTAAAATTATTATTTTTCATTCCAAGAATATATTTTATTCAACGTTCATCTTGGTTATAGAAATCTTCCAAACGGTGGAAGAAGAAAAAGAAAAGAAAGAAAAAAACAAAAAAAAAACAAGACTTAGTGCATAACATTGTAGATAAATATATACTCTTTGTTGATGTGCTGCAGTCAGAGAAAACATGAATAAACATCAATCAGACGTGAATAAACACCTTAAGATGATTTTAAAAACACATGAATGTTCTCTCCTTCCCCCCCCCCCCCCTCTAAATTCTGGTGCTTTTTGTATACATTTTCACTGCAACTATTTTCAAATCAGCACTATGGGTCACCAATTTCAGAACAAACTGAGGTTGATAGCATACTTGCCATAAATATAAAACAGCTTGGCACAGGCTCCTCTGATTGTGTAAAATTAGTTCTTTAAACAGGCAAGAGGGAATTTATTTGATTAGATAAACAATTTGTTTAAAATGACAGTCCACAAACTTTTTATTAAAAAAAAAAAAATTCTCTCTTTTATGGCGAAAAGAAAAAGTGAATATGCAGCTCATAATCTTGCTAATTAGCAGCAAGTATTGAGCGTTTAGTATTTAATTCTGTACAGACAAAATGTTAACAGCAAATTTCAGACAATATGTACATTAATATACCTTTTTATTCTTTCCTTTCTGTTTGGCCACATTAATCAATATTACAGACTAGCGTTCTAGCTTTTGGCACAATAAAGTAAAAATTAATGCAAGTAATGGTTACAATTTTTACACATAAATTACAAATTTTTACAAAAAATTATGTGTTCAAATCTGCTGTAGTTAAATAAAATATAGAGGTAATTATAACTCAAAAATTGTGTTAAGTTGACTTCTTTTAAGAAGGTCAATAATAAAATCTTTTAATGCTAACAAGTCATTTTTCATAAAAACATGAAATTTTAGCCACCCCACCCTAAAAAAAAGCAAAATGTTTTACTAAGCTTAATTAAGATTTAAATTATTTATATATATATATATATTAGGTTGTAACGAAAGTTTTCCGCCAAATTACCATTACATAATAGTAATTATACTATATATAATTAACTGTAATTTTATATATAACCATCATTCCGCTAAACCTTCACAGTGTCATATGATACAACACTAGTACCTAAAGCTGTACACTTTATTCGGTGACGTTCTGTTGCTGACTTTTTGCAACAGAACTGGAAGTAAATGATGGTTCCAATCTGGTAGCGTGATAGTTCCATTTCAGACACCCTGTACATAAGGATAACAATATTTTTTTTACAAATTTCACAACACAGTGTTATAAAGCAAGTCTCTTTCTTTCAAATGCCAAAAATAGTTTGACAAAATATGAGCAAACACGGGAAACTTTTGTTACAACCTGATATATATTTATAACCATTATAAAATATTACAAATTATCATCTATTGTAAATTTGGAACAACAAATTATTAAATTAAGTAACTATTAATGAAGATTTAACCCTTACCGGCGCAGAGTAAATCTGTTTATAAACTGATGAAATAATGGACTGACACCGCAATTTATAAACGAATTTATTAGAAAATACGAACTTGTTTATTTTAGTTGCTTATAATAGTTAAAATAAATAACATAGTTTAAACATTTTAATGATTTGTGAAAAAAAAAAAAAAAAAAAAAAAAAAAAAAAAAATCAGTTGTTTTTAAAATATATATACATACTTTTTCCAAATAAAAAATCATTTTTATAAATAAAAGTTCTTAATAAAACTTAAAATACAACAAAACTATAATTTAAAATAGTTCAAAAAATTCAGATCTATAATACATAAAATGTAAATTAATAGGATGGAATTTAAAACATTACTATAAACAATATTTTCAATAATAATTTTTCTGATGCAATGATTTTCAAAGTCAGTTATGTGTAGACCACTTCTTAAGGTTGATTAATAAATAAAAGCCATTAGAGATAAATTTAAAAAACTTTCATCATAACACAAATTTAGCAGATATTAGATTAAAAATGTACATAAATACTAAATATATTAACATAAAAATTCCAAAGCAATATCCATTGAAATAGATATGTCGGTTATGCAATTTTAATAAAAATGCAATTATTTATAACTGACCACATTAAATTTCTAGAAATTTAAATGACAAACAATTATTCTCTTTTTGACCTATATATATATATTTTCTTTTAATAATATGACACATATAAAATATCTATTATTGTGATTGATAATTGCAATGGCAATATCCATATTTAAAGAAATGTACATCAAAGCATATTATTTATGAATTGAAATATGATGCAGTTTTGACACAATAAATTAACATGAATAACTTTTTAAATAGTATACCCTATTTTCCTTTGAGTAGAAATTAAGATATTTAAGTCATTAAAATTAAGCAGATTGAAAGCAAGGAATATACCCATGAAATCTGTTAGTCTGATGTTTTGTGATTTTTAATTTAGAAATAAAAAGATTAAGCTATTTATTATTAATATTTAATTTAGCTAAGAAAATACTGCTCAAACGTTATTGAAACTGTGAAATAAAATAAATAAATAAAATTAAAGGCAGTAATATACAGGATTAAAAAAATTCCTTATGTTTTGCCATACAGTAACCTTTTTTCAGAATACTATAGGCAAGAGAGATTTTAAAAATGAAACTAAGGTAAGTTCCATAATAATTTATATCACATAATGTAATAAAAAGAGAAATTAAAAGCATCTTACATGGATATTTAAATGTACAGAGTGTTTTAAAAAACATACACAATTTTTTACTAATAACTGGCATATTCTTTACTTTTCAAGTTCAACTAACTTAAAACAGAGGCTGAAACCAAAAACTACACAACTTTGAGTGAAGGAAATTTATCCTAAAATGTTACTGGATGTTTGAAAACATAGCTGAAGTGCAGACATTTAGAAAGGAATTTGAAAATATATCTCCTGTACAACTTACAATAGCTAGAATTAGAGATAATTTTTTAGCAGATGGAACTGTTCAAAATGTTCACAAGTAACGATTGGATAGGCTGCAGCCATCAACAAATTGCACAGATGAAGAAAGACAGGTAGACCTGATCTGTTCAGCAAACAGCTGGGGAAGCAGGATTTTAAAAATCGCATGTCCATTGCATTTAAAAGCACCTATATTGGAATAGCTTGTTTAAGCATTGGTTAGCCCACATTCTCAATGAAGATGATCTGTTCCATTGTAACACTCAATGTTACAATAGACTTGCAATTTAAATTAAAATTGCATATACTTTTTTTTAAAAACACCCTGTAATTTCTATGGGTAATCTGAATATGGCAATAACTTTAGAAGATAAATTATCAAAATATGACAATGGAATACAAAACTGCATCAAAAATGAAGCTAATAAATTACATTGGCCCAGTTTGATTACAACCTAATGCTTTCCAGAAGCTAAAAAGTATTTCCAAATTTAAAAAATAATTAGTCTATTTACATAAAATCAAAACCAAAAAAATGTACACAAACATTCATTTAAAGTATTTCTTTCACACAAAAACAAAACTTATAAATCACTTATTTGCAAAGATCTTTGCATTTGAAGATCTGGAGGTTTGCCAAGCAACTCCAAACGACCAAGATGACAATCACGACACAATAGATGGCCATCTAGAGGATAACAGCGCTTATCTGGTTCATCGGTGAGTTGCAAGCCACAATCCTAAAGATGATATAAAATACTCCATAAAGATGAGATTTTTCTTTATTTTATCAGATCATCAGTATCAATAACAACAGTATCAACACATTGCCATACCTGCTAACTTTTGAAGGGGGAAAGAGGGAGATTTTTCTCGTATATACAGATATTTTAGCACAAAAAATAGTTAAAAAGTACATTCTTTAACATTTAAATCTAAGCACTAAGATAATTACTACGGTCATTATTAAGTAATGTTAATAATAATAAAAGAAAATTACATCCGTTTAAATACTACAACAGATACGCTGGATAAAAATTTTCCACAGAAATTTTGCTATGAAAATTTATAATAAATATATGCATTTTTATATTTGAGAAAAAAGGAGAATGCATGAGTATCAGAAACATCTGTGTTTGCAGTTGAATTTTTAAATGTAGAATTAACAGACAATATTAACTTAGAACAGCCATTGAAAATTACTGTCTAATTTAAATCTCTTATTTACAAAAAAAAAAAAAAAAAAACTAAAAACTAATTTTTTTTTTACACTTAATACTGGTTGTTGGATGTATGGGTTTTATCGGACACTTAATACTGAATCCTATAGTATGTTTTTTGATGCATGTAAAAAGCAAATCATTTCTGTTTTGAATTAGTTAATAGTCAATTTTATTTTTTTAAAAGAACCATATACAATATTGTTTTCATGTTAAGCTCAAAATGTTTCAGTTTCTAAATTATATTAAATCTGAAGACATTTACAATCAGCAGTAAGTTCGCTATTTTGAAAATATCGGATAAATGGAAATCGGAGTTGAAAATATTGGAGCATGATATTTACAAACACTTTCAGGCGATTGCCCTTGAAAAAGAGGGAGACTCAGACTGGGCAGGTATGGATTCCAACTGAACAAATTACAACCACAAGATAGTTACATATTGCTACAGCTGAATAATAAAATTAATTAATCTGTAAAATAAAATAAATAAATTTGTAAACCCTCCCCCCTGAAAAAAAAAAAAAAAAAGGTTCAGGGCTTCCCAGTGAGTTAAAATGGCCATTAACAAGAGAATTCTCAGTCCAACATTCAATTATAAAATAATATGGTAATCTTTGGCAGTTAATATTTTAATTATCCTAAAGCCTAAAAAGTCAGTATGGTAATGTATCACAAAAATAAAGCAAAATGTGCTAAAATCTTAAAATTTAAAAATACTACTAAAAATCTATTCCTACTTAAATTATTTAATTAAAAAACATTGTTATGATGAGATTATAAATATTATACAGCAAACTTGGCTATTTATCAACCATAATTTGGATTACTTTTGAACAAAATTATTAGTCTGTGAAACAATTACTATAAGAAACTAAAATAAATCTCATTATGAGAAATATGCTTTATGTTTAATATATTATAAAGTTTTAACCATACTAGGAATGAAAGTTCTACTCAAATTAACCCAATCACAAAGTTACATTTGAAATCAACCTGAAACACTGCTGAAAGCTCAAACCAAATAAATATTTGTTGGCTCTGAAACCCGACTTGAAATTAAACAAATTAATGTCATATTTTAATGCAATTATGGAAAATGAGATAATAATCTTGACTCAAACCATATTTTTAATAATTTTTATACCATTTCCTAGGTACCAAAACTGAAGGACGTGAAAAATATGAATGTTTATCAAGGTTAGAAATTTTTTTAATGCTTTATTTTAATTTTTTTTAAAAGAAAACTTAGAGTAACTAAAGAAACAGCTATCTTTAAGATAAAGATAGCATGTTAAGACAATGTTAAATGAGTCAGATAATAATAATCTAAGCAAGTCTTAACTTTGACTAATTCATTTTCGACAGAATGCTCTGATATATCACATGATTGAAAATAACCTTATTGGTAATAAAACCAACTACACTCTCATAACAGGTGAAAAGTACAGAATCAAACTAAACTTTATCTTTAAAATAGATTATAAAATGAAAATTGTGGTTAAATTAATATAAAATCTTTTTTCATGAAATCAAATTATTTGATATTCTTAATATGAAAACTATGTGAATCTTTTTTCCCCCCTTCTTACTGAAAATTTCTTTTAATAATAGGGGGCAAAAACCATGCAGATTGTAAAATACAGCGATTTTTCCCCCCCCTGAAAAATAAGATACATCTGATCCCTGTTTGTAAGAACTAAAAGTTAATTAGAACCTGAAAAAAAAAAAAAAAAAAAAAAATTAGAGTCAACTTGATATGAACACTCCAAAACCAATCTCAGTAAAAAAAAATTAAAGCTAACTTAACAAGCAGGTTAGCTTTAAGTAAAACTGTGCTGCCTAACTGTAACAGCAGGACTCTACTATGAACTCTGATTTTTAATAGATTTAGAATAACTTTAAAATGCTTCATTTTAAATATAATCTTATTGCTTTATTTCACCATGTTGTATAAAAATTGAGTCCCATTCTTTATATATATATATATGTAACGAATTAGCCGCTACTCCAGTTATGGATCTGCTGTCGTGGCGTCGGTCAAGGCCCGACCGCTGGGGGCAGGGGCGCGAACCGCGGACGCGTGCGTGCCGATTTCTGAGCGAATCCTCGGAACTTCTATCATAGTTACAGGGTCGCAGGCTGTGAGTGGTATCCGGGAAATCGAAGTCAGATTAAGATAGTAATTGTTCCAATAAAGATACAGTTTTTCAGGGGACCTGATTTATTGTTCCTTTGTTACATCCTTTTGAGAAATCAGGCCCCTTTTGGCTTGAGAGCTGCTAATTTACTATATGGACATCGGGCTTGGGAATTATGTGTACTGCTAAGCGATACTTAGAGAGCCAAGTGTCGTGGAGTTAGGGCATTCTTTTGCTGGTAAAACCCCCCTGTCCGGGGACCTGTGCATCGATATAAATATGCTGCCATGAAAAAATATGACTACGGCGATAAACCTTTCAAAAAAGAAAAACCGTACGTATCTTTCCGAAAAGAACACTTTTATCTAGAACTAGCTGCTTTGGATAATCTTTCTACAATGCCTGTATTAAAGAACTTCATATTTCATTAGAACTGCACAGACTGCAATTTTAAACATCTATTTAACTTCTCTATCCACTCTCTGGTAAAACTTCTATTTAATTACAGCTGTGATTTCGCGTTTCCTAAAGATGATTCAAACACAGAGTTCTTCATTTGGATTTTTGCTAATCAACCGAGTGAAAAAGTGGGTCAGACTTTTCAAGGTTAAAGGTCGCAATCGCGAGTAACTCTTTTCTCCTGTATCAAAGCAAATGAGTCACTCATCGGTAGAAACTGATTTATTTTTATTTTCAGCAGAGGAATAATTGAGAAGCGAGGACTAGAACAGCTTTATTTTGTTCTTTATCAGAATTTATTAGACTAGGGCTGGATTAATTATCAATATATCGGTCAAATATTGATATTTTTTAACTATCGCAATAACAATATGTAAGCTCTGACTCTAACGATATATCCCAATAGCGATATCTAATCTCTGGCTCTACTTATATATCCCAATAACATTTTTTTCCCGCACCACGACTTCGAACCGCAAAAAGAAAAAGCGCTGAATATTGCGTAACCAATAACTTCTTCAAACCTTTCTCTCATCCGATAGATGCATTTATTCGCAGCCCCGCTTTATTCTAAATTCCCTCCCGTGATAATCTGTCTTTTGTTCATATCCCAGAACCAGACTAATTCATATTCTAATATATCAACATACATATGTCCGTTCGTTACTGAATAGTGGTTTAATCGTCGTTGTTTTAATTTCGCTGCTACTATTGGTTTAGACATATTAGAACATATCAAGTCTTTGATACGTCCTGGCCAATGGCTTCTTCAATCCTTTCTCTCATCCGATAGATGCATTTATTCGCAGCCCCGCTTTATTCTAAACTCCCCTCCTGTGATAATCTGTCTTTCGTTGATATCCCAGACCCAGAATAATTCATATTCTAATATATCAACATACATATGTCCGTTCGTTACTGAATAATGTTTTAATCGTCGTTGATTTAATTTCGCTGCTACTATTGGTCTAGACATATTAGAACATATCAAGTTTGATACGTCCTGGCCAATGACATGAGCTAGAACATCTGTTCATTGTTGAGTCAATAATTGCTATTGTCTATAGGCTTCATTCAATGCTCGTTCGTATGGTCTTCTCGAGCGAGTTATCGGCAGTGATTTTATATTTTATAGTAAGATGAACGTACGGTGTCGGGTAAATTGCCCGAATTATAATCAAGTGATTTAAAAAAAAAGAGGCTAAGAGTAACGTGTGGCAATATTTTGGATGCCCAGGTAATGAAAATGGTGAAGTAATAAATGAAAAAATTGCAGTATGCAGTATATGCGTTCGACCGGTATTTGCAAAAGCTACTTCTAATTTATGGAGCCATCTTAGCTATAATCATCCTCTACAATATGATGGACTACATTCAAGGTAAGAATTGATTTACTTTATTTTACTGATTTACTTTATTTATAAGATTTACTTTACTGATTGATTTTATTGATAATATTCACACAGGCGTGGAAATTAGTTAAACGAATTCCAGTTGTAATTTTTCAATGAAAATATATTTCTGATTTTTTTTTTTTATTATATAATTTCTTTAATTTTAAATAAGACAAAAAAAAATCGTGTTTTAAAAAATAACATAAATGAGCAAAAAGATAAAAAAGAACAATAAAAATAAAAAAATATTACTACATCTGGGCCTTATTTTTAAAGTCTGTAAATGTAATATTATTAAATGGCATTATACTGGATGTCTGCAAACTGGGGTGGAACGCTTGGATTAACTTCGTGTCATTAGACTGAAGCCGCGTTTGCTTTTTGCTCTGGACATGCAGGCTAGGTCGGCCTTTTTTTCTGCTCACTCGGGGTGTAGTGCGGCACGGGTCACGTCTTACCAGAGCCAAACCCGAAAACTCTGCTTAAAGTCAACCCGACCGACACCCGGCACACTTCATCACAAACTCGAAGTGGAAGAAAATAAATTCATATTTTAATACAATATAAAAAAGAATTATTCTGTAATATCAAATTTATCTTTTTAGTACAAAATTGAATGCATATACACTCATTAATGTTCAATTATATAGTTTTTTTCATAAAATATATTCCTGACTTTCTTTTAAAATGGTTGGTCTACACGAACCGCGTGTCGGGTCGGGTTCGGGTAACCTGAGACGATGCAAGAATCTAATTTGAAGACTGGGTCGGGTTTGAACTTTTTTGTAGTATACGTCGAATTGATAGTTTCCCTTACTTTACTTTTCTCTCTCTATTTTTTGGTAAAAATAATAGTTATATAATACATTTTTAATAGAAATTTTGAAGCTTTATTTTTGCTTAAAAAACTACAGAGTAATAATTTAAAAATCTATTTTCTTTTTTCATTGTTTAAAAGTTTGGATTTTCTTTAACCACATTTTCCTTTCATTTTAATTTACATTAAAAATTTTATAGGTTTACGTGCTTAGTGTTGACTCTAGAAAAAAAAGGCCGCCGGGCGGGAATTTTTCACATAGGGGACAATATTCTGAAAAAGGATACTTTTTCTCAAAAAGGGAATACTATTCTAATAAAAGGGCACTTTTTTTCAAAAAGGGCACACTTGTACCTTGTTTACAAAAAATATTTTGAGCTGGTTTGTTTAGAGTCCCTAGAATTTGTGATATTTTTCCGAGATAAACTGAATTGCCACGGGGCGTATAGGAAGTATTAAAAAGGCAGCCGAGCGCATCGGAAGAATTTCGAAAGAGCCGCCGGGTGCCAAAATAGAAATAAAAAGGGCCGCTGGGCGCAAAATAGAAATAAAAAGGGCCGCTGGGCGCAAAATAGAAATAAAAAGGGCCGCCAGGCGTAAAATAGAATTAAAAAGGGCCGCCGACCGCTGCGCCCTGCTAAAGCAGCTTAGAGTCAACACTAGTGCTTATAATTGCTTAAGTGATCAGATCAAGATCACTAAAATTGATATACCATGTTCTATGGCCGGCACAGACGCACAAATAATCTGAAAAATCCAGTACTTTAATTTTTATACATAAATATGCGGTACAAAATTCGAAATCCAGCACCCATTGGACCTTGGCGATTCCGAATTTCGTTTCATTTTAATTAAATATATATATATATATATATCTACCGCCGCCCTCCACCCCACCTCCTCTCCCAAAATACAAAAAACAGTGCGTGATTTACGTCAAGAATGCGTTTTCAATACTAAAAAACCATAATATTAAAGCAGATGTTTTAATAGCGAATTTTTTTAATGTAAGAAAAAAAAATCTATCCACATTGAACACTCTCTTTCCCCGCAAATTATTTATATCAGAAACACGTTTACAATACTGAAAAAAGATAGTACTTAAAAATAATAAAACTAAAGTAGATATTTGAGTTAAAAAGAAAAAATAAACAAATAAAAGCTCTATCCATGGTTTCTTTCTGCATTGAAAAACATAATGATCTGATTGTGTAAACATATGACTTCCGATTTCTCGGAGCGAATAAACGAAAACAAACTGCAGATGCGCTCCTGCTTTTCATTCGAAGTTTCGGAAGGCGTTGTAACTTTCTAATAAATAATTAAATTTTAATAAAAATTTCTTACACAGCCTAATTTACTATTATTTCAACTAGCTGAAAATTTGAAAGAAATCGGTGAATTTACATAGGAGATATGGATATATTGATTATTATTTTTTTTTAACAGTAAGGAAAAGAAGATTTTGATTTTCATTCTTTTTTTGTTTGCTTGCAACTGTTTTTTTTTCTCTGCACTTAAGCACTACAAACTTGATGTCACTTTCAAGGTCCTTTTTAATACCATTTAAAAGAATAGAATTTGAATAATGTGTTCTCGCGCTAAAATGGGGGGGGGGGGGGGTGTTCTGTCATGACGGCTTTTTAAAAAGCCATCCGGACAAGGCGTGGGTATCTAGAAGATGTATATTCATTTGTAAATAATTATATGATTATTAATGTTTTAAATTTTTTTGTTTATTAATCTTTTAAAATAAATGTTATGAGTATTTTCATAAATTTATAATGCAGTGATTTCTTTGAACTAACCAAGACTCTCTGATTTCGAACTTCTTGAAATCTAATGCAGAATATCGATTGTTTTGTTTATGTATTTGTTTTTGTTAGCCAATAACTTTATTTTATTTCTATTTTTTTTTCATTTGCAACATTTTTTTTTCCTTTTAAATTCAGTGGCACTTTCGAAATAAAAAACAGATTTAAATATCAAACCGAGTATTTTGCGTAATCAAGTAGAATTTTATGGTAAGTTTTTCTTTTTTGTTAGTTTCTTTCTGGAAAAATATGTTGTTATGGGTCTAGATGTTATTTACAAAATATTTATAAAAAAATTGAACTTTCCTTAGCATAGGTCTATTTCCAAATGGGATTTGAGTATGTATATTTTAAAAATTTTAATGTTTTATTCATCCATAGATAAACAAATATGAAGGTATAAAGACAGAGAAATTTTCTTAATATTTTAACTGTTAAGAATGTATTGATACTCTTAGAAAAAGATTAAAAAATAAAATTTCTGCTGCATCTGTCATTCACTGAAGACTATTTAATTACGAGTACATGCAATTATGACATTAAATCTGTTTCAGTTTTTGCTTTTCACTTATTTTAATCATTTTAAAATCATCAACGTCCTAAAATTGAGAACTTTTTAGTTTATCTAGTAAAGTTTTTTTTTAAATAATATTCTCCGTTTACGCGATAAAATTAAATAGTTAAAAAGTTATTCATAAATAATACATAAAACAGGAAGAATCGAGAACAAGCTAAAGAAAACCACTATGTATTCAATGATATAAGTGCAAATAGATAACGAATATTGGTTCCTTTTTCTAAAGTATTTATTTGTATTATATATATATATATATATATATATATATATATATATTTAAAGAATATTGCGTGAGCAAATAGGTATAAAACATTAATTCTTTGCTTCCTACAGCTATTTGCAATAAAATTATTCCTACTATACCATTTGTCTTTAGCAATAAGAAATTTTTCTATTCCCTCACACTTTAAAGTAGTTATCGCGATATATCACCGATATTGATATTAACTCGTTGATATATTGCGATATTAAATTTTTGATATTGTCCAGCCCTATATTAGACAATGGAAAAAAAAAATAGTGATAATAATTAGGTAGTGAAATTAGTTTTTCTTTCTTTCTAATTTTGGTAAAAGCCATTGGATTCACAGATATGTTTCTTTTTATGTATTTTTAGTTCAGAGTGATGTTTCAAGATAAAAACACATGTAAGTTGGGGAAAAAAAAAAAAAAAAAAAAAAAAAAACGTAATTTTTGCTTTAAATTTCATTAAGTAAAACTACGAATTTTTCATTTGCAGTATTTATTTTATGTAATATTTTAGTCATAAGAAATTAGTTTTGTTGTATTAGACAATGTTCTTACTTATTTTTATTTTTTATTTTACTTAAAATATCGACGAATTTATTGCCGAAATACTAAAGAAGAACTGGGAAAGTTCTCACTGAGAATGGGAATTATTTTAGAATGAAAAAGAAAACCAAAATTTACTGTTATCAAGGTGTAAATTTTAAAATTTTAACAGCGTTCATGAAGTTTTCAGTTAGTTATTTCCAATATGGGTACTGTATTAAAGGGATTTTAAAGATCTTAAACAAATTCAAATTTATTATTTTAAAATTTTTATTAGCTTTATTTTTTATTTCTTGCGGGATTTAAGGTTTATTATTAAAATGATAGAAAAATTTGGGATTGACATTCTAAATGCGCGTTAAAATCGTAAAAAACGAAAATAACAGTAGTTTTGTTTTCTTGTTCATCCGGTGACGCATACGTGCGATCACCAAAAAGTAAATTTATTTGATTTTAATGTTTTTGCATACTGTGAATAAGTTAAATGACCTAGTTACATATTTTTAAACAAAAAATTATCGAAGAATAAATGTGCAATTGAATATTTGTAAATAGTTAGTATCCTATTCCCTTAATTCCTTCTATAAATATGGATGAGCACCCTGAAATTTTTAAATGTTTGTAAATAGTTATTTATGCCAGGTTGTGTGTTAGATTAATCCATATTTGAATCATTTTTGTGTAGACAGTTTTTATTTTACTGAGAACATTTTCAAGTATTTCTTTTTATAAATAGAATGTTCTGCAAATCATTATTCATTTATATATTTTTGTGTATAGCTTGAATGCCATATTTTACCTTATGTTATATTTTAGTATTTTAGTTTTTAATTTTTAGTATTGTTGTCCGGTATTTTTTTTAAATAAATCCCATTGCCTAAAAACGAAATATGTGCAGGTATTTAACCCCTGTCACTTTTACAAAACAGGTGAAGGTCCCGCCCCCACCATGTTAAAAATAGTTTCAATAATTCAGTCATTGGTTTAGACATGACCGTGGTAACCACATTTTAACCATGGTAAATCCACTAGTGTCTAATTCCACACATTCAATTTTTAAAGATGACCATGGTTCCACCCCGTTAAGTCTTTAAACAAAATATTTTTTTAAGTAACTTCCACCGAAAATACCCCTCAACAGACAAAAGGGATTCAGTGACTTGCACAATCTGAGCAAATGTGACAACTGTTGATAAAATAGGGGTTCAACAAAATACAAGATCATTCAAAAATTTGTCAACGGGTTGCCATGCGCTTTAAAAGCTGTGTCATAATCCTATTTGTTTGAACCAGGGGCTATTATTTTATTAAATTTTTGTTTGTTTTATTTAGTTTTTTTTCTGTTTTATTTATTAATTTTTTTTGCTTAGCCAGTAGTAAAACACTTAAAAATTAAAAGATTTTTACTATTTGCGTAAATACTAACAAGGAAAACTCAGAGCGTTCTGGCCTTCATCTTGAGGAAAAATGTTCTTTGATTTTATTTTGCTTGCATAAAATAGGAAATTTTTCTGAGCTAACAGTGAGATGTAGATGTAGTTTATTAAATTGTGACTTGGATTTACTAATGCCACTGAGAAAAATAAATAACTTCAGTCTGCAAAAGAGTAAACACCTTTACTTACAGGTAAATTGTATTTGCATCTTCACTCAAAAAAAATAAACTTCAAGCTCATTTTTCTTTTTTTTTTCTTTTTGCTAAAACCTCCCTGAGGTTTAGGATTGCTAAAACCTTCAAAGGTTTAGGATTTTGCTAAAACCGTCAACGGTTTAGGATCAGTACTACTTACTTTAC
This sequence comes from Maratus speciosus, assembly GCA_963932465.1. Classification (NCBI taxonomy): domain Eukaryota; kingdom Metazoa; phylum Arthropoda; class Arachnida; order Araneae; family Salticidae; genus Maratus; species Maratus speciosus. The sequence goes on along the minus strand of OZ010798.1, from coordinate 409,877,166 downwards.
AAGTAGGCTTCTATGTAAATAGACTTCAAAATATTATTTTTCTTTATTTTCATATTTATATCAATATTTTTATTACATTATTTAATATTTACAATTTACCAATTTTATATGTTAACATATTTTTAATATTTTCACATTTTGAAATAACAGGTGAAGAAATTTTCAAATGGTTTCATTAGTTCACATTTTTAAGTATTTCTCTAAGTTCAATATTTTTATATTTTGCTGTGCACTATTTTTCGTTTGAATACTAGTTGAATATTTTGTACATAAAAAATATTTTCCCCAGTAGCCATGTATCAGTGTACTTTTATATTTTTAATACCATAATTTCAATTATTTTTTAAACATAATGCCGTAAGAGACTCAATATAGGACTTGGCAAATCTCTTACAATACATGAAAAGTATTTTGATATTGTGGTTTCTCGATAATTATGTACAAGAATTTATTTTAAGTTTTCATATAATTATGGGTAGTTTCCAGTATTGTTATATTTCTGCATAAATATATTTTTGATGTGTTTAATTTTATATAAAAATGTGAAAAATTGTGCTCAAAGACTTTAAATAAAAAAGCACAAACTCATTGGCCAGAGGACTTGCAAACAAGAAAATTATGGGCAATACTTAAACTATATTATTTTATTTTGTGTTTTCCCATATATTTCTTATATTATTATTGTAATTTGTTTTCAGCTTTTCTTTATATTCTACGGTATTCTTATATTTTATGTTATTGTATTTTTCAGTTATTATATGTGAAGTTCGGTCAGGTTGTCCCAAGAGTCAAATCCTAAACTTAAGATATTTTACAACTCAAAATTTAAATTTTAAAATATGTTTTCCAGCAGTAAAATTCAGCCCTCACGTCTTAGCAAACTTAACTTTACCATTATATTTACTTTAAATTTTACTTTAGATTTAACTTTAACATTAACCCTAATCTGTAAGGTCGCACTTATCTGTTTTCGTATTCGCCATTCTCCGTGCGAGTCCCCCCCCCGGATTTGCTGGCAATTCCGGGTGGACCTCAACTTGGAGGGGGGGGGGATATGAAAGGATAAAAACCCTTTAAAATTCAAAATTACAAATCAAATTTCATAAATTTAAATTAAAATCCGAAGTTTCTTTCGCTTAACGTTAAATCTCATTCTAAAACCAGTTTCTCCCCTTGTAACTTTGTTTCCCAGCAATACATCTTATTACTTTCAGATATCATTTTCGGACGATCTTTAAGGTAAACTTGCTGACGTTCGGAATATTCTCATTCAGTTGTGGTTAGCTTATCTCCGGGCGAGCCAAGCCTAACTCTGGCATCTGATCCCAGGCAATCAATCAAAAGCTAATCAACCAATTAAATAAATGTTCCTCCCAAATTTACAACTATGCCATCTGCTGGAAAATATGATAAACAATAAGATATTAGCTAAAACCTGTGCCAAAAAGGAGGGAATTTGCAGATTTGAGAAGCCTGTCAAACCTATGGCCATGTAGCACTCTTATAATCAATGTAATGGGCTCGAGGACCCCCGGCCGAACTCGCGAAACGGACTTAAGATGGAGCGCCAAATAAATGAGTTCGGTCCAACAAGAGGTTTCTGAGCCCAATTATTCTCCAAATTATTTATCTACCAGTTCTGTCAATTCCTAGATGTTCTGACATATTAACGCCGGTGATATGACGGTCAACTGATGCGAAGTGAGCGGGTCGCGACTCCATATACAAGTCCGGAACGCTCCCCCGATATTCGTTATCCATTGGGATTTTCCCGCGCAGGTTCGAATCCTGCCGACTTTAAAAATGTAACGAATATCGGGGGAGCGTTCCGGACTTGTGTATGGAGTCGCGACCCGCTCACTTCGCATCAGTTGACCGTCGTATCGCCGGCGTTAATATGTCAGAACATCTAGGAATTGACAGAACTGGTAGATAAATAATTTGGAGAATAATTGGACTCGGAAACCTCTTATTGGACCGAACTCATTTATTTGGCGCTCCATCTTACAGTCCGTTTCGCGAGTTCGGCCGGGGGTCCTCGAGCCCGTTACGTTGATTATAAGAGTGCTACATGGCCATAGGTTTGACAGGCTTCTCAAATCTGCAAATTCCCTCCTTTTTGGCGCGGGTTTTAGCTAATATCTTATTGTTTATCATATTTTCCAGCAGATGGCATAGTTATAAATTTGGGAGGAACACTTATTTAATTGGTTGATTAGCTTTTGATTGATTGCCTGGGATCAGATGCCAGAGTTAGGCTTGGCTCGCCCGGGGATGAGCTAACCACAACTGAATGAGAATATTCCGAACGTCAGCAAGTTTACCTTAAAGATCGTCCGAAAATGATATCTGAAAGTAATAAGATGTATTCCTGGGAAACAAAGTTACAAGGGGAGAAACTGGTTTTAGAATGAGATTTAACGTTAAGCGAAAGAAACTTCGGATTTTAATTTAAATTTATGAAGTTTGATTTGGAATTTTGAATTTTAAAGGGTTTTTATCCTTTCATATAAGTATATATAAAGCTGGCAATTAAGGAAGAGCTTTTGTAAAAGTTATTATTTTTTTCTTTTCGTTAAATAGAGAATTTATTACTTTTAAACTCATATTTTTAACTTGTACATTCTAGATTTATGTTTGAAAATAAATATATTGTTACATTTATTAAGAAAAATTTGCCCATATTCAAGAAATCATATACTTACACATGACTGATAACTAGGTTGTAAAAAAATCATGATTTTTTTAAAAAAATAAAAAAAATTGGATTTTTTTTAATTTAAATCAGATTTTTTTGATTTAAATCGGATTTTTATGACTTTTTTCCCAGCGTTCAAATACCGAATAGCTACCAAGAGTTTTAGGTTTCCAAAACAATGAAACCACTAATTGCTAACATAATCTACGTTTTTACACTTTAATTAATAAAATTATAATTATTAGTTAGTAATTACAGAAATTATAAAAACTGCAAATTAGTAGTTTCATTAGGTAGTATCATACAATAATGTTATATACATTATATTGTAATAATTATGTAAAACTTTATAAATACTAAAGATATTTAACATTTATTAAAATTGTTAACTGCATTTTATATTAAATAGTTATCACTACTTCAAATTAATAATTATTAAACAATTAACTCTCTAATTAGGAACATATTATACATTTTTAAGCCTTAATTATTAAAATGATAATAATGTAGTGTTCATTTTAAAAAGAAAAAGGGACAGGATGCTAGTAAAAAAAAAAAAACGTACTATTTCATGAGGAAATATATTAGTAATGGGTTTAATTATGATATAAGAAAAAAAAAAAGAATAATTTTTAGTGATTAATAAAGTGTCCTTAATTTTTAATAATTTTATGAATCACAAATTAAAAAATACAATTAAATAACATATTTTAATAATATCTTGTATTTTCTAAAGAAATAAAGTTTTATATTTTTGGCAAGATCTTGGCCACCTGAATTTAGAAATACTGTTGAATGGGGAAGTTTTTTACAAGAAATATCTGGCTACAACTACAGGTGAATTTCAACTATTTTTTTAAAGGTACGGAGCATTTTACCAATTTCAAAAGGGGCATGGTGCGGCACCATTAAAGAAATGTCCTAGAAGAAATAGTATAAGTAATTACAGGATTAATAAAAACTGCAAATAAGTAATTTTATTAGTTAGTAACACAAATAACAAAACTAACAAATATTATTTGCAGCTCGGTTTGCAGTTGTATTTAGAAAAATTACTGTAAACTTACACACATGTATGTGTATGATAACGAAAATAATTACAAAAATGAGTTAAACCCATTCATATAGGATAAATCTAAGTTAGCCACTTATATCTGAAATCCTAAAATAGTTAAGTAACAGCATTATTACCTCTCAGTGTGAATTATTAGCTTTCAATGGTTCAATATATTTTTTTCTTTTTAAGAAAAATTTTGCTGCCTTTTCAATCCCTAATTATTATTTTTTATTTAGTACATATGAGTTACAAAGTTAAAAACATTTTTTCAACCTATACCGAAGAAGCTCTTGCTGAGCTTAGCATTTTTATGCCAATTATTTCTTTTTCTTTTATGCATCCATTTGCAATTTAGCTTTGAAAAGAAGTCATTTTTTATTCTTCTTTAACTTGAGATTGCTATTAATCTGGGAGCACGGCAGTGCGTCCGCCAAGTTCGCACAAGCCGTAAGCTACCTTTTCCTGAACCATTTCGGCATACTTTTCAACGCCTCATAATGTCGTTTTAGGGAGAGATATAGAAATTTTTCTTTGATACACATGTTCGTATGGTCAAACTGAACTAAGGTTCCACAATTTCAAGTTTCTATATTTAGTAGTTTTCGAAATATTAAATTCCGAAAAAGCGCTTTTTTGTCACTGACTCACTTGCATCATCAAATAACTAAAATACTTCCACAAGTCGTAGAATCTTGAAATTTCACAAGTAAGTCGGGTTTGTAGCACAATTAACCAGAAAAATCTGAAAACACAAAATTTCCGCCTCTAAACCCTTCAAACAGGGGGTGTTCATTTGGCCGTAAACAGTTCCTTAACACATTCAATTGTGCCAATGTTGGTCGCCAAAACTCAATTACAGAGTTTTGAAGGGAGTCACGTGATTTCAAGCAGAATAACATTTTATATATATGCTTTTCCAAAGATGTTTGTTAAATAGAAAAAATGAATATACCTAAAAATTTTAATGGCTATAGGTTATGATATATTTACGATATTAAAACAATAAAACATTTAACAAAATAAAACCGCAATTCGGTACGTTTCCGGTATAGTAGCCTTGGCAAAATACAGAAAATAGCCTTGACGAGAAAAGAAATTTGATAATAACGTATTTTCTGGCAACCTATTTACTGTATCATACACACAAGCAATTTTTTTCCATATGTATACAATTTATTTATTGTAAGGAACCCGTTTATTTATTTTTATATACCGACATAAATAATTTGTATATAAAAAATAATATTTTATACATGTATAAATAAAATGTTTATATGTATATATACATATATAAATAACATAAAAGTTCATCAGGTTTGTTTTCATAGTTGTTTATATCATTTGGCAACATATCTCAGTTTCTGAAGTCTGAATTGCGCCAAGATTTTTAAAAAATGCCAAGGTCCCTATAGTGGAAAAATATCCTAATTCAATATGAAAGTTTAATAATCTCCTTTAAATTAAAAGAAATGTGTAACTAATAAACTGTCTTTAACGATGTGCGACAGATGCGGCGTCCGAAGTCCGCTGCTAATGTTATTATATTGTATTATTAGTCTACTTACTGTTAATTTATTGTTTATTTTAAATCTGCAAAAGAAAGATTATAGTCATAGATAAGATATGTTGGTCGCCAAAACCCGATTACAGAAAATTAGCCTGAGTTATAAAGGTGTTACATGATTTCAAGCTGGATGAATTTTTATATGCTTTTAGAAAAATCTTAATAAGGCAAATTTTTCAGTTTATCTGTCCATCTTTCTATCTTTTACTTCCTTAAAGCAAATTTTATTAAAGACCGAGAGGCGTCTGCACAGATCATCACATCATCGAGTTGACGGCTGAAATTTTAGGATTAGTTAAATAACGATTAGCGTATTGAAATGTAACTGGTCTGCAAAGTCATATCTTTGTGGAAACCACTTACAGACCCGATTTTACGGGTTAATTGGTGGATTTTCTATTGTGTTTTCCTGTACCCATTCCTCCATGTTTCCAAACTTTTGAATGCAGGAAAATACAATAGTAAACCTATCAGTTAACCACTAAAATTAGGTCTTCAGGTGGTTTCTACCAAGATATGACTTAACAGACTAGTTGCATTTAAATATGCTAATCTAGTCTTAACTAATTCTAAAATTTCAGCTGTAAACTCGATGAGGTGATGGTGTGTGCAGACGCCTCCCGGTCTATTATAAATGTCGGAATTCTAATCTCAATAGCACTCTCATCAATCTGGCAATTATCCCTACTATATATGGAACACTATTCCTTTAAGTGTGTTTTAGTGATGTTAATGAACTTATGCATATGCATCATACATATTATACATATGCATATAATACGTAATACATTTGCATCATACATATTATAGGTATGTGCATAATACGTAATACATATGCATCATTATGACGTCAGAATAAACAAAACATTTTTTGTCGCCAAATTTGAGATGATATATTACCAAATTTGGCGACACTTTGCTAAATTCCGCCAAGCTTGGCGAATATTTGACGCTAGTGGCTATTTTTCAATGAGTCAATTATTAATGCGAGCCATCTATTTTTATTTTTCCGTATATCATCTGAATAGTTAAATGATATAACGTACTAATATTTCCAAAGTGCTAATAGTTTCTTCACTGCCCAAAACCTCTGCTATTGTTATTCTATTGTACTGTTATTGTACTTACTGTGACTATGTTGTTAATCTTTACACCGCTAAAACTTCTGTATTATATAAAAATAATTTACGGAAACTATTAAAGCATTGAAACTTCCAGTTCTCCTTATGATTATTATAATTCTATAATATGTAACCTGTTAATCGATATGTACGTTAGAATATCTTCTATAATCCGGTTCCTCGCATTTTAGTTTTCAGGTTTCGAATAAAATTAGCTAAAATCTTAAAACCATGGCACATTGACTAATTCTTCAACACGATCAGATGAGAAGAATGATAGATTTTCAAATGGATCATGGCAGTGAGCCGGTAGACCTTCTATTCTTCCGTAATCGAGTCTATTGAAAAGTTTAATGTGAAACAAAAAGATATCATAGCAAACGCGGCAGCGTTAAACTATAATATGATTAAGAAATAGAAAATGCAAACGACTTTCTTAAATTTCTGGCGAACCAGTTGACATACGACAATGATTTTTCTTTTGAAAGATAGAACTCGACGAGACGAATAAACTGATAGTATTAAAAAAATTACTGTAGCTTTCAGTAGTTTTTTATTTAACCTTAAACGAAAAAATGAAGACATAAAATTCAACAAAGTGTAGCTAACGTTCCAGTGGGTGGATTAACTTCGTTTTTGTTTTATTTTCTTCCTCTTGTTCGAACTTAAAATAGATTTTTTTTTCATCTTTGTATGTTTGACGGTTGCTGAGAAAATCGAATTTGTCTTTTATAATGTCTCCATAAAATTATAGCAATCTCTCGTTTTCATTTTTTAATTTTCAAATTCAATAATTTCTTTCGTGTTGCCAATCTCTAAAAAGCCGTACAATAATTTAAAAAAAAAAGGATAACATGTGTACTTTTGTTTTTATAAGTCAATAAAAATTGAAATTTAACTGATAGATTTTTGTATTTTTAAAACCGACGTCAACCTAAGCAGATAATGCATAATTTTCATAAATATATATATAAACTTTCTTGATTAATATTTTGAACTGGAGTAATAGACACAATGGAGCACAAACGAATTGATAGGGAAAAAAAAAAAAAAAAAAAAAAAAAACAGTGTAAATCCCAAGCTTCTGTTCAGGAGCTAAATGAAAGTTTCTTTTAATTATCATCATAACATCCTGACTTACACAAGCGATAGGTATGCAGTAATATAAATACTTCATATACTAAGCATACCTTAAAAAATAGCATTCCATCTATTTTAAATAAGGAAGAGATGTCATATACGCACCGGAGTACATAATTGGCCCGATACTGGCGTTATTTTGCCTGATACGGTAACTGAGCTATTGTTGTTCATTTATTAATTATTTATTTTATTTTATTTTATTTTATTTTTTAAAATTATATAAATTGTTTTCTTCTATAGTTATTAATTAAACTTTCCATTATTTATTGTTATTTCCCTTTTAAAATAATAGAAAGTAATTTAAAAATATATACGTAACTGCTATTCGAAAACGAGGTTTTCGTCAAATTGGCGTCAGAAAAAAAAAAACGCGCCAAACCCGGTGTGTATATGACATCTGTGCCTTAAATAATTTGGGTTTCGTTTAACTTTAGGTACTTTTGCTTGAGATATTGTCGAAAATGTACAGCAAAAATATACGGTACTACTTGATTATCCCATTGACCAATTTTGCCAAACTATTCTCCAAATGATACAAACTGACATAATTTTTATTTTAAATAACGGAAGAATAAATAAATTAATAAAACATTATTAAAAATACTAATAAAAACTTGGGCACAGATGTCATATACGACATCTGTGCCCATAAATTAATTATTAATATTGGCGCAATTTTTTCCGACGCCAATTTGGCGAAAACCTCGTGGCACAGATGTCATATACGCCCCATAGTGGCGCGATTTTTTTTCTGACGCCAATTTGCGAAAACATCAACAGCATAAACATTAATATCCGGGTTACCATATCAAGCAAAATAACGACACTTTGGCGTCAGTTAAGTACCTGTTGCGTATATGACATTGGAATTCTATTGTTATTAATTAAACTTTTTAAAATTTATTGTTAATCCCTTTTTAAAAATATATATGTAACTGGTATTCGAAAACGAGGTTTTCGCCAAATTGGCATCAGAAAAAATATCGCGCCAACGTGTTGCGTATATGACATCTGTGCCAACCTCGTTAATACCTCATCATTTATATCTGGGTTACCATATCAAGCAAAATAATGACAATAATAAACACACATACTACAATATATATTAAAACTCGCATTCACACATAAATAACACCTGAATTCAACAGTTAAATGTATATATAAAAATATTTTACAGACATACATACAATAAGTCGGGTTTAATGTATTTATTGTATGTATGTCTGTAAAATAATGACACTTTGGTGCCAGTTAAGAACCCGGTGCGTATATGACATTGGCGTCAAAAAAATCGCGCCAATATGGTATATGACACCTGTGTCAAAACTTGAATTAAAAATCACTTGATGACGTAACAAACACGTGTATCGTGTTTAATGTCAAATGAATGTAACATTTACTATCATCCATTATTGTCATTTAATCTTATAGTTTAGCGATAATTTTTTGGTCGACAGGATAATCAAGTTGTACCAAGTATGGTACAGATGTCATATACGCAACACGTTGGCGCGATATTTTTTCTGACGCCAATTTGGCGAAAACCTCGTTTTCGAATACCAGTTACATATATTTTTAAAAGGGGATTAACAATAAATTTTAAAAAGTTTAATTAATAACAATAGAATAAAACAATTTTTATAATTTAAAAAAAAGAAAATAAAAGTAAATAAACAACTTATTAATAAATAAACAACAACATCCGGTTTACCATATCAAGCAAAATAACAAAACTTTGGCGCCAGTTAAGTACCCCGGTGCGTATATGACATTGGCGTCAGAAATAAATTGCATCAACGTATACGTATATGACATCTGTGGCGGTTCAAGTACACTTCGGAACGTTACTTTGAAATCGGTGAGTTTCATCGCCAAAATCGCAAAGATGCTTAATGACCATCGCCATTGAATATATAAATAATGCCATATTTGCAAACTTATAGGTCAAAATATAAGTGGAACCTCAGTTCACGACCGCTTCTGTTTATGACCAGTTCGGTTTATGTCCAACTTCGGTGATCAAAATTTGACTCGGTTGGCGTGCAATATCTCGGTTCACGACCAAGGCATCCGAATAGTTCAGTTGGCAACCCTCACATAACTCTTGTTATTAGTCAAGTTTGGAGTAAGGTGTGCATATCAGAGTGCTTTGTGTACCTTTATTACTATAAAAAATTAACTTTGTGTTTTATTTTTACTCAGGTTTACGCTAATTTTAGCTCTCATTATGGCTTCTAAGAATGACAAAGTGCCTAGTGATAGCAATAGTAAGAAGCTTAAGCGAATTACTGTTCAATAAAAGAAATTGTAGAAAACATGAGAACGATGTTAGTATAGCCGGTCTAGCTAAACAATACGATGTGGCCTAAACATTCGATTTCCACGATAATCTCTCTCTATATATATTACGTTATCGTATGTGTCACAGAAATTGCGATTATTTTTAAATTGTTTAATGGCAACGCTCGAATGAAACGCTTCTCATTGGTTTTAGAACAGCACTTAATGCATCTCCATAGCTATAAGGGGGGGTTACCATAGACGGGACCCTGTTCTATCGCCAAATACCGCCAAGTTTGTCACCAACTTGGCGATATATCGCCAAATTCCTATAGACTTCCATTGTAAACCAATAGGGTTTACTTGTTTAGAGAGAATCAACAAATTGAGATATTTTAATGCAACAAAAACTAATATCAGTTTAAGGAATTATATTAATTATATTTAAGGGAGCCCAAGTAAATTAAATTATGAATAAAAATAACATGAATTTGATTAAAAAACCTTAAATCTCTTAAAACAGTGTGCATTACTTGGTTACATAGTGCATTATTGTGCGAAATAAGAAAAAAGATATTGGGAATATTTAAAAGCAACTCAGGTTTATTTACATTCAATATATAATTATCAAAAAATTTAAATGACTAGTATTAAAAAATGCTCTGACGAGCACCAAAAAAGGCTAATATGTTTTTAAGTATGAAAAAGGATTTGACAAGTGCTTCTAATTGTGCATGAAAAAAGGACAAGGGGTCCCTTCTTGGCTGCAGCTCACTGTCAATGCCAACTTTGAAAAAAATCATATTTGCGCTTTTTCCATATAAAAAAAATCATCCACAGTTACGATAAAAATGTGTAGTATAAAGACGCAGCCAGAAAAAAACGCAGCCTGATTAAACATGAATGTAAGGCGACATAGTACCAAAAACTTTAGTTCCTGCAGTGTATCACACTCATTCAGTGCCACCATGCACGCCCGCAGTGTAGAATTGTACAGAAAACTGATTTGTAGTGCAGTGCAGACTGTTGCAGCACTCTGCACGGGAACAATTCTAAATGTGCACGCATAACAATATGATGCATTCATTGATTGTTGAAATTATATGCAAGTGGCTGTGGCTGAATAATGTACTATGCAGTACAGCAATGCATGTAAATTATAAACGAACATTAGACGCATACACCTTTAATACGGAAGTACAAAAGCACAGTGTGAGTGTGCGCTGAGGTTCAAAAATCAAAAGCATAATAGGAATGTACAGTGTAGTATAATTTATAGAGAAATAATGGTACACAGTGCACTGTACAAAGTTGCATTGCAGACGCATGCGCAGTACAACACTGCAACAGTGCAGTTAACATGTAAAGCACGATCGAAAGTTTTACTAAAATACTGCAAATTTATTTTATATGGAAAAAGCGCAAATATGATTTTTTCAAAGTTGGCATTGACAGTGAGCTGCAGCCAAGAAGGGACCCCTTGTCCTTTTTTCATGCACAATTAGAAGCACTTGTCAAATCCTTTTTCATACTTAAAAACATATTAGCCTTTTTTGGTGCTCGCCAGAGCATTTTTTAATACTAGTTAGCATCAATATAGTTTAATGCAAATGCAGATATTGTCAAAAGATTTCATAAGAACCATTTCACTTGTACCCAGTCGTATTAGTTAAAATACAACAATTGGCAGTGAGCCCAATTAGAAAAGATTACTTAATAGGATTAAAAATTTCCGCCTTAGAGAACGAATCGTAACTGCTAAAGAAACATGCATAAGTGAGTTAAAAGATATTTGTCACGAAAGATGAAATACACAACAACACAAAATATATGATGTGCTTCCATGATCGTAAAGAGTTCTTGATTTCTCTATCAAAAGCTCCCGACTTTGCGAAAGAATGGGCAAGTAAATTAAATTAAGAATAACAGTAACATGATACAACGTTTAACATGGAATTAATACGGTAAATACTGCTTACTAGAAGCGGCTAGTACTTTAATATAAAAAGAAATAAAGTATAAATTTGTAAAGCTCAATAAAATAAATTTAGGTATTTTTATGTTAGCCTGGCGCAAGTGGCAAATCGCCAAATACTGTTCCCAACTCCATTGTTCATATTGCATTCATTTCATTTAAAGATATATACTTTTTAGTCATCTCATTTAAAATAGATGCATTTCCCTCATTTTATTTAATAGAATATTTAACATAGAAATAAATAAATAAATAAATAAGAAATAATAACATAAACCAAAATATTTTATTTGAAAATCAAAGCATTGTTTCTAATTCACACATGTGAAAAATGAAAACTGCTATTGGCGATAAAACAAAAGGCTAATGAGGAGATTTGCTCCCGGCTAACATAAAAGTACCGAAATTTAAGTTTTTTCATATTAATATAGTTTAGAATAACAAACTTGAAAAAACATACAAAAAGTAGTGATATCCCAACAAAAAGTTTTCGGTAAAAAAAAAAAAGCGCCAAGTTCTCCTTAATGTTTCGGCCAGAAAAAGTAGTGATATCTGAAGTTCGCACAAGTTAAAAGCCAAACATCCTAAATCTTTCATTGAAAATGGCTTCCTGCAACTTGGCCGTTAATGCCTTCGAGGAAGTTTTTCAAATTTTAAAATATGTACAAATGAGCTACATGCCAACTACATTTTTTGATTATTTATGGCATTTTGTGGCACAGAGTACAGAAATAAAATACACATTTGAGAAAAGCATTTAAACAACTTCAGTCTATTTAAATGCTTAGAAGTTAAAAATAACAAAATACTTGTATTCAGGAGATAATATCCCTAATATCTAAAACATAATTAGTATCAGCTTTTAACAGTTTATAAATCGAATACCTCTTAATGTATGCAAACAAACTATAAAAAATGTTCAAACGAAAAAAATCTTTTTCGTCAATGCACAAGATTTCAATATTATACAGTAAAATGTAATATAACATATTGTGAGATTTGAAGTAAGTAAATTTTGTTTTATTTCTTGGGTTTTACGCTAATGACTTTAGCTTTAGACCGTACAAAATGGCAATTAAACCACAAGTGGACTAAATGATCTGTAATCAAAAGAAATGTTTGTTGAAACTGAATGGTAGTTATCAGAAATCTTTTACTTATAATATCTTTATGCGAATTTGCCTCTTTGGATTCTAATATTACTTTTAATATTTATATAATTCATAAATGCGTAATTTCCAATCATTAATTTTGAAATGCTGTAGAAGGCATTAACGGCCAAGTCGCAGGAAGCCATTTTCAATGAAAGATTTGGGATGTTTGGCTTTTAACTTGTGCGAACTTCAGATATCACTACTTTTTCTGGCCGAAACATTAAGGAGAACTTGGCGCTTTTTTTTTTTTTACCGAAAACTTTTTGTTGGGATTACTATTTATTCTTTTACTTGTAGAAATATATTACACTTGCTACATGTAATTTTATATAAAATAATGCATAAATTGATTACCAAATGAATTTATGACATTGCAAATTATATTAGATTTAAATATCATTTTTAAATGAAACTGTTTTAATCTGGATAAAAACTTAAAAACAATTGTTTTTATAAACTCAACTGTTTTTAATTTTTTACAATACTCACGAATTAAACTTAGAAACAATTATTTAAAGCTATTTTTTTGTTTATTCATAAGTCAAAATACCCGTAGAAACTTTCAAATTAAGTTTATGTTAGATTTTAATATTTTTTTGGCAGTTTAAACATTTAGAAAATTTTTGATTTAAATCAATGATTTTTTTTTAAAAATTGGTTGATTAAAATCATGATTTTAATCGCTGATTTAAATCAACTGATTAAAATCGTTGACACCCTACTGATAACTATCATCATTTATAAGATTAATCAAAATAACCAAGTAGACCTGAGCTATTGCACAAATACCTCCCCCCCCCCCTTTTTTTTCTTCAAAAAATGATGTTATTATTTTGCTGTTGCATACATAAAAAAGGAAGAAAAAAAAGAGAAAAAAAATTACAGAATGAATTTGAAGATTTATTGAATTTTAATACGACATTTTTCATCCATTTAAAATAATTTAATATTTTGTATTAAAATATCAGAATATCTTTAGTTAGCAGATTACATTATTGCAGCAAAAGAGATATCTAAATATTTATAACTATTGTTTACTTAAAAACAGAAATTTGAAAATTTAGTTTAAACATATTCCACTAAAAGGCAAAAACAGTAATACTTTTAATGAAAATTTTTTTTTACCTCACACACATAACAATCAACATGGAAATCTTTATCCATAGACACAACTCTAACAGTTTCATCTGTCCCCTATGAACAATAAATAGATAAATAAATATTGAAGTTGCAAATTTTATATTTGCTAATATATTGTTTACAAAATGTGTATCAGATAATAAAAATGCTAAAAATGATGAGTTTTCTAAACCAGTTTCACATAGACGGAAAAGACAATTTAAAACATTTCAATATGACCACATCACATATACTCATCAAAAACACATTTACACATAAAGTCTGATATATTAAAATATTTTGAAAAGCAACAAAAAATATTTGAATAATAACAAATGTACAAAGGTGTTTTTTTCCCCAGTTATACATAATTTTGAAATGTAATAATGTCATAGACATAAAGAGGACAAAACTTAGTTATTGAAAGCTATAAAAATTGTAAATTATAAAATAACTCAATACATCATGATTTATGCAAAAATAATTTTACTGACAAACTCTTTGATAGGATTTAAAAAATTTAAGTATATGTCCAAATATAATTTTTTAATTTAATAGGCATGAAAGTGGGAAATAGGAAAAAAGGTGAATTCCCCCCCCCCCCCCTACTTATATAATGGTGACAAACTCTTATAAGTTAGACACATTTTAACTATTACTTATACAACAAAATTAAATATAACTGTACATATGATTGTAATTTTTTCGTAACTTAGAAAGTACAGTTGGCTCTCTGTTTAACGACTTTCAAGGAACCTCGAAAAATCATCCTTAAACAGAATTTGTGGAAAAATAATATTTGAAAAACATTTCCCTTCACACCTTACAGGCTTAAGACTGTCAATACCTTTCTCAATGTATTGACGTGTTTAAAACTGTTTCATTTATTTATTTATTTTAATTTATTTTATGTTTTCTTTCTTTCTTATTATTTTATTGATACGGATAACGAATACAATAATTCATATTGCTATTGCACAAATGCAAATTGCATTAATTATACTGCATACAATGTTACTTACAGTACAGTAAAAATATTTATAATACATTTAATTAAAAAAATTAAGTTTTCAAAAAATCAAAAAGTGTAGATTGTTTCAATGATGGTCTAGTTTTTAGTACCCTTGCTTCAAACTTTTCAAGAAAGTTGAATGAGTCATCTTCCCTATTTAATGGAACAATGTACTGGCGAAGAATATACAGGGCAGAATTTGCATCTGAGTAAGAAGGAGGTGGTATCTCGTTTTCTGTACCATCAGCATCATCACCATCTTCTGTATCTGAAGTTGAATTTTTATTTGTGATGTCTTTATAAATTTGCTCTAAATTTCTGAAGTTGGTCATTAAAAGTCTTTGTCACAATCGATAGAATCTTTTACTGAAACATCTTCATCACCAACAAGACTTTTTCATTCTTCGGTGGTGATATTTTCTGTGTCGAGTTGTGCATCTGTTATATCCATTTGTTCTTGAATGCCGATTCCAGATGCCCATAAGCAGTTTTCAATTGTGCAAGGAGAAACTTCTTTAGAGGCTGATGTAATCATGTGCATGACTCCCAAAATTGTAATTTTTTAAATTTCATTTTTGTCAGCAAAGTCATTTAATAATTTCCTAATTAAGGATTTTCGGTAATATGCTTTTACATTACAAATGATTCCCAGGTCTAATGGCTGCAATTTACTTGTATAATTAGTGGTAAAAAATTAATTGACACATTTGTAAGTCCTGGAATACACGAAATATAAATGGAAAATACGAGAAAATCGTCGTTAAATAGAAACAATTTCGTCTTTAAATAGAGATTTTTATACTTAAAGGAGCAGGGACCGCAAAAAATCGTCCTTAAGTAGAGCGACATTAAACAGAGAGACGACTGTATTAATTTTTTTTTAAAAAATTAACAATAAATGTATAAGCCCACTGAATCAAGAAAGAAAATGGAAGACAGTTTGCTAAATGTGTAAATGCAAATATATCTGATGAAGAGATGTATTTATATGATTAATTTTTCAAAACAAATATTATTCTAGATGGTTTTGTTATTTAATGTTTTCCTCCTTCTTTCAAAAGAAAAACAAAACAAAACATGCTAAATATATGCATGTCAAATTGATCTTTGCATCTGGCAAAAATGCATCACTGAAATTACCCAGAAGTGTTGCATAAATAGGATATAGATAAAACATAGGACATACTATACAAAAAGATAGGACATACTATTCCAAAAAGAATCTTATTAAAATTTCCTTTCTCTTAAAAAAAAAAAAAAAAAAGAAAAAAAATCTGAAAAGACATTTTAAACAATTTCATTTATATGACTTTGAGATGCTTATAATATAAGCTCACCTTTGTTTCTGAATGGCTGTGCAAAAGTCATCCAATCAAACTCCAAGAATTTGAGTAGACAAAATGTCCGATTAATAAATTTTCCAGGCACCTCCCTACTTTACCTAGATTTACTTTGCATTTTTTTGAATTCATTCAGAGAGTGTTCAAAATGGCTTTAAAAAAGGTAGTATTCCTTAGGAGGAACTCTTTCATATTTGATTTAATCTACAGCCAGTTATTTATTTATTTATTAACCATTTGGAAAAATGGTTATTGTCCTCGTCAGGGTAGGAAATCAAAAGCATATCTGAAGCTTTTTATTGGTTTAATTCGCATTTTATTCGTTTTCTGATTGGTCTATACAGTAATCTGTATTTCCCTTTACTTTCAACAGAGATGGATACTTCTGTTGCCACTATGACAAAAAAGTAATAAAAACTACAAAAAAAAAAAAAAAAATTAATAACTCAGAAACAAATTGAGACACAGCTTTCAAACAAATTGCATTTAAAAGTACATTTTTCTCTCTATACGACAGTGTAAAAAGTAATATTGTGGGATGTTTAGAAGTTTAAGAATGAAATTTCATTTAAAATTGGTCGTCAGATTTCTACGATGGAAAAGCCTTTTCCCGAACAACCAATGAAATGCTTGGATAATACGTAAGTTTCAGGTGGATAATACGCAAGTTGTAAGAAATCTGACTGGTCGCACGCAATTTTTGTCACTTGCAATTTTTACGTGTAATAACACTATTAATGTTTAATTCATGGCGTACATAATGTATGATCAACTCTGTGTGATTTTTTGTCTTAAATTTTAGTCTTTGAAAAAATCATTTTCCAAATGGTCGTTGTAATTTGTTAAACTGCTTTTTTTTTTTTTTTTTTTTCATTTATAATAATGCATTTTTTATTTTACAGAAGTTAAAACATACTGTAGTAAATACAATCTAAAATTAATAATATGATTAAGGAGACAACAACAGCTGTGAAATCTTACAGAAAACAGCTAGTATTAACATACCTTTTTCTAGGGAACTACTTAAGTGATTTGAATTACTATTATTTGGTATTACCATTTAACTATATTTTGATCATTTTTGTTTTTTCACTACATCAATTCTTTTTTAGTAACATTAATATAAAAATACCTAAATTTTTTAGATTACATAATTATTCTAATTTTTATCATTATTTCTTACTGAACAACAATCAATTTACAGTTTAGGTACTGCCAAAACTATATAAAAGAAGGTCATTGAAGTCAATTCAGTAGTTCCTGGGGAAAAAAAAAGAAAGAAAAAACTTCAATATCATGTTTCCTATAGGATTTCATAAGTGTTGTCCCCCTCCCTTTCTTCTCCCTCAAAACTATTAGCATCCTGACGACACTGGGACAAAAACGCCAACATGAATAAGACGTTATTCACATGGAGCAAAAGTAAAGTTATTTTCATTTTGTTTTCTAACAGTTTGGTTAATAGAAAGATATATAACCTTATACTTCAACTAAAATTTGTTTAGAACAAGATGTAGGATGAGTATAACATGAAAAAATGTTATTTCATTAAAATATACCTATATTTGTTTGTAGCTTTAAATTGTAGAATCTGTTTCTTATGAAAAGTTTCTGAAAACAGATCATTGTGAACTGATTTTCTAAAAATCGAAATATTTTATAAGTAAATTAATAATTATACATGGAAGCAGATAGGAAGTCAAAGTTGGTAAAAAGCTACCATTTGCAGAAACTTATTTTTTTTTCTTCTAATCTAATCTTATAATAAAATGTATGAACTCTCATATTTCCTTGATTCAAAAAGTAGGGGATGTGAAAATTACGTAAGTGTTATTAATATTAATTTTCCTTGCGCAACAACTTTCATAGAATTAAAAAAAAAAAAAGAAAAAAAAAAAAAAGAAAAAGAAAAGAAAAGGACTTCAATAAGATGACATTTTAATAAATAAATAATTAAACAAAATGTATAACAATTACACAGGTTTGTAGATAGGTTTTGAACTAAGAAAATAAAATCCTTTTAGTTTTCAGAAGCATTCTGTAATAAAATATGGGAAAAACGATATTTTAAAGTAGAGAACAGGAATTCTGACTAAGAAAATAAAATCCTTTTAGTTTTCAGAAGCATTCTATAATAAAATATGGGAAAAACGATATTTTAAAGTAGAGAACAGGAATTCTGCTTATCCAGAATTTAGTGTCGCCCCCCGATGAGAAAAAATAATGTATATCAATATAGATACAGTAGAGTCCCGATTATCCAAGTTAATCGAACTTTTCAATGGATCCTTTTCTTCTGATGGACTGATGGATTTTTATGAAACAGCCATTATAAATGAAGTGTTAGGTGAAGATGAAAGAGCAGCCATAAAAAGTTAGAACTCTGATTTTCTGGTCAGAATGGGGGAAAAAAACAGCCATAATTTTTTTTGAAAAAAAAAATTATGGCCATTTTTTTTTTCCCATTCTGACCAGAAAATCAGAGTTCTAACTTTTTACGACTGCTCTTTTATCTTCACCTAACAGTTCATTTATAATGGCTGTTTTATAATAATAGAAGCCATCAATCCATCAGAAGAAAATATGTGGGTTAAAGCAGAAACTTGGTTAAGCACGATCTGGATAATCGGGACTCTACTGTAGCTCAGTTTTAAGACTTAAAACATGCAATTTTATTTATATAAAATGACGTCATCCGAATCCGCTGAAGAATTCCTCATTTACAATCCAATCATAAACATCTACAATAAAGTTTGGGTAGGACATCACTATCTCAGAATAATACACAAATGCAGCAAAAAGAAATCAATTCATTTATATATATTTTTAAAATAGCACATATTTTAATTTTTTTTTTTTTTTTCTTTTTTTTCAGTTTTTATGAGAAAGTGGCAACAAAAAGATTTAATTGCTATTTTCCAACTATTTTTCCTTTACTTTCTAAAGAAATGAAGTACTTGAGTTGCCAAAATTAAACAAATGATGCTAAAAACTACAAAAAAAATAATATTTCAAGAATAAATGGAGATACAGTTTTCAAACAAATTGCATTTAAAAGTACTTTTTTTCCCCCAATAAGACGGTCTAAAAATTGAAAATGTGCGATGCTTTGAAACTAAAAAGCTATAGAGCATTTAATAGTATACAATGATATATCTGCTTTGTTTATTGCTGGCTTCTGTAAAGTAACATTATTTTTCGGAGACGACACAAAATAAGCTGGGAGAAAGAAATAGCATCCATACGGGAGGCTAATTAGAGAGTGAATACAAGAAAGAATTTATAAGGACTGTATAGAATTATTTAGTGCAATTATATTCAACAAATTTCTGCTTTTTTTTTGTTTATAACATGCAGGGTTTTCAAGCAAATTTATCGCCACTTTCAGAAAACTTGACAAGACACAACATATTACAGTTAGAATAGAAATATATTAAATATTTGATGAAATATGAGTTGTGAAATACTTTTCAACTGCACATGTGCTAATGATAACAAAATTTATTTTGCAGAATTTAGTAGTCAACTATGTAGGGTAACTCATAAATAAAAAGGCCAACAGGATGATAAGCTAGTGCATACGATATAAGCAAATAAATTATTTCAAAACTACACTTAAGTAGAAGATTTTGTGAACTAAGAAAAAAGGATTAAGTACCATTAATGCCTCATTATTTACTCCAAGTTTCTAACCCTGTTTCAAGATCAGCTGGTGACTCATTCTTTTGACATACAAATAACTTTTCCATTTTCCATCCTGACTTATTTGTAGCTGACAAGACCATAGCCAATGGGAGATCACCAGCATTTGAATGCCTTCCGAAACTTCTGCAAGGATGATTATAAATATGCCATTAACTATCAGTCAAGACAGTCAGGATTGGAAAATCAACAGTAGTCCAGATTCAAATCTTAAAATTTTACACTTGCATACCTTTACTGATTGATTCCGTTAATATTTAAAATGTAATTTCAATGAAAGCTTTAAGATTCATTTGAATTTTCAGGAATTGGATCACAGGAAAACAGAAAGTCAAAATAAAATTATTACAACAACCTGGGTCTTTGGTTCACTCTGTTTTCTTACTTTTTCACTCTGTTGGTTTTACGCTTTGGTTAGCAACGTGAATAAAAATTTATGTAATTAAATTCAGATTTACTTTTTCTCGGGCACATTTCATCATTTCAATTACTATGCTTATAAATGAGATTATAATTTTATTTATAATGTAAAAGGCTTAAATTTTTTTTTCTAATTATCTTAAATTTCATTATTTAAATTCACAAAAAAGCTTAAAAAGGCTCTTAATACTCGCCTCTATTCAATTAGTAAAAAACAAATCTAAAATAAGACAAGAATAAAATTCTGGGCTCCAAATCCCCCCCCCCCCCCCCCCCCGAAACATTTTTCTATCTAAGGCCTTGGTAGGTGATCATCAAACTGAACTTCTTGGATTTGTTTATTTCAAGAGTGACTGGTTGCTCTGATGAATTGATTAGTTGTTCTTATGAAAATGAAAACAGAACAGGCCTATTGTTGAGAAGGAAATCATCCTCCCCTTCCCCTTCACTGACAAATTAGGATAACATAGTTGAAAAAGTGTCCATAATAGACAAACATGTCAGTTTACTTTTCATACTAAAATCAACAACAACAACAAAAAAAAAATAATAATATATATATATATATATATAAAGACCGAGCTAAAAAAAAGCTATAAGATGGCGCTGTTATCTCAAAAAAGAAAAAAAAAACATTATTTTAAAAATAGTTTTACAAGGGACTTTAGGCAAAATTTACGAAAATGTGGGAGAGATGGCAACTATCTACTAAATCTTTATTATTTTAATCTAATAAAACTGTATTTAAAAAATATTCATGACATTAACGAAAATTGTAGTAATGAAATTAATATCAAAATTAACATCAAAGAAGCACAAAATTAGGATAATAAAAACACAAATTATCTTTAAAAGTAGCAAATCCACAAATTATGAATATACATATTTACTCTACATATTTTAAATAATGTATACATTTTATTACCTCAACAGGAGTAATAGCTTTTCCACACATGGCACACTTAGGAGCATATATTCTGAAAATAAATTAAAAATACTTAATTAATCACATATAGACTTAAATATAATAATATGAATAAAAAATATAATATTAAACTTATCAGGTCAGATTTTTTTTCACTTGTGGGAAAAAAAAAGGTTACTTTTTCGTTAACTATATTTTAAACATAGCTAATCAAATCTCAAAAGTGCCTATTGAAATTTAACGATTTCTGAAATTCAACAAATATAGTTATTTTGATTACTATTCATATGACAATAGGCTAAGGAAGAATTTTTGAAGACATTTTTAAAATGTCATAGTACAACAGGCCGTAAACACACTAGGCCAGTCAACTTTCTAGATTTATTTTTTTTAAATAAATTATTCATTGGGGAAAGTAGCATCTATTTATTTTTTCAAACTTGGTGTCTTTCCAAATCACCAAGTATTTCACAGTACTAATTTAAAGTGATTTTAAAATTCTAAATAATTCTTCATATTAAAACATAACAAAATATTCATATTAAAACATAACAAAATACTACACGATGTTATAAGGATTGCTCCTTGAAAAATGCACCATTTGTGCAATATAATTTCTACCTTTTTGTTTCAAAGCTTACATCACAATCAGTAGTGTAATCGTAAAAAAATACAAAAAAAACAAAAAACAAAAAAACAAACAAACAGTGTATATACTACAGCTTTTTTGAGAAACAGAGGGTATACGGTGATCCTTAAAAAAATCCAGATGGTATACGGCATATACCACTGTATACCTTCCACTACATCCCTGATCACAATTTACAATACACATTTTCATTGTTAGTTCAATTATAAAATGAAGTTACATCAACATAATTTAATTTCCCTAGTGGGGAGTTTCATTTAGCAGCGACACCTGGTTATTATTTTACAATTTCAATCATATTTTTGACGATTTTAAATTTACAGAGTGAAACATATGCTTGAAATAAAAAAATCACCAACGATGTAAAAAGAATTAAACTTTCATTATTATTACTAAATACTGAAACATAAGTAAAAAAAAATAAATGTATAGACATATTTTATAATTATTATCTGCTGATAATAATAAATTAAATGTTAAAACAAAATAATACTCAGTAAAAAGTTATGTCCTATTAATAGGATGCCAGATCCGAACAGGTTAAAAAAAAAGATTTTCTCTATTTTTTAAATACAGCTTTTGAGAGGGCAACAAACTCCTTAACTTCTTATCATCTTTAACACAGGGCTCCCAAAATGTTCCGCCAACTGAATACCAATAAATTTTAACAGAAAAATTTATGGTAGGTTTGCGCTAGAATTAACTTTCAAAGGTGATTCCGGGGCAGTTTGTAAGAAAAATCTAAAAAGAAACTTTTTCTAAAATAATATTGGTATTCAGTTGGCAGACCATTTGGGAGCCCTGTTAACACCTTTAATGCTCACCAAAATATGCCAACTGGCTGTGAAAGTGGAACAACGAAATATTTTAAGTACAAAAAAGTAAGAAATATAAATAAAAAAGATAAATAATTTTTTTAAATACCTAATTTTATTAATACTAAACTATTAATTGATTTATGATCATAGGTTGAGAAAACAATTTAAAAAACATAGAGTTTAAGTGTTTATTTCTTTCATGTCAGCATATCTTACAAAGGAAAAATGAGCAAATTTTTTTTTATTAAATTCACTAGTTCACACTCTCTGGTGAATTTTCCATTATCGGGGTCCTTGCCAAATTGACAAACAGCTTTTTTGAAACAACATGAATTTTAGTTTTGAATTAGACAAGATTTTAAAGAAAACTATTTTTACTTTTAAGCTTGTTTCTATTTTAGAGTACATTAATAAAAGGTCACAAAATTTTTCTGAATAAAGGTATTCTCAATTACAGAAAGTTAAAGTAAAAAACAAAACATTCATGGAGATACATGATAGAAACAAAATTTAAAGGTATCTACAATGATAAATAATGAAAAATCAAGTATGACAAAATGAACTGATATATTTTAATAACATTTGAAAAGATTTAAGATAAATACAGGGTGTCTAAAAAATATAGCAACAAACTTTTAGGGGAGGTAGGGCACATTATAAGGATTGAGAATCGCACAGCAACCCATGACCAGAAGTGTCATCATGCGCCACTAGGTGGTGCTGTTCACGAGAGCACTAGAGGGGAAATGTCTGCTTTATTGCAGTCATTCGAGCAGTAGTTGCCAGACAACCACTTTACGTATGTATTGGCTGGTGGCAATGCACCAGCAACTCAAGGACTGTATTGAGAATGGTTCTTACTGAGAGATGTACCGGACTGTCATGATGTGTGAATATGGGTCCTTAAGAGGCTGTAGTGTAAGTTATTCACACAAATTGTGATACACATTCGAAAACATCCAATGATCCAGTGCATCTCTCTGTGGGAACCATTCTCAATACAGTTCTTGAGCTGCTGGTGCATTGCCAACAGCCAATCCATACACAAAGTGAATGTCTGCCAGTTCTCTGTCTGTAAAATGTTGCATGTTCTTATCAAGGCGACTATTGCTCAAATGACTCCAATAAAGCAAATATTTCACATTAAGGCTAATGTCAGATGAACGTCTTTTTCCACGCTTTTTTTGCTCTTACATCATCCCTACACCTTTGCTAGCATGGGTAGGGATGGTGTAAGAGCGAAAAAAGCATGCAAAAAGATGTTCGTTTGACATTAGTTTTAGTGTTCTTATGAACAGCACCACCTAGTGGCATATGATGATGCTTCTGGTCAAGGGTTGCTATGCAATTCTCAATCCTTATGAAGTACCCTACCTCTCTTAAAAGTTTGTTGCTACATTTTTGAGACACCCTGTATAATATAATAAATAAACATACTTGTGGTAATCATCGACACAATAGATCTTGTTGTCCATATCAACTGTAAATCTTACACCATCAAGACATTCATTACAAACACAACACCTAAAACAACCTGGATGATAAGAGCGTCCCATTGCTTGCAAAATCTGAAACAGTCATAAAAAGTCAGAAAAAATAATAAAACTACTTTCATTTATAAAAGCAAATTTTGAAACTCATGTTTAATACAAAATACCTTTAAATAAACATTACATATTAAAAAAATAAAAAATATTTTTATTACAAAGCAACAAAGGAAATTAATTGCAGTTCACAGTTAATCTTATTACCCCACACACTTTGTACATAATGGGAATCTCACACTAGGGTTACATACATCCCAAGATTTTAAATCAACCCCGTTGGAAAAATTCTTATCATTTTTAGAACAATTTTAAAAAATCATATGTAAAAAACCTTAGCTTCATTTTAGAAAAAAGAAGAAATGAAACCAGAATTAAGGCTATTCCATTTAAATGTATTCCATCCAAGTCCTCCAACATGCCTTTAACGAATCAATGTGCATTTGGGCTTTTAAAACAAACTGTTTATAAACAACATCCTAAAACATTGGATGGACTCTGGAAGATTGTGGTCAAGCAGTGGAACAAAATCAACTTTGATATCTTAAGAAAAGTTCTTTTATCTTGGAAATCAAGATTCAATATGATAGTTTAAAAAAATGACTATCAGATTGAACATACTAGAAAATAAAATTCTTACCTTTGTTTAAACATTTCTGTTTTCAAAATCTTTATAAAAATGTATAACCCTCCGAGCTTCTTTCAAAAGGGTAAAATTGTAATGTTGTTTTCTTTGCATTTTGTTTTAAATGCTAAGAAAATATGATTCTTTCGACATTATATAAAAAAAACTCAATTACAAATATAAATGTAATCCTTGACAGTATTAATCATTCTTAAATGTATTTAAAATTCATTAAATCTGTAGAATTATATTATCTTAAATATTGCTTGTATTGCTGTGAAACCTGGAGCTTAGTGAATGGAATATTACGTCCCAAACACTCAGAGGGATAAACACCCCTGTACTTATGAGAAATATAAGAACATTATCTCCATGATTTGCTAAAAAGTTGTAACATTTTCAATCAGATCAAGAATAAATTAATGACAATCTACTGAGATTACACTGGAAAAAGCTTGCAGCATTATAATGCAAAAAAAGAATAAAAAAATAAAGAGAAGACAAAGGCAAACTCCAGCAGGAAAAGTGAATGCACTAAATAACATTGAATTTAAACTAGCAATTCATTCGAAAATAGGAAATATTTTTATTCCAATATATTTAGAGACAGAATCTCATACTTGTTTAAGTAATCGTAGGACAATTTATGGAATTAAAGGGTGGGAAATATACTTTTCTGAAGAAAAGGGAGAACATATAGGAAGTGATGATTAAAATTTGTGTCAAGAATAAATGAAATGTTGCTTCAAGATCTGAAAATGATTGCATACTTATTTACGCTCTCTTCTAGTCACCAGCCTCAAATTTGGTGACCAGAAATTTCACACTCTGAAGATAATACATTTAAATTGGATATGAAATAAGTCTTGAATGTTTTGAAATCTAAAAGCTTTCTAAATTTGAAATCTCATATATTGAATAAATAAATAAACTACAATAATAACAAAATGTTTTTTAGTAAAAGTAAAAATTGAAATATGTATTTAATAGGAAATAAAATTTTTAAATTTACATAAAAATAAAATTCATACTTAGTGCAAAGATGTAAAATTTACTAACAGAAATGCACAGTTACACCATTTGAATCTTGAAGTTTATTTTCTCAAGTAACAATTAAAAAAAACATACTAAAATAGCAGTTTAAATTTCAAAACATTTTTGTAATTTCTTAAAAGAAAAGCAAGAACAAGCGAAGGGTTATTTCAATAACTAAAAAAGGTATGGGTCACTAAACTGTCTCATGGAAATAAAAAAAAAACTATTAAGAGTTCATTGAAGTACCAAGCATACTATACCTTTTATACAACTCTAAAATTTATATTTTAAATCTTTATAACACTCTAAAATTTATATTTTAAGTGAAACCTTATAGAAAATTGAAAAAAGTTAAACATAATATCTAATATGCTAAATAAAACTTACAGATTTATTAACCATATTCAATGATGTTCTTTACTTTTAGAAGAATTTTTATTTGAATAGGTAATAGAAAGGCATAAAATCATTAAAAATTGTTTAAATACATAATCGAAAGGCATAAAATCGTTAAAAATTGAAAAAGTTAGGAAATGGGTAGGTGCAAATTATCAGATATGGAAAAATCCAAAGCCAAAGAGCGACGCCGATATGAAATTTGTCTTGGAAAGCAAAAATCGAGATCTTCAACTCATTATGTAGGCCATGAAAATCGAGGTCTTCAACTGATTATGTAGCCCATGAAAATCGATTATAGAATAAAAGACGAACACGAAAAAGGAAACAATCTAATGTTTAATTGATTGATAGTGAAAGGGCATGTCTCAAGGGCCTCCAATCCACTAGCCACGGCGTTTTACAATAGGTCGATTCTAACTGGGAAAAACTGAGCTCAACGTATGTAATTTGTTGCAATCTGTGGATGATTCGGTGGAACTGCTTTCGATTTGTAAACTGTTTTTCTTCTCGAAACGGGACTTGGAAAGTTTATCGATGAAGGTTTTGGTCGTCTGAAGTTTGATCTTTGCGATCTGTTGTTGAAGATGATGCGACGGAATTTGGTGGACGAAATTTAGATTTTTCAGTTAAATTTTGTTATGAAGGTGATTTGTCGCGATCTGTGGATGATTCAGTGGAACTGCTTTCAATTTTTAACCTCTTATCTTTCTTGGCTTCTCTTGTCAAAATGCCCCAAAATTAAAACTAAGTAAATATTAAGTCAAAAAAAAAAAAAAAAAAAAAAAAAAAGGTAAGAAAAATCATGCGTTAAGCATAGATTATGAAACACTTTCCAACACTTCCTGAATGCTTTAACAAAACTTCGTTATTTAGGGAAATAAGGTATATAACTGATTTCAGCAGTTACCGTCCATAGCAAATATGTATTCCAATTCTTTTGAACAGACAGACCTGTATTGGATCTGTAGGTTGATATATATATACTATATAATGGAGAAATTTAGTTTAGCAAGAAAACACATACCAGGTTGAAATTTCTCTTTCAGCAATTGATACTAATAGATGGAAACATACTAGTATACTTTTGTACAACCCCGTAGTTTACCTAGTACCTTTATTACAAGCCACTATTGAGCTAAAGTTTAATTTAAAGTAAAACACTCTTTAAACTACTGAAATTAGATTCCCAGAAATTATAATTTATAGACGGCCGTGTATCCAATTCTTTGTGTGACCATGTATATCATTTTATCTATGTTCTACAAACATTTCTTAGTAAAGTAAATGCAAATCAGTGTAAAAATACATAACTCATTTAAAAACCACCTTTAAGCAATTTGCAATCATACCCAGTAACTATTTCGAATTCTTTTGTGTAGCCCTGTATATGAATTACAGCATTTATACACACCATATACAATGTACAAATATAGTGAAACATAAAAGCACATAGCACATAACATAATTAAAAATGCATTTCCAGAATCATCGCTACTGTACAGTACTTCGGATACAATATAGTATCTGAAATCTTTTGTGTGTCCCTGAAAATGCTATGCACTTCGTATTATACATGAAATAAGTTATATTACTATAACTTATAAGTTATATTACTATAACTTGAGGTTTACACCTCATCAATGTATATAAATTTGATTATACATGAAATAATTTAACATAATTAAAGTACGTCAGAAAAAATTCCCTCCACCCTATATCATTATGTAACGGAATTCTCTTGTGTGGCCTTGTAAATGAATAATAACTATTCTTAACACCACATATTCTATAGAATGCATATTTTAGTGCACTTAATAAATGCATATCAATTTTATTATGTTTGAAAGCATATAACACCATTAAAAATCATTTTAAACGATTTTTTCCCATAGGCCGTAATGTAACGGAAAACTTTTGACCGTCCCTGTAAATGAACTAAGCATACTACAAACTTCATTTGAAATAGGGTTCGTGTTATGGTAGAGGTCACTAACATATAAAAATTTCAGAATGATCCGAGTATATTTACGGGAGTTAGAGCACGGACAGACGGACAGACAAACCGAAGTCATAAGCACTTTTCAACTTTGTTGGAAAGTGTTTAAAAAAAAAAAAAAAAAAAAAAGAAATCCAAATGGTCGTTGTAATCTATTAAATTACAATTATTTTTATCTATTTTTGTGTTTTACTGATCACAAATTTAACACCATACAATTTAAAGTTTTGCACGATGCATGCACATAGGATTTATAGCTATTTAACAACTGCAACAAATAAAAAGATAATACAAATAAATAAATCTATCAATCTAATACATAAAAATAAAAATTTGTCTGTCTGTAATTCTATACAAATCCACAGTTTAGAAGCCAGAATTATGTTACATACATGTGTATTAAAACATGACTGAGGCAACTAAAGTAATCAAAATAATTTATAGTTAATTTTTAATTAATAAAAAAACACCAATTTAACAGCAATTTCCTATCAAATTTAAACATTTTTCTTTATAGCAGTTGCCAACAATTAAAAATCCACAATAAAATTCTTACCACAACAGTTACTTTTCTATTGCAAGATTTCCATGTGAAAAATGAAATAAATAGTTTGACGAATTTAAAAAAAAAAGGAATATTACGTCACAACTTTTCTATTGCAAGATTTCTATATGAAAAATTAAATAAATAGTTTGATGAATTAAAAAAAAAAGTTAATATTATGTCGTATTGGCAATATAATGGATGTCAGCAGGTGAATAGATAACGTCATATCAGTTTGAAAAAGTGTATTGAAACATGATAAAAACCCGATTATGGAAATATTGGCACATTTTAACATTTTGAGGTTCTCGGAATTTGTTTTCACTCCACATATATAAGTGTGTGTATGCATGTACATTAGAATTTCCACAAAGGTTTAGGCCTCTAGAGCTCATTCTTAGTGAAGAACTGAAATAAAGATTTCATTTAAAAAAAAAATAAAATAGATAGAATTTTTGTACTTGTCACTTTTCTTTAATTATGAAGAAAATATTTAAATAACAAAATACTCAGAAACAACTTTTAAGATTTGCAACGGTATAAGATTAGTAATTAAAAAGCTCCAGCCTCATGTCATTGAAGCGATAATTTTGACAGGCTGTGCCAAAGGTGAGGATGCTTTCATTCCATGCATACCCCTCATTCCATCTGATATGCCATTTCAGTTCAAGCATATACAAATTCCAGTTCATTTAGCTTTTGCCATGTCAATGAATAAGGCACAGGGTCAAACTGCCAGTTGGAATCACCATGCTTTTCCCATGGACAGTTTTATGTTGTGTGCTCAAGAGATGGCTCTTCAAGAAATTTGTATGTATTTGCCCCGAATCAAGAAATATTGAAGCTGCTTTGAAGTAATTGTCTTTTAGTTCATTCTATCATGCACAGTTCAAAGACAGTTTGGCATTTTTTCTTTTTATCTTTTATTGCTCCAGTGATGAATGGAAATAAGCTCATTTATAGCTGCATTCTTTTGCATATGTTATATAAATTTATACATTTTTATACTGAGTTTTCATTTCATTCATGTGTGTATAACACTTCAACTGCTTCTTTTTGTTTGCTTGTTTTATACTTCATGTTTAATATTGAAATTGATTTTTGATAACAAATAGTCTTAAAATTCTGGGCAACACCGGAACCTTGAGATAGTATGTAATAATAATGGTAGAAACGGTGCAGCTTTTCAAGTATAAGGTTCAAAATTTTATATGTGTGGCCTTTATATTTATTTTTTTGGACATGCTTAACTTTTTAAACAATTCTGAATTTATAAAAATAAATCAATCATAATTATTACTGTTAATTTCAATTAAATAGTCATAATTTAAGTTCAACAGTAATTAAATCAAATATTGCACTATAATGATCTGCAAATTAATTGTAATCATCAAAACAGAAATTTGTATTTAATAACTCTCTCATCAAAGCAATCCTGACATAATGTTTATAAACATTAAAAAATTATTAAGAGTTATTAAAAAATTTTAACTTTGAACATCTTACCACATGATAAAAAGGCTTTAAAAAATAGTTTTTAGTATGTTTTTGTATAGATCTAAAAGCAGAAAAAAATTTGTCAAATGTAGACTTTCTTACTTTAATATTAAAAAAGAAATGAAATCGCTATGGGACCATTCCCTGGACAAAATGTCCTGCTTACACAACTTACACAAATAGCTATATCTATTTTCTAAGTTGTTACAACATAAACTATACATTAAAAATAACAAAATACATTAGATTTTCATATTAGCATAGTTGTTTTAATTTGAGGATACAATAGCATTGTTAAAAGAGCAGTAATATGTAGAAAAGCTGTCCCATACGTGATATGGAATGGCCCTTTAATAGGTTTAAAAATCTTCATATTTTAAACCCTAGACCTAAGTAAGCTCCCTGTTATTAATAGGTTAAAAATCTCCATATTATAAACCCTAGACCTAAGTAAGCTTCCCGTTATTAATAGGTTAAAAAATTCTCCACATTTTAAATCTTTCATCTAAGTAAACTGCCCGTTTCAGGGACATTCCGTAAAAAATGGACAAAATGTCTGCACATGATACTTACATAAATACCTATATCTATTACAGGGTGGCTACTAAATACTGTTACACTCCAAAAAATACGAATTAATTTTAATCGTTTGGGAAAACAATTTATTTCTCTATTTTAGGGTTTGGCAAGCTTCTATTAGTGCAGGTGAATTTGGTTATAAAGTGAATATTTAAAATTATGTTGAAGAGGGAAGCCAAAAGAATGATGATTAAACAGCTCTTTGATCGCAGGTTTTCCTCAGGTAAAACCTTTAAGCAATTAAAATGCCCTGGTTTTTATGGAACATTTTTATATAAAACTATAAATCGATTATTGGATACTAATAGCTATGTAAATATCGATCTAGGTCTGGTCGTCCACGCTCAGTTCTCACAATAGAGCGCATCAAAAGAATTCGCGAAAAGGTGTGAAGAAATCTTCAACGTTCTGCAAATAAAATGGCTGCAGAAGAGAACGTGAATTGCAGAACTATGCAAGTTATTATAAATGAAGATCTGGGTTATTGCCCTTATCGCAAAAGAAAAATTCAAGGATTGACTGCTGCACAAAGTATAAAAAAATTACAAAGAAGAAAGAAATTGATGAAGCGGCACGGTAGGAAAAGTGTTGACAGAATAATATTTTCTGATGGGAAGCTATTTTGCTCTTAACAGTGTTATAATGCTAAAAATGATATCGTATATTTAGCAACCCTCGAGGATATACCTGAAACTTTTCGAATTGTTAAACGCTTTCAGAACAAGAATTCTGTTATGGTTTGGGCCGCAGTGTCAAACAATGGAAAATCGCCTTTGAAGTTCATCGATAAAGGAATAAAAATCAATGCGAATATTACAAACAGGACATATTGGCTACACATTTATTACCACATGCTGACAGGTTGTATTCCAAAAAGAATTGGATATTTCTGCAAGATTTTACATCTTCATACCGAGATAAATCAACACAGGCTTGGCTCTCTGTCACCTGTCCGAACTTTATCATGCAAGAAGATTGGCCACCTTCTTCACCGGATCTAAATCCTTTAGGAGGTTGCGTCTGGGGATTTAAGAGGCTAAAGTAAATAGCAACAAACACAGAAGTTTGGACTCTCTCAAAGCTTCCATATTGCGTGAATGGTACCGACTACCTCTTAAAATGACTCGTGCCGCAGTCGGACAATGGCATAAGAGATTATGTTTGGTAATCGATAAAGATGGCGGTCAATTTGATTAAAATTATTTCCGGTTAAACTTTCATCTCTGATGTTCATCATGTTAGTGTAGTTATCATTTTCTATTTTATATTTGTAAAATAAAATGACTGAATATTTGTAACAGTATTTAGTAGCCACCCTGTAAATTATAAGTTATTAAAACATTAAAACTCACAAAACCCCTAGATTTTCACATTGGAATAGTTGTTTTAATTTGAGGATATAATAACATTTTTAAAACAGCAGTAAAGTATGTAGAAAAGCTGTCCCACACATGACATGGAATGGCCCTATGGTTCTATTTCACCAGCCTTATTGAACTTCATAGGGGTTTATATGTTATACAGGAATAAAAATAAAATATGTACAGTTTGTTTGAATAATTTTTAATACAACCTCATATGATGTTTTTATGTGAGAGTTAAAACAGGGA
Organism: Maratus speciosus; assembly: GCA_963932465.1. Classification (NCBI taxonomy): domain Eukaryota; kingdom Metazoa; phylum Arthropoda; class Arachnida; order Araneae; family Salticidae; genus Maratus; species Maratus speciosus. The sequence continues at coordinate 409,844,360 of OZ010798.1, read as the reverse complement.
ATCACAAACTTTTAGAGTGTTATACAACTAAATCAAAATTCATACTTTTGTCATGCCACTAAGAACAAAATAATGCTAACATTTAAAATTGCATGATTGTATTAATGAAATGATACTTAGGTTATTATCTTTTTACTGACAATTAAGTACAGTGAAATTGAAATCAGAAATCTAAATTGAAGTAGATACAATAGACCAGCGGTTCCCAACCTATGGGTCATGGAATAATCAAGGTTTTCCACAAAAATATATCTTTTATTTCATCTGTTTAAAAAATATATAATATTTTACAACTGAAATGATCATAAAAGCTATTAGCTTAAATTAAAACTTCATGAGAAAAAAATGTTTTATTATAAACAGTTAGCTGGTATTATGTTATGACCTAGTTGTGAGGCACGGCAGCAGTCGTGCAGTCGTTATGGCAACCCTAGACTCCTGCTCTCGAGTTTGTGGATTAGAAATCCTTTTGAAGAAGAACATTTGAAAAGCCCAAAACTCTCAAAACCTGAAGAAGACTCTTTAATTGACCCATCTTGAGAATTGTCTTTGAAGACAGTTTTCAAGGAAAAATCTTTAATATCCTTCTGGATGGAATATACGAGCACAATAGCCAGAAATATCTAAATCAGCTTTGTGGTTCTTCATGTTGTTCAACACAACATACTTGTGTGAACATGCTTTTTCTATTTTTCTATCTTTGAAAAACAAGTACAGAAACAAACTGCATGTATAAAGTGACTTAAGGTTAAAATTAACCAATTTTATTCCTATAGATGCCCTTATCGGTAAACACCAGTGCCAGAAATCTCACTGATTGTAAAGTTGTGTTTTGAAAATAAACCTATTTTCCATTATCTTTGTAATATGTGTGTTTAATTTAGGGATGCAACGGATATCCGGCAAATATCCGATATCCGGCACATCCGGCTGATTTTTCAATATCCGAAATACCGTCGGATATCCGAATCACAATCACCGGATATCCGACTTCTCTGCCGGATATCCGGCAATGTGTAACAAAGCAAATATATAAGGATAAGAGAAATCGTTTGACCTAAACAATGCCGAACGACTTTGGTTTATAATGCAAAATATGAAAGTAAGTCCACTATTTATGAGTAAAAGGTAATTCCCAAAAGTTTAAAGAATTACCAGCTTTCCTAACATTGGTATTTGAACTGTCTATAATAAATTTAAGAATTTATGTTTACATCTTTTAGAAAATTGTACCTTTACTTTTAGAATGTGAAACAAAATCTGAAGTTGTTTATTAAAGTATGACTTTATTAATTTTCTTTCTCTCTTTTAAGTTTAACAATTAAACAGGCCTATTTTTACTTTCTTCTATCTTCAATAGAAGAAAGTATTGTAACTGAGATTTTTTTCGATTTCTGGTTTTCGGTGGGCTTAGACGTTTTAGGGGTCAGAGATCCCAAAACTTGCTTATACAAAATGTCTGTTTGTCTGTCATCATACCATCAAAAAGTGTATGAAGTTATGCATAGAATTGAACCAAATTTTTTGTGAATATTTTTGGCTATAGCCAGCTGGCCCTTCTTCAATATTGGAACATTCCACTGAAGGGGGCGCTGTAATCGTGATTTTTGTGCCATCAAAAAGTGTATGAAGTTATGCATAGAATTGAACCAAATTTTTGTGTATGTTTTTGGCTGTGGCCAGCAGGTCCTTCTTCAATATGGAAGCATTCTGTCAGAAAGGAGTGCTGCTGTAATTGCGATTTTTGTGCCATTTTCATTATTGTATTGTCGAAAAGTGTCTGTTAAATATGTAATAAGTTATCCATATAATCGAACAAAATTTTTTGTGTATGTTTTTGGCTATGTCCAGCAGGTTCTCCTTTAAATTAGAAATATTCCATCAGAAGGGTGCGCTGTAACAGTGATTTTTGTGCCATTTTCATTCTTGTATGTACCATCGAAAATTGTATGAAGTTGTGCATAGAATTGAACCAATTTTTAGGGGTATGTTTTTGGCTGTGGCCAACTGGTCCTCCTTGAATTTGGAAAATAGTCTGCTGGAAGAGGGCGCTATAATAATGATTTTTGTGTTATTTCCATTATTTTACCATCGAAAAGTGTATGAAACTAAGCATAGAATTGAACCAATTTTTTGTGTATATTTTTGGCTATGGCCATCAGTTTTTCCTTGAATTTGGAAATATTCCGCAAGAAGGTGTCACTGTGACAGCGTTTTTTGTAAAATTTTCTCAATTTTTTGCAGTTTTTGTATTGTATATTGGTGGCTCGTGAAGTCATGGGAACTTCGCATCCTGCTAAGCTGTCTATTCACAATCAGCTGATGTACAACAGAATAACGAAAAAAATTATTGATTTTAATAAATATCATGATTGAGATTAACTTATTCTTATTTTGATTAATTGACGAGGAGAAATCTTAGATCAAAATCAAAGTTGGTATAATATTGAACTAATAATATCGAAGTATTAACATTTAAAATTACTTTTAGAAATATTAAGACGTATGAGATAGAAGAAAGTTTTGGGATTGGCACATCCAATTAGTTATATTTGTAACCAGAGTTGTATAATATAGACGCACTCCTGCACGCGGAAAATTTTCTGCAAAATTCGGAACTTTGCGGAAAATTTCTTAGAAAAGAAAAGTAGTTTTTGTTCTTGTATTTTTTTTTAAATACCGAAAAATTAAAAATGTTTTCCAATTTTATGTACGATTTATTTATTGTTTGATAGGGGTGATTCTGTTCTGAATTTTCCGAAAATTTAAGGCATTCGGTTCCGAAAATAAAAAAAAAATCGTCCATCAGTCCGAAAATTCAGACACAAAAAAAATCACTGAAATATATTGCGGATTTCAACAAATGATCGCCGAAAATAAACCAAAACCGTCAATCATTCGCAGAAAAAATACCCAATTTTGTCAAAGCATCACGGAAAAAATGAAACTTTCATTAAAGGACCGTGGAAAAACGCTAATTTCTTTAAAGAATAATCGTGGACAAAAAATAATTTCTTGTCAAAGAATAGCAGAAAAAATGCAAATTAAGAGAAAAGTCAAAGAAGTGCAGGAAAAAAATGAATTTTGTAAAACATAGTGGAAAAAGCGCGAATTTTGTCAAAGGATCGTGAAAAAAATCCCGCAAATTTCATAAAAGAATCGCGGGAAAAAATTTCGTTAAAGGATCGCGAAAGAAACACAAAAAGGCCGCAGAAAAAGCACGCATTTAGTCAAGGGATCGCGAAAAAAATGAATTTTCTCAAAAGGCCACAGAAAAAACACGAATATCGTCAAAGGATTGCGAAAAAAAAGCGAATTTCATCAAAGAATCGCAGAAAAAAGCAAATTTTGTGTAAAAGTGCAGGAAAAAAACTAATTTCGTAAAAGCATAGTGGAAAAAGCACGAATTTTATCAAAAGATCATGAAAAAAATGAAAATTTCGGCAAAGAACCGCGGAAGAAACTAATTTCGTCAAAAGATTGCGAATTTCGTCAAAACGCTGTGAAAAAAGCTTGAATTTCGTCAAAAGATCGCTAAAAAATGCAAATTTCATCTAAGGATATGAGAAAAAAAATGCATTTTGTCAAAGGATCTCTAAAAAATACGCGAATTTTGTCAAAAAATGCAAATGTCAAAATATCACGGAAAAATGGAAATTTCGCCAAATGATCGCGGAAAAAAATGAGAATTTCGTCAAAGGGCTGCAATAAAAACTCATCGGTCTCTTTAATGATGATACCTAAGAATGGACCTCTCCTTACAAAATGTGATTCCATTGTTTCAGAAGCAATGTCCATTATTGCATTTTGTGAGAAGAGGTCACAATATTAAGGATTGGGCTGTTTCTAAATGCATTGACAAAATAACTGATAAGAATTCACCCCTTCATATCATGGATTTTTAGTTTTAGGTAGCTTTCTTTACAAAAAGCTACCTATTGCAGCCGTTCGGAGGAAAGCGATTTCAAAAAATTTTGGTATATTTTCATCGATCATGACCCCGAGACCCCGAAACCACCCTCCGTTCAAAAGTTTATATATATATATATATATATATATATATATCTCCATATATATATATATCTGACCTTTGTCATACTGTAACTCTCGAATTTATGAACCGATTTGGATGTAATTCGGTATGTACATAGTACATACCAATGTCTCGACCGAGTTCGTTGACCAGCTTCATCCGCCATTTTGTTTCAAAATGGCGGCCATTTAAATTTTTTTAAAAAATTTTAAATTTGAAATGTGGTACCAAAGAATTGAAAAGGGAAAAATATTTTTTTCTTATGTATTTGACCTTTATACAAAGATTCCGGAGCAGTTTTTGTTTCGTCTATATCTTAAAAAATGGCTGAGTTATAGCATTTTGAATTTCTAGCGTGGCTGACTTTTTGAAATGTCCTGAATTTTGTCACGCGATAACAGGCGTATTTATGAACCGATTTGGATGTACCTTGGAGTGTACATAGTACATACAAATATCTCAACCGAGTTCGTTGGCCAACTTCATCCGCCATTTTGTTTCAAAATGGCGGTCATTTAAAAAAATTTAAAAAAAATTAAAATTTAAAATGAGATACCAAAAAATTAGAAAATGAAAAAGGTTTTTTTCGTATGTGTTTGACCTTAATACAAAGATTCCGGAACAGTTCTTGTTTCGTCCATATCTAAGAAAATGGCTGAGTTATAGCATTTTGAATTTCTATTGTGGCTGACATTTTAAAACGACCTGATTTTTGTCACGCGATAACAAGCGTATTTATGAACCTATTTGGATGTTACTTGGTCTGTACATAGTACATACCAATGTTTCGACTGAGTTCATTGGCCAGCTTCATTCGCCGTTTTGTTTCAAAAGGATTGCCATTAAAAAAAAATTAAATTTAAAATTTAAAATGAGGTATTAAAAAATTGGAAAATGAAAAAGATTTTTTTTATGTGTTTGGCCTTGATACAAAGATTCCGGAGCAGATTTTGTTTTTGAAAATTTGTTCTTTTGTTTATATCTTAAAAAATGGTTGAATTATAGCACTTTGAATTTCTAGTATGGCTAACATTTTGAAACGATCTTGTATTTGTCACGCGATAACACACGTATTCGCCTATTTCCATGTAAAAAGGCATGTGGATAGTATACATCAACATCTCAGCCAAATATAAGTTACTTTAAATAAAAGCAACTTGGATAAAGCTGACTAATTTTGCGAAATTCTCATTCATAATGATTTAGTATTGATAAAAACTAGTATTGAATCTCCTATATTCGGTTTCCACTAAATTGAGCTTCGTGTGTTTGAATAATATAAGTTGGCTTTTTTAAAATAAGGAATTTGAAAGCTACCTCTTCCTCCCGGCACTAGCCGGAAGGACTTTTATTATTGTTTTAGCCAACATAATTATTCTGTAATTAATATTAATTAATTTTTAAATTAAACGGTAATTATTTTAAAACTACTATTTAAAATTCATACAGTCAAAGTAATATAACACGTCATTTTATTAAACATTAAATTTGCAGAAAGTTTTTGACCCAATATTTATGTGCACAGAAAGTTTTTGGTTTTATGCGAGTCTGTTTGTAACTTCATTATAAATAAAATATTTAAAATTAAAAGTAATTTTCTTTTTACTTATAAATATCACAGTAATTTAACTTAAAATAAAACTAAATGTGATTCAAAGCAAAACACTATTAAATAATTAAAACAGAAAAAAGGCATCAACTAAACCTTTATATGGAGAAAATCACTCTTTAATCATGGGTATATTAGTAGATATTTTATGTTTAAATTATAAAAAGAATGTATGTACAGTCGAACCCGGTTAAGACGCGTTTCAAGGGAGTGGACCTAAGTCGCGTATTAAGCGGGATCGCGTATTAAACGTGATTTGTATAATGTTGCAGGAACTCGGCTTATTTACACATCTAATCGACTAAATGAACTTTAGAGCTTTCATTGATATGTTTATGGTCGAAAATTTTGTCTTATACATATATTTAGATTTAAATTTAATCGTATTCAACTTTACTCGGTCTATCTTTTTACAGGATAGACTGGAATAATAACTGAAAATAAATATGGATTCAAACACGAGGCTTTATTGTCGATAATACGTTACAACCAAAGATAAAACAACAAAAATAATTTTTCTGCTAGACTATTTTTTTTTTTAACAGAAAGAATAAAAATATTAAATTTTTGAATCATAATCCAGTTGTTAAAATCATATTTAGTACTTTTGATAATGAGTACCAATATAATCTGTCTTTTTTAATATAAGAAAAAAACTACCCTTATTAATCTTTGTGTAAAAAGTATTGTTAGCATAGCAAAAAGTAACGAAACATAGAAAACATAAAAGAATTATACAACAGCAGTCGTATTTGTTTAACCTATGCGAGTTTCTTTTTCTTTTCTTTTTTGTATATAACATGCATTATAAAATATAGTAGTGATATAACATACATTTAAAAACTCACTAACAACAGGTATAATCATTTTTAATCATAATTTTATGACGTAACTGAACATCCTGAATTCCTCTATGTATCTATCTCTACTACAATAAAAAATACATGAAACGAGAGACAAAGAATGTCAGAACACGGGATCATTGAAGAATTGCAGTGTTGCTAATTTTGAGGGGTTTTTTATTCAAATATCAATCACTATTTTCGAAATGTTTCTTTCATTGATCTATTATTAAAGTAAATATTAGTATACAGAAACAGTGCTTTTTATATGAATAAAAAAAGCCACTAAAATGTAAACACTGGAGAAGAAAGAAGGAATTTGCATCCTCACCAATGAATTCGCGTCTTAAACGTGATTTTTTACCACAAAGGACCGAAAATTTTTCGCGTATTAAGCGGGATCGCGTAATAACCGTTCGCGTCTTAAACGTGATATTTTTGCATTAGTCTTACGGGCGATGTTCAAGGGAGCGGAAAAAATCCGCGTATTAAGCGGGATCGCGTATTAACCGTGAGCGTCTTAACCGGGTTCCACTGTATTTCTTTGTGAAAATACTCTACAATTATAGACATATTTAATTGGTTAAAATTTGTTACACAAATTATCAGCATTTCATTGTACAAATTAATTATTAGCAATTATCAATATACTCAATCCCATATCCAAATCCAGTAGCAATTATCAGCATTTCATTGTACAAATAAACAGAATATTTTAATGTTTAAATAACCTTTTTTATACAACATTATTAATATACATTACATGGCTTGAATGGCAGATACATGTCTTGAATTTCGAGATGGGATGGTAGGATTCGTGCCCTAAAGAATATTGGGGGCGGGAGACTCCTGTTTCCAAAAAAATCATTTTCCGAAAATGTTTCTTTGTAAAACGACGATGAAGTCTCAGGACCGGCTGACAAACTTCGTGATATTTTCCACTATCAATTGGCAGATTTCACAGTTTCTTCTTACAACAAATTGACAAAATTCATGTTTGTTTTTCTGCATCTGACAAAAAAATTTTGCGATTTTTCTCCGCGACCGACTGTACGAATTTCTTGATTTTTTTTCTGGAGACAGATTGGTGAATTTCATAAATTTTTTTTCGCAATCAATTGACAAATTTAGAAATTTTATTCCGTGACCGATTGGCAAATTTCCCTGTTTGTTCTTGTGACATACTGATGAAAGTAACGATTGTTTTTCTGCAACCGATTGAAAAATTTTGCATTTTTTTTCTGCGACCAGCTGAGGAATTTCACAGTATTTGCTCGTGACGGACTGGTAAATTTCACGATAGTTTTCCATGATCGATTGACGAATTTTGTGATATTTTCCCACTGTCGATTTCCCATGAACTTCAGTTTTTTTCTCGCAACCAATCGACAAATTATTTTATTTATTTTCACCATGATTGACGAAATCAGCAATGTTTTTTCTATGACCGTTTTACGTATTTTGCGATGTTTTACCTGTCTGCCCAAAATAGGAAATAACTAAAAGGGCAGCAACGGCCACTGGGGACTAAGCTCTATCAAATTGGCCAATAGTCAGCACTAAACAAAATGAGATTACACTTGTGATGCACATGAAAAAAAAATAACTTTGATGAACTTAAAAAAAAAAAAACATAATTAGAAACAACAAACTAGTTGTTTCTCGCAATTAACAGAAATTAGGACATGACTTTTTGAAATCAACCTTTTCTCGTGTAATAGAAGAAATCAATTGACTATTCCCTTTTCAAACTTTGGATATGGATTTCATAGCGTAGATTCCAATGCGTAGAACATAGTTCAATTAACGAAAATACCAGTGATTACAGTTTTGACTATAATTCCATTAAGGATATAATAAAAAAATTTGTTCAGAAGTGACATACCATCACAGATGTGCATTATTCATGTAAGTTAAAAATTAATGCACATCAGATTTTACAAAGTTTTCTAAAACTTTTTAAGAGAGCATAACCATGTGTTTCCGATAATTTCTAAAGTTATAAAATCGCTTTGTACTGTTTGTCAAAAGTGTAACTTCTGAAAGAGGCTAAAGTATGCAAAATGGAATAAAATCTAAATTAAGAAATTCATTTAGCAACCCGATTGTTAATTGCCCATAACATTGGGTGAAAATTGAAAAATAGACATGGTATATATAAAGCTTGATTCTGTTCCTTTGTTTTAATAAAATAAAAATTTTGAATAATTATCTTGAGTTGTTAATTTAAATTGTTTCAATGGTATTTTGTCATGTCTGTATAAATGTAATTCTTTAAGTAGCACATAAAAAATAACGGGGTGTAAAGATTTTTTTTTTCCCCTTTCTAACAGTTCAACTCCTCTGCATTTATAAATTTTGGGTACGAAACTCCCCTCTTGGGAAAACTTGAATTCAAGCCATGATATTCAAAGCGATATAGTTTTTGTAAATTATATTTCAATACATTTAAAATGTTTCAATGATGTGTGAAACATGTTTGTAATTTACTGTTTTGAAATGACATTATATAGAGAAATAATTCAATATATAACTAAAAACATATCTAGGGCCGGATATCCGATCGGATATCCGGCCGGATATCCGAATCCGGCAGACGAAGGAGCTTCGGATATCCGGTATCCGATATCCGGCAAAATCAATATCCGGTGCATCCCTAGTTTAATTATTATTCCACTTATACTCATTGGGACTACAGATTTTTTATTTTGTTGATAGTGCATTCTTCGTATGAAAATTTACCTTTTTCATAGGATAGGATAGCCGATAGCTTATAGAGGTCATACAATAATTTCCATACTAATATTAGAAAAATCCTCATATTAGGTGGGTCGTAATTTTTTTTTTAAACTTAAGGGTGGGTCGCGTACCAATAAAAGTTGGGAAACGCTGCAATAGACTAATTAAAAAGTATGCCAAACATTTAAAAAAATTGTTTAACACCATGAGGAAAAGTTTCACGATATGTTTGCTTATAAAATACAAATTGACGTTAAATCGGGATAAGATGAAAACAAAACACTGACCATAAAATAAAGACTAATTTACGTAAGATACGTTTCACTTCTTGATTTACAATGATTTAGACATCAAGTTTCTAAGTTATGTTTTAAATAAATATTTTATTTCACTTTGCATCCTGTTTTTAGCCGCTACATCACGAATCGCTTTCTCAAGGTATGAGAGCTTGTGTAAGTTTTTCTCTTGGTCTTCAGTATTTCAAAAGAATGCTTTCAGTGTTATGAAAGTTCTAATGGCTTCAAATTTTCGAATTCCTTAAACAGTGATTATTTCATTTTTTTTTTTTTTTACAATTTTGCTCCATTAAATCTACTTAGTGTAAATTTGTTTACAAATTTGAATACAAAATTCAAACATATTATTTGTAGTTTATGGCTTTCGCGATAACTTCCAATTTTTCAAGTAAAGAAAAAAGCTTTCTTTTTGACGCCATACAATCTAAAGCTATGAAAAATCTCTAACGAATTCTATCAGCTCCATTGTAGGTAACCTTGTGTTGCAGTACAGAAAGCATAATCGAATAAAATAAAAGGTGCGGGTGAAAAAGAGGAGGGCTTTTTAATGAATTTTGAACGTTTTGATAAGAATTTTTTTTTAATCACAAATTCTGACTAATTTAGAAAAATTTCATTGAGATTTTATCACTCAAAAAAACGTTAAATGCAGGAAATAATTCAAAATGATAACATTAAATCCGGGATTTTTAACATTACAAGTATAGGGAATTAATTGGGACTAGCTAAATATGACGTTATATGCAGGAAATCGTTAAATACAGGTTACGTTAAATTGGGCTTTCACTGTATTAAAACTTTTTTTGCTTATTAAGCTGACTATCCCAGGTATGGAGTTTACAGAAGGTAGGCAATTTTTCTAAAAATTACTGTAAAAAATCCTTTTTTAATGAATTACCCATGGCTAAAAAAAATATGGTACTTTTCGGTTAACCGGGCGCCAGTGTTATATATATATCATATATATACATATTTGTATATGTATTTATATATGTGCCTATATATATATGTATAGATAATACTGGCACCCGACAAACTGAAAAGTACCAAAATTATTTATAATATCAAATGAAGTAAAAGACTCTTCAGCATTTGAAACCATACTGAAAATATACATGAGTCAATAAAGAAATATTAACACAGAAATACAGCTGCCGCTGGCAATTTTTTTTCTTTTATATAAAACTATTTTTAAAAAATAATAATCAACCTCAAAGATTAGTAGAAATCTATCACGGAGATTATGGTTTTGAAACAGTGGCAGACAAAATAACAAAAAATTGTCGCCAGTGGCAGCCCTATTAAAAAAAAACAAACTTAAAATTAGAGATTAATTAATTTGATCAATAAAGATTAGTTATAGCTTTGTTATTAAAAAATAATAGACAGATAAATAAATAAAGAGAGCTTTTAATATTGCTACTGTTTTTTGCCATTTCAAAAATTTCGCCTAAATTTGGAAAAAACAACAACAACAACAACAAAAAAAAAAAAAAAAAAAAAAAAAAAAAAAAAAAAAAAAATGATATTTCTCAACCTCTATTTTTAAAAATTACTTTTAAACATAGATACAACTTTTTCTTAAATTTATTAGTCCACTTGAAAATTCAAATTCCTGGCGATGATGATGATTTTAAAACTTTTGAACATATGTAAATCTATATTTATAAAGCATTAATATGTCTGTGAGTAACGCTGATATCATATTGACTGTGTCAACACATGACCAATAAATTTCACTTTTTAAAAAATCTCTCACACACATGCAGCTTGCAGGGGTGATTGCGACTCAAAGTGAAAAACCCTGAAAATTAATCGATACAAAGTGAAAAACCCTGAAAGTTATCGATGCAAAATATACCAATATCAATTTACATAACAACTGATGCTGCAACAGCATGTCAATCAAATGACATATTTCTGTTATTGTTTGAAATATACAATTGCAGAAAAACATAATTTGGTAAACTTATGTTAATTTCAGTGAAAGCTAAATGACTTCATCAAATGGAGAGTGCAATTTATCTTGTTGCATGCAAAATTCGAATTCTATATTCAGTAAATGAATTTATTCTAAGTACTCATGAAAAAAGTACAAATTATATGTTAAGAGTTATTCTCTTAGTAGATTTAATGCAAGTCATATCTAGTTATTTGAAAACAGTAAAAAAATGTCAAAACCAATCCAATTTTACTTCTAAGTGGCTAAGTATTAGAAAAAAATAAAAAAAAATCTATTTTTAAAGCTTTACTCTTTATACAATGTAAATTTCTTTTTCCTGCTTTCTTTTTGATTATTACACATTACAGATATCCAATTCTGGACATTTTTGTACTGAGATTGAGATGGATAACACAATACCAGGGGTGATTCTGAGTAAAATAAAATATATCTGAAATTCACAGCAACTTTTCTAAAAGGTTACAGAAGAGAGGGTGGAGAGAGAATCATTCCTGGTTCTAATTATGTGTTTTTTTCTGCGATCCTTTCACGAAATTTGCGTTTTTTCCGCGATTTTTCGGCGAAATTTGCGTTTTTTCACGATTCTTTAAAGAAATTCATGTTTTTTCCCTGTGACCCCTTAACAAAATTTGCGTTCTTTATGCGATCCTTTGACGATATTTCCGTTTTTCTAGCGATTCTTTGACGAAAATCGCGTTTTTTCCTGCGATCTTTTGACGAAAATCGCGTTTTTTCCGCGATTCTCTGAAGAAATTGGTTTTTTTTCCGTGATCCTTTAATGAAATTTCCGTTTTTCCCGCGATCTTTTGACGAAAATCTTGTTTTTTTCGCGATCCTTTGACAAAATTTGTGTTTATTTCGCGATCATTAGAAGAAATTTGTTTTATTTCGAGATCATTAGACGAAATTTGTTTTATTTCGAGATTCTTTGACAAAATTCGAGTTTTTTCCGCGATCATTTGGTGAAATTTGCGGGGTTTTTTTGCGATTATTTAAAGAAACTAGTTTTTTTCCGCGATCCTTTAACGAAGTTCGCGTTTTTCCAGCGATTCTTTGGCGATATTTCCGTCTTTCCCGCGATCCTTTGACGAAAATCGCGTTTTTCCCCCACAAACTTTTGACGAAAATCGCGTTTTCCCCCGCAATCTTTTGACGAAAATCGCGTTTTTCCCCGCAATCTTTTGACGAAAGTCGCATTTTCCCCGCGATTCCGGGATGGAGAAAATCTTTCCCGGTTCTAATTATGTGTTTTTTCAACGGTCTTTTGCCGAAATTCGCGTTTTTTCCGCGATTCTTTAAAGAAATTACTGTTTTTTACGTGATCTTTTAACGAAATTTGCTTTTTTTCAGCGATCCTTTGACGATATATCCGTTTTTCCCGCGATCTTTTGACGAAAATCGCGTTTTTCCCCCGCGATGTTTTGACGAAAATCTTAGTTTTATCGCGATCCTTTGCGAAATTCGCGCTTTTTTCGCGATCCTTTGACGAAATTCACCTTTTTTCCCGTAATCCTTTGAAGAAATTGTCGATTTTTTTCAGCGAACGATTGAGGAATTGATTTTTTTCGGCGACCATTTGTCGAAATTCGCGATACTTTTTAATGTCCGAATTTTCCGCTAAACGTAACGATCTCATAAACCCGGAAGGATAGACCGGAAATCCGGGCTACACCCGGAGCACAATCACCCCTGCAGCTTGATTACAAAAGATTAACTTGTTTGAACTTAAAACAATATAAGCAAGTTCAGCACTTGTTTCCGTTAATATTACATACTGAAATTAAAACTTCATCAATAAATAAATACAATCACATAAATTTAACAGCCATGTAATTGAATTACTTGCTTAAACCTTTGAAATTATCAGAATCAAAGAGGTAGTAGTGAAATCTTTGTCGATTTTTCTGGCTATTAAACCCAGCATGTGGCTAATACGAAAGGATCGCTTTTAATAAATTTCAAAACTTTATTTGAATACATTATTGATATTTGCATATGAAACTTTTTGGAGTTGTTAGTTGGAAATCTAAATATATATATTAAATGTAGAGTTGTTAGTTGGAAATCTAAATATATATATATTAAATGTAAAAAATCTATTAGAGTAAAAAAAAAAAAAAAGATTTTTACTTGTGTTCTGTAATTTGTGAAGCCTGAGTTGGACACTTTAGTGAAAAATAATCGTAATAGTAATGGCCAAATGTCAGTTGAGGCTCACTATAGAGACATGGATAAAAATTTGGGCTCTGTCTATCTATTTCTTTTTGTTCCATGATAACTGCTGCAAAAAGCATCCAATTAACTTGTAATTAGGTAGATACCCAAAATCAGCTGTACGGTTTTGGGTTAAATTTGGTTGATTTATTTGGAAAATATAGAACTTTTTTCTATGCTATAATGTTTTTCAATGAGAATTCAGGCAATTTTCAAATATTACTATTCATTAAATTAAAAATGCATATCTGGATACTAACTGATTTAAATCTTAAATTATGGATGCTAAAATTTCACAATAAGAGTTTTAAATTAGCTTGAAATTTTGCCAATACATGTGTCACATTTTTTAAAATTAGGTGTATAACTTTTGATGGAATTTTATACATCTGTTCTAAAAATATAAAACATTTTGTTTTATCACTTTACATATTTATTTTTTTCTCTTTTTCCTTTATTAGTTCCTTAGCAGCTGTATTTCATAGCGTATAAAGCAAAATCATTAAAATAGTCCTGATTATCAAAAATTCAGAAATTATTGCGTCTAAAGCTTAGATTTATGGCTTTGATGTTGAGGCCCCTGATCTGCAGATTTACTAGCAGTAAAAAACAATCTTCAAAATTGGTCATGTCATTATTATTAGACTTCCTATTTTATATATTTTTAAAAATAACATTATAGCAAAGATGACACAAAAACATGAGGAAGAAAAAAAAACCTCCTAAAATCTTACAAAACAGAAAAGAAACATACAACCAAATAATAAAAAAAGACAGAAAATGAAAAGAGAATAAAAATAATACCATTTCCATAATCAAATGTCCACACACTGCACATTTCTCTGCAGTTTGCTGGAAACCTGAGTACTGAAACAAGAGATGGTAAATTCATATATTACAAAAGCATAAAAAAAATATGTTTTCAAGATATTATATTACAACTTATTATTCATTACAGTGCCTTATACATTTTTTAACAGCATTTATGGAAAATACAATAATTTTGCAGTTAAACTTTAAAAGCTTAAGCGAGAGAAAAAAAAAGAGCCTTTTTTTTTTAGAATGTTGCTTGAGATGGTTATTGCCCCTGCCCTGAATTTAGAAAACAGTAATTTTGTTTAAAATTATATTAGTTTTAAAAATTAGTTTACTTTTCTCAAGAGAAAAAAAAAAAAAAATCAGCAAATATCCCCTCCATACCGCAATGAAAGACAATATTTAGTTACCTTTTACATTCATAAATTTACTGTTTTGATTCTTTATTTATGAAAAAAGAAGGTTACTTTTGCATCTATTTTTATTTGTTCCATTTCTGTATTGCTTTTTAGATTGATATATTTAAAAATTGTCTTGCACAGTGATTTTGATATTTTTTTTTAAAGTTTAGCTTATTTCAAATTTATATTCTTTATTAAAAAAAAAAACAGCCTAGGTTGTGGACATCAGGTAATTTTGTTTGAAAATTTTGTTCTGCCAATGCCTATGGAATGTAAGAACTAATGTGTTATTCTTTTGGATATTGAACAAGAAAAATTTACAAATAAGAATGTAAAAAAAAATTCATTACTAGTACTGTTTATAAAACTTAATAGTTTATCATTGATATTTAGGAGGCTGAAAATCTGAAGAGCATAAAATATAATCACGAATAACGTGTGCAAAATTTAACAAATACAAATCGTCATAAAACATTTGAAAGAATACAGTTTTAGTACATTGATCATTATAACAATCTTTTCTTAAGGGCACTAAATTAAAAGCAAATTAAATAAGCTTGAAGAGTATGGCAAAAATTTTAACAAAGTACATGTAAGTACTCCTAACAATAACAAACAACAAAATTGTTCAACCGAATTTTACAGATATTTATTGAACCTTTGTAAATTGTAAGTATGTGTGTTTTCATTTTTTAAGAATTACAAGAGAATATTTATGATTAATAGAAAATGTATAATTTTAAAGCTAATTAGCTTTCTTAAAAACATGTGAAAATACTTTTCAAAAGAAAACAATTTTTAAATGTATAGATTTTTCAATTCATAAGAAACTCACTCAACAAATAAATACAAAACAACATAAACATAAATGAGTAAATACTTACTAAATAATCCTCTTCACAATAAACTTTGCCGTAGACATTATAGAATGCTTTACCTCTTAAGGCTCGGCCTAAAATATAAAATTAAAAGTGCTTATTGATATACTCATATTACTTCAGGTGGAAAAACAGTGAGATGAGAGCGTGAAATTAAATGATCAAGATGGTTAAAAACTTTTCACTAATATATAATTGTTCAAATTCATAGTTTTTAAATCAAATATTTCCGACTGATGCATATTTACAGGCTGCAAACACAAACGATTATATGAATTATGAGACAGGCTTTGTCATCATAGGTGCTAAAAAACTTTATATGAATATGGGACTCGCATGCCACATAAATAGAGCAATATTTAAAGGTATTATTAAATGATCATCATTGAATTTGTAAGGAAATACAGATTAAATTAACTGTTACAAAGACTTCTGTGCTTTCAAAATACAGCTGTTTTGAATCACATGCAGCCTGCCATTTGGCATTTGGGTACCCTTGTCATGGATAATAAGACATTATACAGAATCTCATTATTGATACTGGTGTCTTTTGTGATGACAGGACAAACTTATCCTGTATTCATTTAAATGTTTAATAGTTTCAAAATCAGAGTGTCCCTCAGGCAGTTTTAGCAGGGTGAGCAGTTAAATCCAGGCAAAAATTGGGTCCTTTTAGAGGCCACTTCCCAAAATTTCTTTTAATAAAAGAGACCCCTTACACAATATTTTTATTATTAAAAGATATGCATTCACAAAATTCCATTCCATAAAACTGGATGGATAAACACATACAAACACACACCATGTATCTAAAAAAAATGACTGGTATATTTAAAAATTCCCATTCTTTTACTTCTATTATTTTTATATTAAATTCATATTGCTTAAAAATTATTCTGTATCCCGAAATTTTCTCAACTACATTGCAGCAAAATATGCATTTATATCACTAGGCATATTTAAAAAAATATTTTTTTAAATAGATTTGTCATTTTTGACCAGCAAGGATACCATATGAAAACTCTCTTGAGGGAAAGTGAAGGGGCAATGCAATGTTTTCTTTGAGAGGGGCAGACATTTCTTTTGATCTTGTTTTGTACAGTTCTAATTGATACAGTTTTGTTCTCGCATATAGTTTTATAGTTAGCCAAAATACTTATGAATGGTAAATGTATCTAACTTTCAATTTTCAATATGTCGCAGTATCAAAGGTTTAGTAAATATTATTGAAAATTATCAATTCCAGTGTTTAAAATGCTTTTTTTTAATGCTAGTGTTTCTATTTTAATGAAACTAGGGGATCGTACCCGGGGTTTCCAGGTTACAGAATATTGGTGAAAACATTTTTTTTTAATCGAAAACTATTTTTTTACATACAATATATTTTTACCACTAACAATAAAAAAGCATTTTTCATATGTTAAATATAAATTATACAATCGAATAAAGTTTTGAAATTTATTAAAAGCGATATTTACATATTAGTTGCATGTTAAGAGTTATTAACCCAAGGTTTTTCTACTTACGGCATACTTTTGAATTCTGATAATTTCAGAGCTTTTAAGCGCGTACTTCAATTGCACCTCTGTTAAATTTGTGTTTTGTTTATATTATTTTATTTATTAATTCATAGAGCAAGTTTTCCTTATGGAATATTAGCCGTAAGAAAATTATGAACTCTTTATGTTATTTTAAGGGCAAGCGGATTAATCTTTCGTAATTGAGCTCTACGCAATAGAGATAAATTAAAAAAAATTCCATGCTTGAAAATTGTTTTTAAAACCATAGACAATCTGCAAGCTGAGATGCACTTTGGAAACAAATTCCATTTGCATGGTTTTTTTCTCCTGTTTGGCTGTCTAAAAATTTAAGTTGTCCGATTACAAATGTGTTTTTTAACATTATTCTTTTATTTATTTATAGAGGAAGTATTAACTTCGTTGTGGAAAATTAGTCAGAAATAAATGCTGAACAATTTTTATTCCCTTATGTGCAAAATGTTTATTATTATCGTGTATTAAAGCCTGCTTGTAATAAGATAAATGAGAAAAAATCATGCTTGAAAATTATTTTTAAAAACATAATGAATCAGTCAATTAAGATACAGTTTTTAAACAAATTGCATTTGAAAGTAGATTTTTTCCTTAAACGACGTTCTAAAAATTGAAAATGTATGATGGTCAGAAGATTAAAAAATTGCAGTAGCGAAAATTTCAAAACTGAAATTGAGGCTCTTATTCTTGGTATTCCGGAATGAAAAGCAGCAAAATTTATTCCACTTTGACACAATCATAAACATTTTTCCCCATGAAATCTAAACCCGATACCATTTTCACCTTCTCAAAATGTACATACGCACTTCTCATGTCCGTTTTCACCTTTTTAAATAAATGGCATTTTTATTTGATCATTTTAAAATCATTTTAACTCAAAATTTGAAATCACGATTGTCAGCAACATATTTGCATATGAACCGCTGCATTCTTAACTTAGATTCTAATTTCAGTACCAGAGAGAAAAATTGCCTGATTTATGATTTTAGGCGCATTTGTGTTAAAATGTTTAGCTTTATTTAAGAAAATGATCATTTTCTTTTAAATATGACATTTTCACTTACTTAAGCATTTCACCTAGTGTCTGAAACTTAGCATCAGTACACATACAGAAGGAAAAAATATATATAGAAACTTTCTGAGAAAAAATGCGTGTTTTCAAAAGCAGTATAAATCATTTTCCGTTTTGCGCCACTAAACCTTATACAACAATTTTTATCAAAAATTTTGAACTTTTATCAGAAAATGGCATGATTAAAGATGAATAAACATCATTATTTCTTTCTTCTTTGCAATAATGAAAGTTA
This sequence comes from Maratus speciosus, assembly GCA_963932465.1. Classification (NCBI taxonomy): domain Eukaryota; kingdom Metazoa; phylum Arthropoda; class Arachnida; order Araneae; family Salticidae; genus Maratus; species Maratus speciosus. The sequence continues at coordinate 409,825,709 of OZ010798.1, read as the reverse complement.
CCTAATTACAACCATTTTGAAGAAATTTCATAAAATACTTTTAAAATTAAAATATAAAAATGGGATATTTAAAAAAGAAAACAGCCACTGCAGGTACATTTACAAATGAACAGCTCACTGAATAATAAAATTGCATTCATTCAGCTTAGTATCGTTTGTAAAGTAAGTTTGTAATAATGTACAATTTATTAAACTGATAAATAAAAATGAAATAAAACCAAAATTCACCTGATTAATTAATAGACGATATTCTTAACATAAGCACCTATTTTAATTTCAAAATTTTTTCAGTTTTTATGAGAAAATGGCAACAAAAAGATGCAGTAATCTACTATTTTCCGAGACTATTTTCCCTTTACTTTCAATATAAATGGAGTACTTCTGTTGTCACGATTACAAAATTTGTTTTAAAAACTAAAAAAATATTAATATATCAAAAATAAATTGAGATACAGCTTTCAAACAAATTGCATTTAAAAGCAAACTTTTTTTCCTGTAAAACGTACGGTGTAAAAATTGAAAATGTGCGATGTTTAGAAGTTTAAAAATTTGCAGTAGCGAAAATTGCAAAACCGAAATTTCATTTCAAATTTCAAACTGTTGCCATTTGCAAAATGACGTATGTGTTACGCACAGATATGTTTGTCTTTTATAATATAGATATGACATTATGCAATTTATGAATACGTATATGCAGGGTTGTTACGTTTAAAACAATGCATTTAAAACAATGTTTAAAACATGTTTATTAAATAATTGTTTGATATCCAAGTTGCCCGCTTTATTTACGCAACAAATACATCATTTTCATGTGTGGATCATCCAGAATTTAAAAAGATGGTGTCGAGTATAAGGCCTGGCTACAAATGACCAAATTGTCATGTAATAGGAGGCATATTACTTGACAAAGTGTATGAATCTGTTCTGGAAACCTATAAAAAAGATTTAAGAGAACAGATTGTTTGTGCTGCTCTTGATGGACGGAGTAACATTCACAATGATCCAATTGTAGGAATTACAATATCTTGTAAAGGCAAAATTTGCTTAGTAGATTCAATTGATACATCTGGCCCTCCTCATGAATTTAATTATCTTTGTGAGCTTGCAAGCATTGCCATAAATAACCAAAACTTTGCAAAATGACTGGCTACTCTGGGAAATTGAGGGCAATTGCTGCTGTTCACATGCTTTATGACCCCACATCTGTTGACATCAATTCAATCACCAGACACACCTTCTAACATCGTGAGATTTGGCAACAGTTCAAGAGGAACTTAAGAAAAATAAAGGACCTGAAATAATTCCAATAATTATAAACTATAAAGCTAAGTCAGCTCCATTCTCCAGTTATATGTTTGACGCTGTTAATAATATGATGAAAAAAGAAAAAAAAAAAAACGATATGCTGTCAGTTACCAATCATAAATTCGCTACTCAAGAATAAAATAAAATGGACAATTTTGTAGAAATAACACCTTTATCTTGGTGGATAAGCCTTGAAAAATATGTCGATAAAAATGTTATGTAGATCACAAAACAATTACATACAGCTGTATGCTCTACTGCTGGTTTAGAAAGAGTGTTTTCTACTTTTGGCTTTGTGCAGAGCAAAACTAGAAACCAGTTAGGAATTGATAAGGTTGCCAAAACTTGTTACTATTTTTAAAGAACTTAATAATTAAATGTTTTAGTTTAGAATAAAAAAATAATTGTTAATAAATGTTTGGTATTTATTACATAATTTTTTTCTTACTTATTGTTTTTTAAAAATATTTTCATTCGTTATAGTTGATTTATTAATTTTTGCTCACTTTTATCAAAATTGTGCTGTTGAATGAGAAAAAAAAGTTTTAAACATGTTTTAAACAAAAAAAGTTTTTTTTTAAACGGGTTTTTTTCAACCCTGCATATATGTCTAACCTGTGATGACTGATATACTCTAAAATATAAAATTTCTTAGAGGAGGGGACTCCTCCTTCCCTAACAATGACACTCTACTTACGTGTAACAAAAATTTTATCACTACTTTAAAAAAATAGCATTAATAAATTCTTAGTTTTGATTAGATTAACTGTATTTGGTCTTTTATTACAAAACTTTATTTATTTTCTTTTTTTTTTTAAATAGCTTTTTTGTCCCCCCCTCCCCATACACAAAATAGGGAAAACAAAGCAAATCCAATAACTTGCATAAATCCCTAGGTAATATTAAATTGTGAACATTTCGACAAAATTTAATTAAATCACTTACAAATTTTTGTTTCAATAAGCCACTAAGTATTAACTATCTGGTTTTACTACTTATCACAACTTTTCTAAATATAAAAATGACAATTTATTAAGAAAACATAGTTACCACAAGAACAACATATAAAGCAGTTCGTATGATATAAATTCCCCATGGCTTGACATGCTTGACCAGCACCAGACACTTTCTCTCCACAAGTATGGCATATACCTACAATTAAAGAAATAATAAATAAGAAGTTTCAAGTAATAATAATTCAGAATTAAACAAACATTGCAGTGTTGAAAAACCTTAATACTTTAAGATAAATGCATTGTATATTTTACCAATTAATTTTCAATGTGATGCTGCCATTTTTGTTTACATACATAAGTGTCATAGAAAGGTAGCAAATTTAAAATTAATGAAAGAAAAAATATTTGAAAGTACAATAAATAAAACAACCGTCACTTCAAAGTTAATTGGAATAAGTAATTTTTATACCAAAAGTATGTGAATATTTTATAATTTATAGTACTGGATTAAAACTTGAGGAGAAAAAAATGTAGGCATAAAATTAATTTCATGGGATCGCTTGCCTTTTATGTAATATGATAATAGATAATAAATCAACTCTTAATTGACTATAAAACGAAAATATGATTTCTTACTTTCCATTTTCATTGTCATGAGCGAAGTAATATGGTTTTACAACCAACGTTCGCGATAGGGAAGTTAACGTCCAATACAAAAGAAAATTCTCTACACGAAAAAAAAAAAATATTCAAGAACCGTTATCAAAGCACTAATTTCTTATTAAGAACACAGTGTACACACGTGGAATAGTTTTATTCAATAATCCCAAGTAATACATAGAACAGAATCGCGAAGCAGACGATCTGCCCGTGAACTTACACAGGTTAGCGAAAACGGAAACTATTTTTAGAGCAAAACGCGAATTCATAGGGAGGCCTCCGTCGGATTTCCCCGTTCGCGTTGGAACTAAGTTTATCACAACACACTACAATATCTGTTACGAATTAACGATGTGGATTAACGCGACGATAATTTTTAAAAAGTTAATGATTATGGAAATTATAAGAAGATAACAATTCAAATTAAAAGCTAAGCTAAAACAGATTAAAATGGAAATCAAACAAGCTGAAATAAAAACTAATGTTATCCCCTTTTTACTTTCTTCTATCTTCAATAGAAGAAAGTATTGTAATCGAAATTTTTTTCGACTTCCGGTTTTCGACGGATTTGCATGTTTTAGGGGTCAGAGATTCCAAAAAACATGTTTATAGAAAATGTCTGTCTGTCTGTGTGTCCGTCTGTCCGTCCGTCCGTCTGTCCGTCTGTCTGTCGCCATTGTACCATCAAAAAGTGTATGAAGTTATGTATAGAATTAAACCAAAATTTTATTATAAGTTTTTGGCTATGGCAAGCAGGTCCTCCCGGAATTTGGAAAAAATTCGCTGGTAGGGGGCGCTGATATAACAATTTTTGTGCGATTTTGAATATTGTACCATCCAAAAGTGTATGGAGTTATGCATAGAATTGAACCAAATTTTTAGTTTAAGTTTTTGGATATGACAAGCAGGTCCTCCCTGAATTTGGAAAAATTCGCCTGTAGGGGGCGCTGTAAATGCGTTTTATGTGCGATTTTGAATATTGTACCATCGAAAAGTGTATGAAGTTATGCATAGAATTGAACCAAATTTTTATTTTAAGTTTTTGGCTATAGCAAGCAGATCCTCCTGAATTTGGGAAAAATTCGCCGGTAGGGGGCGCTGTAATAGAGATTTTTGTGCGATTTTGAATATTGTACCGTCCAAAAGTGTATGAAGTTATGCATAGAATTAAACCAAATTTTTATTTTAAGTTTTTGGCTATGGCAAACAGGTCCTCCCTGAATTTGGAAAAAAATTCGCAGGTAGGGGGCGCTGTAATAGCGATTTTTGTGCGATTTTGAATATTGTACCGTTCAAAAGTGTATGAAGTTATGCATAGAATTAAACCAAATTTTTATTTTAAGTTTTTGGATATGGCAAGCAGGTCCTCCATGAATTTGCAAAAAATTTGCCGTTAGGGGGCACTGTAATAGCGATTTTTGTGCGATTTTTAATATTGCACCATCGAAAAGTGTATGAAGTTATGCATAGAATTGAACCCAAAAAAAAATTTAAGTTCTTGGCTATGGCAAGGAGGTCCTCCCTTAATTTGTAAAAAAATCGCTCGTAGAGGGCGCTGTAATAGCGATTTTTGTACAGTTTTTGTGCCATTTTGAATATTGTACCGCCGAAAAGTGTATGAAGTTATGCATAGAATTGAACCAAATTTTACGTGTTTATTTTTGGTCATGTCACAAAGGTCCTCCCTGAATTTGGAAAAATTCTGCTGGAAGGGGGCACTATAATTGCGATGTCTGTACCATTTTCATTATTGTACCATCGAAAAGTGTATGAAGTTATCCATATAATTGAACCAAATTTTTTGTGCATGTTTCTGGCTATGGCAGAGGCTAAGTCCTCCCTGAACTTGAAAAAATTCCGAAAGAAGGGGGCGCTATAATTCCGATCTCTGTGCCATTTTCATTATTGTACCATCGAACAGCGTATAAAATTATGCATACAATTGAACCAAAATGTTTGTGCTTGTTTTTGGCTTTGGCCAACAGGTTCTCCTTGAATTTGGATATATTGCGCGGTAAAGGGGCTCCGTGCTAGCGATTTTTGTATACTTTTCTTGATTTTTCGTTGTTCTATTGTGCATCGGCGGCTCATGCAGCGGCAGGAACTCGCTTCCTGCTATGCCGGCTATTCGCAAACAGCTGATAACGACAGAATAAGGAAAAATTAATAATTTTAACAAATATCATGATATAGATTAACTCGTTTTTAGTCCGTTTAATTGACTTGAGCAGAAATTTAAGACGAAAATCAAAGTTGGTATAGTATTGAACTAATAATATTGAAGTATTAACATGTGTAACTAGGTTTTGAAATATTAAGATGTATAAGATAGAAGAAAGTTTTGGGATTGGCACATCCAACTAGTTATAAATTAAATAAACCAAATATTAGAAGAAATAGACTATATAAAACTAATTTTTGGAGCTTATATTATGTGACCGAAAATATATGAACTTTGATTCAACAAGAATATGTAGAAAATTACAATGAAAAGAAACATTTAAACGAAACTTATACCTATATAGTTTTTTCTTGGGTATATGGGGTTTGAGTTTCAGAAACTTCATAATGTATCTCCTTTTTAAAACAATTAAATTTTTTCTGCCGCAAATTTAAAACACTGTTAGCCCTTTACTTTTCCTATTAATATCAGTTCGAACTCAGATAATTCGAATTCCGTTAGAAATTGATTTGCCGGAGAAATTCGAATTTAAACGAAAGTAACGTTAAACGATCGCGTGTACATCGAATTTTCAAACTATTTACTTAAGCGAACACGTTAATTTTCGCTTTGCCAAGTCTGTTATGTCTGGCAGACAGAAAACTATTAACTACAATAGTAAAAATACAAAAAATAAATAAATAATCAACAAATATTCCGAACTAACAGAATATTTTACGTTCGGTGACGTAAGTTGATGCTATTTGAGATTTTACGATAAAATTTCTCATATGACAGTAGGGAATCAGAAAAAAAAATCATCACGAAAATTAAATAAAATAAATAATAATAATCAGAACTGTGCACAATTTAGAGAAAAGTCATGGATTCATATAAACTCTTCTTCCCCCTCAAAGGAAGAAAAAAAAAAAAAAAAAAAGTGATGAATTCAGAGTATGGCTTGGCACGCCCCCCCCCCCCCCTCCCCCTACTCCGGGGTAAAAGAATACCCCTCCACTCCCCTGGAGAAATGATCTAACTAACATAGGTAAAAATGATCGAGATTTCGCTGAACCTTTCCAAGCCATTAAATCTTGGGATCGATTTTCGAAGAAACCGAAATCACAGAGGAGATGCAAACTGCATTAAATAAATTCTATACCTAATAAGGATTTTAATGTTTTTGTTTATGACGGCCAATTATCTACATGAGGGATATATGTCCGAAGGGGAGAGGGGTGCCCTCAGTGGGGCTCTTTCTAAGGGAGCCTAATGCGTATTTACGCGCAAGGAAATCCAAGGTTCGAAGGAAACCACGGAAAACCCCGAACGATTAGGCCGACGGGCGCAATTGAGTGTCTACCGTGGGAGTCTTTCTAAGGGAACCTAAACCGTATTTACGCAAGGAAATCCAAGGTTCGAAGAAAACCACGACAAACTTCGAACGATTAGGCCGATGGGCGCGATTGGGTTCTAACACAGCACCTCTCGTCGACCAGCTTTGAGAGCAGAAAACAACAGATTAACAAAACTGGATCCAGGATTTTTTTTTTTTTTTTTTTCCATAGACCACGTACAATACTTCTCATCATTGCGAGAATATTGCTACGAAATCTCTATCTTTCGAATTCTTAAATAAACATGTTGCTCTCGCCTAGAAGCCGATTTCGCCATACTAAAGATTAAACAATGCACGAAAATAGACTAATACAATAAGCAAAATATAAAGAATTGCAGAGATATAGATAGCTCAGTTAAAATCGCAAGCTAAAGTGATTAGGTCGGGTCTGTTCCCATTAATTTTTGCACAGGCCGGACCTGTTTTCACAAATTTTAGCACGTCCGGGCCCGAGCTTGGAAAATACGGCCCTGCGCAGACCTCTAAGTGTGGATTAGGGATTGACCGAATAGTCGATTCGGTATTCGGTGATTCGGCAGGTAAATTGAATATTCGGCCGAATAATTGCAGATAAGTATTTTCTTAGAAGTATAAGAATTCTCTTTTACTTAGAAGTCGAATAGGCTAAACGATGAGTTTCAATATTATGTGCATGAGTTCAGAGTTCATCTGCACTACAAAAAACAAGTCAAAGGCCATTTTTAATTAAAAAAAAAAAAAAAAAAAAACTTTTTCCTTCCTAAAATACATAGGGGTGAAATTTAAAACAACTGGCTACGATAGAGAAAAAAAAAAGTAAGGAAGATGGGCGTCTTTCCCTTATCATTTAACTTTAGTTATTTCTACATTAGATTTCTTAATTTAAATTTATTTAATGAGTATTTTCTTTAATAAACACTTCAAATAAGTATATCAGAGTTCATCTCTGTATATCTAAGTGTACATTAAAGAAAATACACGCATCAAATAAGTATACCCCTATGGCTATCCCATAGCTTTCATAACCATTAAATTAAAATTGCTGAAATTTGTTATCTTCATCACCACAATGTTAAAATATTAATCAAAATATAAATATGTATCAATAATAATTTGACAGAAAATAGTTAAATGTACAAATTGATATGATACCTTTTGTATTTGAGAACATTCCTATTCAATATGTTTATAATTTTTAGACTTAGATAATCAGTAAATCAGCTTAATGACAACATTGTTTCTTTTTATTTGAATGAACTTTTGGGTTTCTGACAATCCTTATCCTTAATAACAGCCTGTAAAGTTTAATACTTTCATAAGTTATTTTGGTATTGACTAGTGATAAAATAATAAAAAATAAGTGATGGGATTGTGAATTTGTGAGTGGAAAGATGTCATTAAATTTTCTTGTGTAATTTGATTTAAGAATAAAAATGTAACTGAATTAAATGATTAAGAATTTAATTTTAATTAAAGTTTATTAAAAAAGCTAATATATGCAAAAATGTGCATTAAAAATTTTTTAAGTATTCGGTTGCCGAATACCGAATATTCGGTATACACTTTGACCGAAGCTTCGGTATTCGGCAAAATTGCTGCTTCGGTCAATCCCTAGTGTGGATACATTGCTAAGAAGGAACAAAAGGAATTCAGGGTGTTGGTCAGTGAGATCTCAAATTTCTTTTGTTAATGTTAAAACTTTAAGCGTGTGATGCATTCATACTTTAAAAATATCTCCTCAGGAAATTAATATTTTTAACTTCTTTTATATGTATGCTCTTCTTGAAGGATGCCTCCCTTTTTTATAGTTCACAAAATATTTCCAAAATATATAGTTAATTTTATTTGAAGTGTTAAATTCTTACTCAGTTTCTTTAAGATTTTAACATATAAAATTATAAATTAAGTATATATTTTAGAAATATTTTGACAACTAAGAGGCATCCTTTAGGAAAAGTACACAGAAAAAGAAGTTAAAAATATTAATTTCCTACAGAGATACGAATGCATCACACGTCCATGGGTTTAACATTAGCTAGGGGAATTTGAGATAGCACAGACCATCAGCCTTAAAAAATAAAATAACTGGTAGAAATGTTAGTAGAACGTAGCCGCTGAGTAAATCTTTCATAACCGAAGAATCCAAATATCAGAAAACACAATTGTTTTAATGTTAATCCTATGGCGATTTTTTTTTTTTCCAAACTGATTATTTCCCCTAAATCTCATTATTTTTAAACCAAAATTTTACTCGAACAACAGCTAAAAAGATAGTCTATTGTATGAAAATTTAGAGCACTAGGGGGCTCGGCCCCCTACGAGCTACGCTCGCCAACCCCCCGTCCAGACACCGCAGACTCTAAATGCACGCTAATTTGATCGGCTTTAAAAAGATTTCGAAAGATTGAATTATAATTTAGAAAACAGTGGCGATCTCCCTATAAACGAATTTCTATTCATTTCTCATTGATTGGGGAATTTTAACGCCAAATCCGCTGCGGTACTACTTGATTATCCTGTCGACCAATTTCGCCAAATTATATAAATCGCCAAACCACTCGCCAAATTATACAAATTGATATAACTTTTATTTTAAATAACGAAAGAACAAATAAATTCGTACAACATTAATAAAAACACAAATAAAACGTCGAAATAAAAATAACTTGATGACGTATACACGTGTAACAACATTTCAAAATAAGCTAATATAAAAGGAATTAAGTAAAGAGAGTCTTTGTCTCCTGGTATTTTTTAACAAAGCGAAAAGAAAGTTCTTTTAAATGAGACATTTTAAATTAATTCTCAAAATATCAAATAAATGTCTAGCGCAATTTCTAAATTTAAACTTTTTTGCAATATTATTTTGTGTTCATTTTATGTAATAACTATAATGTGACGTAAATATGACGCAATTTCTCCTAAGACTTTCTAACGCATGTTAATGAATTTATTATTTTACAATATCCTTTCCCTTTTAAAATTCACGTGTATACTTTTTATGACGTAATTTTTAATAAGTTCTTGCTTTTTATACGTAATTTTTTAATTCTAATTTGAAAGTTTTTTTCCTGTTTATAATAGTCACTTGTAAATAAATTTTTAATTTGAAGCAAACATTATTGCTTTCGCTTTTTATACAGTTGGCAACAGTTTAAATTAGTACAATTTTCTGAAATCTGTAAAAAATATCTCTAGAAATGCTGAAAATTTGAATTTAAAATAGAAATAAAACCTGAAAAAATGAGTCAAAATAAAAAAATTAATGCAATCTGCACTCCGGCAAATTCTAACGCATAAAATGATCTAAAAATGATTACACTGCTATGTATAGTTTTTGCTGCTATAAAACTTTTTTAGTGGAACGATTTTGTCCAACTTTAGCATTAAATAACTCTTAAAATAATTCTTCGATTTGAAAACTATCTGCATCAGCGTGTTTATCAAACATTTCTGTATAAAACCACCGATTTTCATATTTTTATATGCATTATTTTTGTTAATATTAACGAAGAAAGGCCTCCGGTCACAAAAAAATCAAAACCGGCGGCGGCGGCGGCGGTGACAGCGGTAGTTACTTTTTTTTTAGAATAGAGAGATTAGAGTCAAAATACGTTTACATTTGAATCTTTTTTTCGCGATTTTGTCACGAAAGTTGCGTTTTTTTCCGCGATCTTTACACGATTTTTGCGTTTTTTCCGCGATTCTTTGTCGAAATTTGCGTTTTCCGCGATCTTTCCACGAAATTTGCGTTTTTCCGCGATCTTTTCACGAATTTTGCGTTTTTTCCGCGATCTTTTCACGAATTTTGCGTTTTATCTGCAATCTTTTCGCGAATTTTGCGTTTTATCCGCGATCTTTTCCCGAAATTTTCGTTTTCCGCGATCTTTTTACGAAATTTGCGTTTTCCCGCGATACTTTGAAGAATTTTGTGATTCTTTTTCGCGATTCTTTGTCGAAATTTGCGTTTTTTCCGCGATCTTTTCAAGAAATTTGTGTTTTTTCCGCGATTTTTTGACGAAGTTTGCGTTTTTCCACGATCTTATCACGAAAGTTGCGTTTTTCCTCGATCTTTTCACGAAATTTGCGTTTTTTCCGCGATGTTTTCATGTAATTCGCGTTTTTTACGTGGTCCTTGGGCGAAATTCACGTTTTTTCGCTATTCTTTGACGGAATTGGTGATTTTTTCTACAAACGGTTGACGAAATTGATTTTTTTCGACAACCATATCGAAATTAGCGATATTTTTATGCCCGAATTTTCGGCTACTTTCTTTTCTTACTTTCGGGAGAATCGCCGATTTAGACGCCGTAAATTCCGAACGAATTTCACACCTTTCCTCCCTGGCATCGATCTTTCAACCATCGCGTTTGGCGAGTGGTGCTCATTGAGTTTGGCGAGTGATGACAATAAAGTTAATCGCGACGTTTTAAGTGTTACTCGACGCCTGGCGAGTGCTAATTTTGTGCTATACTGGCTCCCCGCTATATAAGGCACCGTAATAGCAGGCGTGGTGTGCACGCACTACAAAGTCTTGTAAAAAAAAAAAAAATTCGAGCCGAACGAACCTCGGACCAGATCCCTGGGGGGAGGGGTCAGAGTGAGGGGAGGAGCACAGCAGCTGCATAATATGACTAAATTGTCACAGTGCTTTAGGCCTTTCCAACCATGTCACATGAGGAGTCTCGATCTTAATTTATAAAAATGCCCTCCCCATGCGGACAAAGTAGAGGGAGGGGCGCGGGAGGTGCATAACGTGAGTAAGTGGTCACAGGCCTTTCCGACAACATGTCACATAAGGGGTCTTGGTAAATTTAGAAAAGTGCCCCCGTGGGTGCAAAGAGGGGGGTGGGACATCGGATGTTTATAACATGTACAAGTGGTCACATCAGGGTTGCTGGTTTTTTGCCAGGCCAAAAAAAGCCGGCCAGCTTTTTTTGGTTTTAACCGCTTAAAAAAAGCCGGCTTTTATTTTTCAAAAAGGTGGTTTATACATAATTCATATAAAATTTGGATTAATTTATTTTTAATACACTTATAAACATTTTCTACTAAAAAAATATAAACTTCTATTACAGTTTGTCAAATAAATAAGTCCTTATAACTGCTAGAATGCAACTATGAAGGCATTATGTCAGAAAAAAAAAAATTATGAATATTCAGAAGAATACATTAAATTAGACTCTAAAGTATTGGTTTGGAATTCTCTACACATACCACACATTTTAAAGATTATATGAAAGAATAAGAAAATGTCACATATCAAAATAGAAACATTCTTACATACTGATATTTATTTTTAAAATTGATTAAAACTAAATAGCATATATTTAATAACTGAAATTATCTTATGTAATACTTGAGAATACCCAGCAATAAGCAATTGATATTCTAACTTATAAAAAAGATGTATGTAAAAAGTTTTTCTGCAACTAAGCTGTTATGTAACTTATTCCAGATATGTCCATACGGACAGATTAAAATCTTAGAATGAACAATGTTGAAAGAGAAATTAGGAAGGATATAACATTTGAGGGAATTTTAGTTCATGTAAGTGCATAAAATAAACAGGACAGTTAAAAAAAAGTTCTCCAAATAAAACTTGTTGAATTAGAATTTTGAAAAGCTAGTTGTTGTTTAAATTATGCATATTCATGCATAAATTAATGCATATGTTATTCATAATACTGTTTTAATAGACAGAAATGATGTTTTTATTAAATGACATTGTGTGATTTTAAATAAATGTTTATGATAAATAAAATAAAACTTGTATATTAATATCCTTAAATAATTAGTTATTAAAATATATAACTAAGCAACCATTGTCCTTTTTAATTATATAAACCAGTAAAAATGAAAAAAAGGGGGGTTAAGGTCAGTGTAAACCAGAGAAAGCAATTGGTATGGCCTTTTATTCCAATATTAATGTCTTCATTATTGAAAAATTGGGTTGTATTGATTTCTACCTCAATTAAATGTCTTTAAAACTAATTAAAAACACATAAAAATGTGTCATTTATAATTAAAATGCTCAACTGTATAAAAGCCAATTTTGGCCAAAAAAAGCCGGTTAAAACCAATAAAAGCCACCGGCATGGCTTTTTTACTTTCTTCTATCTTCAATAGAAGAAAGTATTGTAATCGAAAATTTTTTCGACTTCCGGTTTTCGACGGATTTACACGTTTTAGGGGTCAGAGATCCCCAAAAACATGTTTATAGAAAATGTCTGTCTGTCCGTGTGTCCGTCTGTCGCCATTGTGCTATCAAAAGCTATCAAAAAGTGTATGAAGTTATGCATAGAATTGAACCAAATTTTTATTTTAAGATTTTGGCTATGGCAAGCAGATCCTCCCTGAATTTGGAAAACTTTCGCCGGTAGGGGGCGCTGTAATAGCGATTGTTGTGCGATTTTGAATATTGTACCATCCAAAAGTGTATGAAGTTACGCATAGAATTGAACCAAATTTTTATTTTAAGTTTTTGGATATGGCAAGTAGGTCCCCCTTAATTTGGAAAAAATTCGCCGGTAGGGGGCGCTGTAACAGCGATTTTGAATATTGTACCATCCAAAAGTGTATGAAGTTATGCATAGTATGGAACCAAATTTTTATTTTAAGTTTTTGGCTATGGTAAGCAGATCCCCATTGAATTTGGAAAACATTCGCCGGTAGGGGACGCTGTAATAGCGATTTTTGTGCCATTTTGAATATTGTACCATCCAAAAGTGTATGAAGTTATGCACAGAATTCAATCAAATTTTTATTTTAAGTTTTTGGCTATGGCAAGCAGGTTCTCCCTGAATTTGAAACAAATTCGCCGCTAGGGGGCGCTGTAATAGCGATTTTTGTGCAATTTTGAAAATTGTACCATCGAAAAGTGTATGAAGTTATGCATAGAATTGAGCCAAACTTTTGTGTTTGTTTTTGGTCATAGCACGAAGGTCCTCCCTGAATTTGGAAAAATTCCATCGGAAGGGGGCGCTATAATTGCGATGTCTGTACCATTTTCATTATTGTACCATTGAAAAGTGTATGAAGTTATGTATATAATTGAACCAAATTTTTTGTGTATGATTCTGGCTATGGCAAGCAAGTCTTCCCTGAATTTGAAAAAAAAAATCTGCCGGAAGGGGGGCGCTATAATAGCGATATTTGTGCCATTTTCTATATTGTACAATCAAAAAGTGTATAAAATTATACATACAATTGATCCAAATTTTTTGTGCATGTTTTTGGCTTTGGCCAAAAGGTCCTCTTGAATTTGGAAATATTGCGTGGTAAAGGGGCTCTGTGATAGTGATTTTTGTATACTTTTCTTGATTTTTCGTAGTTCTATTGTTTATCGACGGCTCGTGCAAAGGCGGGAACTCGCTTCCTGCTAAGCCGGCTATTCGTAAACATCTGATAATAACAGAATAAGGAAAAACTATTAATTTTAACAAATATCATGATATAGATTAACTTGTTTTTAGTTCATTTAATTGACTGAAGCAGACATTTAAGATGAAAATCAAAGTTGGTATAGTATTGAACTAATAACATTGAGGTATTAACATGTGTAACTAGTTTTTGAAATATTAAGATGTATAAGATAGAAGAAAGTTTTGGGATTGGCACATCCAACTAGTTAAATTTTAGCCGGCTTTTTTGCAACCCTTAGTCACATGCCTTTCCAACAATATCTCATATGAAAGGTCTCGGCTAAATTTATAAAAATGCCCCCCGTGGGGACAAAGTTGGGGGAAGGGCCACGGGAGATGCATAACATGAGTAAGTGGTCACAGGCCTTTCCAACAATATGTCACATGAGGGGTCTTGGCTAAATTTAGAAAAGTGCCCCCGTGTGGGCAAAGTAGGGGGGGGGGGCATCGGAGGTGCATAACATGAACAAATAGTCACAGACCTTTCCAACGATACGTCACGAGGGGTCTTGGCTATATTTAGAAAAGTACCCCCGTGGGGGCAAAGTGGGAAGGAGTTGCATAACATGAATAAGTGGTCACAGGCCTTTCCAACATCCGAGAGTTTTCCGATGATATATCACACGATGGGTTAAAAAAACTCCACTCTTTCGTCCCGGAATTCACACTTTCAAAATTTTTATGTTTAATAAATAATATTTACCGGAAGACTCCATAAAAAAAAAATCCACATTTAAATTGATATTTATTATAGAAATTGCTATGGTTTTAAAGAAACTTTTCGCCCCCCTCCCCACCCCCAAAATTCAATTTGGGTAAAGAAAGGTTCATAATATGAAAGAGTGGTCAAAGGGCTATCCTATTATATGCCACAGGAAGAGTTCGGTAAAGTTTTTCACCCCACCCGCATGGATCCACTCTCACGGTCCCCCGAATTCACCCGATCCACCTTCCTCTTTGAAATTTTTATATTTAATAAATAACTTTTATCGGAGGGCTCGAGGTATGTGACATCTTGGTAGGGCTAAAATAAGAGAAAATTAGGGCTTCATTTCACAGCTCATTGTCATGCCTCTTTCTCTATCTTGTCCCTTGGTACTTCAAATTGATTTCTCGTTCTCGGCCAACATATGAAATGTTGAAAAGCGCAAGAGAAATCCTCGAGAAGCTTCTCACAGCGAAATGTTGAAAAGCGCAAGAGAAATCCTCGAGAGAAACTAATGAGAAGCTTCCCATCGGGAAAGGTTGAAAAGAAAGAGAGAAACCAACAATCGAGCAGCTTCTCATCGGGAAGCGTCGATATGCCAGAAAAATCATCGAGATGAGATTTGCCGAAATGTGAGATAGAAATGAAGCTTTCAGAGTCAAACTTACCGCATTTCTGGTTTAAGTCATAATTTCTCAAAGGAGTCCATCTGCTTATCCAATCTTTTTTTAGCTCACAGGCTATCTAAGCCTGAGAGCTAATGTACCCGCCGGTTCTGTATGTATGTATCTACGTACGTACGTAACGCGATAACTCTTGACAGAAATGTCCGATTTGCTTCAAATTTTTTTCTATGTTCATTCTGATAAGGCGTTCCTCTGATTAGTTTTGGGGGTTCATTGGTTAAGGATAAAGGGGGAAAAGTAGGGCTGGTTCCCCCCCCCCCCCCCCCTTAATTTAGATAAATGGGTTTTCATGCAGAATTATTCGATTTGTTCCAAATTTGCTATACCGGTTTATTATGTTAAGGAGCTCCCCTGATTAAATTTGGAGGTTCATTAGTAAGTATAAAGGGGGAAAGGGGAAGGGGTAGACCCCCTCCTTAATTTAGATAAATGGGCTTTTCATGCATAATTATTCGATTTGCTCCAAATTATGTATACCGGTTTATTATGCTAAGAAGCTGCCTTGATTAGATTTGGAGGTTTATGGGTTAAGTACAAAAGGGGGCAAGTCTCCTCCCATAAATGGATTTTCATGCAGAATTATCCAAAAAATTTATTTTAATTTTTTTTTTCTATGTTCATTCTGATAAGGAGCTTTCCTGATTAGATTTCGAGATTCATTAGTTAAGTATAAAGGAGTTAAAGGGGGTTAGACCCCCTTAATTTAGCGATATTTTTTTCATGCAGAATTATCTGATTTGCTTCAAATTTGGTATACTGGTTTATTATGTTAAGGAGCTTCCCTGATTAGATTTGGAGGTTCATTGGTTAAGTATAAAGGATGAAAACGGGGGATATTTCCCCTTCATTTATTTTTTGAGGGGCATTATTCTTTGAAATAAGAGTATAATATACAATTAGTGTGAATAACCTGTGAGCTCAATGCCATCAGTTTAACTGGCACTTATCTTTTTATTGTTGTTAATCGATGTGGGTTATGAGGCATAGTGGTTTATGTATTCAGTTCTGTATAGTCCTAGTTTCAAACTTTACTGTTGAATTTAGTGTCATTTTGCCCCAAATTTTCAATGTTTCTCTTACTTTAGCTCTGCCAAGCTGCCCCATACCTGGAGCCCTCAGATAAATATTATTTATTAAATAAAATTCAAAGAGGAAGGTGAATGAATTCTGGGGGTGAATGAATTCTGCGAGAGTGGACCAGGGGGGGGGGGGGGGTAATTTTCAAACTTTTGCCAAACCTCTCCTGTGACATATCATCGGAAAGACCTTTGACCACTCTTTCATATTATGAACTAGAGAGAGATGCAACGAATATTCGGCCCATTCGGCCTGTCTGCCGAATATTCGGCTTCAGCCGAATATCAAGTCCATTATTCGGCCTTGGCCGAATAATACTGTAATAAATGTTTTTATATTTACACAGTATAACTTTTTAATTTGACAATTTATATTCATCATGTATAATGAAAATTTTATTTGAAATTAAGTAACACTTTTTTTTTCCATTAACTTTCATACCCTGAATGGGTTTTATCTACCCATTTTTATATAAGAGACTAATTTAGGAATCATGTTAAAATTGATATATATCAATGGATCTTGATATATATCTGATATTTATTTTCAAAATATCAAGGTTTTTGATATTTTCATACATTTGATGTTTATTTTCAAAATATCACATTTCTTGATATTTTCGAAATTTTCTTATATGTGATATTTTATTTCAAAATATTTTCAGCCAAAAGAAGTGTAAATGAACTTTTCAACTGTTATTGAAAATTAGCCCATCTGTAAATAAATAACTAAAAAGAATTGCAATAGCTCACAAAATACTCCCCGCCCTCCAAAAACTTTTTTTAACTGTACCTGCAACTTTCTCATTCCTATCATCAGTGGCCCGGAGCCGAACAATTTTTGATGCTCCAGCTCCATCTCCGCTCCTAGAGAAAATACCGTGGCTCCAGCTCCGGCTCCAACTCGGCTCCGACTTCACGCTTTTAAGTTGCAGATTTTAATTTACACGTTTAATTTTTTGCTCACAAATACTTTCTATCTTCCTTAAAGATCTGACAAAATGCATTTTTCTTCTCATCAAACTTGAAATGCTTGTTCAGAAAATATGACATCTTTTAGCTTTTGCTTTTAAAATAGAAAGTTTGGTAGAATTTTAAACACAAAAATCTTAAATTTCTTCTACACTTTTTGAACAGCCAAAATTGTACGACTACACATGTAAACAACAGGCGGCCATATTTGTTTTCAAATAGTGTTGTCACTTAGTTCAAGCAGAAAGTAGAAGTAAAGTAGTGTTGCCATTTTTTGAGAAGTTTTCCTTCCCTAATAATAATAATAATAATAAAAACCTAAAAAATGAAATAATTAAAATACTGAATAATGATGTAATTAAAATGTTTTAGGCCTAGAAATTTAAAAGACTGAAAAAAAAAAAAGATTTAAAAAAATATTAAAAACTAAAGGAGCCCTGGAGCTGGGGAAAATTTAGAGCTCCAGCTCCAGGAAAAACACAGCTCCGGAGCGCTCCGGCTCCGGGCTCCAGCTCCCTGCCTATCATAAGAAATCTGTCTTTGAACAATACCTGTACCCTGTCTCAATTCTATTTTTAGGCTGCACGTGCTAGAGTGGGATAAAGGGGTTAATTGATGATTGGATTTTAGCAAAAAATTGCAATTTTCTAAGCTTAATGTTTGAAACTGAATACTTAAATGTTGAACCAATAATTTGATTTGATAATATAAAATATGAACAGCCCACGATAGATAATTTAACTAATCAGTTGCTTACAACTTCTCCTTCAACATCTGCATTAAAAAGAATCTTTCCTAGTTTTGGTTTAATTTAGTCTAAACTGAGCAAAAAAATTAAAAAGACGTCACCAGACAAATTTGAAAGCAAAATTCAATAAATTTAAATGCATTGAAAAGCGGGAAGGGTTGAGTTCGAGGCCCTGAAGCCATCAGACAACCGTTGCGGCTTTGAGATTAAATCATTTTATTTTGTTATGAATTTTTAGTTTTACACGAAAAATCTTTGCTCATAAAAATGTAAAAACTTATAGCAATTAAAACTTATCTCAGGATAGAAAAAACTCATGTTTTAACGAACATTCTAAGTGTCTAATTTGGAGCCAAGGGTGAGAAAATATTTTATTGCAAAATACAAATAATGACGGCTATTTTCTAATCCTGATCATCCCATTATAAATTCTCATTTCAGTAGCAGTGAGCTTTTACATTGTATCTTCCTTTTAAATAGCATTAATGCTCTCATATATCCTCCTAAAATCTGTTAAAAGTTTTAACAAAATGAAATACCTATTCAATACAAGAATATCACATTAAAAAAGTGTTAAGGTACTGTTAGAGAATGTAAAAGCAGACTAACTTGAATTTGTGTTCAAATTTTTCAATAGCAAAAAATAAACTTTATTTTGTAATTCAAAATTTGTTGTTTAAAAAATATTTTTTTTTCATAAACTTGAAACTGTGTTAGTGAAAAAGCAACTTTTGAACTGTACAGTAAATTGTCAATTATTTGATCAATTTTCTAAGAAAAAATAAAATAAGACATTTTGAATATCATTTTATTATGTTTTTATTCTAAATGTAATATGTTTTAGATTCTAAGTTATATTAAGTCTAAAAACATTTATAATCAGCGGTAATCTGATTGATTTTTTGGGCGGGAGGCTCCCGCCCAAAAAATCTCACCATTTTTCTGAAAATTTTGCATCTTGAAATTACGATCAACTCCCGCGAATTGACCACACGCAATGGTTTGAGATCGCGATGTTTCCCACAAGCATTGTGGCATTTGATTGGCTTTTGGTTAACACTTGTGGGAAAAATCGAGAAACTGATTAGCTATAATCGGTCGTGACGTTGTATGATGTCAGGAATGCTTGTCGTCCATTCCTTGTGAATTTCCCGATATTTTCGCGCGACCGATTGACACATTTTGTGGGTTTTCTACCGCGAAAGATCGTTGAAAGTCACTAATTTTTATGCGACCGATAGACAAATTTCATTATTTTTTTCTCCAGATCGGTTGACAAGTGTCCGCGACCGATTGGCGAATTCAGAGGCGATTCTGTTCCGAATTTTCTGAAAATTTAAGGCATTGGGTTCCGAAAATTATGAAAAATCGGTCATCAGTTCAACAGAAAAATATCGCGAATTTCGACAAATGATCGCCGAAAAAATCAATTTCATCAACCGTCCGAGGAAAAAAATCGCCAATTTCGTCGCAAATAATTGCGAATAAAACGCAAATTTTGTCAAAAGATCGCGGGAAAAACGTGAATTTCGTCAAATCGCGAAAAAACTAGAAATTCCGCGACGGATCGCGAAAAAATGCATATTACATCAAAGAATAACAAAACAATCGTAAATTTCTGCAAAGGAACGCGGAAAAAACGCGAGTTTCGTCAAAGGATCGCGAAAAAAGCGAATTTCGTCAAAGCGTTGCGGAAAAATGCAAATTTCGTCAAAGGACCGCGAAAAAACGCGAATTTCATCAAAGGATCGCGAAAAATCATGAATTTCATCAGATCGCGAAAAAAACTCGAAATTCATCAAAGAATCGCGAATAAACGCATATTACATCAAATGATAACAAAAAAAAAAGTAAATTTCGGCAAAGGAATGCGGAATAAACGCGAGTTTTGGCTAAGGATCGCGAAAAAAAGCGAATTTCGTCAAAGAATCGCGGAACAAACGCAAATTTAAGGGCCGCTGAAAAAAAAAATGCGAATTTTGTCAAAGGATCGCGGAAAAAACGCGAATTTTATCAATATATCATGTGAAAAAAAGCAATTTTCGTCAAAGAATCGAGAAAAAGACGCGAATTTCGTCAAAGGATCGCGAAAAAAGGGAATTTCGTCAAAAGATTGCGAAAAAACGCAATTCTCGTCAAAAAGATCGCAAAAAAACACGATTTTCGTTAAAAAGCCGCGAAAAAATCGCGAATTTTCGTCAAAAGATCGCCGATAAAACTCAAATTTCGTCAAAGGGCTGCAGAAAAAAAAGGGAATTTCATCAAATTTTCGGGATAAAAATGCTACGGTCTCCTTAGAAAACAGCACACACACATACACAAATATCTATATTTATTATTATAGGTATAGTTTTAATCTGAAATAATATCTCTCTATTCTAAAAAAAAGTAACTTACGCTGTCACCGCCGCCGGTTTTGAATTTTTTGTGACCAGAGGTCTTTCTCTGTCAATATTAAGAAAAATATTGCATACAAAAATATGAAAATCGGTGGTATTATAGAGAAATGCTTGATAAACATGCTGATGCAGACAGTTTTCAAATCGAAGAATTATTTTAAGAGATATTTAATGCTAAAGTTGGACAAAGTCGTTGCATTAAAAAAGTTTTATAGGAGCAAAAACTATACATCGGAATTTAATCATTTTTAGATCATTTTATACGTTATAATTTCACGGTGTGCAGAATGCATTTATTTTTTAAATTTGACTCAGTTTTTGAGCTTTTATTTCTATTTTAAATTCAAATTTTCAGCATTTCGAGAGATATTTTTTACATATTTTAGAAAATGGTATTAATTTAAACTGTTGCCAACTGTATAAACAGCGCAAACAATAATGCTTCTTTCAAATTAAAAATTTATTTGCACGTGACTATTATAAATAGAAAATATAAAAAGCAGGAACTCATTCAAAATTACGTCATAAAAACTATATTTACACGTGAATTTTAAAAGAGAAAGAATATTGTAAAATAAATTCATTAACATGCGTTAGAGGTCTTAAATAGGAGAAATTACATCACATTACACTTATTATGTAAAATGTACAAAAAATAATATTGCAAAACAGTTTAAATTTACAAATTGCGCGAGACATTTATTTGATATTTCGAGATGAACTTTTCAACTATTTTTGTTGGGACAGCGCAAATAATATTTCATTTCTAACAAAAGTATTTTTGCGTGAATATTAAAAAGATAAAGAAAAGTTTGGTGAAAATTGCGTGAGATTAAAAACGATACATTTAAAATGTCTTTTATTTATTTATTTATTGAACAACAAACTACGACTTGGGTGCTTGACATGAGAGCCCGCTTAAAATGTCTTATTTAAAAGAACTTTCTTTTCACTTTGTTAAAAAATACCCGGAAACAAAGACTCTGTTTACTTAATTCATTTTATATTAGCTTATTTTGAAATGTTTAACTGATTTTATTTAATCAAAGAGGAAAACAGCCATAGTATCTTTTAACAGCAGTTGATTTTTCCTTAAAATTCTCCAATCAAAGAGAAATGAATAGAAACCGTTTATAGGGAGATCGCCACTGTTTTTTAAATTATAATTCAATCTTTCAAAATCTTTTTAAAGTCGATCAAATTAGCGTGCTTTTAGAAACTGCGGTGTCTGAACGGGGGTTGGTGAGCGTAGCTCGTAGAAGGCTGAGCCCCCTAGTACTGAACTAACTTTTGAAAAATTGGGTTTAACCCGAATCCAATTTACAGGAATCTACACTCAGCCTGAAATCAAACCGAACCAAAAAAAAAAAAAAGAGTTTACTCGACCTACAGCAAAAAAAAATTAGTGCCTGGAGAGGATTTCCCAATCTCTTCCCATCCCCTGCTGTAACCTTTCAGAAAATTTGCTGTGAATTTCATTTTTTACTCAGAAACACCAGCAAATTTTACGGTTACTTTTTGTGACAGACTGACGAAATTCGCAGTTTTATCCTGCATCTGATAGATGAATTTCGTGATTTTATACCGCGGCCAATCGACGACTTCCACGATATTCTTCTCTCGACAGATCGGTGAAATTCACAGTTTTTTTTCCTATGCCCGATTAGCATATTTCACGATGTTTTTTTTTCCTGTGACAGAAAAAGGAAAATATCCAAAAGGTTGTGCCACAAAAGGACATTAAGTGTCACCGGGTGCTGCGCTCTGGCAAATTGGTCTAGATTCAGTACTAAACAAAAATAAGATTAGAAGGACCGCAAAGATCTTGTGGTGCATATCAAAGGAAAATTCTGAGCTTCAATCAAACATATATAGAAACACCAAACAAGTTGATCCTTGCAATTAACAGAAATTAGGACTTGACAATTTAAAGTTAACCTACGTTTCTCGTGTAGTAGAAGAAATGAATCAACAGTTTCCATTTCAAACTTTTGACTTTAATTGAAGAAGCATTCAAATTTTAAACAAAGAAAATACCAGGGAATCAGGTTTTGACTATAATTGCATTAAGGATCTAATAAAACAATTTTGTTCAGAAATGGATATTGATGATTCCATCACTGAATATACAGTGTTCATGCAAGTAGTTAAAAATGAAGGCATGTCAGATATTGCAAAGTTTTCTGAATTTTTTCAAGAGAGCATAACCATATGTTTCCAATAACTTCCAAAGTTATAAATGTTGTGCTTGTGCTGTCTGTCACAAGTTTACCTTGTGAAAGAATATTCAGGGCCCAAAATGGAATAAAATATAAATTCAGAAATTCATTTAACAACCCCATTGTTAAGGATTCATGATATTTGGTTGAAAGCTGAAAAATAGGCTATATAAAAGCTTATCTTTCTTACTTTTTTAAATAAAAAACATTTTCCATAATTATTCTGAGTTGTTGATTTAAATTGCTTCAATGGCATTTTGTCATGTCTGTATTAATACAGACATAACAAAATAATTAATGTAAATCTTTAAATAGCACGTAAAATAACAGTGGGTTTCAGATTTTTTTCTCCCTCCCAAATAGCTCAACTTCCCTCCATTTATAAATGTTGGTAGTGAGACTCCCCTCCTAGGAAAAATTGAATTTCAAGCCCTGTACTAAATTCTTTTAATTAGTATGCATTTACGTTTTAGATTTTTTTTCAAGAATAGCATTGTAATGTTTATATTTGCCTTAAAAAACAGTTAAAATGTTTTCAATAAACGTAGATTGTGATGCAGAAATAACAATAATTCAGCATTCTCAGGTGATAGTCTATTTCTTTTTTTTTTTTTCGTAAATGTTATCTGCTTCTGAAAATAATATCTCACTATATATGGTACTTCCTGATGCAGAAAGGTACTTTTTGGCTAATTGTGAAAGGTTTGGAAAGTCTTCTGAATTTTTCGCCCACCACTCCAAAACCAAATGACACTGTTGTCTTTCTAGTACCGTATTTTATGGAAGAAACGCTGCACTCCTCAAATTGGCCTGAATAAGCTTTAAAATATCGTAATCACTGCACCTGTTGTCAACGTCGCATCCATCGGACTGCTACTTTTGTCGACAGCGTTACATTGACCTAACTTTAATCAAAGTTTTCTGAGCAGTGTAGGATGCCACGTTTTTAATATCTTAAGATGGCTGAAGTTTTATTTAAAATATTTAAATTCTATTTTAAATATTTTTATGAATTTTTAAATTAAGGAAACTCAGGTTGGTATTTAAAAAAATCGTAAATGCCGCACTTGGAAAAAAATACTTTTAAACTCGTAAACGCCGCAGTGTTTCTTCCATAAAATACGGTAGTGGCTGGCAAAGAAAATTACTAATTTCTTTTACTTCTTCACATTGAAAGGAACTTTCTATAGAGCTTCACTCTGTGATTGGCTTGCAATTTCATTAAAGCATGCCCACAAAGAATTTGGAACTTGTGAAGATGGAATGGTCATGTTGGAAATATTTTGTTCACATTATGTTACTGGTTTCATACTAGCCTTTCTTAGTCTTACTAAAGCAGTTAATTTGGACTTTACTTCTATATCCTTTGCTTCATCTTTGTTGAAAAAGAACACTTTAAATTTGGGGTCCAAAACCGTTGCAATGGAATAGTGTTCACTGTCTTGAATCGATGCAAAAGGCTTCTCCAAATTTTGTAGAAGAGTGCCTTTCATGGTGCCTACACCAAAAAAATCTCAAAATTTAGATAAATATGATTTTAATGCTGTAACTATTGGGATGACTTGAGAAATTAATTGATCTCGATGTGGCAATTTGTTTTGTTATTTCTTCAAATGGTTGTAATAGATTGAGCAATTTTTCTAAAATAATCCACTGGTTTGCTGTCAGATTATTTATTTTTCCAAATTTAGTTGCATATAGAGAAATTGCATTTTTTTTTGTTCCAGTAATCTCTCCAGCATATTACATATTATATAACAGGTGCTATTCCAGCATGTTGCCACACTTTGAACAAATTTCTTCTTAGGAATTTTTAACTCATTAATTTGTATATCAGTTAATCTTGAACATGCTAATGGCGAATGATTAAAATATGTAACAATTTTTTATCTACCTGCAACAATTAAATCATTTATTGATCTTTGGTATGTTAGAGCATCAGATACTGTTAAATGCAATGAATGTAATTGGCTTTTCCTTACAGATATTTCCTTCCTCTGAATCTGAAAACATTCACTATACACTTCTTAATAGTGCTATCTGCTGACAGCAAAGAAAAGAAAATGATATAATAATAATAATAATAATAAAAATAAATTTTTTTTTGTTAATTGTGAGCTTTATAAAGTCTACCATTTTAGAGGATATTCCTTTCATCTCTTCTATCAGTGGTTTTTCTTAAGATATTAAGATTTCTTATTTTTTATTTTATTTCATCTGAAAGTTGAAACTTATGTTTCTTAGTATACTTTTAAAATTTTGTCATTATTTTAAAATGTAACAACAGCACGCATAATATCTATTAAAATGTAATTAGACAGTACTTGATAAAGAACTTTTGCTAAGAATTTCTTTTTTGGCTGAATAATATTATTGAGGCAATTTTTAGGCCGAACATAGCCGAATATTTTTTCAGAGTAAAATAATGCTTTCAATAATTAAAAATTTGTATATAAATAATTTTTTAAAAGAAAACAATACATTTTAATTGTGAAATATACAAGAATTGTGCATATAGTGCATACTATATTTTGTTTTTAGGCAAAAATAAGTTCATTATTCGGGTGTAACTTAGCCGAATATTCGGTATTCGGCCAAACCACTATTCGTTGCATCACTATTATGAACCTTTCTCCTCCCGGAGTAGAATTCCGGGAGGGCGGTGGGAAAGGGAGCGTGAGGGGGTGAATTTTTTTAAATTGTAGCGATTTATACAATAAATACCATAAAATGAAGATTTTTGATGGAGCCCTCCGATAAATATTATTTATTAAATATAAAATTTTAAAAGTGGGGCTGCGTGATTTCCGGGTATATTCTGGGAAGAAAGAGTGAATCACGTGGGAGGGGTAGATTTCAAACTTTTTTTGGACCCGTCATGTGATATATCATCGGAAAGTTTTTGGACCACTCTTTCATATATTATGAACCTTTCTTCTTCCCTCCCTAGTTTGGCACCCCGAGAGAGGCACTTTTCGAACTTTTTTGAAATCGTAGCGTTTTTAAACATTTTAGATTGGATTTTTTTACAGAGCCCTCCGATAAATAATTTATAATAGGTATATGAAAATTTCAAACAGAGGGATGGGGGTAGCTTCGGGGGAGTGGGGGGGGGGGGGGCACGATAATTGGAATCCTGGGAGTTAGGACTCTTTTCTATCTTTTGCCGACATCCCTCATGTGATATATCATTGGAAAGCTCTGTGACTACTATTCTATTTTATATATCGCCTGCACCCCTCCCCCTACTTTGCCCCCGATGCAGGGGCACTTTTCTAAATTTTAGTCGACACCCCTCGCCCTCATGTGATATATCGGTGGAAAGTCCTGTGACCACAAATTCATATTATGCACTTTCCTTGCCCCCCCACCCTACTTTTCGCCCCGCGGGGGTTCGTTTAATGCATTCCAGTCGAAGGCTTTCTAAAAATGGGGAAATTAAAGATGTGATCTCAAATGACATGGAAAAATCAATAAAAAATATTGATCACATTTACCATCCTTTTAGTTCTTGTTTTTGCCACTAGGGGTGCTTTTGATTCTTATTTCTTTGGCCATTTTGGTGCTAATTGCCGAAAAATTCTAATTTTTAATACTTAAACTCCCCTTACCACTTCATAGCTACTCGCGTTTTTTCAACTTTTTCCAACCAGGGGGTGCCCTTATATGACTTTTCCAGTCTTGTGACTCCATTATAACCTCCCTTTGGTTTGTTGTTTGTTTATTCCATCTGTTTTCAGTTACCATATATTTAATAAAATTTTCCTTATATAGGGGAGAGGGGGGCACATGTGAACAGTACATATTTCACTCAGTTAATTTGAAATAAAAAAATTCAAAAAATTACCAATTGATGGCAGTACTAGTATCATCTTTTGGCTGAATTTTCAGAACAATAGGCCATTTTGATTTGTGGTAGTTGTAATTTATTTGTTTTAGAAGGTGTGAAGTAAAAAAGTCTTCTAAGTTATTGAAGTAAAAGTTCATTAAAGACATTTTTTAAAGAAGAATATCAGCATTGCATTCTATAGTGACATTAATTAGGTAAGTATACAAAAAGTTTTGTTTCCTTATTTCAATTAAAAATATATTTTTTTTATAAGTTAGGCTGAAGTTGACAGATAGGGTACTTGTGAACAGAACATATTGGGGCAGATGTGAACAGTTCACAAGTGTATTTTTTAAGTCTGTGAATGCATATATTTTTTTTAGTTTAAAATTTAATTACCCTGGTCAAACATTGAGCTATATATTCAATATTTTTAGGATTGCTTCACAGTTTTAATTTACTGGAAATTAGATAACAATTAAAAGTGACTCAAAGGAGTAGGCATATTAGTGTACAATTTTACGAATAATTTCTTGTATCTATGTTGAAACATTTATTGATTTATTCACACAGCTAGAAAGAGGGCATCTAATTAGTTTTTATCACAGTTTTTATTCACAAAAAATTATTTTTGTCTTATTTATGCATGTGTTCACATGTGCCCCAGCTATGTTCACAACTATCCCTTCACTGGGGCACATGTGAACAAATTTAGACAATTTTTAGAATGATGGTATAAGTTAGAAATTCTTGATAAATGCAACCAAAAGTTTCACCAAAAGAACAAATAAATTCTAAATATTCATATAAATCAATTTTTGGTTCAATAGCTCATAACAATTTTGAGAAATAGTCAAAAATGTAAAAATTGTTCACATATGCCCCCCTCTCCCCTATATGTGTAAAAACAAGGATTTCAATAATCGACTGTAGATTCTTGAAAGTAATTGATGACTGTATCGATTGTGTTTTTTACGATGACGATTTTTTGCGATTGGTAAATTTTTGAGAATCACCCATCACTATTTTACAGTGTATTTTAGATTACTAAGATGTTCACAAAACAGAAAACACACAATAGTAAAAAGTAAACATTAACGATTACTTACAGTGTTTTAGTCATCGTGTCTACAGACATTTCAAAATTCAAATAAGGATTCATTAAAATATTAATGTAGTTCAGAATAAAGGATTAAAAACATGATAACGTTTGAAGCTGTATAATAAAAAGTAGATTTGTGAAAATATTTCTCTCATTTTTAAGGCTTTTCTCAAATCTAAAAGCGCTACATTTCAACACATATGAATTCATTTCTTTTCGAAAACACGTAAGATTGGCAGGTATTCATATTCAGAAGCTTTGTAAATGTCGTTTTTTTTTTTCAAAGATAAAAGCAATATATCTTTCTGAAAATACTGCCAAAGTTATCATTTTGAATCGAATTTCCGGAAGCAATAACACAAAAAAGGAGAAAAACATACAGCCATGTGACAAGAATCTCTGTTATCTCTGTAAGTAATTTATCGAATATAGAGAAATCTATTCGTTTCCAAATGCCTTCAATAGTCAGGCCTGTCAATTTTATGCCTTTATAGTAAAAATGAGTCAGAAAATGTGTCTGAAAGTTTCGCATTGTTGAGCAGTGAATATGAGAACCACCTTAAGGTATATTTCCAAAGATACTGTTAACAGAAGTTCATTATCACTATTAATACTACAAAACACAAAGACTGTCCTACACATCCTGAGATCGATCGATAAGACCAGTTCCGTCGTGGCATGAGTCTGCTGAAAAAAATTAAACTCGGAATCAGACATCTTGTAGCTGTACGATGGACATGTTACATTTTTGTATTGATGTTGTTAAACTCGCATCGGCTCGTGACGCACATTTATACTTCTCGAGAAAATCACATTAATTGAAAATGGCTCGTATTTTGTCTGCTTTGCTTGAATTCTTATATCGGGCCGATAGGCCCAATTAATTTTGTTATCGGCCCGGATCGTTTATTTTGTCTGTCGGCCCGGCCCGTTGAAAAAATTGTCCTAATTCTGCCGGCCCGTTTGAAAATTCGCCTTCATTCCGCCGGGTACGGGCCAAGCCCGGGCCCTTGCAGCCCTCTAACTTCAGTTATCAACATTTTTTAACATTAATGGTGCATTCATTTTTCGGGTTCTATGAACTTGATTACTATGAGGTTTGGCTCACTCAAATTGGTTTTTGATTGTCTCCGGCACATATGGAGCATTTCCGGTACATGCTGCTTTAAGAGCGGGGACTCAAATCCCAGGTTCATTCGGAAAGACATTTGTTGGGAACACACTAGACACTGCAGAAGGCAATGGCCCCCCTGAAACTAGATTCATTTAAAAGATTTTCAAAAGGTACAAACTTGAGTTTTGTTTAAGGTTACTATAATGAGCCCTGGGCAACGCCGCTGTGTCACATTTCTTTGAAATTTTATTCTAATGATTAATTCATACCTATGCTTAATTTTGACTAATTGAAGATCTAAAGTGCTAAGAACTAAGATCATTTAATATGTTTTCATGTTAGGGCCCTGCTAATGTTGGCCTTCTTTGGGCCCTTTATTATAGCTCCCTTAAAAATTGTCCGATTCATTAGGTTTTTTTTCTGAGAGCTTCTTAGGTCCTCCAACTCTACTTGAACAGCAAAAAAATTTCCCCGACTTCAGCTACTGCCAATTTCGAATATTGATCTCCTTCTTGGACCCTTTGTTGCGTTTAAAAAAAACCGATTAGATTATTACAATTTTCTGTAACATAGTTTTAGCATCTTTCAGCTACTTTAAAACTACAAAAAAATTTTCTTATACCGAACTACATTCCAGTTAAGATCCTGGCACCTGGTATAGCACAAAATTAGCACTCGCCACTCACCAATCATCGAGTAACAGTTAAAACGTGGCGATTAACTTTGTAGTCCTCACTCACCAAACTCGATTGTTCAAAGGTGTATCGATGCCAGGGAGGAAAGTAGTGAAATTCATGTGAAATTTACGGCGTCCAGATCGGCGATTCTCCCGAACGTAAAAAAATCAATTTTGTCAAAGATTCGCAGGAAAAAATCACCAACTTCGTTCAAGTATCGCTAAAAAACATGAATTTTGCGCAAGGATCACATAAAAAAACGCAGATATCGTCAAAGAATCGTAAAACTCCCCACAAAATCCTTCAAAGGATCGCGAAAAAGCACAAATTTTGTGAAAGGATTGCTAAAAAAAGCAATTTTCCTCAAAAAATTTCGTAAAAGAATCGCGAAAAAAGCACAAAATTCTTCAAAGAATCGTGAAAAAACCCACAAATCGATCACACAGGATCATCCACAAAGGATCGCGAAAAAAAAACAAAACACAAATTTCGTTGAAGGATAGAGAAAAAAACGCAAATTTCATCAAAGGATTGAGGAAAATCGGAAATTCCGTCCAAGAATCGCGAAAAAATGCAATTTTCATTAAAGGATCGCGAAAAAGCACAAATTTCATCAAAGGATCATGGAAAAACGCAAATTTCATCAAAGGATCGTGAAAAAGAAAAATGCAAATTTTGTCAAAAAGGGCGAAAAAATACAAATTTCGTAAAAAGATTGCGAAAAAAATGGGAATTTCTTCAAAGAATGGCGAAAAAAACATAATTTCGTCAAAAAGTCGCGATAAAACTTAATTTTCGTCAAAGGATCGCAGAAAAAAAGTAAAGTTAGTGCCTGGAGGAGTTCTCCCCTTCAATCCTTTGGTGTAACCTAGAAAATTTTTTGTGAATTTTAGAATTTTTTTTTTAAAACTCAGAATTACCCCTGGATTGTAGATAAGTAATTCTTATTGGCTCAAAGATCATGAACCTCTCTCTCCTGGAGGGAGGGGGGGGGGGGGAGTTAATTGCACTTTTGGCCATCCATATCATCATTTGATTTGTTAGAGAAACTAAAAACTGATAAATTCATAGAAAACAAAAATTATAACAAACATTGTTGAAATTTTGATAATAATTGCCCCCAAACAATGCTGAAATGGAGAGAGTGTGGAGCAGTGCGAAAAACACTCTAAAGGACAAAAGTTTATCTACAAATAAAGACACACTGCATAATCATCTAAGGGTTAAACAGTCTAAAATTCAATTAAATGAATAATATCTAGCTGCAGCAATAAAACTTTGGTGGGAAGACTCTGTTAGGTCACGAAGACCTAATGTGAATGATAAACATTAGTGTCAAAACTAGCACTTTTTGTAATACTTTATTTCATTGCAATTAATAGTAAAAATATTCAAGATTTTACTAAAATGATTCTTAAAATATATTTTAATTTTCTTGTCTCTTTTATACATTGCATGAAGTATGTCATGTGTTTGACTTTTATTTTGACTACAGTAATTTCTTGGCCATATTTTTCTGTTAGATGCAGACCTGCCAACCTTTGAAACTGAGAAATCGTAGCACACAAAATTTAAATTAATCTGGAGGTTCGTTGGTTGGTTTTTCGTGTTACACAGACATCTTTTGACATTTGTAAAAGGAATAAGGTTTCAGTCTTTCAACTCAATATAGTAAATTTTTTCCTTTGAAAATTTTCATACGATTTTTAGAGTTTCTTTTCGTTTCTCAGCGTTTTTTTTATTTTTTTATTTTTACATTTGTAAAAGGAGCCTGGTTCCATTTTTTTAGCCCAGTACAGTAAATTTTGACGAAAATCGGAATTTTTTCCTGCGATCATTTCAGGATATTCACAATTTTTCCGCAATCGTAAGTCACATTTTTCTATCACGATTCTTTGTTGAAATCCGCACTTTTTACCATGAACTTTTGACGAAATTCGTATTTTTTACCACGATCCTTTGTCGAATTTTGCGTTTTTTTCGCGATCCTTTTGACGAAATAAGTGTTTTCTTTCTGCGATCTTTCGGTGAAAATTTGCGTTTTCTTACTCATCTTTTGATGAAGTTTGGATTTTTTTACTGATCTTTTGACGAAATTCGATTTTCTTTCTGCGATATTTTGACAAAATTCACATCACCGAAACACAAAATCTCAAATCTTCCGGAGGGGACATTCCCTCCCCCGGGCCACCACCTGAAATCAATACTACTTTTTACCACAATCCTTTGACGAAATTTATTTTCTTCTGCGACCAGTTGACGAAATTGATTTTTTTATACGGTCATTTGTCGATATCCGCAGTAGTTTATCGCAAATCGTGCGATTTTGCACACTATTTCAAACCTTGCCCCTCAAAGAACCCCGCCACCCCTCCTCCTTTCCAGAAATTCTTAAAATGGCACCTTGTTTCTAAGGAAGCGAATTCCTGTATAAATATTTACAGAAACATGATTCACTCGTGGTTAATATACATAAAGAGAGTGTTTTATGTTAAGAAGTTTGTTTTGCAGCCCAGATTTTTTTTTTCCATGAGCATTTTTTAATGTCCGATTTTTCAGAGTAATGGCCAATTTTTTAAAACTTTCGGAAATGAATACTTTGAAATTTTGGAAATTTCGCAACAGAATCACTCCTGAAAAATATGATGTGCGGGATAAAAATCGCAACTAGAAACAAAAAATGAGTTTGTGTTTTTTGCAAAAAATCGTAGTTTAAGACCGATTTTCATAGCATCGTAGTTGATAGGTCCAAATCATAGCAACTACGATTTTTTCGTAGCAGTTGGCAGGTCTGTAGATGTAATGCCAGTTTTTTTTTCAAATGAATGTAATCCTATCAAAGGGTAAGTAAAACATAATAGTAAATTACAAATTGATAGTTAGAAAACACACAATTTTGTATGAAGTTTTCATAACTTTGTTACTGGCCAGTGAAAAAAAAATCGCTCTACTGGCCAGTGGCCATTGAGTAAAAATGTTAATTTTGACCTATAGCAACTAGGGTGAAAAATGCAGGATAGCAGCACCACCTCTTGGGTGATTTAGTAATACCAAAAAGTAATCAATATTGGGGACTAACTGAATCTAAAGTTTTATTGAATTCCATCCATTAGTTCTTGAGATAGAACACCCACAAAATTTGTGTCACATACAGACAGATAGACGGACAGATTTACAGGCGAATATTTTGTAAAAACATGTTTTTCAGGATCTCTGATGTCTAAAACTTTCGTCTTGTAAAGATAGAGGAAACTAGAAAATGAGATAGTCCATTTAGAAGATGCATAAAATCTGTTTTATCCACTCCTACAGTGAACCAAGTCTGTTTTCACATACTTTCTCATATATGGCATCTGTTTACAGACTTGGTTCAGCAACAGATTTTATGCACCTTCTAAATTGATTATTTCATTTTTTTTTCAAAATGGACTTGGTCCACTATGGTTGTGGGCCCCTCATATGCAGGTACCCAAAGCAGGGCAATTCCATCGTAACAGACTAACATTCATAGGGGAAAAAATGACTTTACCTTATTTAAAAAATAATAATCAGGTAATTAAATGATGGCTACAATTAGTATATGATATTATAAGATAAGTTAATGTAGTTTATTATGAATAAGTTATTTTATGTGAATAATTATGATTAAAAAAGTAGTATTGTAACAGACAAACAGGAATTACCATGCTTTGCAGACACCTTTAATGTTTATCTATATTATTTATAAAATAACATATAGTGTATTTTAACAAAAATGTAGTATTTTCTTTCAGAGGCAGTTTAGAAACATTAGACTTCCGCAAAATTTGACTGTTGCCACAATATAGTTATAAAAAATATGTAATCTTAACTGTAACAGACCAACATCCAATATGTAACAGACATACAAATAAGCACATAAAATGAAGCTATGCTGATTATAATAAATTTTACTGATTTTGACTATTCAACCTTTTATAAAATACATTGCAAATATCAAAAATATAGGTTTAATACTATCAGAAAATATGTGTATTACCTATTTGATGTAAAAAAAAAAAAAAATACTAAAAATGGTAACATTGATTTGGAATTGCTCAGCTTTTACAAATTATTGATGGGGAATAATTTTGTTTAAAAAGAAGGAACAGAAGTGCCAGTGGTCTGCAGAATAAACTTGGTGATTTTTTACCAAAACGTTATTTTTGAAAATGTTCACCAATCTAAAACTCCGTGATAAACCAATATGGGAGTCACAAAACAGATGGCTGTATATTCCCGCGGCCGCCATCTTGGATTTTTTCTTGCCGTAAAAACTCCTTTTCCGTCAAGTAGCAAATGTCGCCAAGCAGCCATTTATGCGCATGTCAGACTTAACGTGGTTGCCAGAACACATCACTCATCGGGGTTGTCTTATCGGTAAACACCAACAAAAAATCGCCAAGAAATCCAAGAGGATGGCTATGGGAATATACAGCATCTAAGCCGCAGACACTTGCAAAACTAAAGGGATTTTATCAGCACTTAAAAATTAATGTTTTTAAGCGATCGTAATATTTCAAAACAAATTTTCCTTGCAGTTTTGTAAGCACGATTAATTTTAATATTGAAATTTTCTCATAGTTTCATAATTATGATTAATTTCAACAATGACATAAAAAACAATTTAAAATTAAAGAAAGAAATACTATTAAAAATTACAAAAGCTTCGATTTTAATAAATTTGGCATCTAAATATAGAAAATCAGATCATAAAACTCAGTTAATAAGAAATAATTCTGAAATATTACTTACATTATGGAGACAAATTTTTAAAGTAAGTTATGACTTATGAGTATCGGATTAAAACAAACAAACAAAATAAAAAAAATTCTGGACTGAATCCCAGAACAGCAGAGACACTTGGCATCATTCAGTTTGATGAGGCGATAAATGGATTTTTGTTATTACCAGTTCGTTTCGTAAATTGTTTCCACGCCTACAGTGGTCTGATCTTGAATTTGGATCGGCTTAATGGGATTGGTTGGTTTGTTGTGTATTGGATGGTTACGTCTACCTGAAAACTTTTATCGACAATTAGCTCAGCGTTGTTTTGACAACTCAACTCTGCATGTGTACAAGGAACAGGAAGACGTTTTGTAATTGTAAAATTAAAATGACGGCAAAAGTTTGTTATTTTTAATATTTTTTGCTGTTTTTAGTTATTTGAAAGTTAAAGTACCTGTGTGATTTAGTTTGAAATTGTGAGTATTTGTTCATTTTTTTTTTTGCTGGAAAATTAAATGAAGTTCACCGGACGACTGTAAATTTACGAAATTATGGTAATTCAACATTTTTTAGAGTTGAGTTTCAAGAAAGGAGATGTCTGTTAAGGTATGTTAATAATTTTATAGATTTTTTGTTGTAGTGTTTTACATTAGCCGTTTATTGTATATTTCTCATATATATGCTGGCCTTACGAGTTTTGTACATTTTGATATTGCTACACAGCGAGAACTGCTGAATCCAGTGATGTTTTTTTCGGTAAATGAACGCATAGCGTTCATACAATGTTCACTGATTGCCGCTTTAACGAGTTTCCTGCATTTATCACATTGCTGCAGAACTAGGTTGCTGTATTGAGTGATATATATTATTTTTTTATGAACGCGAAGCATTCATACTTCCGTACATTAGAAATGAATTGTTCAATGTTCACTCTGATATAGGCACGTACTTTAAATATTAAATGACGCCATGATTTTTTCTTAAAGTTGTTGAGAAATTAAAATTTTAATCATTAAATCGTTACTCTGATTTGGAAAGATACTTTAAAAATTTCACATTTTTCAATATCGTTATATTGAAATCGTTTGTTTTATTTTGAATCTCATAAAAATCAGCTTTCCTGTATTTTCTAATACGTCATTATTTATAAATATTGTATTTCCCATGATTCCAGGATGATGACGTAGTAAAAACAGCCTGGAAGCATTCAGGAAATTGGACCAATCACGTTAGTTTTCCGGTTGCCGCATTTTAGGTTGGCATATGTGGGGTGTTTGGCGATTGTCAGAAAAGTCGCCAAATGGGATGTCTTGACCAGACTTCGAGTAATCGTAATTGTGTAATCGTACTCGATTATAATCGATTACAAAATCTGTATAATCGCACTGTAATCGTAAATTTTGGTTCTGAAATAATCGCAATATAATCATAATCAAGAGATTTCACTCTGATTACAATCATAATCTAATCGTAATCGTGGTGTGATATAATCGCAATATAATCTGTATCGAAAAGCTCTGTAATCGTAATCTCCCACAAATATACGATTACATCGTTTTTTCCTTACTTTCGCCTGATTCATGAAATCTTGGTCAGTTAGCTAAGCATTGTAACGTTTTGCAGCTCATTAAATCGCCCCTAAAGTGAAAGTGAGTATTATTTGGATTGACTTCGTTAAAAATATGGCGCGAGATACAATGTTGAGAGACACAATGGATGTTTTCGTATTTAATTAAAAAAATTAGTTAAACATTTGAAAATAAGCTAATGTAAAATGAATTAAGTAAACAGTGTCATTGTCTCCCGGTATTTTTTAACAGCGCTATAAGATAGTTCTTTTAAATATTAATTTTAAATGTATCGTTTCAAATCTGATGTAATTTACACCAAAGTTTTATTTCTCTTGTTAATATTCACGTGAAAATACTTTTGTTGTTAGAAGGAAATATTATTTGCACTGTCTTCGAATTCACGATAATAGTTGAAAAGTTCTATCAAAATCTCAAAATAGTTATCTCAAAATATCTCGCGTAAATATATTTTTCAATTCAAATTGTTTGCCATATTTTTTGGCCATTTTAAATATGACATAATTTCCTCCAATTACAAGTTTTAACACATAATAATGATTTTTTTTATTTTAAGATTTTGTTTCTCTTTTAAAATTAAAGCGTGAATATGGCTTATGACGTAATTTTCCTGCTTTTAACATGTAATCATTTAATTCTAATTTTAAAGTTT
Organism: Maratus speciosus; assembly: GCA_963932465.1. Classification (NCBI taxonomy): domain Eukaryota; kingdom Metazoa; phylum Arthropoda; class Arachnida; order Araneae; family Salticidae; genus Maratus; species Maratus speciosus. The sequence continues at coordinate 409,789,310 of OZ010798.1, read as the reverse complement.
TTTTTTTCTGTTTGTAATAGTCACGTGTAAATAAATTTTTAATTTGAAGTAAACATTATTGTTTGCGCTGTTTATACAATTGGTAACAGTTTTAATTAATAACATTTTCTAAAATTTGTAAAAAATATCTCTCGAAATGCTGAAAATTTGAATTTAAAATTGAAATAAAACCTCAAAAAATGAGTCAAATTAAAAAACTAAATACAGTCAGACACCGGGAAATTCTGACGCATAAAATGATTTAAAAATGATTAAATTCTCATGTATAGTTTTTGCTCCAATAAAACTTTTTTAATGGAATGATTTTGTCCAACTTTAGCAATAAATATCTCTTAAAATAATTCTTCGATTTGAAAAATGTCTGCGTCAGCGTGTTTATCAAACATTTCTCTATAATACCACCGATTTTCATATTTTTGTATGCAACAGTTTTTTTAATATTAACGATGAAAGGCCATGCTTAAGCATTGAAATTCGATGCCGATCTACCCGGAATATCTACGCAGATTTTCATTGGTCTATTTCCAAATCAAAACTTTTTTTTATGTATAGAAGGATATTGTATAAATTTAGTTTAGAAAATATGGATATTTATATCTTGTATCTTCCTTTAAAATTGTAGTGAAGAGTATTTTTTATATTAAATTAACTGTAGGAGTGTTTTTAATCATAAGTATGAAATTATTTTTTTATTCAAAATTTACATTTTAATATATCTGGATAAGATACACATATAGATAAATTTTCTTAGTACAACACTAGTTATAAAAGGTGGTTTGTTTATGTTTAATTTTAACAGAATAAAAAGAAAGTAGGACTGGTTTTACCAATAAACATAGGGGCGTACGCAGGATTTCGTTAAGGGGTGAAGGACAATGGTACCTAGTTAAAGGTACATTCTTTTAGCATATGTGCCGGCAAGGGAAGCAACACAGTTCAATTACTCCTCCCTGAATTTTTAAATGTAACTAAATTCCCTTTATCTCTGATTAATAATAATAATTAAAAAAGTGACTTATGAATAAATATTAAAAGAAAGGGAAACTAAGTTTTTTTGTCAGGAGGGTTTGCTCTGCCCCCCCACACACACACTAAATACGCTCTTTCCAGAAGACAGTTTTATATTTTATTTTAAATTTTATTTTTTTGCCTTTTGATGTTCATGTATTTCAACTTTATTTTAAACGTGGGGTTCAGGGGGACAGAGCCACCCAGACGAAAGAAAAAAGAATGAATTGTTTCAATTCTGTTATTTCTTAAATTTTGGTAGAAGCTTATTTTTGAATATTTAATATTCCTTCATTTTCAAATTTTCTTTCCTTTGTATGCCTAAATATCTTGCAGTGGGAATTCTGAGGAAAATAATCTTGGTTTAACTCATTTCATGTTTATATTTTTCATTTTAAAAAGGGATTGTGAAACACAGGCACTTCTTTTTCGAAGATTTAGTGTGGTGCTCCCCCCCCCCCCCTCCCTCCCTTGCGTACGCCAATGTCAGTGAATCTCAGATCAGAATTTCGCATACTACATTTCACTATTCTATGAGTCAAATATCCTTATACATGCTCTTTATTTCAAAATGGCTTTATAATAATGAAATCAGTTCCAGAATATTCAGATCGGAAAACATATATTTAAATAGAAAGGAAGACCTCTTCTAATTTAAATCATTTAATAACCCTTAAAAATAAAAAATTATAAATTTGTAATATTGTTTTTAAATTTGTTTTGTGTATAAAAAGACTTTTTTTAGAATATAGTAACTGTCAAAACAAAATGTATAACGGAATCCTGTCTAACACAAAATAATTTCGTAGTACTAAGTCTCGGTGAAAACAATGCAATAAGAATAGACAGTGCACTTGCTCATATGAAAAATTTCCCCTGTCCTTTGCGATTCCATAATACCAGGTTTTTCAGTATTTTAAAATGGGCACAGATGTCATATTCGCCCCATATTGGCGCGATTTTTTTCTGTCGCCAATATCATATAGGCAACGGGTACTTAACTTGAGCCAAAGTGTCATTATTTTGCTTGATGTGGTAACCCGGATTATGTTGTTTATGTTTTTGCCAAATTGGCAACCGAAAAAAATCGCGCCAATATGGGACGAATATGACATCTGTACCTTAAAATGTAATATGTTTGTTAGTATATTGTCTAAAAATATTTTGATCAATTATTTCGATAATTAAAAATTAATATAGCAAAATGTGCGGATTCAGAATTGCTAAGTAACGGAGAAATTTTCAATTTTAGACTTGTTTCCGTCTTAGCAGGTACATTATCTATTATAATTTTATTGTAGTCTGTTTATTACAATCTCGAAAATTTTCCGTTACAAACAGATTTTGATTTGATATTTTTTACTATATATATACATATATTGAATTCTCGGGCCTAGCAAATTTTCCGTTTAAGTCAGAATACTGTTATACTCAATGTTCGTTTTCACAGGATTTACTATCAAAAACTTATATTTAAATAATTAAAATACACGTCTAATTAATTATAAAATAAAAATTATGACTTTTAAAAGTATTTTGTAATTAGCAATTAACAGTATTATATCGAACAACTTTCAAAAAGGGATAATTTTATTTGTACCTAAATCTTGAAATAGAGTGAAAGCTGTAAAAATAAAACTTTTCTATAGGGGAATCCTCTCTGAAATGGTAAATTTTATTGATAAACCTGAAAAGAATATGTAATTATAATAGGCAGCGTATTGTGCTGTCCTCTAAAAACAACCCACTTTTTTAATTTTTCTCTATATAAAATTTAATAAAAAATACAAAACAATTTGAAGTAGCTACATTTTCACAGCTTGTTCTGACTAAGATTTTAATGCATAGTATTTTTGATTTTGTCAATATATTACAAAATGGCAGTCAATTAAAGAAGAATTTGAAAAAAAACCCACTTTTTCCTAAAAATAACCCATGTTACCTAAAAAAAACCCACATGTAAAAACACTTCTAGAAACCAAAATATTAGACAGCAAAATATTTTTTCATTATTAATTATTTTTAAAACACAATTCTGCAAAAAAAAAAGTTTTGTTTTTTTGCAATCAAATCCAAAGGGGCAACTTAATCACACAAGTTTAAATTAATCTTTTTTCAGAAAGTAGAAATGCCTGAAATTGGCACTGTGTTGTTCAGAAACTACAGAAATGTTCAATTTTTTGGTAAACATAAAAGATCTTTCAGAAAATAATGTCAAAGTTGCCGTTTTGAACTAAATTTCCTGACAAAAAGAGAAAAACCACCCAAAGAGAGGCGAAAAACTAGTCGTCATGGGACCCAAAATCGCTTGTAACTCTATAAGTAATTTATCAAAAACGTAAAACTCATTTCGATTCCAAATCGCTTAGTCAGCCCTGTCAATTTTGTACCTTTATGTTTAAAAATGAGTAAATATGTCAGAAAGTTTCGTCCTTGTTGAACAGTGAACTTGAGAATCGCCTAATAAAATTTGCATAAAAAAGCAAAATAATGATTAAAATAAAATAAGCTTGTAATTGTAAGCATTAAAACAATGTATGATATAAAAGTAAAAGGATATCTTTGTGCACATAAAAAAAATGGACGGGTTTTATTTTTGCAAAAACAAAGAGGCAGGGGGAGGTATGACATAACTTGTACAAATTCTTAGAAATGCAAAATTTGCATAATTTATTGTGTTTTTTCCCTTAATTAATATTTTAAAGAAAAAATATATGCTCCACCATTTATTTATATATATATATATATATATATATATAAAAGTGGGGGGGTTTTTTTTAGTCCCCGCATGGTTTTTTTTTTTACATCTGTTTTCAAAAGGTCACAAACTGAGCCAAGCATAATATAATCAGCTGAAAATGGTGCATTTTATTCACATGTTAATAGTTTAACATAAAAATATCTAAAAACTGATGTACATCATTGTAACATGTCGTATTATAACAAGAAAAACTGTGAAAATGAAGCTCTTTTTTTTTTTTTTGCTAAAATTCTGTATTATTAGCTTATTTAAAAAAAAAAACTAAATAAACACTTTTAAAGTAATTTTAAATAATTTTATTATTGTAAATGGCATATAGAAATAGGACAAAAAGAAAATTTTACTTCAGTGATTTTTTTGATGAAGTTCTAGGGTGGGTTTTTTTAGGATACATTTTCCTGTGGGTTTTTTTTAGAGGACAGCACTATACATGCCAAGATAAGAAGTTGTCTAAAACGAAAAAATTCCCAGTACCTTGCGATTCCGTTTTACCATGTTTAACTTTATATCACAAAACAAGTAAAATTTTTTACAACTTTAATATTATTTATCATGGAATAATTCTTTTGCCTGATTTACAGGTTATGCCTAATCCGAACTCTAAAATTTAGTCAACCCGAAACTCGACTCGAACAGAACATACTACAACCTGAACCCGAAATTTAGGGAAATTAATCCTTATTTTAATGCATTTACAGAATATTAGTCTTAATTATATCTCTAATATCAATTTTATCTCTTTTATAAAAAAAGAAACACACAGGGGTGATTGTGACTCAGAGTGAAAAACCCTGAAAATTTATTGATACAAAGTGAAAAACCCTGAAAATTATCGATGCAAAATATACCAATATCAATTTACATAACAACTGATTCTGCAACAGCATGACAATCAAATGACATATTTCTGCTATTGTTTGAAATATACAAATTGCAGAAAAACATAATTCGGTAAACTTACATTAATTTCACTGAAAGCTAAATGACTTCATCAAATGGAGAGTCAGGGGAGATTCCGAGTGAATTTTTTTTTTTCGGAAATACATTGGCGGCAGCGGGGAATTACGGTTTTTCGCGATCTTTTGACGAAATTTGCCGTTTTTTCGCGATCCTTTTTACGAAATTTGCCGTTTTTTTCGTTACCTTTTGTAGGAAATTTGCTGTTTTTGCGATCTTTTGGGGGGAAATTTACCGTTTTTCGCGATTTTTTTGGTGAAATTTGCCGCTTTTTCGCGATCTTTTGACGAAATTTCCTATTTTTTTTCATGATCTTTTGACGAAATTTGCAGTTTTTACGCGATCCCTTTTTACGAAATTTGCAGTTTTTTCGTGATCCTTTTTACGAAATTTGCCGTTTTTTCGCGATCCTTTTTACGAAATTTGCCGTTTTTTCGTTATCTTTTGTAGGAAATTTGCCGTTTTTGCGATCTTTTGGAGAAATTTATCGTTTTTCGCGATTTTTTTGATGAAATTTGCCGCTTTTTCGCGATTTTTTGACGAAATTTTCTATTTTTTTCACGATTTTTTGACGAAGTTTGCAGTTTTTTCGTGATCTTGTGGTGGAAAATTGGCCATTTTTTCGCGAAAATGCAATTTTACTTCTAAGTGGCTAAGTATTAGATAAAAAAAAGAAAAATAGAAATTTTGTTTGTTTTCCTAGCTTTACTCTTACACAAGGTAAATTTATTTTTCCTGCTTTCTTCCTGGGTATGCAATTCTGGACATTGTTGTACTGAGATTGAGATGAATAACACTTCACAGCAACTTCTCTGAAAGGAGAGGGGCAGCAGAGAGGGCGGGGAGAGATTCACTCCTGGCTCTAATTATGTGTTTTTTCTGCGATCCTTTCACGAAATTCGCCTTTTTCTGCGATCTTTCGCGAAATTTCCATTTTTTTCGCTATTCTTTGACGAAAATCGCGTTTTTTCCCCCCTGATTCTTTAACAGAGTTTGCATTTTTCTTGCGATCCTTCGACGATATTTCCGTTTTTCTAGCGATCCTTTGACGAAAATCGCGTTTTCCAGCGATCCCCGGAATGGAGGGGGGGGGCTTAATCCCTGACGGTTTTAATTATGCGTTATTTCTACGAAATTCGCGTTTTTTCGCGATTCTTTAAAGATTTTTTTTTTGTGATCTTTTAAAATGAAATTTGTGTTTTTCCCTCAATTCTTTGACGACATTTCCGTTTTTCCAGCGATCTTTGGACGAAAATCGCGTTTTTACCCCGATCTGTTGACGAAAATCTTGTTTTTTTCTTTTGCAATCCTTTGCAAATTTTGCACTTTTTCGCGATCTTTTGACAAAATTTGTGTTTATTTCGCAATCATTAGACGAAATTAGTTTTATTTCGAGATCCTTTGACACATTTCGCGTTTTTTTACGCGATTCTTTGGTGAAATGTGTTTTTTTTTTTGGCGATTCTTTAACGAAATTTACGCTTTTCCCACGATCCTTTAATGAAAATCGCGTTTTTCCCACGATCTTTTAACGAAAATCGCATTTTTCCCGTGATTCCGGGATGGGGTAAATCCTTCCCGGTTCTAATTATGTGTTTTTTTCTGCGGTCCTTTGACAAAATTCGCGTTTTCCCGCGATTCTTTAAAGAAATTCATGTTTTTTTTCGTGATCCTTTAACGAAATTCGCGTTTTTCCTGCGATCCTTTGACAATATGTCTATTTTCCCCGCGTTCCTTTGACGATATGTCTATTTTCCCCGCGTTCCTTTGACGATATGTCAGTTTTTCCGGCGTTTCTTTGACATATGTCTGTTTTTTCCGCGATCTTTCAACGAAAATCTCATTTTTCTTGCGATGTTTTTACGAAAATCTTAGTTTTTTGGGGGATCCTTTGCAAAATTCGTGTTTATTTCGAGATTTTTAAACGAAATTTGCGTTTTCCCGCAATCCTTTGACGAAATTGTCGATTTTTTTCTCGGCGACCATGTCGAAATTCGCGATATTTTTTTATGTCCGAATTTTCCACTAAACGTAACGATCTCATAAACCCGGAAGGATAGATCGAAAAACCCGGAAATCCGGGCTACACCCTGAACACAATCACCCCTGAACACACTTAAAACACACATAATACGCATTAATATTCAAGTATGAAATTTTTTCACAGGACAAAATATTTAGGACCTATTTTTATTTTTTGAAAAACTGGGTATATCCGGTTGGTTGGTTGTGTTTATGACGGCCAATTATCAACACGAGGGATATAGGCCCTAACGGGAGGTGCCCTCCGTGGGGCTCTTTCTAAGGGAACCTAACCCGTATTTGCGCATGGAAATCCACGGTTTGAAGAAAACACTGAACGATTAGGCCAACGGGTGCGATTGGGTTCGAACCCAGCACCTCCCGTCTGTCAGCTTCAAGAGCAGAACATCTCGCCCACTGGTGGGGCACTGGGTAAATCCGAACCCGACTCTCAAATGCCGTAACACAGCCCCAAACTGACACGAAACCGAGACATTTAAAGATAACCTGACCTACAGCCAAAAAAAGTCAAATCATCCGGAATTGCAGTGGGAAATTAGCTTCAACCTAATCCAAATTTAGTGTCGGGTGTGGTTTGGGTAAAATCGGGTTACACGATACGGTGCAGCACTCTAATTTGTAACATGTAAATTACGAAATCAGCACAATCGAACTGTAATCGTAATCGACTAGTTCGATAATCTTAATCCAACAAAAAAATGTTAATCCTAATCTAAACGTAATCGTAATCTAGCATTTAAAAAAATAGATAATCAAATTTATAATTGTAACCTAACCTTCATAAACAGAGACATTATCATAATCAGAGTTTAGAAAATGAAAATAATCATAATCGTAACAGATTAAAGTCCTCTGTAATCGACTCGAAGTCTGGTCTCGACTGTTCTGGGATTGTGCCAAGTTCTGATTTTAAAGAATCAAATGTAAAAATATCTATTACAGGATGTGAAAAAAAAGAATGTACAAAATGTGATTGAAAATTTTTATAAACTTATTGAAACAAGGCAGTCAAGCTATGGTTGTCATAAATCTGGGTTACCACAAACAACAGTTCATCACAAAAATTTTGTCTTTTTTTGGCAGACCACAAACACATTTGTTCCAAAAATAAATAGTATGCTTACCAAAGTATTCACTTTCTGGAGGATTATTTTCCATTTCATCTTCAATTTCACGCATAAGTGCTTCAATTTTCTTTTCTGCTTCAGTTGGTCCTTTTTGACGAGGCGGTGTTATATTATAAGGAAGCAAAGTTTTAGAATTTAATGTGTTTAATTTATAATCTTCTTTATACAGGCCTCCAGATTTAGTAGTGGGTACAGAATCAGTTGAATCATCTCCTTGTTCATCATTAGTTTTTTCTTCCTCAGATTCATCCTCTTCTGCAATATCAGAAAAAGAAACTTTCTTACGTTCCTTAGTTACAGAGACAGATGTTAATTTTTCTGCTAAATCGTCTACTTCAGTACCCTGGCCTTGTTCTACACAAGAAGACATTTTCGGTTCTGCATTACCATATGTACGTACTGGAGTACTGTCTGAAACATGAAATCCCAAAAATGGTGCAACATTGGTCCTTGGAGGCACAACAGAATGAGAAGTTGAACTTATGTTATGACAAATGTCTTGCTCTAATTTGTTAGAATTTTTATTACCCTGTATTACTTCTTGATTATGATGCGAGCTGTTTTTAACTTCATGCAAATTAGCATATATAGGGCTGTTGACAACAGTACATGAAGCTGGTGTTAATGAACTCAAATTATACACATCAGTATATTTTTCTGTAGTGCTATGATGTAAATATGAAGCAGCACTGAGAGTAGCACTTCGAGTATTATTCTCATCAGATTTTACTTCTCTCAAATTTTGATATACAGGATCTCTGACAATCTCTTTTTTATCATCTGAAATTAATGAAGTGTTTTGAATCTGTCCGGGTAGAAACTGAGAAGGCACATTTTGAGTATCTTTGCATGTTACAGAGTAACCTGGGTGATACTTAGGAAGAGTGTTTTGGAGGCTGCATGATAAATCATCTTTCATTACAGAAATATCTTTTTGTAAAGGAAGAGTATAACAATTCGAATTTTGAGAGGGATCCCAAGGAAATTTTAAATTTGTATGAGTATATTTATCGTTTTCACCGCAGCAATATGCAAAACTGTTTCCCTGGTTGGACGCAGTAGATCGAGGTAAAATTCGACCGTATGTAGATGTGATGTTAGTTTCATCAGACGAACAAGACCGATGTATATCATAGTTTGGAGGAATGTTTGAATATATATTTCCAGAATCATTTCGGGATTCTGAGTTTTCAGCCATCTTTTCTTAAAAATGCTAAATCAGAGAACGTATTTACACATACAGAAACGTCAGAAAAAAAATCACGATTCAATAATTTTATTTTCTTGGCACTTTAACTCGTAAACAATTACTTTTATACAGAATCCGAATAAACAGGTATTTAATTCGAATCGCGAAACCCATCTGACAACAAACGATACAAACAGGTGGCAAAAAATTGACTATCAGCCAAAGTTAAAGCTCTGTGATTGGATAAAAGAACCGATAAACAATACGGATATGTGTTCCATAAAAATAAAATTCTGTTATTCTTTCAAATGTGAATTATTGTTTTTAAAACTCATTATGACTATCTAAGTTAAAATTAATTAATAAGTAATTTTTCTTTAAGTTTTTGATGTTAACTCCATGATTACAGGATGAAATGAAGTTTTGATTTTTTGGCAACAATTTTCTTGGAACGTAACAAAGAATTGTTGTTGTTCATCTGTGTTTTTTGAGTTTCGAATTTTGATTGCCAAGACGTTTTTTCTTAATATTAAAGAGTCTTTTTCTAAACTATCAAACTTTGTTTTTTTTATTAAAATGTCTTCCCAGGCATCTGTCAGGAGAGCTACTCATGCTGGTAGTTGGTATGTGAGTTCAGGTAATAATTTATATGCTGTTTTTCTATTTATTTTTTAGTAATTATATTTTATAAAAATATTATAACGTTTTCCTCTACTTACTTTTTAACTCTGCTTATATCTGCATTATCTCAATTAATGTAAATGAAAATAAATTTTTATTAATATAAATATAATTGAATTATAGTAACTAATTAGCATTTGAGCACAGTGTCGTACTTGCTTGAAGAAGAGGGCTGCAATATACATGGCTCAATTTTTACAGCTTGTTCTAACTAAGATTTTAATATTGAGCCTTTTTCATTTTATCCCAGCATTGCAAACTGGCAGCCAACTAAGCGAGAATTTGAAAAATCCCACTTTTCCAAAAACACATGTTAGTTACTTGAAAAAAATCCACACCTGACAATCAGCTGAAAATGATATTACATAGTGGTTTAACGTTAAAACTAGCAAGCTTCACCCGCTATGCTGGTTGATTTTTCCAAACGAACCCCTAATATATTAGAAACTAGAATTTAAAAAATATCCATTGAAATGAATCTCTGGTTCAGGTCATTTAGATTAATTCATTTTTGGAAGAAAGAAATAACTTTGATTAAATGGTGTAACAAGCAGTTCAATTTTACTTGTGAAACTGCAATTAGATTAGAATAAAACTATATCCTGAAAATGCAAAACTTTACATATAGATATAATTTACTTGAATATTTTGAAGCATATAGCCTATTTTGGAAAAAATTCCTTTTCAGTGTTGGGAGAGGTGCTGAAATCTATAAGCAGGGCTTGATAAATGCAGTCCCACTGGCGACCAAGTTATTAAATCAGGCACTATCTTTTTTCCTATTGTACAAAAATTGACCAAAGAAATGAGGAGGAACGGCATTTTTATTCTCCTCCCACCTCTATTTGTACACAGAAAGCAGTGTTCTTCCTCTGTCTCATATTTTTAATGGAAGAACCATGTTTAAAAGAGATTTTCCATCTCATCCACGGAAAGTGTCATTCTTTTCGAGACTGATAATGTGTTAGAGGTCTGCAGATTGTACTTGGTGAAAAAAAAGGCAAATAGTTGAAGAACTGTTTTTTGTGGCCACCATAACTATTTTTCCAACTCTCAAATGTAAAAAAATCACCTTTATTATTAACAGAATTATATGATCTGATTTTCTATATTTAGATGCTAAATTTATTAAAATCAAAGCTTATTTTGGTGCTTTTTGGTTAGCCGGTCGCCAGTGTTATATAGGGTAGATGTGCCAGTAATGGACACCCCTTGATGTTTTTGGTTCATAAAAAAAATAACTAATAAATATTTAGCTTTAATTATTTTTTTTTTATAATTCCCCCTTGCATGTTTTTTAAAACTGGGTTATTGTTGACACTTTTAATCAAACCAATCAGGAAGCAAAAAATAATGTTTCAAAGTTTCGCTGTTTTTCTGTGAAAATCTGAATGAAGAGGCTAAGAGCTGGCTTCATTTAATTAATTTATATATTATTTATTTTCTTGCAAAATTTGAATGTTTTTGTTTGAGTAGCAATAGAAAACTTAGAATTTTATATACTAATTCCCATTTACAAAATTTAATTTATTTTTAAGGTTTTAAGAGGAGGTGTCTATTACTGGAATGGCTAATTAGTCATTTTCCAGCAATGAACACCCCATGTAGACATTGCTAAAAATGCAATTTCAGTAATGTTTATAGTGCATAAAATAGTTGCAAACCTAAATAATCAAATTAATTTTTAAATTATACTTACCAAAATGTAATAACACCAAAACTTTTATAAATAGTTGCTTTTAAGTTATTTTATGTGGCTAATAAAATTTCAATATTTTCGGAACAGATGTCATAAATTCCTGGGGCCGCCATCTTGGAATTTTTCTTGGCACGAAAACTCCTTTTCTGTTAAGTAGTAGATGTCGCCAAGCACCGGTTTGTACGCATGTTTGGCATTGGCTTAACGAAAATAAAATGTAAATAATAAACAAAATTCGCTAAAGTGGCAATCGGTAATCGTTGTATGAGACCTCCGCTCTCATTAACCGAAAAAGAAACATCACTGGATTCAGCAGTTCTGGCTCTGTAGCAATCTCAAAATTCAGCAGTTCTCGCTTTATAGCAGTCTCAAAATGTACAAAACTCGCAATGCAACAAAATATACATAAAATTATCAACATACCTTAACAGACATCTGCTTTCGTGAAATCTCCAACATGAAATACCTGTCATAATATCACTGTCATTTTCCCAATAGGCTTATGAATACGCATTGACGCACTGTAAACAAACCTCCTTTTTTCGTCAAAATTTCCTCATATTTCTTAATTACTTCAGCAAGAGCGTTTAAACGGACAACAGAAACCATAGTCAATCAAATACATCCAATTAATTTAACATAAAAATAAAAAGACAGAACGATACAACACGATATCAAAACACATCTACAATATTCTAAGCGAAAATGAGCTTCTCAGGGGTTGCCAGAACACAGACTTCACACGGGATTCCACATATCGATAACAATCGCCAACATAAAATCGCCAAGAAATATCAAAGCATCCAAGATGGCGGCCATCTGGGAATATACAGCATCTAAGCCATATTTTCTTTCTTTTTTTTTTTATGTATATGATGTACCTTCCATATTTTATAATCTGGCAATCAAACCAGCCAGGAAGCAGAAAATATTGTTTAAGTGCACAGTCAAAGAGGGACTGATGGGGCTTAATCCGTCTCCGTTTAAATAAAAACAATTAAGTTACAAAAGCTATTAAAAATCTATTTTCTGCTTTAAATGTTTTCTTATTCTTACTCACCTCTGAGCCCCCCCCCCCCCCCACAAAAAAAAAAAAACAAAAGTAGTGAAAGTTATAGGTAATATTCATGAAACTAGTAAATCTGCAGATCAGTGGCCTCAAACATCAGTTCTACAGTTTTATTTAGTATTTAAAATATTCAACTCAATATCATTTCTTTCATATTTGTTATATTAATTATTATAAATGATATATCAAGTAGTCTCTGGAAAATTGTTAAAAACAGTGAGACAAAACTAAACACTATTCCAAAGCTTTTTTTCTTAATTACCTTTTAAACCCCCCACTGTTTCAATAATTTGATAGCTGTAGTTGCCTGAATTGAGTATTTTAAACTATCCATCTAAAATAAGCGAAACATCAATCTTCTGATAATTACAATAATTGATGCAAACGGTAAATGATTATCACAAGTATTTTATTAATTACTGGTATCCTAATTGTTAAATTTATTTGAAAATAACTATTTTGTTTCATTAGTTCAGGGTTGGCAAGTTTTTGACATGCGATGGTTTAAACCGATTTTAACCATGGTTAAAACCGTCGTGTCAAAAACCTTTCTGTCAAAAATGTCCAAAAGTGTCAAAAACCTAGTTTTAATAAAAATCATACCAAAAGAATTATTTAGCAGAGTTAGATGGGCTTTAAACAATAAATTCTAAGTAAAACTGCATAAATACATTAAAACTGTGGGGTATAAACTGCAGAAATACATTCTTGAAACCTATTTGCATAGGATATGGTAAACTGCAAATTGATTGTTGTATGATTTTTTTTATTATTATTTGTGAATAAAAATTACCTAACTGTTATTTAATGATTTAGTTTATCATTAATGTATGCTTTTAAGATGAACAGTTAATAAATCCTTAATTATTTGTAATAATTAAAACTAGATAGGTTTAATCTAAATTTTGCAGAGATAAATAAATTGTTTAGATTTTTTCATGGCTAGAAGCACAGATTAATCTATCACAATTGGTATCTAATGAGGGTATTTACTTTCCTTAAGATAGAGCAAATTCAAAGATTCCCTTCCAGTACAAAACAGTATTGCTATTGCAACAAAACCAATTTTTCTTGCTTCCCCCTTATTATGTTCTTATGGATGGGGTTGTTTAAGGAGCTACCTTCACCAAAGTTCAAGTTAAAACACCCGCCTGCTAATGTTAATCCTACAGGAGAATTTTTTTTTTTTTTTTAATATCTTGTTCGAAATTTCATACTTTTAAATGATTTTTTTCAAAGTAGAAATGAAAACCCCACTCAATAACGTCAATTTTATGATAGAAATTTTGTTTAATATTTCAATATTTTTAAATGTTTTTTGCATTAGATAACTAATGTCGATCTCTACAAAGACCGATTTTTAAATTTTCGATTTTGCTTGCAGTTATTTTTGTTATTAGGATACTTTCACTTTTGGAACAGGTTTCAAACTAAGTTAAGCATTTTTCTTTTTCTTACTGGTATGCTGAATTATTCATTTGTCACTAATTTTAGGAGAAATTCCACAAATAAGATAATTTCATCAGTAAGAGGTGATTGTCAGTCACTAACAAAAATTAATATTGGGATAAAAGGATTAAAATATCATATTTTATCATTTTATCCTAACATTTCATTCTTTTCTCATTTGTAAAATAAATGTTATTTTTATTGTTCTGCATTTGTAAAAGAAAAGGCTGCAGAGAAAATATTTCTGTTAAAGACTGTATATAGGGCAGATGTGCCAGTAATGGACACCATTAAGGAATTTCTTTAAAAATTGTTTTTTAATTAATAGTTATTATATTCCAGTTTTTTCAATATTATATTAAACTATCATGATTGATTTCGTTTGTTATAATGGCTTATTATTACAAAACGTTTGTCTATATATATATATATATATTGTTTTTTAAATAAGAAATGCAACCAAGTATGCTGAAAAGCCACAATAAAAATACATAAAAAAAAATTTGGCAATTTAGTCATAAACAAAGAAATTAATTATAATTTAATATTTGATTACAGTAAAATAAATGCTAAAACTAAAGTGCACAATCATTAAATAAAAGCAATGTTGTATCTTGCTATAACAGCATTTTTTTGTTGTTGTTGTCCTGACCATATTTAAATATTGGTGTTTTTGACGGTTAAAACCGCTTAAAACGCGGTTTAAACCTATGTCACGTCAAAAACTAGTTTTTGACGGCTTAAACCCAACCCTGGTATGTATTCATTAAATTTTGGTTCTAAATACAGTCATAAAAACAATTATATTTATTACTTTTTATGGGGTGTCCATTACTGGGCTTTTGGGTGTTTTGATATATTTCTGTTATTTAAAATTAAATTTTGATTCATGTTGGGAAATGGGACTAACTAAATAGTTAAATATTGTTGACAGGTTAATGTAATATTGAAAAAACTGGAATATAATAATTATAACTATTAATAAAAAAATAGTTTTAAAAGAAAATCCTTAAGGGTGTCCATTACTGGCACATCTACCCTATATATATATAATACATATTAGTGTATATATGAATATATATGTATTTATATATATATGTGGTGCCCGGCTAACCGAAAAGTACCCTTATTTGGTAGGTATTTGTTAGTTATCCCGTCGATCAAATTACTGTTGCCAAATTGTAAGATTAAATGTCAATAATGGTTGATCGTAAATGTCACAGTCACTTGACAACATGTGTTTACATCATCAAATGATTTTTATTTCAATGTTTTATTTGTTTAATGTTATAGGGGAGAGTGTTGTACCTTGGGACAATTTTCACATTTTAATTTTTACTTCGATGATTATAATCAGATTTAAAATTTAAAGGCAACATTTCAATATGCCAACATATTTCTCTAATATAATTTTAGAAATTCAGACAATTTGAAAATAAAAAAATGCCATTCATTTAAAGTAGGGAAGGCAAACTGTCCCAAGGTACAACATCTTGTTGTACCTTGGGACATACTGCATAATTCAGGGAATAGGCATATAACTCACCAATAATTTTGTACAATAACTAATACAATATTTTGTACAATAACAATAACTAATTTTATGCCAACAAACAAAACTTTTTTTTTTCAAGGAAATAGAGAATGAAACTCAAGTTCAAAATCCAAAATAAAGTTGAGTTGTTTTATTTATTGCATTTCATATGATTTGTGAATTTTTCTGTAAAATAAGTAATAAAAATACTTTTATTTATCCAAATTATTATGAACCACGTATTTCTTGTACCATTGGACATGTCCCAAGGTACAACATATTTTACTGTCCCGAGGTATAATCACCACACGGTTTAAATAAAATCAAAATGGCGGTAAATCTAGAAGAACTATCATTATTTTCTCATACCCAAAACATTTAAAAATCTTCTCTTTTATAAAAAAATAAATTGCAGTTGACTTGTTGTAGAAATACATAGGAAAAAAATGAAGTTAGAATGGAGGAAAATATTTACTTTGGACTAATGAAACTTATTTTTTTCACCTAGCTGTTAAAATTCGATGCGTCTGATGTTGTTTGTTATCATGATGAGATCTGTTGGTTATAGGTCACTATTAGAAATACACAAAAGATAACTGTTGCCAATAGTTTATTAGAAATTGTCAATGTCCCAAGGTACAAGCATCCCAAGGTACAACACTCTCCCCTACTAATTTATTTGTTCTTCCGTTATTTAAAATAAAATTTGTCTTTGTATAATTTGGCGAAATTGGTTGACAGGAGAACTAACATACCCCTTATTTTTATAATTTTTAATATTGTTTAATTTTCTTTTTTTAAATGCCAATAAAATCACTTTAGTTTTGAAAGTAACAGCCATGTTATTTTGTTTATCTTGGAGTTTCAAATCATTTACAAAAACAAAAAATTCACCGAGTTCAATCTGCAGACGTAATAACACATCTGTTTCTTCTTTTCTTCTCTCAACCGCTAGCATGTCATGTGATTAGATTGTGGAAGAGGTGAGAGGTTTAAAAAAAAAAGAGAAGAAATAGTGTCAATGTAGCCTATACATGGTTCGTACGCTTTGGAAAAAGTAGAAAAAGTGCTGGAAAAAAAGTATTCATTTTCAAGGAATAAAAAGTGCTGGAAAAAAAAGTATTCATTTTCAAGGAATGAAAAGTGCTGGAAAATATCACTAACTTCGACAAATTGTTGCCGAAAAATATCAATTTCAACAATCATTCGCATTAAAAAAATCGCTAATTTCGCCAAAGGATCGCTTTAAAAATGCGAATTTCGTCGAAAGGTCGTGGGAAAAAACGCGTATTTCGTCAAAGACTAGAGAAATAACCCGAATTTCGACAAGAAATCTCGAATAAAGCGCAAATTTCGCCAGAGGATCGCAGAAAACACGCGAATTGCATTAAGAGTTTGCAAAAATACACGTGTTTTCATCAAAGGATCGCGCAAAAAATGCAAATTTCGACAAAGGATCGTGAAAAAAACAAATTCGGACAAAAGATCGTAAAAAATTGCGAATTTCTTCAAAGTATCACGTAGGGGTGATTTTGTTCCGAATTTTCCTAAAATTTAAAGCATTTATTTCCGAAAATTTACAAAAATCGGTCACCAATCCGAAAATTCGGCCATAAAAAATCGCGAATTTCGACAAACGGTCGCCAAAAAAAAAAATTTTTTTGCCAATCGTTTTCAGAAAAACGCAGATTTCGCCAAAGGAGCGTGAAAAAAATGCAAATTTCGTCTAAGAAACGCAGGAAAAACTAAATTTCGTGGAAAAATCGCAAAAAACCCGAAGAATTTCGTCAGAAGATCGTGAAAAAAAAACCCAAAAATTTCGTTAAAAGATCGCGAAAAAACTCAAAAATTTCGTCAAAAGATAGCGAAAAACCGAAAATTTTGTCAAAAAATCGCGAACAACCGAAAATTTCGTCGAAATATCGCGAAAAAACGGCATATTTCGTTGAAAGATCGCAAGAAAACGGCAAATTTCGTCGAAAGATCGCGAATTCCGTCAAAGGGCTGCAGAAAAAATACATAGTTAATGTCGGGAGTGGATTTCCCCCTCTAACCCTCTGCTGTAATTTTTCAGAAAATTTGAGGTAATTTTTTTTTTTTTTTTTACTCAGTATCACCCCTAGGATCACAGAAATAACGTAAATTTCTTCAAAGGAACGCGAAACAAAACACAAAATTCGTCAAAGGATCGCAGAAAAAGTGCGGATTGCATTTAAAGATTGGAGAAAAAACTCTAATTTCTTCAAAGGATCGCGGAAAAAAGGGAAATTTCATCGAAAGGTTACGAAAAAAGACAATATTTGTCAAAGGGCCTCGAAAAACACGCATAGCCAGTGCCGGGAGGAGATTTACCCCTTCTGCTATCTGCTGTAGTCTTTCAGAAAATTTGCTGTGAATTTTAGAATTTTTTAAACTGAGAATCATCCCTTGAAAATTTTGTCAACTATACGTTAAAAAAAAATTAGAATTTCTTCAATCTGTCATTGAACAAAAATTGCAAATTTTAACAATCCGCCGGGGAAAAATACCACAAAATTCGTCCATTGGTTATCGATAAAAAATGCAAATTTCGTCAATTTGTCGAAAAAATCGCAAAATTCATCAGTTTCATGCCGATTTCATATATTGCCCCACCCCCCCACCCCCCCACCCAAAAAAAAAAAACACTCCTTCCTAACATAGTCAATCAGTCATTAAAAAAAATTGGTCATTTATAAAAATCGCGAATGTTGTCAATCAGTTAAAACTTCACCGAATTATATTAATTCCAAATTTTTCACTGTGTAACTGATAAAAAAATTTTATTTCCTTTTTATAAATCCACTTAAAAAAAAAATCTTTTGTATTTAAAAAGTAAAAGTAAATTATCTAACCTTTATTTCAATTATTTCTGTATGGATAAGCACAAATGCTGTAAGGTTTGAGAATTCAGAGAATATTTATAAAAAAGTATATTGTTCACAACTTCAGAAATGCTAATATATGACTCCTGTTGAGTGTTCAGAATTCCTAAAATTTAACTGGTTTACTCCTGTTTTCTGCTCTTGTAGTGATACCATACCTTTTATTTATTTATTTTTAAAATATTTTTTTGCACTTAAAGAAAAGAAAATCAATCTCTTGTGTCTTAACTTTTTATTATATATGAAATTTCTTCCCATGGTACCTTAATAAGTTAAAACACGTTATTCTTTAAAAATTCTCTAATAATAATGCCTGTTATAAAAATGAAAAGATTTTATAAGATTTCTTTGAAATAGATAATCAATGGGGTGGCTATTTTCCTTATGTGTTTTATTCTACGCCATTTTTATGTATGTATCTAAACAGTCCTTGAATAGTGCTTGAAAAGTGCTTGAATTTTATTTGTTCTCGAGTGTATGAACCATGCTATATGACATTGAAATTTGATAGAATGCTAAAAAATAGTACTCACTTTTTTTTGTAAGTTTCAAAACACATTTCTATGTTTAGAGTTAAAAAAGATTTTAATATAAATATCTAGCAAATTAACACCTTGTAATAATATACTAATTTCAAATATTAAAAGGTGTAAATTAAAACTTTAAAACCAATAAAAATACGTTTATTTTGACTGTTGACATGTTTTGACTCACCCTGAGTCATTTTCGAAACAAATAAACTATTCCAAATTTACACGGTCTATTAAATGCCATCATTCAGTTTTACACATATTTTTTTTTTTTTTTTTCATATTGTGCACGTTGTTTTTTATTTTACTTGGATGCTTATTCTATTTTCAATTTCGCAATCATTTAGTAGCTTGAGCCATATTTTTGATAAGTGAAATGATTCATTCTGCTTCGTTACGTATTGATTTTTGGCGCATTACAATCTCTATGGTTTCTCTTATAATGGATAGATAGTATAGACTGGAGGGGGAAATTATTTTACTTTTATTGAAATTTATTTGGATGGTTTCTTGATAAAATCTCGCTAGGGCTGTGGTTTTTTTCTATTATATTTAAAATCAACTATATGCTCCTTTTTTCTATACTTAAATTTCTTGCTAGTCATACCAATATAGAAATTCTTTGATCCATCTGCTCGAATAAATGGTATTTCATACACCCCTGAGTAATTCTCAAAATTAATTGTGTCAATTTTAACGCAAATGATATTGTTTCAATATCTGCTTAGTAGCCAAACCACCTCCGAAATTGAAGGATATCATTTGCATTAAAATTGACCCAATTGATTTTGATTAATCATTTCGGAGGTGGTTTGGCTACTAAACAGATATTGAAACGATATCATTTGTGCTAAAATTGACCCAATTAAAATTTGAGAATTACTCAGGAGTGTGTGAAGTACCATTTATTAGAGCAGAAATCAAAGAATCAAATAATTAGTATATTGTGGTATGACTAGCAGGAAATTTAAGTATAGAAAAAATGCACATATAGCTGATTTTAAATATAATAGAAAAACCACAGCCCTAGCGAGATTTTATCAAGAAGAAACCATCCAAATAAATTTCGATAAAAGCAGAGTTCATTCTAGGATCAAGGGCAGGCAGGGTGCACTTTGCCATAAAAGGGCACTTTGGAGAAAAAAAGGGCACATTAACGTAATGATTAGGACTGGGCAATGTAGAAATTTCTTAAATCGATTTATCATCCATCTAACATCGCGATTTAGTGCTAAATCGCTATTTAACACCAATTTTACATTTTAGAATCTGGAAGCCTATTTTTTAATTTTTAGTAACAAAATACGGTCTTTATGTGCCCCCCTCCTGTATTATTTAGTATATTTAGCTTTTAATTTTTCAGATAATTTTGAAAAGAGGTATATTTTACACATAAAAAACTTTGAATGTCTCAAAACACTAGTTTTTTTTTTTTTTTTTTTTTTTTTTTTTCCCATTTTAAAAATTAGTGACCTATTGTAATGCATATTATAAACTCATTCTATAAGAAGTAATATAAAAGAAAACGATTTTTTTTTTTTTGTCTGACTTGTTTTGCCTGCTACAATCTAAATTCCTTAAGGGGGGGGGGGGACTTCCCCTAGCCCACCCAAATAGCACTTCGTTGCTAACAGCCTACATACACTTTTTTTTTTACAGACACAGATTTAAAAAGTTATTGAGGTAAAAAAGAATATTAAAAGAATACAATGATGAATTTAACTATTCATTTACCATGATGAGAAAAGTAGTAAAAAAAAAGGGGGGGGGAGGGAAGATATAAGAAATAAGGTGCAATTTTATATCTTTTTAACTTTTTGATTGTAATAAGATTTGTGTAACATAAATGCTGACATTTATACAGCGGATGGAGAAGGATTGAAAGTGTGAGCGTTGGAGCACATTACTGAAATTGTTGATTTTTTCGTGGCCGTTGCCATCCTTTAAGATTAGTAATAAAATATAATCTTAAAGTATATCTCTTTTTAATGATAACAAAATGTCAAAAAAGCAGAAAATCGCAGATCTGCAGAAAAATCTAATGAATGCCTCCTCCCGCCCTCCCTCATTCTGCTGAAAAAATAAAGTTACTTGACTCATTACAGAACTTTATTAAAGTATTTTTAATTAATTACAAAATAACAATAAATTAAAACTAAAATGTTCCCATAATACCCAAACATATGAAAATTAATTTTTCATGAAAATAATGCATAAAAATATAAACTAAAAATGGATGAATTTGGATATAAATAGTTAATCAATTTCAGCAAGATACTCAATCCACATGACTGGCATTGAAATCGGATGTCAAACCTGATGCATGACTATTTTAAAATATTTTAATTAATCACAGAATAATAGAAAATAAAGAATATGCATTAAAATATTACCCAAACATGTGAAAAATGAATGTTTCATTAAAAGAATGCATAAAAATAAAAACTGAAATTCGATGAATTTGGATTTTAAATATGAAACTTTATTCTTTTTTTTCCAACCACAAATACTCAATCAATTTCAGGAAAAAAATATTATTGTAAAAGGAAAATATTTCATGTGGATCACGGCCAAATAGTGATACACAAAACAATGCATGACTATACTTTAAAATAATTTCATTAATTACAAAATAATAGAAAATAAAAAATAAATGTTAAAATATTACTAAAACATGTAAAAAAGGAAATTTTCATCATAAGATTGCATAAAAGTATAAACTGCAAGTCGATGAGTTTGGATTTTAAATATAAAACTTTATTATTATTATTTTTAATCATATAAATGCTGAATGAATTTCAGGAAAACAATCTTTTGAAACAATGCAGGATTCTACTTTAAAACATTTTAATTAATTACAGAATATTGGAAAATAAAAAATACATATTGCAATATTACTCAAATATGTGAAAACTTAATTTATCATCAAAAGATTGCATTAGCATATAAATTGAAATTCGATGAATTTGGATTTTAAGATTTAAACATTACTTTTTCCTTTCAACTTTCCACTATATAAGTTCTTAATTTCTGAAAAATACACATTCCAATCTCGTAAACTTTGAATTTTGTTTACAAAATAAATAAATAAATATCAATTCTTACTTAAATCATCGTTTTCTTAAATTGCCTTTTTTCTTAAATCGGAGAGGATTGAGGCTCGATGTTTTTTTAAATCGGATCCTGCTAAATCGATTTAACACCAGCTTGCCTTGTTTTCCTTAAATCGTCTTTTTCTTAAATCGGAAAAGCATCTTGCGATGTTTGCTTAAATCGGATCATCCTAAATCGATTTAACACCAGCTTGCCTTATTTTTCTTAAATCGGAAAGCGTTGAGGCTTGCGATGTTTGCTTAAAATCGGATCTTCCTAAATCGATTTAACACCAGCTTGCCATGTAAGTGGTAGATGCCTCAAAATAGATAAATCGGTTTTCCAATGTTAGCTCTGAATCAGTATTTTGTTTAAAATCGATTTAAAGCCAATGGCTAAATCGCGATTTAAGACAATGGCTAAATCGCGATTTAAGACATTGGCTAAATCGCGATTTCCGATTTTAGGTTAAATCGGATTTCCGATGTAAGCTTTAAATCGATTTAAGAGTTAAATCGATTTAAGGCCCAGTCCTAGAATGATAAATTAATCAACTAATAACTCTTCCCCCCTGATCTCCCCCACCCCCTAAAAGGTCTTTGCTTCTTCCCCTTTACCCCTCCCTGACATGACAATTTGCAGTGTGGCAATATAAAATAATCATCTTAATTTCCCTTTAAATATTAAATAGCTTTAACATTTTAAAACTTTATGAACTTTGTACAGAGGGGGGAAAAAGGTAAAGTGGAAAAATCCCGAAGGGGGGGGGGGGATCATGGAATTTAGATGAGCAATTATTTATTGTTACAATAAAGAAACAAACAGAACTGAAAAGTTTTACATATTTTAAACCAGTGTTGGCACGGTTTAAACCAAGTGGTTTTAAGAATGGTTTAAACCAATTGGTTTTTTTGTCAAAAAAACCATTTGGTTTTTTTATAAAAAATCTAATATAATATTTTCTCTTTTTTGTAATTTAATTGTTTTAAATTATTGATAGAAGTAATTTCTACTTTTAACACTTCATCTCAGCAGTCAACATGAGACATAATGTGCCTAGGTCATGTTTCTATGCATGTAGAATGAAAATTAGCATGTGCTGATGAACATATCTGGTACCCCAAAGATTTTTCTTAAAACATGTGAAATTAGAAAAGATAAAACAGATAAATAATATTCAATATTTAGCATAAAATATTTTCATTTAAAAAATGCAGATTTTTTACACCATTTAATAACAAAATACAATGATTTTAAGATTTTTGTTAAGTTGTAAAAGAAAATTTTCTGGATTGGGATTGGGGAAGATTATCCTTAAAGAATTTAAAAGTGTAACTTAAGATATCAAATTGAATAACACAGTTTGCAAAAATTGAGTGCTAGTTATAGCATTTCAATAATACCAATCAATCTTTTCTGTTAGTTGCTGAATCTAATGGCCAAAAATGTTGACTTGGACACAGAGTTATCACTCAGGAAACAAAATAGCCAGAAGTATTTGGATATTAAAAAAATAATAACAACCACAGAATAATATATTATATTCATGGAACTGCATCAAATGTTTATTGACAATTAATTGTTTATTGTTTGATCCTTATTAGTGATGCAACGAATAGTGGTTTGGCCGAATAACGAATATTCGGCCAAGTTACAGCCTAATATTTGGCCTATTCGGCCGCCGAATAATGAACTTATTTTTGCCTAAAAACAAAATATAGTATGCACTATATGCACAATTCTTGTATATTTCACAATTAAAATGTATTGTTTTCTTTAAAAAAAATATTTATATACAATTTTTTTATTTTTTAAAGCATTATTTCACTCTGAAAAAATATTCGGCTATGTTCGGCCTAAAAATTGCCTCAATAATATAATTCAGACCCCCCCCCCCAAAAAAAAAACAAAAATTCTTAGCAAAAGTTCCTCATCAGGTACTGTCTAGTTACATTTTAATAGATATTATGTGTGTTGTTGTTACATTTTAAAATAATGACAAAATTTTAAAAGTACTAGGAAACATAAGTTTCAGCTTTCAGATGAAATAAAAAATAAGAAATCTTAATATCTTAAGAAAAACCACTGATGGAAAAGGTGAAAGGAATATCCTCTAAAATGGTGGAAAGAAATCATTGTAGACTTTATAAAGCTCACAATTAACAAAATTTTTATTTATCTTTATTATTATTTTTTTTCTTTGCTGTCAGCAGTGAAACCTCTATAGAAAGTGCCCCTCAATGTGAAGAAGTAAAATAAATTAGTAATTTTCTTTCCCCAACCACTACTAGAAAAACAACGGTGTCCTTTGGAGTGGTGGGCGAAAAATTTGGAAGACTTTCCAACCTTTCACAATTAGCCCAAAAGTACCTTTCTGCACCAGGAAATACCGTATATAGTGAGAGATTATTTTCAGAAACAGGTAACAT
This sequence comes from Maratus speciosus, assembly GCA_963932465.1. Classification (NCBI taxonomy): domain Eukaryota; kingdom Metazoa; phylum Arthropoda; class Arachnida; order Araneae; family Salticidae; genus Maratus; species Maratus speciosus. The sequence continues at coordinate 409,764,838 of OZ010798.1, read as the reverse complement.
TTACGAGAAAAAAAAAAGAAATAGACTATCACCTGAGAATGCTGAATTATTATTTCTGCATCACAATCTACATTTATTGAAAACATTAACTGTTTTTTAAGGCATTACAATGTTATTCTTGAAAAAAATATCTAAAACGTAAATGCATACTAATTAAAAGAATTTAGTATTTACATTTCTTTCATTATTTAATAAGAAATAGTAACAGACTTAAAAAAATCACTTAAATTATATTTAACTTTTAAGCGTATTTTACTAAAAAAAAAAAAAAAAAAAAAGAGCCTTTAAGTATTGCAACAGCAACATATACGACTTAAATATCTTATACATATAAGACATCTATATCTAATCAATCATATATTTATGTTCTTTATAGGTATAAATCAAAATATTATTGAAAGATATTTTTTTATGTAACATGGGTTAAATGTAACTTCCCATTATGATAAAAAAAAAAAAATGAATTAGCTTGTACAGCTGTATTAAAACAATTTTGAGTAGATTAATTTTTAACAGATTATGTTAGCTTATTACAGATACTTTTTGTACTTACTGATACAGCATAAAAATTTTTTAAGATGATTCCTAAATTAGCCTCTTACATAAAAATGGGTAGATAAAACCCATTCGGAGTATGAAAGTTAATGGGAAAAAAAAAGTGTTAATTTCAAATAAAATTTTCATTATATATGATGAATATAAATTGTCAAATTAAAAAGTTATACTGTGTAAATATAAAAACATTTATTACAGTATTATTCGGCCAAGGCCGAATAATGGACTTGATATTCGGCCGAAGCCGAATACTCGGCTTCGGCCGAATATTCGTTGCATCTCTAATCCTTATTATATTATTAATCAAAGGATTCTTCATACGATTTTCAAGGTATCAATGTTTCACTGTGTAGAGCAGTTTACTTTGAACATAAGACATAGCTATTACTAATTATGTTTAAACTAGAAATGATTTCAATTTTCTATATAATTGACTGTAATTATTTAATTTAAATATTTTCAACAGTTATATTACTTATATAATATCCAAAAATTTTTATTTTATCAACAGATATGCATCTGTATGCAATAGGAAATTATATTTAAAAAAAACCCAGTTTAAACCAAAAAAACCTGGTTTAAACCAAATAAACTGTTTTTTTTGGTTTTTTACAAAAAAACCCGTTTTTTTTCCAACCCTGTTTTGAACTTTGTAAGCTGAGGGGGTAGCAAAATGAGAAAAGCAGACTTTTTGAGAGGGGAGAAGAAAGAGGTTGAGTAGATGATTACATAGTTATTTATCATTGTTAACAATTTACAATTGGGACAGAAAAGTAAAAAGTTTTAAAGACAAAGTTTTTTGTGGTAGGAAAGAGGGGAGGGAAAAGGAAAACAATTTAGGGTGGGGTAAAAGATTTTAAATGATTATGTATTATTACCGTAACAGTAAAGTAACAAATATAGCCTTTTTTTTTTTTTTTTTTTTTTAAATTAAAGAGGTATGAAAATTTTAACTTTGTGAGCTGGGAGAGGGGATAATAAATATTTTATAAATAGGGCAGAACAGTTTTAAAGATTTTAATTTTTTTGTGCTAAGAAAAAAGGGAGAAGTGGAAAATTTGAAAGGGAAGAGGATTTTAAACAGTTAATTATTTATTGTTACAAAAAAATAACAAATAGAGCACTTTTTATTTTTTAAGGGAAGACTTTAAAAGATTTTATAAACTTTGTGAATGGGAGGAAGGGGGGCAGAGAGGAAAAGTAGTGTTTTTTTTTTGGGGGGGGGGAGTTTATTAGATGACTGATTATTTACTTCACTAAAGATTTACAAATAAGACAAAAAAAGAGTTTTAAACTCTTTAAATTTTGTTTACTAGGTAGTGGAGGAGGGGAATGTTCAATTTTGGGTGTGTGTGTGGGGAATTATATGATCGGTTATTTATTATTACAACAAAATAAAGTAACAGTTAGAGCAGGAAAGTTATAAAAAGAAAGACTGAAAGATTTTTAACTTCATGAGGTGGGGATCAAGTAGTTTTTTTTTTTTTTAAGAATCTATTAGATCAATTATTATTTCTTTACCTTATTAAAGATTTACAAATAGGAGAAAATAATTTAAATTAAAGAGATTTAAAGGCTTTAAATTTTGTGAGCTTACTAAGAGTGGGGGGGGGGGGGGAGAGAAGGGGAAATACCAATTTCGCTAGGGGATGGGAGGAGAAAAATTTATGATTGATTATGATTATTTATTGATATAATAAAGTAACAGATTAGATAGAACAGAAAAAAAATGTAAACAAAACAACTTTTAAAAGTTTTAACTTCATGAGTTGAGAAGGGAAAAACAGATTTTTTTGGTGTGTGTGTGTGGGAGGGGTGGGGGTATTTTTTATGTGCTTTTTTGAGTTTTTCGTCGATTTTTTGAAGGAACTTTTCGTCCAAGATAGTAAATTTTGTCCTCTGCAATTTTTGAATTTTTCACTAAATTTTTGTGCGATGTTTAGCGTTTTTTTTTTCACGTTTTGCTGCGATTTTTGAACATTAAGTAACAACAGAACCTGATTTCAGTCTTTTAGCCCAATATAATAAATGTTCTATATAGGGATGCACCGAATATTCGGTATCTATTCGGTATTTGGCCATGTTACCGAATATTCAGTTTTGCCAAATATCAAACTATTCGGTATACTGAATATTCGGCTTGGCCGAATAACAATGTATTCGGCCTGCCGAATATTCGGTTTGGCCGAATATCAAAATATTCGGCCCAACGGAATACTTAAAAAAACTTTTAAAACATATTTTTAAAAACGTTATACCACTTCTACGTTTAACAGACAACGTATAAAGCAGGGGTGCAGAAAATGTTTCTACTCCCAACATTTCCCCCAATCCACATGAAAATTTCCCCAAAATTTTACGGCATGTTATAGGTAAATGCTGTATTAATGTAGTTATAGAAAATTTATTTTTCCAATGTTTCTCAACTTATGTGCGAGTATATATGGAAGGGGTGATTCTAAGTAGGGACTGACCGAATCAGCAATTTTGCCGAATACCGAAGCTTCGGTCAAAGTGTATACCGAAGCTTCGGTATTCGGCAACCGAATACTTGAAATTTTTTAATACGCATTTTTGCATATATTAGCTTTTTTAATAAGCTTTAATTGAATCAGTTACATTTTTATTCTAAAATCTAATTACACAAAAAAATTTAATGACTTCTTTCCGCTCACAAATTCATTAACCCATCACTTATTTTTTATTATTTTATCACTAGTCAATACCCAAAAATAACCTATGAAAGTATTAAACTATACAGGGCATTATTAAGGATAAGGATTGTCAGAAAAACAAAAGTTCATTCAAATAATAAAAAACAATGTTATCATTAATCTGATTTACTGATTGTCTAACTCTAATTATAAACATATTGAATAGGGATGTTCTCAAAATACAAAAAGTATTATATATCAATTTGTACATTTAACTATTTTCTGTCAAGTTATTGATAGAATATTTTGATTAATATTTTAACATTGTGGTGGTGAAGATAAGAAATTTGAGCGATTTTGATATAATGGTTATAAAAGCGGATAGGCATAGGGGTAGGGGAAGACGGAGTACATTGAAACATTACTTGTAAAATCAGTCAAATTTGTCATAGAGAGTTGCAGTTTATATATATGTTATACAACTATATGTTCCAATTACTGATGTGATTTGGATACATTCACACTTCTACAACAGTAGCAATAGAAGATTATTGCTTTTACGCCATTGAAAGTAACTTTCTTTACTAAAAGTAATTTTGTTTCTTTTTCCTTGTTGTTATATGTAATAATTATTTTTTCTATACAAGGTTATCTTTGGGTTGTTGTCTTCATACCTCCAAAACCAAACTAAAAAAAAATAAATATTAGAAGTTTGAAAATAAATTTTTATTTAGTAACTTCAGTGCGGGGTACAATGAAACACTTGCAGACGGGGTACAATGAAACACTTGCAGACGGGGTACAATGAAACATGTTTTATTATAGTAATAAAAGTAGTAAATAGAATATATTAGAAGTAAGAGTAGGAAAACAGAAAAAAAAAGAGTTTTGTTCTAACCAGGTCAGTAAAAAATGCTCTTGTTAAGCAATTAAAAAATAGAAAGAGAAAAAAAGCTGAGAAGGGATTGTTTTGTAAACAAACTCTGCCTGCTACAGACTCTTGATGATGATCCAGATTTTTTTCCGGGCCCAGCTGGTCATCGAGGTACTAAGAATGAGATATTCACACACAACATGTATGGCACAAGCAGTATCCGTATAAATGAAAACATAAGGAAATATATACTGTTGGAGAAATCATACATTTAAATGAAGTCAAATGTGAAATACTTGATATAAAGACTCCAACCTAGGTTTTTTTCTTTTTAGAAACTTACATTAAAAAAAAAACTCATTCTGTTGAAACTACCACCCCATATTCCTTCAGGATCAACTGAAATATAAACAGAAATGCTAATTTTTGAAACTGACTTGCGGCAATTTAATGTAAAATGAAAGGTATTTCTTAAACTAAAAGAATTTTCTTATTTTTCATCTTAGACTATAATATTTTTATCAAGTTCCTTATTAATCAAGTTTTGTTTTTGTATTTATCTCATTTTTCATACAATAAACTATACTGGGTGAAAATTGCTTCTATCATTTGGAGTGTTTCATTGTACCCCAGTATGTGTTTCATTGTACCCCGGCATACGGGGTACAATGAAACACTGTAAGACATTTATTTTTTGTTATTTTTCAAGCATAAAGATATTGTTTAGAACCTAATAAAAAATTATTTAGATGGGGAAAATACAAGATTAAAAAGATGCATTAATTATATTTTTGTGCATGCAAAATTGTGGATAGGAAAAAAAAAAATTAGTAAATTTTGTTTCATTGTACCCTGTCTTCCCCTATACTTATTTGATGTGTGTATTTTCTTTAATATATGCCTTAGATATACCGATGTGAACTCTGATATACTTATTTGATGTGTATATTAAAGAAAATACACATTAAATAAATTTAAATTAAAAAAAACTAATATAGAAGTAAGTAAAATTAAATGATAAGGGAAAGATGCGCATCTTCCTTACTTTTTTTTTTCTCTGTTGTAGACAGAGTTCTTTTGATTTCGCACCTATGTAGACTATTTTAGAAAGGAAAAAGTTTTTTTTTAAATAAAAAATGGCCTTTGACACTTGTTTTTTGTAGTGCAGCTGAACTCTGAACTCATCCACATAATATTGCCCAGTGGCAGAAAGTTTTGTAGCTGTCTGCGACAAGCTTTTAAAATTTCATAATCTGTCTGCAAATTTTGCATGTCATTTTAATGAATAAATAATAAATTAAACTAGGAATTTTTTATCACTTTATTTAAAACATGGTAAGCATGATGCATTCTCATTAATTTTGCATATAACATTTCATCATCTAACTTCTTGTAGAATTTCTAAAGTGTGAAGGATAAGCAGAACCACACATAGGCAATAACGATGCTTTTAAAAACCTTCGGAAACTTCAGAGGCCTCAAGTGTGAAAAGCACTGAGTTTTTTCTAAAACCCTTGAATGAAATCTGCAGCCTTTTGAGGAAATTATTTTTTTTTGTAGTTCTTTGGCGAAATTCACGTTTTTTCCATGGCTTTTTGACGAATTTATCGTTTTTTCCACAATTTTTGGACGAAATTTGCGTTTTTTTTTTTTTTTTTTTTTTCGTGATTCCTTGACAAAATTCATTTTTTTTTTCTGCATCCCTTTGGGGGATTTTTGTAATTCTTCGGTGAAATTCACTTTTTCTCCATGGCTTTTTGACAAATTTCGCGTTTTCCCTGCAATTTTTGGACGAAATTTGCGGCTTTTTTTTGCGATCTTTTGACAATATTCGCGTTTTTTCCACAATCCTATGACGAAGTTCGCGTTTGTTCTGCGATCCTTTGACGAAATTCGTACTTTTCCGCGATCCTTTGATAAAATTTGCGTTTTTTCATGATCCTGTGACGTCATCCGCATTTTCCGTGATCTTTTGATGAAATTTGCATTGTGTCTGCGATCCTTTGACGAAATTTGCGTTTTTTTCGCAATCCTTTGACAAAATTCGCGTTTGTTTCACGATCCTTTGACGAAATTTGCGTTTATTTCACGATCCTTTGACGAAATTTGCTTTTGTTTCACGATCTTTTGCCAAAATTCGCGCTTTTTACGCAATCTTTTGCCGAAATTCGCGCCTTTTGCGCGATTTTTTGCCAAAATTCACGTTTTTTACCCGACCTTTTGCCAAAATTCACGCCTTTCACCCGATCTTTTGCCAAATTAAAGCTTTTAACGCGATCTTTTGCTGAAATTCACACTTTTTACGCGATCTTTTGCTGAACTTCACGCCATTAGCACGATCTTTTGCCGAAATTTGCGCTTTTTACGCGATCTTTTGCCGAAATTCATGCTTTTACGCGATCTTATGCCGAAATTCGCGCTTTTAACGCGATCTTTTGCCGAAATTCGCGTTTTTTACGCGATCTTTTGCCGAAATTAAAGCTTTTTTTACGCGATCTTTTGCCGAAATTAAAGCTTTTTTTTACGCGATCTTTTGCCGAAATTAAAGCTTTTATCGCGATCTTTTGCTGCAATTCACACTTTTTACGCGATCTTTTCCGAAATTCACGCCATTAACGCGATCTTTTACCGAAATTCGCGCTTTTTATGCGTTCTTTTGCCGAAATTCACTCATTTTACGCGATTTTTTTTTCCGAAATTCGCGCTTTTTACGCGATCTTTTTCCGAAATTCACGATTTTTTGCCAAAATTCACGCTTTTACCCGATCTTTTACCGAAATTAATGCTTTTAACGCGATCTTTCGCCAAAATTCACACTTTTTACGCGCTTTTTTGCCGAAATTCGCGCTTTTTACGCGAGAAAAATTGTCCGAAAGTTGCGGACAATTTTTTAAATTGACTTCATTAGTGCAGACAATAATTGTCCGCAAAAGATTTTTTTGTGTCCGCGACTATGTCGCCGTGTCGCGGTGTTTCTGCCACTGGGTAATATTGAAACTCATTGTTTAGCCTATTCTACTGCTAAGTAAAAGAGAATTCTTCTACTTCTCTAAGAAAGTACTTATCTGCAATTATTCGGCCGAAGCCGAATATTCGGTTTACATGCCGAACCACTGAATACTGAATCAACTATTCGGTATTCGGTCAATCCCTAATTCTAAGTAAAAAAAAAAATTCTGAAATTCACAGCAAATTTTCTGAAAGGTTACAGCAGAGTGGGGGAAGGGTGGAACTCACTCCCAGCACTATGTTTTTTTTGCGGCCCTTTGACGAAATTAACGTTTTTTGCGAACTTTTGATGTAATTTGCTTTTTTTAGCGATATTTTGGCGAAATTCGTTGTTATTTCGCGATCTTTTGACAAGTTTTGCGTTCATTTCGTCTTCCTTTTGACGAAATTCGAGATTCTTTCTTGATCTTATTCTTTTGACTAAATTTGCACGGTTTTTGCAATCTTTTGACGAAATTCGCGATTTTTTGACGAAATTTGTGGGCTTTTCGCGTTCCTTTGACGAAATTCGCGGTTGTTATTCGATCTTTCGCTGAAACTTGTGGTTCTTTCGTGATCTTTTGACAAAATTCGCGTTGTGCGATCTTTTGACGAAATTTGCCGGTGTTCACGGGATCTTTTGACGTACAGGGATTGAATTTCAGGGCGGGATGGCGGGATTCACGCCCAAAATTTTGAAATCCCGTCAAAAAGAATACCGTTGGCGGAAGACTCCCGTCCAAAAATATTCACCCTTTTACGGAAAATTCTGAGTTTTGAAACTACGATCAACTCCCGTGAACGCCTAGCGAATTTCGTGATATTTTCATGCGAGCAATTGATATTTTTTGCGAGTTTTTTTTACCGCGAAAGAGCATTAAAATTCACGATTTTTCCGGCGTCCAATAGGCATATTTCACAATTTTTTTTTTCCCGAGATCGGTTGACAAGTTTCACGTTATTTTCAACGACCGATGGGCGAATTTTCCGAAATTTTAAGGCATTGAAAAAATCATCCATTCGGACATAAAAAAAAATATCACAGAAAAATTTCGACAAGTGACTGCCGAAAGAATAAATTTTGTCAATTAAATTTCGTTCAATTCCCCCCCCCTCCCCCCCACACACACAAACACACACAAAATGTGTCAATCGGTCGCACTAAAATATCGGGAAATTGGCAAGGCGTCCGTGGGAGTTGATTGTAATTTCAAAATGCAAAATTTTCAGGAAAATGGTCGGATTTTTTGGACTGGATCCTCCCGCCCACGATATTCTTTGGGCGGGATTTCAAAATTTTGGGCACGAATCCCGCCATTCCACCCTGAAATTCAAGCCCTGCATGGTTTAAACCAAATGGTTTTTTTTTCATCTGTTTTTTTTTCTCTTTTTCCCTAATGTTTTCATATATTTTACACATTATTGAAAAATGCGAAATCCAAGTTATGCAGAAGCTACAAGCAAAACATTAGAAAAATGATGAATTAATAAACTTGTAAAATTACAAACATTTTTAGTCAATCAAACTTTTCTTATAAGCTTTAAATCATTTACGTGGCAGACTAATTAATTTTTCTAAAATTAGCTGGGAGAGAAAAAAGTAGTTAGTTTTCTTTCTTCTTCTTCTTTTTCAATCCTTTTATTTTTAAAAATAGCCAAAATGTGGCAGGCTTGAGCTAAAAATACACTTTTACTATTTAGATTGCTTGATTAGTTAAGATTTACTAAGGATTACATTATGCGTCAATGATGACATAATCATAAGTAATTTTCTCTATTGGTTACACTTTGTTCTGTATGCTAATGAATGATTGGCTGTGAGTTTATTGTATCATTGCTATTACGCTATTAGGTTTAGTAAGTCTTTGTTATTCTTGCATTCCTACATTGGGATTGGGGTTTTGCATTATGATTTTATTCTGTTACCAGCAAGGTTGGCATGGTTTAAATCAATTGGTTAACCAACTGGTTTTTTAGAAAAAATCTAACATAATATTTTCTCATTTTTGTAATTTAAGTGTTTCAAATTATTGGATATAAATAATTTCTACTTTTAATTAGGGATGTAGTGGAGGGTATATACAGGTATACGACATATACCTTCTGAAATTTTTAAAAAAGCTCCGTATACTCTCTGTTTCTCAAATAAAGCTATAGCGTATACCCTAACCATGAACGTTTAGGACTCTAGCGTATGCCCTCTGCCTATAGCATATATTCTCTGCATTTTTTATGACTACAACACTGGTTTTAACAGTCTTATCCCAGCAGTCACCGTGAGACATAGTGAGTCCAGGTTAATTTGTATGCATGTAGAATGCAAATTGAATGTGTTGATGAACATATCTGAAGCTCTAAAGAGAAAATTTAAAACATGTGAATTTAGCAAAGATAAAATAGACTAAAAATATTCAATATTTTGAATAAAATACTTTACTTTGAGAAAACACAGATTATTTACTATTAATAACATAAAATGACTTTTGAGATTTCAGTCAAGCTGTAAAATAAAATTTTCTTGATTGGGGAGATTATCTTTTAAGACTGTTCTCAACAAGTGCAAAACGCTTTGACACATTTACAAATTAATTTTTTAATGGAAAGATATAAAATTGGAAGGCCTTACTATGGAAGCAATTTGGAATCGAACTGTGTTTTCCATTTTTTATAAGTAAATTACCTATTGAGTTATAGGCAATTTTGATCATGTGTCAAAGATGTTTTTAACCTTCCTTCAGTGGTTATTCTTCTTTCATGCGGAAATTCAATTCAAAACGCTGACTTTGACAGTATTTTCTGAAAGATCTATTGTGTTTGCAAAAATACAGAAAACACAGTTCCATTACATAGTATCTGAACAACAACATCTACTAGTTTCATGTATTTCTGAACAAAAATAAATTAAAACTTATGTCATAAAGTTGCCCTTTCGGATTTGAGAACAGACTTAAGAATAAAAAGAAACTCAAAATATGAAGTCAAATAAGAGGATATTGAAAAATTGGGTGCTAGTGAAGCACCTGTTTACTTTTAACTAAAATATGCAATAAGGTATATTTAAATCGTCTATTGAATAATCGAATTCATTATTTAGATCTGAAAAAAAAAAAAAATGGGAGAAAATTGAGATAAGGTTCACTTGAGACATAATAGAAAAAAGTCTCATAAAAATGCTTATAAAGGTATATTATTAATTTTTAGTTTAGAAATTTAAAAGTAATATGTATTATAACATAGCTTAGAAAAAAAGCCTGTGTATTAAGTCTGATGGCTATTTAAATGTTTTGGCGGATAACAACTTTTATAAATCTACTTTCGATTTTAAGATCAATGTTTTCAGTAGTCTAAAAAGCTGGTAAATAGGTATTTCTGTTTATTTTACAGTTGACTCTACTGCTAAATTCAAATCATTCCAGGAATTCTTTATAAAAAGCTTTACTTTCAATAAAAGATAATAATTGTTCATGTAGTGTTCTAACAGAAAAATCAGATGTCTCAGATTGCAAATATTTCAAAGAAATTATTTTGAATAGCCATGGGAAGTATATTGTATTTATGAAACTACACCATATATTTATTTATATTACTATAGTAATCAAAAGATTGTTAATTAAGATTTTCAAGGTATCAATGTTTCATTGTGTAGAGCATTTTATTCATGGAACATAAGACATAGCTTTTACTAAAAATGTTTAAATTATTTCAATTTTCTACATAATTACTGTAATTATTTAAATTATTTTTAAATGAAGTTATATTATTTATATATCCAACAATGTTTATTTTTATCAATAAATATGCATGTATATGTAATAGGAAAATCTGTTTAAAAAAACCCGGTTTAAACCAAAAAAACTGGGTTTTTTGGTTTTTTTTTTTTTTTTTAAACCCGGTTTTTTACCAACCCTGGCCCTGTCTATAAATATGTATAGTTATATACTTATAGTATACTTATAGAATTATAAACAAGTATATATAGCTATAAAAGAAATGTAAAATAGATTACTTAATTATTTATTTATCTATTTATTTGTTTTTAGAGATTGACTTTTTGTCATTCTTGCTTTTTATGTTTTAGCCAAAGATTTGAGTAATCAGCTAGAAAACTGGCTCAATAGTGTTGGTGATCCGAGTCATGCTCCTGCTAGAGCTATTATTGCACCGTAAGATTTTTGCCTGTTATTATAAATTGGAATTATTGATCACTTTCAATATAAGATCTTATAAATAATTATATTTTATACAATAACTAGTATGCATATTTAAACAAGATAGAAAAATCATGCATTTGGCATCAGGGTTGTAATTTTGACCCAGTTAAAATTGGTTTTAACCATTCATAAGTGGTCCAAAACTCTATTAAATTTTACCTAACACAACATATTAAAAAACACTATATTTGAGTTGATATTACTAATATTATGTATGATAAATATATGATAAATCATTAACAATAATAAACTAATTTTCATAAAATAAGAATTTAGTTAAGGCTGTTCTCAAATCCAAAAGGCTACTTTTTGACACATTTTTTAATTCATTTTTGTTCGGAAACACATAAAAATTGGCAGGTGTTGTTATGTAAAAGCTATGTAATCAAAAGACGTTATCATTTTTTGCTAAAGCCAAAAGGTCTTTCAGAAAATACTGTTAAAGCTGGCGTTTTAGCCCAAATTTCCAGACGTGACAGCGAGAGAAAGGAGAAAAACCTGCTCTCACATGACCAAAATCGCCTATAACTTAAGTAATTTATTAAAAAATGGAAACTGGATGGATAGAAATGGATTCAATTCCAAATCTCTTCCAAATTTATTAATAATAGTGATGCCAATTGTTAACAATTCAGAACATAGCTGGTGATAATTAATTATGGTAGCTTTTCTAAGCAATTTGAAGAAGTGTAAGTGTTTGTCTTGTGCTAAGTACAAGTTTTACTGGTTGGTTTGAGAACTTATGATCATCTTTTGCCCACTAAACAGATTGGAACTTCTATTTAGTGTGTAATTTAACCAACAATGAATACCCAAGCCAAATATTACTCAAGAGATGTCAAGTTTGAATCTTGGTTGTGGATTGGGGTATTCATAGTAGGTCAAATTACACATTCTCATCTGTTTAGTGTGTAATAGATGATCATAAGTTCTCAAACCCACCAGCAGAGCTTGTGTTTATCCCAATGCAAATACTTGCACTTCTTCAAATTGCTTTCAAGCCTTCTGAGCAGTTCCATGCCTGAATATATTTAAATGACATATATGAATTTAATTATGTTTGAACTAGTGTAATGGCATTAAAATTTACTTGGGATAATTATCCTCATAAACCATAATCTATCTGAATGCGTTTTGTTTGTCTCTTTAATGGTAGGTAAATGCTAAAGATTTTGCAGTTGGAACATAGTGTTGTGATTGTGAACCTCTTTAAGAAATATAAATGACAGATGTCCTAGGGATAGCAATGTTAAATATTTCTTGAATTTTTTCACATTGGAATGAAATTGATTATAAACGAATAATGATCGATCATTCATATAACTTTATATTTCTTTACAAAAGTGGTACTTAAGTTATATAACATGATGGGAGTTAGTGGGACGTGCACACTGAAAAACTGGTAAAACTGAAGTATTTGCAAAGGGATATAACTGTTTCTTTTTAATTTCCCTCCCCCCTCTTCTGATGTAAATAAAATTAATTCATAATAACATTTTCTTTATATTTTTTAATTTTATTGCAAGTTAGGTGAGTATTTTTCAGTTATACTAACACCATGCCAAAATGTATGCTGATTGTTGTTACGTCATTTATTTTAATCCTGGCTGCAAAGGATTTTTATTGCAAACCACACGAAACAGTTTGACTTGCTATTTATTGAACATGGAGCATTTTTTAATTATTATTTAATCATAACCACTTAAAACATCTTAATTTGTAATTTTTCGAATTGGAAATATTTTTAAGAATGTTATAACTTAAATTTTTTGCTGTGATGCTGAGATGGATTTTATCATTTTTCAGTTCTGATGATGAGGGAACTAAAGTAAAATTGTTTTAGAGCTGTGGATTTATATATGAAGTTTTTTTGCAAAATGCCGGCTATAAACATTTCACAGTAAATCACAAATATAATTTTGTAGCCTTAACACTGGGATGTTATACCCAATCTGTTGAGAGATTATGGGGGATAACAAAATGGTGTGATAAAAGGCAGTGTGGCACTGTTCGTCATTACAGTAGAGCCCTGATTATCCGAGTTAATATGGACCAAGCTCAACTCGGATAAACCGGATTTACACAAATCTTCACCAACTAAGTAGATGAAATATAAATTTTATATTTCTGTTACTTTTAAGAAAAATGGGGAATGAAATTGTTTATTTGAAAGAGCCCTTTATAGTTTTTGTTTGTTAAATGTCAATTTTGCTGCATTTTTTTTTTTCAGTATTACACTACTGCATAGCTACCAATTTCTAAGATCTTACCCTTAAAACTTACCAGTAAATTTTGTCTAATTCAATCACCGAAATCTAACAATTTTCAATGATTAAATATGGCAAAAATTTGTATTAAATTTTAGAGGTAACAGAACTGTACAAATTGGCGGCTATGGCTTTCTATTGTTCATTTTCTTCTGATGGACTCATGGATTCCATTATTATGAAACAGCCATTATAAATGAAATGTTAGGTGAAGATGAAAGAGCAGTTGTAAAAGTTAGAACTCTGATTTCCCGGTCAGTAAAGGTCAAAATTAGCACTAGCCACCGGCCGCAGGGCCAGTACATGAGGAAAACTGGCTATTAAAAAATTGGCCATTAGCGGCCACCTTATGGTCACTTTCCTACAAGGAGAGAGTAAAATTTTCTTGCATTCCATCATGTTATTCATTTTTTTCTGATTGCAATATGATGATATTAGCATATTTTTTTGTTCTATTCAATTTTAGATTTAATAGTAATAGAAATTTTAACAAAGGTTTACTGTTTAGTATCTTTAAACAGTGTTGACTCTAGAAAAAAAGGGCCGCCGGGCAGGAATTTTTCAAAAAGAGAACACTATTCTAAAAAAAGGGTATATTTTTCAAAAAGGGGACAAACACTGTTCTAAAAAAGGGTACATTTTTTCAAAAAGGCAACACTATTCTAAAAAAAGGCACAATTTTTTTCAATAAGGGAACACTATTCTAAAAAAAGGGCACACTTGTACCTTGTTCACAAAAAATATTTTGAACTAGTTAGTTTAGAGTCCCTAGAGTTTGCGATATTTACCCGGGATCAACTGAATTGCCACAGGGATCATAGGAAGTGTTAAAAGGGAAGCCAGGTGAAAAAAAAAAAGGGGGCGCCACCGGGCACAAAAAAGAAAAAAAAAGGGCCGCCAGGCGCTGCGCCCCACTAAAGCAGCTTAGAGTCAACACTATTAAATGAAAAAGTGGCTGCTAGTTTAAAGAAAGTGGCCACTTATAAAACTGGTACTGGTGGCCACTGGCCAGTAATGAAAATTTCCAGTTTTGACCTTTACCAGTCAGAATGGGGGAAAAAATGGCCATAATTTTTTTTTGAAAAATTTTTTTTTCAAAAAAAATTATTTTTTTCCCCATTCTGACAGGAAAGTCAGAGCTCTAACTTGTTACGACTGCTCTTTCATCTTCACCTAATATTTCATTTATAATGGCTGTTTCATAATAATGGAATGCATCAGTCCAGCAGAAAAAATAACTCGGTTAAAGCAGAAACTTGGTTAAGCAGGACTCAAATAATCGGGGCTCTACTTTGTTTCATATTGTTTTAATGTGAAGTAGTTTCTCAAAGTCTGTAATTTTCAAATGTTATATTTTTTAAAGGGTCACTTTCGCACAAACAATGTTAATTTTTTTCCACATGTTTCAGTTGACTGCAACTTATTGTACTTGGCGACAATGTCGTTGGTGTAACAGTAAAGTACCAATAGTTGTTATATGTTCTTATTCTGTAAAATGCTTTTAGAATGTAGCTGTTATGTTTATTGAATCAGACATTATTGTTCATTTAGGCACGCTGGATATCAATACTGTGGTGCTTGTTCGGCTTATGCTTACAAACAAATTGATCCATCAGTAACGTAAGTATAGTTAAATTTTTGTATGTTCATCTCATCATATAGTATAACTTAGATAATCAGTTATGAGCTCATTATGTAGTTCTTTTGGATATCTGTTTGTTTTTTTTCTTGTCTCCCAGAAAAAAATCCCTATTGTAAATGCATTTTTAAAAGTAATGGTATATATGAGGACGTGAGTTTCAAAACTCGCCTTATCCATAAAATCAAATTTTGGGAAATCGCAGAAAACCTGTAACTGCGACCCTGTGCATCAAATACCTCCAATTTTTTGTATACTTATAGCTAGTTGCTCTGTGATATCATTGTGTTAAGTTGGAAAATCTACTTTAATTCATTTAATTAATTAATTGGAAAAAGTTTCGGATAAGATGAGTTTTGTTGCCAACCTATGGATAAGAAGAGTTTTGTTGCCAATCGTCTATCATACTTGCTGAAAGAAATTAATAGTTTCTATTTTTGGTCATCGGATCATAATATTTTGGATTAAAAAATAAACCTTACAAGAGCAGTAAGTATGATTAAAATTTAGTATTACGTTTTATTATAAAAAAACAAACTTATCAATAATCAAATAAAACGTATCATAAATAGCTTATAATTAAAATAACTTAAAAAAAATATAATATAATCTATATAACATATAATATTATATATATACACCATCTCTTTCTGTTCTGGTTCATAGTACCTTATCGTAATGCCTTTGAAAGTGCACTGAAATGCACTTAAAAAAAACTTTCAAGGTGAAAATTTTTCTTTTCTGGATGTCTCATGGAAGGAAAGAAACCTGGACGATTTCTTGAAAGAGGTATTTGAGATGTAAATTTCAAAATAAAGTTATCTAATGCAATTTTGTCTTTGCTTGAAAAAAGAAGCTTGGTGGAAGCGTCATACATCTTGCATTGAGACAGTTGAATACTAGAGGTTCTCTTTCTGGTGAGCGCACTTTGAGAGGGCCGGAAATGCCTTAGGTTTATGCCTGAGAATAAAAATTAAATCTTTTAACATCTTCTGACAGTAAGAAATATAGAAAGCGATTCCCCATTTTGAACTTACATTTTAATCTTCTTTTGCGTGTATCCTTTACTAGCCCATGTGTTCGTATTTCTTTTTCTATTCTTCACCCTTCCTCTACAAAATGCAAGTGTTTATTCACTACCCATTATACATAAGACATTACTACCTATTGCAATCTCCTCCGTTGGAATTTCTGAAAAATTTTTGCAGATCTGCACCGATCATGACCCCTAGAACCCAACACCAGCCTCAGCAAAAAACTTTATATATCTATCTATACAGGGTTCGTACGGTCCTTGAAAGTCCTTAAAAATGCTTATATTTTTCAAATAAAATTTTTGGTGCTTAAAAGTACTTATTTTCATGCAAAATCTGCAAAAAGTCCTTAAAAGTGCTTAATTTTATTCTTGTATTATTTCTTAATCAGGGATGAAACTCTTTTGCATTTCTCTAAATTTCATTGAAAATTCATTTCATTAAAATTTCATCTGAATTTCACCCTCTCAAAATTTTGCTTCCTCGTTTTTGTCTCTCCCTACCCCTCTCACAGTACTCAAAGTTTAAAAACTCTTTAAAACTTTTTAATTAAAAAAAATAAATCTTCTCTATCTGTCATTTTATTGTCACAATAAATAATCGATCATGAAGATTTCTCTACCCACCCGAAATTGGTATTTTCCCTGTGCTCCGGCTCCCCCCTCCTTCTCCCACTTAAAGAATACTTGAATTTTTTTACAATTTCCGCAATAGCTCTATCTCAAGAACTAATGCATGAATTTTCTTTGAACTTCAGACTCAGGTATACACAGACTTGTATTACACCAAAAACTTTCTGCGCACACAAATATTGGGTCAAAAATTTTCTGCAAATTAATTTAATGTTTAATAAAATAACGTGTTATATTATTTTGACGGCATGAATTAAAAACAGCAGTTTTAAAATAATTACCATTTTACATTAAAAATTAATTGATATTAATTAAATAATAATTGTTTTAGTTAAAAAAATATTAAAGCTAAAAATCCATGATAAGAAATGTGAATTCTTATCAATTCTTTTGTCAATGCATTTAGAAACAGCCCAATCCTTAATATTGTGACCTCTTTGTACAAAATGCCAGTCACTCTGTCACAGAAATAATGTGGCATTGCTTCTGAAACAATTGAAGCACATTTTACAGGGAGAGGTCCATTCATAGGTATCATCATTAGAGAAACCAATGAGTTTTTACCACGGCCGTTTGACGAAATTCTCGTTTTTTCCGCAATCATTTGACAAAATTCCCGTTTTTTCCGCAATCATTTGACAAAATTCCCGTTTTTTCCGCGATCATTTGACGAAATTCTCGTTTTTTCTGCGATCATTTGACGAAATTCCAGTTTTTTCTGCGATCATTTGACGAAATTCCCGTTTTTTCCGCGATCATTTGACGAAATTCCCGTTTTTCTGCGATCCTTTGATGAAATTCGTGTTTTTTCTATGATTCTTTAACAAAATTCGCCTTTTTTCGCGATTTTTTGATGAAAATCACATTTTTTTTCCTCGATCCTTTGACGAAATTAGTTTTTCTGCGATTCTTTGATGAAATTTGCATTTTTTCGCGATCTGTTAACAAAATTCACGCTTTTTCTGCTATGCTTTTACGAAATTCATTTTTTTCCTGCGCTCTTTTGACGAAATTCGTGTTTTTTCAGTGATCTTTTCACGAAATTACTGTTTTTTCGCGATCCTTTGACGAAATAAGTTTTTTTTTTTTCGCTACTCTTTTACAAAATTTGCGGGTTTTTTCGTGATCCTTTGACAAAATTCGGGTTTTTCCCACTATCCTTTTATTTATGAAATTAATTTTTTTTCTGCACTCCTTTGACGAAATTTGCGTTTTTTCTGTTATTCTTTGACGAAATTATCTTTTTTTTCACAATCCTTTGAAGAGATTCGCGTTTTTTCCACAGTCCTTTGACGAAATTTGCGTTTTTTTCACGATGCTTTGATGAAATTGGTGATTTTTTCTGTGAACGATTGACGAAATTGGTTTTTTTTCGCCGATTATTTGTTGAAATTCGCAATATTTTTTTAGTGTTTGAATTTTCGAACTGATGTCCGATTTTTTTTTTAATTTTCGGAACCGAATGCCTTAAATTTCCGGAAAATTCAGAACAGAATCGCCCATAGCAAACAATAAATAAATCGTACATAAAATTGGGGAATATTTTTAATTTTTTTTTTTTTTTTTTAAGTTACAGTTTTAGTTTAAGTTTTTTTTTTCTAAAAAATTTTCCTCAAAGTTCCGAATTTTGCAGAAAATTTTCTGCGCACGTGCGTCTATATTATACAACTCTGGGTATACATTGATAAATATTGGTACTGATTACATTTTGGTGTAAATCACTCAACAGGTGGCACTGCTATGCTGCCTTTCCTTCGATTTCTACAATAGTAATAGAAATTTAATCTCTTTTTTTTTTTATAATCGGTTTAAAATCTCAAGAACTAATGCATGAATTTTCATCAAATTTCAGATTCAGGTATACCTTGATAAATATTGGTACTGATTAGAGATGCAACGAATATTCGGCCGAATATCAAGTCCATTATTCGGCCTTGGCCGAATAATTAATTTGACAATTTATATTCATCATGTATAATGAAAATTTTATTTGAAATTAACTAACACTTTTTTTCCATTAACTTATACCTCGAATGGGTTTTATCTACCCATTTTTATATAAGAGGCTAATTTAGGAATCATGTTAAAAAATTTTTATGCTGTATCAGTAAGTACAAAAAATATCTGCTTGTAATAAGCTAACATAATCTGTTAAATTTAAAATTAATCTATTCAAAATTGTTTTAATACAGCTGTACAAGCAAATTCAAATTTTATTTTTATCATAATGGGAAGTTTAACATTTATCCATTGTTACATAAAAAAAAATATTTCTTTCAATGATATTTTGAATTATACCTATAAAGAACTCTAGTGCTATCTGCTGACAGCAAAGAAAAAAAAATAATGATAATAATAAATGATAAAAATGTTTTTGTTAATTGTGAGCTTTATAAAGTCTACAATGATTTCTTTCCACCATTTTAGAGGATATTCCTTTCATCCTTTCTCTCAGTGATTTTTCTTAAGATATTAAGATTTCTTATTTTTTATTTTATTTCATCTGAAAGTTGAAACTTATGTTTCCTAGTACTTTTCAAATTTTGTCATTATTTTAAAGTGTAACAACAACACACATAATATCTATTAAAATGTAACTAGACAGTACCTGATGAGGAATTTTTGCTAAGAATTATTTTGGGGGGCTGAATTATGTTATTGAGGCAATTTTTAGGCCGAACATAGCCGAATATTTTTTCAGAGTAAAATAATGCTTTAAAAAAATTAAAAATTTGTATATAAATAATTTTTTAAAAGAAAACAATACATTTTAATTGTGAAATATACAAGAATTGTGCATATAGTGCCTATGTTTTGTTTTTATGCAAAAAATAAGTTCATTATTCGGCGGCCGAATAGGCCGAATATTCGGCTGTAACTTGGCCGAATATTCGGTATTCGGTTATTTGGCCAAACCACTATTCGTTGCATCACTAGTACTGATTATGTTTTGATCTAAATTGCCAACAGGTGGCACTGCTATGCTGGATTTTTCAAGATTTTCACAATAGCTCCATCTGAAAAAGATTGCACGGATTTTCATCAAACTTCAGATTAAGTTTGACGTTGACATAAATTGTTGCTGATTAGGTTTTGTGTAAATCACCCAACAGGTGGCACTGCCATGCTGCATTTTGCACGATTTACACGATTTCAGCAATAGTCATATCTCAAGAACTAATGCACGGAATTTCATATCTTTAGAATCCTCATGATGGGCATAGATTGTCATTTAATTTTGGCACTCTGGTAGCGTATTTTGAAGTATTAACATGTATGAAGTAGAAGAAAGTTTTGAAATTGGCACATAAGACTAGTTCCTTCTTCGGCTGTATTTATTTAAAAAATTTCTAAATTTCTACTACCACATGCTGAGATTCTTCCTTTCCTGACCATCTGAATGTTTAAAATGATATATATATACATATCACTTCTTTATGGGCACGATAACTTCCATAATTCTACTCAAACCTCTTCCAGACTGATACATAGAATCAAGGGGCATAAAATCTCGGTCAAGTTCATTAATGGGCAAAATCGAACCAAGGGGGCTATAGGAAGGAATTTTGTGAAAATTGAAAAACCCCATAACTTCTTAATTATAATACATATGGAATCAGTTTAAAGTTATTATTACTTCTAAAAAAAGGCCACAAATTTATGTATAACAGATTTTTGATAAAATTAAAAATGGGCTCAAGGGGTGAAAAAAATAGGGTTTTCTGAAGAAAAAATTCATAACTTCGTCAATCCTCAAAATATCAAGTCCATTTAAATTTATTATAAATCTTCTTAATATTATCTACAACTTTTATATTGACAAGTTTTTGATAGGACTAATTCGCACCGCAACAAAAAATTAAAAAAAAAAAAAAAAAGGGGGGGGGGGGGCGTTGGAGATGAAAATAATCCGTAACTTCGTCAATTCACAAGATATAAAATCCACATGACTTTATTATATATCTTCTTAATATTATCTACAACTTTTATATTGACAAGTTTTTGATAGGACCAATTCTTACATCAAAAACAAATTAAAAATACATAGAGGTTGAAGAAAAAAATGTATTAAGGATGTACTAAAATCCAAACTGCTTATTTTCTGACTCATTTTTAAATTCATTTTTGCTTTCAAACGCATCCAATTGGTAGGTTCTATTATTCCGGAACTATATAATGTGCCACAATGGTCAATTTTTTTTTTTTTTTTTTTTTTTTAGAAGCAGAATATATTTTTAAAAATGATGCCAAAGTGGGCATTTTGAGCCGAATTTCTCAAAGCGATTGTGTTGGAAACGAAAAATATGGTCTGAGAAAATAATTATTTATAAATCAAGTTCTAATTAATTGAACGAAAAATAAAAATATAGGTCACTTATAAATCTCTTAAAATAATCCTGTTAGCAAGTTTCATGCTTTTCCTTTTAAAAATGAATCTGAAAATGTGCCAGAAACTTTCGAGTTGTTGAGCATGAAAAAATATTCTTTGAATACTGCCTTAACATGATTCTGATAAAACCAGCTCTTATATAAAAATGAAATTAAAAACTCATTAGAAGTGGCCAGATAAATTTGTTAAAGTGGTTTTATCTCTAATCATGATTTAGTTTTCGTTGTTGAAATTAGTACTTAACTTCAAAATCTACCTGCGCCTGTAGATCGAGCCGGCAGGGATTTTTTTTTTTTATGTGTAATTTTGTATGACAAAATCAATAAGAAATATTGTTTTCCTAACATCTTCCACTATCATGATTGCTTAGCTTATACATTTTTTTAAAACTGTATCTTGTCCAACTTTATCTTATGACAGATAGTTTAAGATTTATATTATACTTAATTAATGTTCAAATTTCAAGAATTTTTTATTAAATATATACACAACTGATCTAATTAGTCTATGTTTTGTTGTACATGTGTAGATATTAAATTATTTTCCCTTTGAATTTCGGAGTTTTTTTTGTTTATTTTTACCCCCATATAAACACTATTGTGATTATGCGTCTGTTTCATAATGTGGCCACAGGCTCATTCCAGATTTTGGAAAGTTGCACCTGTAATAAATATTCTTAAGAAAATAGTAAATACATTACACGAAATATTAACTGTTTTGATTATTTTCATCTTTCTTAAATTTCGATGCTGTAGGTTATAATACGATTTTTTTTTTTGGTCTTCCGTTATGCACAATTAATTTAATGAGAGACTATTGAAACAATTTGCATTCTATGTTATTCTCTTCAGTCCTGAGTACCCAAATGGGTTCCTTTGTTTTTTGCGGATAAAAACTATACTGATTTATTTTTCGTTTTGTATACTTGCAAATATGGACATCAAATCCCTGTACCCCTCAATCAGCGTAAAATAAATAGAAATCCTCATAAAAAAATTCATAGATAACCCAGCTTATAACGATGAAATAAGAACAATATTGAATTCAAGCATTAGTTTGATTACAAATAATGTCTTTCTATTTAATAGAAAATTTATAAGCAAACTGAGGGTGCCCCGATAGGTTATCCCATTTTAGGATTATTAGCAGAATCGAAACTTAGACCACTTGAGAAGAAATATATATGTAAATTAGATTTAAAACTTCAGCTATGGCTGCATTATGTTGATGATGTATTTTTAATTTGGTACCATGATATCCCCACATTAAATGAATTTTTAAATAGAACTAATAACCTAGATTCAAATATACAGTTCACATTGGAGGTCGAAGAAAGAGGATCCTTACTGTTTTTAGATGTAGAATTCATAAGAAATAATACAACATACAAAATTGATAGGAAAATTTACAGGAAACCATGTAATTCAAATAATACAATATTCTACATTAGAAATGTCGCATTTAAATACGAATCTGCAACTTATACGTTTTATGTAAAGAGAGCTATAGAATTTTATACAAGAGAATACCTACAAGCAGAATTACTCACTATTAAGAAGATTGCAATAGACAGGGATGAGATTCTTCCGACTTTTATCGGAATTTCCTACTTTTCGTACATTTTTGAGAGAATTTTTGATTTTTATCTGTTAAAAAAAAAAAGGAAAAAAAATGACTTTTGCCGTTTTTTTCTTTCTGGCAGCGAAAAAATGTACCAAACAAGACACATCGCGGCAGAATTGCATCGCATTTTCTTCGCGATTCTTTGACAAAATTCGCGTTTTTTTCGCGATCTTTTGACAGAATTCATGTATTTTCCTTGATCTTTTGACGGAATTCATGTATTTTCCTTGATCTTTTGACGGAATTCGCGTATTTTCCTCGATCTTTTGACGAAAATCGCGTTTTTTCCGATTTCCTTTGACGAAATTCGCCTTTTTTCCATGATCCTTTGACGAAATTGGAGTTTTTTTTTTTGCAATCCTTTGACGAAATTCGCTTTTTTTACAGCCTTTTGATGATTCACGTTTTTTTCCGCTATCCTGTAACTAAATTCGTGTTTTCTCAGCGGCCCTTTCATGAAATTTGCATTTTTCCGCGATCCTTTGCCAAAATTCGTTTTTTTCTTCCCGATCTTTTGACGAATTTCGCATTTTTTTTCCTGCGATCTTTTGATGAAATTCGTGTTTTTTCTGTGATATTTTAATGAAATTTGTGCTTCTCCCGCTTTTTTATTTTTGACGAAATTCGCGTTTTTCTCACGATTTTTTGACAAAATTCATGTTTTTTTTCTGTGATTTTTTGCCTGTTTTGTGCAAAATATGATTTCGTGCATGGTCTTTTAGTTTTTTACCAAATTTTAACTTGTGCATATTTTCAGACTTTTTGTTCTTTACCCACTCTCATGCCTGAATAGAAAATGGTGCTCCCCCCCCCCCCCCAAAATGTATCAATAATTTAATTTTTGATATTCAGCATCAAGAGTTAACTGGAAGTGGCATTAAACATAATCTCAAGTTTTACAGTTTCAATTATGTACCTCAAATATTTGAAAGAATTAGTTATGCATTAAAGAAATATCAATGTAATCGCAAAACCATCTGCCAAGTTAAAAAATCTTGCACGCCGAAAAATAAACCCTATCCTTAACGATGAAGCTCATGGCGTATATATGATACCTTTTACGAACAAAGCAAATCAGAAAGAACTCGAATACATAGGCATGAGCATGACTACTAGAAATTTTAAAGACAGTCTAAAAGAACATATTACAGACATAAAGCATAGTAAGCCCTCTACAGCTCTATCCAGGTTAAATCAAAAATGAGATATTGACATAGATTTCAGTAAAGCTAGAATTATAGCCCATACTTCAAATTACTACACATCAATAGTCAGAGAATCCTTGGACATTTTACCTAAAAAAAGAATACTTGCAATAATATACTGTCCTACTACATATCCAAGGTCTGGTATGGAATACTAACGATTTTGAAACATAATTATCATATTCCCAGCCCCCTCCCTTCCTTTGAAATAGACTCGTCTACAGCTACTTAAGCAAAAAACTTTCACTCCTCTGATATTTTTTTATGTCTGAATTTTCGGACTGATGGCCGATTTTTTCAAATTTTCAGAACCGAATACTTAAATTTTCCGAAAATTCGGAACAGAATCATCCCTGGTAAGCAATAAATAAATCGTACATAAAATTGGGGAACATTTTTATTTTTTCGGTATTAAAAAAAAAATACGAACAAAAATTACATTTTTTTTTTCTAAGAAATTTTCCGCAAAGTTCCGAATTTTACGGAAAATTTTTCGCGCACCGCGTGCGTCTAGATTATACAACTCTGGTTCTGCCATCTACGAATTCTACGATACGATAAGATTTTAGGCTTAAGGCTGCGTCACTGGAATACTATCGTCTTCCATGATTTGGTTTCAAACTTTTAACTTTATACAGTAAATTTTCTGCTGTGTAATTTTTAATACATTGATTTTGTTTTTTACATCCAGAAAAGGAGATTGGTTTCAAACTTTTAACTTAATATAGTAATTTTTTTCCTTTACGACTTTCGATTTTTTAGCTCTTTTTATTGAGATTTTTAGCATTTTTTTTTTTACATTAATAAAATGAATTCAAATGCAAACTTTTATCCTAATATAGTAAATTTTGTTCTTTGTCATTTTTTGAAATTTTTACGGTTTTTAGTGTTTCTTTGCAATCATGCCAATTTTTTGACATTCATAAAAGGAATTCACACTTCCAACATTTAATTTCATATAGTTTATTTTGTCACATACCATTTTCTCAAGTTTTGCACCAATATTTTGACATTCCTGAATGAATTTGGGTTACAATATCCACTGTAGTAAAATTTGTGCTCTACGATTTTTTAATTTTTAGCGATCTTTTTCAGGGGTTTTGTAATTTGCTGATTTTTCACATTAGTAAATATGTTTTCAAAGAATATAAATACAAATATCAGCAAACTTTAAAAGACATGCAGAATTATTCTTTACTTTACATTCTTTTGTTTAGTTATGCAAATACAATAGAGCATCAGAATCCAAAATCTTATTTTGCTTCATTGCTTCTGAGTGTTCATCTTCCAAGGAATCCAGTTTTAAGCTTTTAGCCCAATATAGTAAATTCTGTCCTCTTTTCAATAAAGTTTATTTGGATTTTGTATATAAATTTTCGAAAATTTCACGAATTTTTTGAGTTTTTCAAAGATTTTTTGACATCTATAAAAGAAATTCTGTTTCAATCTTACCCAATGTAGAATTTTTGCTCTCTGCTATTTTTTACTATTTTAGTATTTTTTATGATTTGCTTCGATGTTTCCACATTAGAAAAAGGAATCAGATTTCATTCTTCTAGCCCAACAAAGTAATTTTTTTCTATTTTCAGCCAGTGAAGTTTATTCGAACTTTTTGCAGTATTTAAAAAAAAATTTGCAATTTTTTTTTATTGTGATTTTCAGAGTTTTTACACGTTTCATGTTATTTTTTGATAGGTCCAGGTAATGCTGTGTGGGTCAGCTAATTTATTATAAGTTATTGTAAATATGCTAAAAAATTTCTTTAATGCTGATTCATTAAATTAGGGTTTTCGGCTTTTTTTACATGAATTTTTATAAGACCATCGCAAGTAAAAAACATATAATCCATGGTTTATGTTATATTAGTTTTCAGTGTGTTTTTTTTTTCTAATTGTTATATAAAAAATTATCATTAATTTCTACTGTTAAAAATATCAAATGCAGAAATTTTTTTCTGTTAATGAAGCTTGTTGCAGAAAGCTGTAAAAAACTCTTCTACTGTGTTAATGACTTTAGTACAACAAACAATTTTGTTATATGGGGCTTCTTCTGAATAGTTAGAAATTAGTTAAAAATGTAGTCTTTTGTTTTGCTAATTAGGCAGTACAGAAAATTAAGATAGCATGTTTATAATGAATGAATGAAACAGACATAAATCTTTGAATCCAAACATGTGTTTTATAAACTTCATTTACATATGACTTTTCAGGATTTTTCAATACTTAAGAGCAGAATAAACGTGTAGTGCATGTGTTTGAACAGAAGAGAGTGTATTATATTATTTTATTCTTTACAAATAGTTTCATTACAATCCTTAATTTCATATTTGATTTTTAAACATGAAAATCTGCATGCATTATTCATTGTCTGGAATCCCTTTAAATGCTACTTTAAAAGGATTCCAGTAGTAATAGTTAAAAGTTAGTATTCATGCACATCTGTACGAGTAGCAAAAAGTAAATTATTTTGGTAAATATGATGTCACAGTACTAGAAAAATCTTTCTTATTATTTTAATGGCTGTTGAAGAATTTCTTCCTTTCATTTAGATTTAAAACAAAAATATTTGCTCTTTGACATTTAAATTTAAAAGGAATATCAGAATAATTAATGCATTGGATGCATTTTTATAATTATCTGCTAAATTAATACTTTTTTCATACTTTAATATTATTTTCTCATAAGGTTTAATATGGAGATATAATATGGAAATGTATTTAATCAGTTTTCGTAATTCAGGAGGAGACCATATGAAAACCTAGATACAAGGAAATTTTTTATATTGTATACTAGCTGTTACCCGTGACGTCGTTCACGTAACATAAAAAGAAGAAATGAATTAATTAAGCAAAGCATTTCCCTTCAGATAATCAGAAACATATATAATAAACCAATTCTTTACCACATTTTACAGGAGACAATCTCTATATCTATATTACGCTATCGTACGTGGCACAGAAAGCGTAATTATTTGTTAATTGTTTAATGCCAACGCCCAAATGAAGCGCATTTCATTGGATATTGAACAGCATTTAATGCATCCCCACACCTATAAGGGGTTACCATAGGGTACCCTGTTCTGTCACCAAATACAGCCAAGTTTGCCACCAAAAGTGACGCCAACTTGGCGATATCTCTAATATTTCGCCAAATTCCCATAAACTTCCATTGTAAACAAATAGTGTTTATTTGCTTACAGAAAATCAACAAATTGAGATATTTTAATGCAACAAAAACTAATATTAGCTTAAGGGATTATTTTAATTATATTTAACCCTCTCGCTGCGCGTTTTTTAAAATATCAAAATAGGTTTAAAAATTGCGCATTTTTTTATTACATGTTTCAATTCTATATATAGCTTAGAAGCTTAGAGTTTAAATATGTAAACATTTTTTGTAAAAGAGTTCAGGATCTTAGATGGGATAGGATATTAGAAATTAGGCGAAATCAGGGCTGTCACTGGAGACTATTTTTATAGTCTCGCACCACTATTGTAAAAAAAATCGATTTTGTAGTATAGTTATCTTGTAGATGTTGTTAAAATCTATATGGAATTTTAGTATTTAAAAAGTGGTCCCAGTTGAATTTAAAAATAGTCGCCAGTGGAAAAAATGAATCCCCGAGGAAATCTCGGATTGCGCAAATTTTGCTACTTTTATGTTTCCCGAGAAAATATCGGGTTGCACAGCGAGAGGGTTAAGGGAGTCGAAGTAAATGAAATTATGAATAAAAGTAACATGATGCAATGCTTCGCATGCTTTCCCAAACATAAATCTTAAGGGAGACCAAACTGGTCACCAAGGGCGTCTAATATGAGTAATTTAAGGTATTTGTTTATTATAGGATTATTGACATAACTCGGGTTTTTACGCTGAACCAGGATGTCTGTTTATATCAAGAAATAATAAGAAAATGTCACAGATGTCATATACGCACCGGGGTACCTAATTGCTGCCGAAATAGATTATTTTGCTTGACATGGTAACCCGGCTATTGTTGTTTATTTATTAATAAATTATTTATTTACTTTAATTTTCTTTTAAAATTATATATATTAATGAAACTTTTTATTTATTTATTGTTATTTCTTTTTTTAAGTAATACAACATAATTTAAAAATATACATGTAACTGGTATTCGAAAACAATGTTTTCGCCAAATTGGCGTCAAAAACAGATCTCGCCAAACCAGGGTTGGCAAGGTTTTTCCCACCCCCGGTAAATACCATGGTAAAAACCGGTATTTACCGTCCTGGGAAATACTATGTTTTTCCCACATGGGAAAAACTGATTATTAAAAACATAAATATAAATTCAAAACAACATGAAAAAATGTCAAAATTGGGTTCCAAAAAATATCTTGAAAGGTAAAAAAAAAAAAAAAAAAAAAGAAAGAAAAGGAAGATCTACAAAAACAGACAATGGAGTGCATTTATTTAAATATTCACACACTAGTACACAGATTCCCAGACCTTTATCAATCATAATTGTATTCATATTCTTTGTCTTCCACATTGGATTTTAGCATGATATAACAAAATACTAATTTAGAGACTTTTTGTAAACCCAGTCTATTTCTAATCTTGTTTTGGATGAAAGAAAATTTAGAAAAAAAAAACGCTCCAAAGATGCTGATGATGCAGGACATCCCTGAAAATGTTTTATGCAATAATTCTTATTTATACAGTAGAAGATCTTTATTGTTAATTATTATTATGAATTTGTTACATTAGTTCAACTTTATCCCCTTAATTTAGAACTTTAATGAAAAGAAGAATGGTATTATTACAATATATTACTCATTTTCACAAATGTTTAATGAATGATTTGGTCCAGGTATAGTTGGCCATGTTTATAAAGTATATTTAACAATATGTGGAATAATCAATGTTATTAAAAAGTTCATAATCTGGAAAACTCCTGTGGACAAGGAATGCAGTATAAAGATACTCTAATATATTTTCATATATGTTTCAGACATATTTCGCCTTATTTCTAACCCTTTAAGACCAGACCCGCACGATCGTGCGGATTAGGCAATAACTAAAATTCTATCTTCCCGCGTTATCTATTCCATAAATGCCGGAATCGAGTGATTGTGCTGGTTAACAGAAACTATATTATATGAATTTTATCAACAGGTAGTAAATTATCAGTTACAAATTTCAGTTATATCAGTAAACACAAACAGCTGCCCAGTCTTAAACAGGGTTCGTACGGTCCTTGAAAGTCCTTAAAAGTGCTTGCATTTTTCAAAGGAAATTTTTGGTGCTTAAAAGTACTTATTTTCATACAAAATCTGAAAAAAGTCCTTAAAAGTGCTTAATTTTACTCTCATATTAATTCTTAATAAAAGGTGAAACTCTTCTGCATTTCTTTTAATTTCTGATTTTTAAAAAAATCTTAATCCTGCCTTGCCTCCCCTTCTTCTGAAATTTCACTTCCTCTTCGTAATATCAAAGTTAAAAACTTCATTTTTTTTTAAATCTTTTTCTACTCTCAGGGATGTAAGACCTGCGCTAGACGAAGCCAAAATCGCTTTACTGCGCCAAGCTTCTACGAAACCGCTATTTTTTTCCATTTTGCGCCAAACCTGCGCCAAAACGTACTTAGTGCCAAGATGAAATTCAGCACAATTTCATCGATCCGAGAAACAAAAAAAAAAATCCATTTTTAACCTTTTTCTGGGCCGTTAATTGCGTCAAAAAAAGCAAAAAATCTCGGTCAAAAGATCTCGAAAAACACGCGATGTTTGTCAAATGATCACGAAAAAACGTGAATTTTGTCAAAGGATCGCTAACTTCGTCAAAAACGAACAAAACGCGATCGAAAGATCATAAAAACAATAATTTTGTTAAAAGATGGCGAAAAAAAACTTTGCAAATTTCATCAAAAGGTTGCAAAAAAACATAAATTTCGTCAAAAGATCGCAAAAAACGTGCAAATTTTGTCGAAAGATCGCGGAAAACGCACGATTTCTTCAAAAGATCGCGAAAAACGCGAAAATTTCGTCAAAAGATCACGAATTTTGCCAAAGGATCGCTAATTTTGTCAAAAAACGAACAAAACACGATCAAAAGATAGTAAAAACGTTATTTTTATTAAAATATGGCGAAAAAACCCCGCAAACTTCATCAAAAAGTCACAAAAAACACACGAATTTCGTCAAAATATTGCGAAAAAAACGTGCATTTTGTCAAAGGATAGCTGACTTCGTCAAAAAACGAACAAAACGGGGTCAAAAGATTGTGAAAAAACGCGAATTTCGTTAAAAGATCGTGGAAAAATACGCGAATTTTGTCAAAAGATTGCCAAAAATACGCGAATTTTATCAAAAGATCGCGAGAAATACGCAAATTTCATCAAAAGATCGCAAGGAATACGCAAGTTTCATCAAAAGATCGCGAAAATACGCAAATTTCTTTTTTATTAGCATTAGAATTTCAATTTGCTCCAAAAACAGTTTTTATGGCTACAAAATTAATTTTTGCTGCTACAAAAATGGATTTTACTGCTACAAAATCAGATTTTTGCTGCTACAAAAATAGATTTTGTTGCTCCAAAATTCGATTTTTGCTGCTACAACACTGCTACAAAATAGCTTTAGTGCACTTTCATCCCTGTACTCTATTTCTTACTTTATACTGAATAAATAATCTGTCCTAAATTTCTATAACAATTCATTCCATCACATTTCATTAAAATTTCACCCTCAGATTCAAGTATACCTTGATAATTATAGGTGCTGATTATGGTTTGGTGTTAATCTCCCAACAGATGGCACTGCTATGCTGCATTTTTTATGATTTCTGCAATAGCTATATCGCAAGAACTAATGCACGGATTTTCATCAAACTTCAGATTCAGTTAGAGATGTTTACATAAGTTGTTGCTGATTAGGTTTTGGTGTAAATCACCCTACAGGTGGTGCTGCTATGCTATATTTTGCAGGATTTGCACGGTTTTAACAATAGTCGTATCTCAAGAACTAATGCACGGAATTTCATATCTTTAGAATCCTCATGAGGGGCATAGAACATTTAATTTTGGCACTCTGATAATGAATTTTGCAGTATTAACATGTATGAGATAGAAGAAAGTTTTGGGATTGGCACATCTGACTAGTTTTTTCTTCTATTGTATGTTATTTTAAAATTTTCTAAATTTCCACTGCCACATGGTGAAATTCCCCATTCCCGTCCATTTGAATATTTAAAACTTTTACAAAAATGAGAGAAACCCTTTATTAAAAAATGCATGTTATAATTTATTAGTTTATTTAAATTGAAGGTCCTTAAATTTTTTTGGTTTTGGTCCTTGAAAGTCCTTAAAAGTACTTGATTTTTATTTAAAGAAATGTGTATGAACCCTGTTAAAGGGATAAGGTAAATTTAATGATGTGCGAAATGTGACCCATATAATGCACAACCTTGCATTTTTAATTTTTTGTTATACAGATCTTCTACTGTATTCCTTTCTTATAGAATAATTTTAAACCTAAAGGAAATTTGTAATTATTATGTATTTCCAACTTTCATTTTACACATCAGATTCAGAAAACCAGAACATTTCTTACATATTGTCATTTGGAAGTTTTTTCCAGTATTTACCACTTTTTCCCGGTATTTACCACTTTATCCCGGTATTTACCAGTCTTTCACGGTGGGATGGGAAAAACAAGTTTTGGACGGGAAAAAGCCAACCCTGCGCCAAACCAGGTGCATACATGGCATCTGTGGCAAGAAAATTATCGGATGATACTTTTTTATATGTTTTACAATCATACTTGGCATCAAAGGTTGGCAAAGAAATGATCATCTAGAATATTATTAAGTCTTTACCACACAAAAAACGAACCTGTTTACAACAATGAATTTATTTTTGCACCAAATTACTTTCTCTAAAAAAACCAAATTGACTACGAACCGGATTACAGAACATAACCTTTCTATTTAGTTAATTTTTTACTTTTTAAGAATGAAAATACATATTTCGTATTAATCATTACGTCATTTTCTACATTAATAATTTTACTGTGCATATTATTGACATTTGCTATTCATTTACTCTTCAAAAGTTTTTTTTTTTTAAATGTTAAATTAAAATTTAAATCTTTATGTTAACCGTGCGCAGACGATAAACCGTAAGCATTGATAACAATTTTCTTTAAATAATAAGAATTGAAAAATAATGAAATTTTGGATTATTAAGCAAAATATTTGAATAAAATAAATTAAACTTAGCCTATGTTCATTTCCAGGTTGTAATCCATCTATATCCAAAAAATACAAAAGCATTAATTCATCCGTTTAGACGCAGGCTTCATTCAAACATTCGGACACACATTGACATTTATAATATTATAAGGATAAGTGAGTAGAACTAGGGGAATCTAATGGTCCAAGGCTGCCAAAAGTGAAGTAGTGTCTAAACCAAAATTTAGTACAATTTCCGGTATATGTTTAGAGGCTTATCCTAAGTTATGTAATACAAGACTAACAAAATCTGGAAAACTAGGGGGCTTGCCCCCTGCTATAGGTGAAAACTGGGAAATTGAGTTAGTAGCCAGTGGCCGGTAGACTCAGTTCCATTAGTGGCCACTTTTTAAAGTTAGTGGCCACTATAATGTTTCAAACTTTCTTGACATCTACATAAACTATAATTGTTGTATATATACATATTTTTCTATAAGTCAGTTTTATACCAGCCTCCTATTCATGATAAGAATAGGGAAGCAGTCAAAATTCAAGAAAATTACTTTAAAACCACAAAATCTGTTATCATATTGATTTTTTTTAGTATATATTTTTAGATTATTTGTATATGTTCATAAACACTATTATCAATCAAATTACTATTACTTTCTTTATATAAAAAATAACTAAATCAAAATTCCAACAGTTAGGTGTATACAATAAAAAAAAATAATCAAATAAAACCTAATAAAATGTTATTAGGATTTTATTTAATAAGTAAATGTGTTATTAACATACTACACACATTACATACAGCTGGAATCTAAGCTGGTGAGTGCATTTCGCAGGATTAAACAATATCTCTTGAAGAAAGTAATCTAACTGGTGAGCATGTGGCAGGAGTCGAAATATTGAAAACACTGCAATGTTCTTAAAACACGCTTGCATCCGGTGAAAAAGAAAATGAATAAATTATTTGAAATGCATGTGGAATCAAAGCTGATGAATATATTTTGCAGAATAAAACTGTATTTCTTGAAAAAGTAATCCAATTGAAGGGCAATGGCGAAAAGCCAAAATATTGAAAATACAGCTATATCATTGTAATCTGCTTACATCCGGTAGGAAAAAGAATTAACCAGTTTGCTAATTAGATGTAATCAAAGCAGAGATGCATATTTCTATGAAAAAATCCATATTTCACTTGGCGATCGATAACAGATTTTTATCGCCACTTGGAGAGTGGCGACTAGGGTGGCGATCGACGGCCGATTTTTTAATCGCCACTTTTACAACTTTAATCGCCACGTGGCGAGTGGCGACTGCCAATTTTCACCTATACCCCCTGCTTGCTAATGGTAGCCAACCCCCGTGCCCGTGAATTGCTACGCAATTCACATTGGGATCACTACGCGATTCCAGTTCGCTTGCCACTATTTGTGTCAACTCGAGCCAGAATGAGTGCTATCAAAAATCCTTGTAATGTATTAAATTTACAAATACTTTTAATTCATAAAAAAGTAATGGAAAACTTTGTTAAAAATGTAAATAAAAATGTATTAAACCTTGGAAACAGAATTAATTTAAAACCTTACTGAAAACACAATAAAAAATATTTTTTGTTGAGCCGCTATGCGATCCGAGCAAGCAACATATGAAATTTACAAATATTTTTAATGTATAAAAAGTCATGCAAAACTTTGTCGAAAATGTAAATAAAAATGCATTTGTCAAAAGTTTGGCCCTGTGACTCATCATTGAGAAAGCTAAGCGAACTGGAAATTGATGCCATTTAAATTTAAATGGCGTGCTATTGTCAGATGGGGTCCTTCTCCTTTCATTTTGCCTATAGTATTGAAAATCTCGGCTTAAATTCATTTAAAACTATAATAAGACGCTTTAAAAGATGCTACATATCACGCTAACGAACTGTAAACAAAACGTTTTCGCCTGTTTCTAAATACAATCTTAGATCAAAAAGCTCATTCGCTGAATTCCCCGTGTCACCGTAAAACGGGCCAATAGCAATTTGCATTTATGCATCCGTCAAATGGTTTGTGTTAAAAGGGCGATTCTGTCTAGATTTTGATTTGCTGAGTTTGTTGGGACATGTGACCGTAACTTAACTACTGAGAATCGTCGCTGAGGCTGTTGCCAAATAGCAAGCTACAAATACAGCCTTTTTTTCGCGCTACGTATGAGAAATATATATGTTTAGATGTTGCCTTTATCTATTACTATAATAACATCCTGGTCTGTCTTGTCACAACTGGTGCCAAACATGACAGAATTGTTTTTATTGTAGTTAATTATTTTTAAGGTTTAGCTGTGTTACTGAATACAATGATAATTTGTATTTTGAAGTTTAAATAGTCTTATTATGAAAATCGAGGCCTGCTAAATGTTCAGCTGTCACTAGACCTTCGGCAGAATAATTTATAAAATATACGTTCATATAATTTTGCATAGATTCCATCAAAGAAAACTACATCATTACGAAAGTTTTGTATTTTCTTAATACCATGGATGATGGGGAATGCTTTTAGAAATCTAACGTTGAGCACAATCTTGCATTTCCATGGTGAAAAAAAAAAATGTTGGTTGCTAGGCAACTGATGAAGTAAAATAGAAAATTTTGAAAAGTTAACATGCTTTATATTTTTCAAGCAGATGCGCAAAATTCCATCAAAAAACATACAGATAATTCAGAGTGTCTGACATATCTATTATCGAAATTTCAAATTAATTTAAGACCCCCTCCCTCCCATTAGAAAATTTTGCATTAACATTTAAATTAATTTTCAAAGTCAGTTATTTGCTTTTCAATGACTGGTAAAATTTGGAAATCATGTGAATTCTCATAGAAAGAAGCATTATGACATAAAATAAAAGATTCTATATTTTTTGAATGAATGAATAAAAATATAAAAGTGTGTGGTTTGTAGTAAAAAAAAAAAAAAAAAAACTCATTTTCAAATAAAAAGTTAGTGTGTTTTAACATCTAGTAAAGCGCCGATTATCCACGAGCGGATGATCTGCGGTGCAATTTATCCGCGAAGCAAATTTTTTTTTTTTTTTTTTTTAAATTCAAGCCAACAGCAAGAAAAATACAATAAGCCCTACTAATAAATAATATAAACAGAAAAATTCATGTATTTGAATGTAATAGAAGAATATTTCTGGATTCGATTGGCATGTTTAAAATGTCAGATATAATGTCTTGATGACTTTTCTTGATGTTATTAACAAAACATAAACACAGCAATTAAAATATTTAACAGTTAAATAAAACTATTGTGATAAATTCCAGGGGAGCATATCAAGAATAGCTTCATTTTTGAGATAGAAAAGGTGTTTCCAAAGCAAGAAGCAAAAATAAGTGACTGATTTTTTTTAAAAAGATGTAACTCAACAATGTTCTGTTTCTTGTTTACTGTTCTTTATTTTAGTGATTTAGACTAAAGCAAAGGTTTCTGCTGTACTGTGCATATGTATGATTTTAAACGTTTTATTATATTTTTTGTACACTAAAACATAGTTCTTATGTTGAATTTCCTTATTTTCGTGCTTGCACCCCATTTTCGATGTTTTTCGGGTTATCCGCGGTTCCCTTGCCACTCAATTCCACGGATATTTGGGGCTGTACTGTACTGCATTTTTGAAAAACTGAAGTATTTAAGTATGGTGACTTCGAATTTCCATATAACAATTGTGAAAGTATGGGTATCACAGTAAATGTTATAAAGCTTTTACAACTTTGAAAAATGAATATAGATATGAATTTCAAAAAATGCTTCATAACCAGAATGTAAGTATAGAATTTCTAGTTTTTGTAATATATATATACAGTGGTGTAAAAATACCGGGCGCCAGGTCGCCCGGGCGACTAAATTTTCGACACTGGCGCTTAGATATGTCTTAGGAAATGAAAAATAATTCATATTTATAACCTTGATTATTTATGGATTTTTTTTCTTTTTGTTCCATGCGCAAAGAAAAAAAAAATAAATGAAGTTCTCTTTCACTGAACTGGACTTATTAAAATTATTATTAAATCATTTCTAGAAATATTTTGTCACACTGAATGTTGATTTGGAAACAACTGAAAGTATTGTTCTTGACGAATGGTACAAGTTTAAGGTACTATGCAAAGACATGAAATTTAGTGAGCTTTTGATCAAATCAATGAAAAATGATTCTAAATTTCCAATTTTATCAAAGTTACTGCAAATTGTATCTCTAACATCTGTGGCGACTGCATCCTGTGAGCGATTCAGCACAAGGAATTTTATCAAGAACAAGTTTCGCTCTACTTAGACATCACAAAATTTAAATGATTTGTTATTAATAAATTTAAATGGACCTTCTGTAGAAGCATTTGATCCTACAAAAGCAGTTGAAAGCTGGTACTTTACATAAAAAACAACAAGACACATGAGCGGTCATAAACATCATAAAAGTTTAAAAGCAAATGAGGACAAACAATAAGTTAACAGTATTGATTTATGGCATATATTATAGTCCTTGAAGTGAATTATATATTTGTACTATTCAGGTGTTTAAAGAAGTTTTTAATAATTATTATATGTATTTTACATCAGCACTTCCAATTTTTTTATATCAATATTTATAATTTTATGTAACATTACTTTTTTTATACCAGAAAAATTTGTCATGTGTCAGATATATTTAATTAAAAAGAGTAACTTGTATGTACTATTCAGCGGTAGAAATGATAAAAAAAAAGTCACTGGTCCCAAAGACCAGTAAACATAAGAGTTTACTGGTCCGCAGACATCGTCACTGGCCCTCTACATAAAATTATATTAAGTACCTTTAACCCTTTGAGTGAACCCCCCCCCCCCCCCCCTCCTTCTCCGAGAATATAAACCAAACTTCCTTTCAGTTACCCAAAATTTTCGGCATAATAAAATGTAAAATTATAATTTGCTAAAAATTAAATAAGTAGTACATTAACAAAAACTGAAATTATTAATTATGTATTTTATTTCCGTTTATTTATTTTAACTGACTAAGTTTTTATGCTTATTGTAATGTTTGGTTGCGGTTTTTGTCAGGGATGGGAAAATTTAAGTTTACCTGTCAGAGAGGGAAAAAAGTTACTTGCTTCATCGGAATGTTAAAAGACATATTGAATAGATTTTTTTTTTTTTAACCAAATTTTTTTCTAATTTACCAATGTTTTTGAAGACAAAATAATATTTTGTATTTATCGCTAATGCTGCTTGGGGACAAGCATTAACAAATGTTATTAAATACAAGAATATTGTTTTGAATTTTTGCTTTATGGGCATGCAGTGCTCATACATGCAGTATTTTGTACTTACTGGCCACATGCATGCACAAAATTTTTTGTTTATTTTTTTACTATTTGCTTTTTACAAATTCCCTTTCCCCTCTCTTTTTTTAGAAATAACGTTTGGAAAATTTTGGTATTTTGTTTTGAAAACATCATTGTTTTTTATTGGGCTTAGATCAATTTTAATATTTGTATGTATTTAATATTTATATCCCAGAATCATTATCATTACAAAATTTTATACTATTTGCTTTTTACAAATTTCTCCCCCCCCCCCCCCCCATCTCTCTCTCTCTCTCTCTTTTTTCATAAATAACATTTGGAGAACTTTGGTATTTTGTTTGTAAAAGCATGTTAAAAGATAGATTGAATAGATCTTTTTAACCAAAATTTTTCTAATTTACCTATGCTTTTGAAGACAAAATAATATTTTGTATTTATCGCTAATGCTGCTTGGGGACAAGTATTATAACAAATGTTATTAAATACAAGAATATTGTTTTGAATTTTTAATCTTATCATCTGTTAACCTTATGTTAATTTTTATAATGAAATTGAATGAGTTTTTGTATATCCCATGCATATTCTCCCTTGATCGTCTGTCATCTTTTTTGTTATGACCGACATTTTTTTTAGCGATTTTGCAACCCTGACTATTTTCAGCGTTAGAATTGATTAAAAAAAAAAATCACTGATCTCAAGGACCAGTAAACATCAGAGTTTACTGGTCTGCAGACATCGTCACTGGACTGCTACATAAAATTATGTAACTACCTTAACCCTTTGAGTGACCCCCCCCCCCCCCCCCCCTCTCCTCCTCCGAGAATATAAACCAAACTTCCTTTCAGTTACCCAAAATTTTCGGCATAATAAAATGTAAAATTATAATTTGCTAAAAATTAAATAGTACATAAACAAAAACTGAAATTATTATGTTTTTTATTTCCGTCTATTTATTTTAACTGACTAAGTTTTTATGCAAATTTTATGCTTATTGTAATGTTTGGTTGCAGTTTTCTCAGGGATGGGAAAATTTACGTTTACCTGTCAGAGAGGGGGAAAAGTTACTGTTAGTTACTGGTCCTTCGGACCACTAAATTTTTTAAATTAGTGGTCCGATTGAATTTTTAGTGGTCTTGGACCAGCGGACCACCAAGGATTTCGAACGCTGGTACTATTATTAACTTATACTGTAATTTCATTTTACAAATTTGTTATCGATAGTAACTGGCTCCTAGATTTTTGAGCTGGCTCCTAGATTTTCAAAAAATTTTTACACCCCTGTATATATATATATATATGTATATTATTGTGTTTTACATTTATGTCATTATATAGCGGTCTACATATTTTGCTGTCTACATATTATCCCAGTTTATACAGGAGATTCACTGCAATGGACAGTTATGCGAAGGTTCATTTTAAATCCTCAACCATTGTTAATCTTACACCATTTATTATTAATGCCTATTAGTCTGAGGGTTTCTTAAAAATATTTTGTTTGTTAATGTATCATGTAAATTACAAATTACATAACTCTTTCAAAAAATGAACTTTAAGATATATTTCTTTATTATACTTAATAATAAAAAATGTTTTTGATACAATGAAATGCATCCAAAATATTTTCCCCTCATTGCTCAACCATAAAAACTACAATAAACATAAACTTAGTATGATTTGATGGCAAGCAAACCACATTTTCTGCACCAACATTTCCACTTATATAAAAATTGAAAATATATCCCATTAAAATTTTTTATAAAAAATGTGATAGATATTTGTTAAAAGGAACTGTTGTAGGGATGCAGATAAATATTTTATTAAAACTATTTTTGAAATGAGATTAACCTGTCAGGATGTGCAGTTTTTTGCGAAAATTTCCTTCTTTTCAAAAGTTTTGCAAAATGCAAACTTGCAGCTGGTCAGTCTTGTATTGAAAGTAGCAAAAAACAAACCTGGATGTTTTTCAAAATGTGTTCAGAATTAGGTTTCTCAAGTTTTTCACATAATCCATGGTGTTTAGAAATAGATGCTAGTGTTGACTCTAGAAAAAAAGGGCTGCCGGGCGGGAATTTTTCAAAAAGGGCACACTTGTACCTTGTTCACAAAAATATTTTGAACTAGCTTGTTTAGTCTCCTAATAGAAGAAAACTAATAAAAACTTCAGAAAATACTTTTTTTTTTTAAATAGTAAATATTAACATTAAATAACCAGTCAAGTGAGGTATTTTTCGCGCTCAGAGTGTTCCGTACAATAAACATATGAATTTTTAACTGCATTATTTAAAAAAATCGTTGCTAAAAGAATAATAAGGACTTTGTAAAAAATTATACAACGTAGGGTTGGGTATAGCTGTATATACTAGAAAAGTATAAATGAGTTGGGTATACCATAAAAGTTCAAAGAGATATCAAGCCTAAATAAAATCAAATATTGCTATTCTGTATAACTCTTTTTTACTTTCTTCTATCTTTACAAGGAGAAAGTATTGGATTCATAAAAAATTTTGACTTCTGGTTTTTGATGGATAAATTTTAGGTCCTGAACAGGATTTGATGGTTTTTAGAAAATGTCTGTCTGAGAGTCTGTATGTGACAAAAATGTTTGTGGGCACTCTATCTCAAGAACTAATGCACAGTATTTTACAAAACTGTAGATCCAGCTAAACCTTGATGTAAACTGGTGCTGATTACTTTTTGGTGTAAATTTAGCAGGTGGCGCCGCTGTGCTGCATTTTTCACGATTTCCTTAATAGCTATATCTCAAGAACTAATGCACGGATTTTCATAAAACTTCAGATTCCGTTTTTCCTTGATATAATTTGGTGCTGATTACCTTTTTGGGGGAAATCATCCAACAGGTGGTGCTGCTATGCTGCATTATTAATGAAAATTGCAATAGCTCTACCTCAAGAACTAATGCACTAATTTTCTTCAAACTTCAGATTCAGTTAGACCCTGGTGCAAATTTGTCCAAATTAGTTTTTGGTGTAAATCACCCAGCAGGTAGCACTGTTATGTAGAATTTTAAGATTTCTGCAATAGCTCTATCTCAAAAACTAATGCATGGATTTTCATCAAAATTCAAATTCAGTTAGAAGTTGACATAAATTGTTGATGATTAGATTTTGGTGTAAATCACCTTGGTGGTGTTGATATGCTGCATTTTTCAGGAAGTATTAACGTGTATGAGATAAAAGAAAGTTTTAG
Organism: Maratus speciosus; assembly: GCA_963932465.1. Taxonomy (NCBI): domain Eukaryota; kingdom Metazoa; phylum Arthropoda; class Arachnida; order Araneae; family Salticidae; genus Maratus; species Maratus speciosus. Next base: position 409,724,039 of record OZ010798.1, on the reverse strand, counting down.
AATTACCACATCCAACTAGTTTAATCTTATCCTAATCTGTTTTTTTTTTTTTTTAAATAGTGCGTATTTAAACTTCATTTGGTGTTTCATAAAACTAAATTCAGCTTAGTAAATTTTTTTTCTTTTTACAGAATAGCTAAAACACAAAAACCTTAACTAAATAAATAAATAGAAATGCATAATTCATCTTTAAAAGTTAAACTTAAATTTACACTATGTGTAAGACTACTTAAAAGATGACATTTAAAAGATGCTAAATTACTTTAATACCTTAGTACTTTCAACTATTAAAAGCATAGTCTTCGTCAGAGGAAAATAAGAAATAATATTGTTATTAACGTTTAGCTTTCAAATTCCTCGTAGATGATGACGAAAGGAGTGGAAGTCAATTTTTAGATGTTTTATCCTACAATATACCCAGAATTTGGCTCAGTTTGCTTAAAGTATCATAAAACGAGTAATATTTCACTTCCCTATATCCGTGTTTTACTTTCCCATTGTTTTCGGGACCTAAAAATTGACTTCCACTTTCACTCCTTTCGTCATCATCTACGTAGATTTTAAAAACTAGACGTTAATAACAATATTATTTCTTATTTTCCTCCAGGGCCATAACTATAAACTTTGAGGCCCTGGGGCAAAACATCATAGTGAGGCCCCTCAATATTTCTTTCTTTTTCTAAGAATGGGGGTTTATTACAATTCGACAAAAAAATTTTTTTATATATTGGTCCATGCAATGGTAACAAAATTAGCTACTAAAGGTTCACTAAACCAAATGTTCAAATAGCTTATATAATTAAGAAATTATTAAATGGATTATTTTTATGATACAAGTTTTGGAAATTAAATATTCAGTGCGTGTGGTTGTAAAAAGAATAAGGTGAATAATACAAAAGCAAAATACTTACAAAAGTATAATTTCTAAAAAGAGTGTATGTTTATTAAAAGTTTTTAAAATCACACATTAAAAATACATGGTAAAATATTCGCTACACTGTTGTTAACATAAAGAAAAACTTAAATCAGTAACTTTTAATAAGTTTAATTTTTGAATACTTCACAGAAATATGGAAATACTATAGTCATTTTTTACTGAAAAAGCCTATAACAAGAATGAAAACAATTTAATGGTATGAGGAAGCTATAGTGCAGAAAACGCCTAACATAAACGTACATCATTTTTATTCAAATGAATGAGAATAATAATAAAAAAACATTGCTTACATTTTAGTTAGTCATTGTTTAGAACTAGATTACTAGATTAAACTAGCAGAAACTTTTAATTAATAATTTAAAATATGACTTTTCTAAATAAAAGTTTAAGGAAGATTAAAGGTATAGTTACAATAGATATAAATTAAGTTTGTTAAAATGCATACTTTGCTTAAAAGACAAGGAATCAGTAACTGATGCATGGAAAGTAGTGTAGATTGAAAAGATTAAAAATTAGCTACATTTGATTATTTCTTAAATATTTGTTTCGGAACTTTCAAAGAAGCGAATTCATCAATTACTTTGTCAAAGTTGATTTGTTGAGTTCGATCATTCTCAATTGAAAGCAAAGCTAAGCTGCTGAGTCTTTGTTTAGCCATTGTACTTCTCAAGTAATTTTTGATCAATTTAAACTTAGAAAAGGACCGTTCAGCCTTAGATGCTGTCACAGAAACAGTCAAATATATGATGCATGCTGTGCAAACATCTGGATAGCTTGATGAAAGCGAACTGTGGTCGACTATTATATAATTAGCAAATTCCTTAACACTTTTTATTTTTTCCAGTTTGTTTTGAAATGAATTTTTCACTGAACATAATAATGAAGGAAAAGCTGAACTCACATCATTTGGAAACTGATTAACGAAATCAACTGCTTTTCTGTGAATATCACTTTCACTTACATTAGCTAAAAAATCAGGTTGTATTACTTGATAAGTGTCAGGAAGAGTTTTCATCCCTTCAAAACGATGATCAAGTTAAGTACAAAGTGTGTCTACCATTGGATAGAACACAGTTACTCGGAAACAAGATTTCGGGTCTATTAATTTCTCGTCTTCACTCAACTCCTCAAAGTGGTTTTTCACTTTCCTTAGTCTGTTCTGGCGAAATTCTTTGTTTATTCCCCATCGACTACAAACATCTGATGTTTCAGAAACAAGTTCTTCCAACTTTCCACGTATTTCGGTCATCCTTAACAATAAATTACCCAATAACTCATATGCATACAACAGGTCCATGTAAATAGCAAATAAAGCCTTTGTGCAACAATATTAAAAAGCAGAAAAACCAACGTTTAAAATGCACAAATAATATATGAAAAGCAGCAAACAGCTGTTTCGAATCTACTAGCGAGATTCTTCTTCAGTGCAAAAGGAACAGCGTGCTAGAAAAAGCAAGGCTGAGCAAAATCATAGACAGAGACGCGCTGGCTTTTATACCCTATGCGGGTGGCGAAGGTGCCGAAACAACCAATGAGAGAGAAGCAGTGGAAACGACTGGGTGGACAAGTAGCGACATCTACCGGAGAAGTAGAGAAAAGAAACCAAAAAAGGGGGAATTAAATTAACGTTTTCCAAATACTTGGAAAATCTGGAGTACTAGATAAATCATTGACTAAAGAGTGAGAATTTTTAATGATATGGTAAGCTTCCCAAAAATCAAGATCAAGGTTAGAAGAACATTTTTGGATAATGATGGCTGAGGAAAAATCGAACCTATGTTGAGAAGACCAAGAATGTTGAGCAATAGAAGAACGTTTGAGCTCCTGATTTTTAACATAACCTTCATGCTCTTTTAAACGAAATCTAAGAGCACGTTTAGTCTGACCAATATAAGAAAGACCACACTGACAAGAGATCTGGTAAATGCCCCAATTATCTAGGCGATCAACGGGGTGTTTGAGATTTGAAAAGGGGATTTTATTAACAGGAGAAAAAATAACTTTAAAATCAAACCTTCTTAGGATTTTAGCAACTTGCTGACTGATTTTAGGAAAAAATGGTAATACAACTGAAGTATTAGAGTTGGAATTAGAATGCTTTTCAGAATGGTCGGATTTCGTCAATTTCTTATAAATAGAATCGATAATATTAGAGGAATAACCACGATCGACAGCAATAGCTTTTTCAAAGCTATTATCTATATAGCTATCTATATATCAAAGCTATATAAGCGCTCTATCTTCTTCTCAAAAAGAGTCTATTAGGCATCTCATTGCCAATACTGTTGATTTCAATTCTAATGTTTATAAACCCAATCTTAAACATCCTGTTAAACAATGTCTGAAAAATTTGCGTTCTGATCCAAACTTAATTATTACTAAGGCCGACAAAGGTGGTCAGATTGTTCTTCTCGACAAATCTACGTATTTGGAAAAAACCCATAAATTAATTAATGATGGTCCGTATGTGGATATCCGCAAAGACCCTTCCACTAGTGAAATTAACTCTATTAAGTCTGCCATTAAGTCTTCTTCCATTATTCCTGCTAACTTTAAGAAGTCCCTTATTCCGTCTATTGCGCATTGTGCCAGGTTTTATGCTTTACCTAAGGTCCATAAACCTGACATTCCTTTTAGACCTATTGTCTCTAGTATCGGTACAGCTTCTTATAAGCTTGCCAAATATTTAGTTTCTGTTTTTTCCCCACTTTTGAGCAGTAACTGTTTCACTGTTAAGAATTCTTTTGATTTTGTTAAAAAACTTCATAATTTTAAGCCGCAGGGTCACATGATGGTTTCTTTTGATGTTAAATCATTATTTACAAACGTTCCGGTTGAGGGGGCTTTAGATTGCCTCAAGAAAAGGCTTTGTGAATTCCATTTCTCTTATTTTGAAATCGAGGAACTTATACTTCTCACTCGTGCTTGCTTGTCGCAAAATACTTTTGTTTTCAATGGTAATTTCTTCCGTATGATTGACGGTTTGGCTATGGGTAATCCTCTTAGTCCAATTTTATGCGATATTTATATGCACTATTTTGAGGTCAAGCTTTTTGAAATCTTAAAATTTCCGTTCTATGTTCGTTATGTTGATGATGTTTATGTCCTGATTGAAATATATTCGGATATTAATCATATTCTCTCTATTTTGAATTCCATTGATCCCTGCATTCAATTTACCTCTGAAATTGAGACCAATAACTGTCTTTCTTTCCTGGATGTCCTTGTTATTCGTTGTGAAAATGGCTTTCAAACTACAGTCTTTCGTAAACCTTTTGCCGTCAGTCTCCCACCTCACAGGTATTCTTCTCATCCCCCTAACCAGAAATTCGCTGCTTTCAATACTTTTGTTTTTCGGGCTACTAATATTTGTTCCACTCCTCAGTTACTTAGTGCTGAACTTAATTACCTCAAAGCTATTGCTGTCGATCATGGTTATTCCTCTAATATTATCCATTCTATTTATAAGAAATTGACGAAATCCGACCATTCTGAAAAGCATTCTAATTCCAACTCTAATACTTCAGTTGTATTACCATTTTTTCCTAAAATCAGTCAGCAAGTTGCTAAAATCCTAAGAAGGTTTGATTTTAAAGTTATTTTTTTCTCCTGTTAATAAAATCCCTTTTTCAAATCTCAAACACCCCGTTGATCGCCTAGATAATTGGGGCATTTACCAGATCTCTTGTCAGTGTGGTCTTTCTTATATTGGTCAGACTAAACGTGCTCTTAGATTTCATTTAAAAGAGCATGAAGGTTATGTTAAAAATCAGGAGCTCAAACGTTCTTCTATTGCTCAACATTCTTGGTCTTCTCAACATAGGTTCGATTTTTCCTCAGCCATCATTATCCAAAAATGTTCTTCTAACCTTGATCTTGATTTTTGGGAAGCTTACCATATCATTAAAAATTCTCACTCTTTAGTCAATGATTTATCTAGTACTCCAGATTTTCCAAGTATTTGGAAAACGTTAATTTAATTCCCCCTTTTTTGGTTTCTTTTCTCTACTTCTCCGGTAGATGTCGCTACTTGTCCACCCAGTCGTTTCCACTGCTTCTCTCTCATTGGTTGTTTCGGCGCCTTCGCCACCCGCATAGGGTATAAAAGCCAAGCGCGTCTCTGTCTATGATTTTGCTCAGCCTTGCTTTTTCTAGCACGCTGTTCCTTTTGCACTGAAGAAGAATCTCGCTAGTAGATTCGAAACAGCTGTTTGCTGCTTTTCATATATTATTTGTGCATTTTAAACGTTGGTTTTTCTGCTTTTTAACAGGTCCATGGTTTCAGATTGTAAGGATTTTGATTTGATGTTAAGGGACTCTAAAACTTCACACTGCACAACCAAAAGCAATACAAAATCAAAACTATCAAGTTTCTTCTTTAGCTGCTGTGCTTAATTTCTTTCCTTTCTTTTCCTGGAAATCAAAGTTATGCGGGTAAGGCTTTTCAACACGTCACAAAACCTGTGTTTCAGTGCATACATTGCCTCATGCCTACCAGCCCAGCAAGTTGGATTAAGAGTTTTCAGTGTTATTTTCGAATTCAGTAAATCAGTCTGAGACTCGATGTCGTACACTGACTTCCAAGTCTTGCCGGCGCAAAATATTATGACCAAAAAAGCAATACACACTTTGAATGGTTTAAAATAACTGGCAGACCATTCGGTTTCTTTCCACAGTATCCTTTAATACTAAATTAAGCTTATGTGCAGTGCAATACATAATGTATACGTATGGGGCTTTTTCTTTAATACGCTGCTGCACTCTACTGCATGCCCCACTCATAACTGCAGCCTCGCCGTAACCTTGTCCACGAATTTTGGTCAAATACAAGTTTTTCTCTTCCAATGAAGTAAGTAGTAAAAGTTCCACTAACTGGTGAACAGAGCTCATTAACAGATTTCACAATTTCTATAACACTAACATGATCTAAAAATAAAATTTATTAAAATGATAACAAACAAATAACTTCTAGGAAACTAGCATATTTATAATATATAACCATGAGTTCATTTTATCTAAAATTATTTCTAAAAGTTTAAACTTATGAACAGCTTTTCAAAAAAATTTGACTTTGCTGTTTCTCCTATTCTGATCAAAATAACAAAACATCCCTTCAAGTTTTTTACTTTTTTCAATGCATAAAGCTAAAAGATAGTGTAAATATATTGGTATGGGTCCACTATGGGATGAAATTACAAAACAAAACAAACTGCATTCGAATGGTGCTTCCGTTCGAAAGTAACAAGTGGAAATAGTGCTTTAATTATAAACTTCAAAAATACTTTTGCCGATTGCCATGTGTAGGGTTAACAAAAGTAATTTGTTTGGAGGATATGCATTTACAGTCAAACCTTAAAAATTCAAAATCTAAGGGACCGCTAAAAAAATTCGAATTAGACAAGTTTTGTTTTTTCCAGCTACTATCTTACTTAAATATTTATTAACGCATAAGTTGTATGTTCCAATTAAAAATATATATAATATAGAGGAAAAAATGTATATCATACATAAAATATTTATTTTAATATTTTTTGAAAATATAGAATATACAAAAGTATATCCAGGGCTGTAGTGAAAGAAAATTTTTGGGGGTGCAAAAAGCAAGATTGGTCGACTCAAAAATGTTTCAATTCCGACTAATGTAAAATAGTCAATCTGTCACATTATTTCTTAATTAATAGTTTTTACAATTAATTTTAACTGGTTAACTATAAAAATAAAATATATGATTTTGTATTCCTAAAATGTTTCTTAGGTATAACTCAGAAAGATTTACCAAGAACTTAACTGGAGGAAAAAAAAAAGAAAAAAGAAAATATGTATTGATACAGTCAAACCTGGTTAAGACGCGTTTCAAGGTGAGTGGGCTAAAGTCGCATATTAAGCGGGATCGCGTATTAAACGTGATTTGTATAATGCTGCAGGAAATGGGCTTATTTACAACATTTAATCGTCTAAATGAACTGTAGAACTTTCATTTATATGTTTACGGTATAAAATTGTATCTTTTAGGTATATTTAGATTAAAATTTAATTGAATTCAATTTAACTCATTGTTTCTTTTAATAGAACCAAATGGAATAATAATTGGAAATAAAAAGTGAATTCAAACGGCTTTATTATGGATTAATATGCTGCAACGAAAAATAAGAATAATAATTTCTTGCCGGATTAATTTTTTTAACAGAGCTTAAAAAAAAATATTAAACCTTTGAAGCACTTGTTAAAATCATATTTAGTACTTGTGATAATGAATACAATTATAATCTGTCCTTCTTTTCATTTTAAGAAAAAAAACTATCCTTTTTAATAGTATTTGTGTAAAAAACACTGTTAGCTTAGAAAAAAGTAAGCAAAGAAAACATAAAAGAAGTAAACAACCTCAGTCGTATTAATTTAATCTTTACGAGTTTAATTCTTTGCCTGTAATATGTATCATGAAACATAGTAGGGATATAACGTAGATTTAAAATCTCACTAACAATAGGTATACCAATCTTTAATCATAATAATTTCGTGACATATCTGAGTATCCTGAATTCGTCTATCTCTCTATACTTACAGTAAAAACATACACCAACCGAAAGACAAAAAATGTTAGGACGCGGGATCAAACAAGAATTGTAGTGTTGCTAATTTAGGGGTTTTTTAAAATTCAACTATCTAGCACTATTTCCGATTAGTAATGTTCGCCTTAATTAACTGTTATTAAATAAAATAAATATTACTATTCGTAAGCAGTGCGTTTTATTCGAATAAAAAAAAAATCTGGTAAATTGGCAACATTGAAGAAGAGAGAAGGAATTCGCATCTTGATCAATGAATTCGCGTCTTAAGCGTGATTTTTTGCTTCAAAGGACCGAAAATCTCTCGCGTATTAAGCGGGATCGCATATTAACTGTTAGCGTATTAAACGTGATATTGTAGCATTAGCCTTATGGGCGACATTCAAGGGACCGGAAAAAATCTGCGTATTAACCGTGAGCGTCTTAAGCGGGTTCCACTGTATTTGTGAAAAGCATATTTGTTTAGAATAGTGGAATGAAGTGATAGTTTAATAAATAGAATGCAGTGATTTTCAAAATAAAAGCTAAATAAAAATGCGATCTTTTTGTTCTAAAAATTATGATAATGTAATGAATGGGAAGCACTTTCAATATTTTATTAGCATGCGATAGAAAATAATTTGAACTTTATATTCCAATTTGAGGGAATATCGTGTGGAATATTAACAACATACATGTGATGGAAATATTTGTAATATTTTATAATCTATATTTATGGGCCGTTAATTAAAAAGGTATAATTAAATTGGAAGTTCTTTTTAGTTACAATGCGTTGTGTAGTATTGCAATAAAACCCCCTGTTCTTTGAGGTCAGCAATTGTAAAAAAATAGAAATAAATGAAATTTCTTACTTGGATCGTGTGGTCTGTAAAATAAATGAAGAGGAGACTTGATAACAATATAAATTAATCCTTTATTTTCATCTTGAGAAGAGAAGATAAGGCTTCCCGTTGGTCACCGTTCATAAATTAATTCAAGTTATTTAGTTAGTTTAAAAGTGCAGCATGAATCAAGAAATTATTAAGAAATAATTTAACAGGAGTTGTTAAAATCGCAGACTTCGTTTACTCAAAAGCTTTTCACCGGATTCCACATTCATCGGTAGACACAGATCGGAGCCGAAGCCCGCGATCTTTTTAAAACCAAAACTAAGTCATGACAGCTCTCCAACAAAACAGATTCTGATTTAAAATTAACGGAATTTTTAATTTATAGTAAGAATACGGGGACTTCAAAAGTTACTGAAAGAAAAGATTTAAATCTATTAGAGAATTTAAAATATTAGGTAATGTCTTAATAAACAAATCCGAAAGAAAACATTTAAAAAGCTTTATTTTAATTTGCTCCATGCACGGCGAATAGACACACCTCCGAAAGATAAACATCCATTCAATGCATATGCCGTGAGAAGCTTGCTCCGATGACGTCATCACAATCGTACAAAGTTCAAAGGAGAAGCATCCCATGCCAGGGGCAGCCGAACGTCAGCGAACTTGCCGATGTGCGGTGAAGCGAAATCGCCCGCGCAAAAATAAATATGGATTTAAGCTTAAAGAACATCGATGTATAAGGCCAAAAGAAATAAAAAAAGTAACATGATTTAAACACTGTGAGATTTCATCTCACAATACCCCCATTTACAGAGTAAAATTTTGGCAGAGCAAGTGATGTAAAAGGTAAAATGAAATAAAAACCTTTTACAGAAACGGGATGACAAAATTTTAGATGCCAAAGACAGAGAAAAAAAAGATAAAATATTAAAGTAAAGCCAAAAGTTAAACTGCTGCAAATAAAATTTAGTGGTGACCAAAAGGGCAGAAAGAAGAAAAAGAAATTACATCAAAAGTATACATAGTATATTCAAAAAGTATACATAAAAAATGCCAAATCTTTCTGTTTATGCAGGGTTCGCACAGACTCCTTAGACTCCTTGGAAACTCCTTAGAAATGAAAACATTCCCAAGTAGTACTTAGAACTACTTAGATAAGCAAACCACTACTTAGAAACTCCTTATATTGTATTGCGGCTTCGGACGCAAGCGATATTGCAGCCGAGGAAAAAAAAAAATCGTGATTGAAAAACACATGGTAAATCCTTTTATGCACGTCATTCATCTGAAGCACAACATTGATTGGGTAGGGTAATCTTAATAGTAGGGCTCCCACTAGGTCCGAAAAGTCCGTTTTTTGACACTGTTAGCCGACCTTTTTTTTTTTAAAATTTTATCGATGTTTTGCATATTTAGTCAAGAATATCGGAAAAAACGCTTTTTTCACAAATATGTCCCAAAAAATACCGTCAAATTTCGCCAATCAATCGCGGAAAAAAAATCGTAAATTTTCTCAAAGGATTGTGAAAAAACACGAGTTTCTCCAACAGATCGCGGGAAAACTCGGATTTCTTAAAAAGACGCGTATTTCTTAAGACAGCGAAAAAACGCGAGTTTACTCAAAGGATCACGAAAAAACGCGAATTTCGTTAAAGATCGAGAAAAAAAGCAGATTTCCTCAAAAGATCGCATAAAACGCGAAAGTTCCTCAAAAGATCGCGAAAAACACACGGCTTCCATCAAAAGATCGCAGAAAAAAGTTACTTTCGTCAAACGATCGAAATATAACGCGAATTCCTTTAGAAGATCTCGAATTTCCCCAGAAAATCGCGAAAAACACGTGAATTTCGCCAAAGGATTGAAAAACACACGAATTTCGTCAAGGGATCGCGAAAAATACGTAAATTTCGTCAAATGATCTCTAAAAACACGCAAATTTCGTCAAAGGATCGCGAAAAGAACGTCAGATTCGTTAAACAATCGAAATAAAACGCGAATTCCATTAAAAGATCGCGAAAAAAAAGCTAATTTTCCCAGAAGGTCGCGAAAAAAACGCGAATTCCTCCCAGAAGATAGCGAAAGAAACGCGAATTTCCCCCTGACGATCGCGAAAAAAAAAAAAAGCAAATTTCATCATAAGAAATCGAAAAAAATGCAAATTCGTCAAAATTTCACCTTTAAAGAAAGCGATTACCGCTGTTCTAAAAGAATAAATTAAAAACTTGTTATATTTTTTCTTGTATGTTGCATTTAGCATTTTTTTTTTCTTTTCTGCCTTTTAAAATGTTCTTTATGATGTTGGATTTAGCATTCTTTTTTTTTTTTTGCCTTTTAAAATTTTCTTTAAGATGTATCATGTATGCGATATACATAATAAGTGTTTGGGGTTTGACTAATCTCTATACTCTATTTATATGACCTAGGGGTGATTCTAGTCTGAATTTTCCAAAAATGTAAGGCATTCATTTCCGGAAATTCTAAAAAATCTGTCATCAATCGGAAAATTCTGTCATATGGTCGCCGAAAAAAATAAATTTTGTCAATCGTTTGCAGAAAAATCGCCAATTTCGTCAAAGGATCGCGGGAAAAACGCAAATTTCGTTAAATAATCGCGAAAAACCCTGCAAATTTCGTCGAAAGATCGTGAAAAAACCCCACAAATTTCATCAAAAGATCGGGCAAAAACACAAATTTCGTCGAAAGATCGCGAAAAAACGGCAAATTTCGTCAAAAGATTGCGAAAAAAACGACAAATTTCGTCAAAAGTTTGCCAAAAAAACACATTTCGTCAAAAGAGCGCGAAAACCCAGAAATTTCGTCAAAAGAGTGCGAAAAATTGACAAATTTCGTCAAAAGATCCTGAAAAAACTCACAAATTTCGTCAAAAAGGTGCGTAAAAACTCACAAATTTCGTCAAAAGATCGTGAAAAAACCCACCAATTTTGTTAAAAGATCGCGAAAAAACCCACAAATTTCGTCAAAAGAGCTCATAAAAACCCACAAATTTCATCAAAAAAGCGCGTAAAAACTCACAAATTTCGTCGAAAAATAGCGAAAACCCAAAAATTTCGTCAAAAGATCGCGAAAAAACGGCAAATTTCATCAAAAGATCGCGAAAAAAACCCACAAATTTCGTCAAAGAGCCACCGAGAAAACGCATAGCTAGTGTCGGGAGTGGATTCCCCCCCTCCTGGTGTAACTTTTCATATTTGCTGTGAATTTCAGAATATTTTTTTTACTCAGAATCACCCCTGTGATATGACCGTTGGTCACTGCATAAAAAAGTAGGTTGTCAATTTTGTATTTAAATTTACGAAATCAATAAGCAATATATTGTGAATACTGTGCAATTTCAGCACTAACAATTAGATTCTAATAAAGTAAAATTTGTTTTTGAAATGTTTTTTTCTCCAAATTGGGCATTAAAAATTTGAGTGTGCATACCACATAACGATGCAGCACATAAAAACATCAACAACAAAAAAAAGGCAAATCCTTAAAATTTTTTGGACTCCTTGGATTTTTTGGGTACTCCTTGGATTTTTTCTTCCCAACTCTGTATGAACCCTGTTATGGCAATTGCAGTATGATGTCATAAACTTATCTTCAAAAACAATACTTAAGTACAAATGCTAAAGAAAATGAGAATTAGCATATATAAAATTCTATGTATTACTTAAGTAAAAATGCTAAACAAAATCAGAATTAGCATATCTAAAATGTTATGCATTACTCAGAATTAGCATATATATAATGAGCTCATTATCAAACATTTCATTAAGTTGGTATACCATGTAAGAAAAGTTGCACTTTATAAGCAACAAAGATCAAAATAACTTCAGTATTTGCCCATCGCCTAGGACTTATAACTCATAAAATAGAGCATTTGTTTGCAGTTACTATAAAAATAAACTGGCCATGCATAACAATTTCTTTAGTAAAATTTTCATAATACAATATTCATAATTAATTTTTTTTTAATTCAATTTAGTACTAAATATTTTGACTTCAAACAACCAGCTGTACTCCACATGAACAAGTAGCCAAATCGTGCACTAAATGACCACTCACATGTAAAACACAGATAGTTAAGGTAGTTGCAACAATATATATATAAGAGACATGTCTAAAATGAATTAAGTGTTTTACTGCTGAAACATATACTTTTACTACTTTTCATTAGCCCTGAAAATATGTATTCAAAAGCAATATATCAACAAACACCAATACTTCTTGTATTATTTACTCATCAAAATTTTTCAAAGTATATACTATTCTTTAAAATATGAGACATCACTTAATACAATTTTAAATATGCATAAAGATAAACTCATGAACTTATAGATAAACAGAGAAACCATGGTTTTTAAGAATAAGTAAGTATTTGGTTGAGTGGGTGGGGATCCCCATAAAAAATAAATGCTTTCATATACAATGAAAGAAAATTGACACTATCATGGGAAATTTAAATTTTTAAGTGTACCATAATATAAACATTAAAAATCTTTACATAAAATATTTCATGCAGAAAAATCAAGAGAATTGTGTAAAAAATATACTATTATTCACAATCATAGAACAATATACACTGTGACTACTCATGTTTTACTCAAGATTTCAGGTGGCTTGGATTTTCCCTAAACAAGGCTCCTGACACCTTGTGCAAAAAGAAAAAAATAACTATATACACTAAATAGCACAATATACCATCCCATAACTGCAAAAACAACAGCAATGTCCTTCTTTACAGATCCTTGATTCCTTAGCGTTATAAACACAATTTAAAGTTTGCATGAAAAATAAAATAAATAAATGTTATCAGAATGTTAAAAAACACGCTGAAAGTTTTGGTACACAAAAAAGACATCAGTTATGTGTATTGTTGCAAAGGTGTAAACATAGTGTTTACCATGTAGAAACAGGCGCATATCTCTAGATGACATACACAAAAAGGCAACATCAACTTAACAGTTGAATAGGCATTATACAGGAACATAGGACGAGAACTTTTTTTTGGCGACAACACAACATCTGTGTGCTTCACTTCTTTTGAAGCTAATCATTAACTTTCAGCAATCACTATTTTGGACACACTAAAAGTATGAATTATAGAGCACTGAAGTAGACAAAATGATGTTGTATTTGGTGAAAAATCGATAATAATGAAGATTCACACACACACATCTTGGGTAAAAAAAAGAGACATAAGTAGGTAGGTGAAGATATCAATAAGCACTTTTTCTTTAAACTTCTTAGTAATTTTGAAGATTCATCAAGGAACACTTCTACATTAAAAGGCGCTGTTAAATAGTTACTAAGAACTGTGCTTTTCTTTTCATGTAATCTTGTTTAGAAATTGATTTGATGCTCAAAAAAAAATTTTTAATTTCTTCATTAATAATAAATCTTCAGAATTCATTCAATTAATTACTTGTGTAAAAATATGAGGCACATGACAACATAAAAATTTAGAGACCTTGGGTATATTCACAAATGAAAACAAAGGCACAATAAAATTTTTGAAATATGGGGAATTTAGACAGAAAATAAATAAATAGATCTTGAGAATTCCTGAATCAAAATACAACTCTTGTAATTGCAGGTATATGTAAGAATCAATATTGAAAGTAACTAATTTTATAATATTTCATAAATTTTCTTGATTTAGCAAAAAAATAATTTTGCAAAAATATAGCAACACTGACTTTTAGGAGCAGATAAGTCAACCAAATCCACTTAGTAAGGATAATTTACATCTCACAAGAGAAAAGGCAAACCAACAACACTTCCATAATCAGGTCTTGTGACAGCTATTACTTGAGAAAACATCTGAGATTACTCGTAAATCTTATTTAGCTTTAAAGACAAACATCGAAGATATTGAATTGAATCAGACATTGTAAGGATAAATGACTCAAACATGACATGACCCCTTTCAATAATCACTTCAGCGTTGAAAATGAAGCATAAATTTTAAAGTTATTGTTATAAAACAGTGAGTTAAGCAGGTAAGTATAGTATATTTATCTTCTATCATCAAACAAGGAAAATACTAGAGAAGAGGTCAGCACAAATGGATACAACACATCAGTGAATGGCCAACTTCATCAGGTAAGAAACTGTTTAAACTGAAGCAAAGTTTTTTTTGCAGGTGAGTATTTTTTTTTTTTTTTTTAAACAGGTTGGAAGAGAAACTCTTAGAGCAGCATATGTAGAGAGACAGTCTTTAAATATGGGAAACAGCAGTGACACACAGTTAATATTATTGCAGAGAAACACTGACAATATGAGAACTTATTTTAAAAGCTGTATAAAACCATAAGAATTTTTTTTAAATAGATGATGTAAAATAATTTCAAGAATATAACTGTAACAGGAATGAAGTAGCCCCATGCCTACTTCTTCTCAAGAGTAGAAAAAATAATGCTGCTTTCATTCTTTTTCTGAGAGCAACATGAGAATCTTGTGTGTTGAAAACTGTCATAGTCTGCACATACGATGAAGTGGAAAGGTCTCAATTTCAAAATTGTAACTTACCATAAGAATATATTTAAAAAAAATGAAGCAACAAGAATTTTTCAAATATAAAATTTTGTCAGCTGAGAGTGCTTTTAGAAACAACATGAGAACAGTTGTATAATAAATGTGAAAATATTCTTAAATGCATACATTCTTAATTTGTAAGTTGCAGATTATCTTTGCACTAAGCCAAAAACTGTATGATTATAATGAAACATCACAGTCCAGATGGCATAAGAATAAATCTATGAACAAATTCTTGTATTCAAATTATTGTTAAACAAAATATCTTGATTTGAAATTTGTAGAATAGAAGCATAGAAATCTCTAAGAATGTTATATAGGATATTGGCAACTACTAACTTCTGTGAAGAATTTCAGCTTCAGAATAATAAGTATGACATTAGAATAAAATTTCTCAGTACCAATAATCATAATTTCAAAAATAATACTTCTTATAAATATATATAGAATTTGCAAATTTGTTGCAATTTAATAGTGCCATAAAAAATTTTAATTTAAAAACCCAAAGTCATAGCCTCTTAAAATATGTAATATGTTCTTGAGAACAATTTTATTATTTCAAACTCATTAGAATTTTTCTAAGAACAATATATAATTCATTTCAAAAAATATGTATACCAAATAATCATTCTTTAAAAAAAATTATGTTCTCTAATAATTCATTACAAATAGAAGAATATGTAGATGAAATTCTTTCAAATAAAACTATTTAAATGGAATAATAATTATGCTTCATCAAAAATATGACCATTCTTCAATGGGAAATTGATCTTAATTTAAATAATTGTTTAAAAAAATATGGGAAACTTAGTAAAATATATTATATTCTTCAAGATGGAGCAGAACAATATTCATTCTATAATTATAAAATCTAATTCTTCAAAATAGAAAAAAATCTATGCAAGAAATTTTTTGAGAACAGAAACTTCCAATACTAAAAAAATATTGTCATATGTAGTTATGCAAAAATTCTTGCATAAAATATTCCATATTTCTTAAAAAATTCACTATAAGAACAAATCTTGAATACTATTGAACACATCAAAAAATTTTCAAAAGTTATTCTGAGAACAAAAGTTCTAAAATATTACGAATTTTCTTTAAATCAATCAAAATTTTTCTTCAGAACCACCGTTTTTGCGGCACCAAATGTGATGGAAATATTTGTAATATTTTATAATCTATATTTATGGGCCGTTAATTAAAAAGGTATAATTAAATTGGAAGTTCTTTTTAGTTACAATGCGTTGTGTAGTATTGCAATAAAACCCCCTGTTCTTTGAGGTCAGCAATTGTAAAAAAATAGAAATAAATGAAATTTCTTACTTGGATCGTGTGGTCTGTAAAATAAATGAAGAGGAGACTTGATAACAATATAAATTAATCCTTTATTTTCATCTTGAGAAGAGAAGATAAGGCTTCCCGTTGGTCACCGTTCATAAATTAATTCAAGTTATTTAGTTAGTTTAAAAGTGCAGCATGAATCAAGAAATTATTAAGAAATAATTTAACAGGAGTTGTTAAAATCGCAGACTTCGTTTACTCAAAAGCTTTTCACCGGATTCCACATTCATCGGTAGACACAGATCGGAGCCGAAGCCCGCGATCTTTTTAAAACCAAAACTAAGTCATGACAGCTCTCCAACAAAACAGATTCTGATTTAAAATTAACGGAATTTTTAATTTATAGTAAGAATACGGGGACTTCAAAAGTTACTGAAAGAAAAGATTTAAATCTATTAGAGAATTTAAAATATTAGGTAATGTCTAATAAACAAATCCGAAAGAAAACATTTAAAAAGCTTTATTTTAATTTGCTCCATGCACGGCGAATAGACACACCTCCGAAAGATAAACATCCATTCAATGCATATGCCGTGAGAAGCTTGCTCCGATGACGTCATCATAATCGTACAAAGTTCAAAGGAGAAGCATCCCATGCCAGGGGCAGCCGAACGTCAGCGAACTTGCCGATGTGCGGTGAAGCGAAATCGCCCGCGCAAAAATAAATATGGATTTAAGCTTAAAGAACATCGATGTATAAGGCCAAAAGAAATAAAAAAAGTAACATGATTTAAACACTGTGAGATTTCATCTGACAATACACTTTCAGTAATTCTAATTGTAAGACTAAAAAATGCACACTATAGTGGTACTGAAAATATTTGGAGGGGCCTCAAAATTAAATTGCGTCAGGGCCTCTTGAGTGCTTAACCCACCACTGATTATGTTTTATAGGAATGTCAAGGGACCGACAGAAACATTTGAATTATCCAAATTTGACAGAACTATTTTTACATGAATTACACATCACACTGAATAAAGCAAACCATACGTACCTTTCTTATCACCATTCCCTGCCGAGTGGTTCCTACTGTCCAGCCATGTTGATAATTTCTTCGAACTTTTTGCATCCTCCAAGTTTCTTCTTTTTAGATTCTGTCTTTTTTTATTTCCACTCAGGGTTGGCTTTTTACCGGTAAAAAGTGGTTTTTACCAGGACATGGTAAAACTACCGCTAAAAACCTAGGGAAAAAGTGGTTAAAAACTAGGGATGCACCGAATAGTGATTTTGGCTGAATACCGAATATTCGGCCAACAGGTGAACCAAATACCGAATATTCGGCTTGTCGAATACTTTTATATTTCAAAGTTTAAAGGTATTATAAAATGTTAAATTTTAAAAGAATTTTACATAATATTTAAAACAAACTTTTATTCTAATAAACAAGAGCTTTTTTAAAGCAAACTTTATGCTGAAAAAAATCTGCTTTGAGTTATTTAAGAACAGGATAATTATAAAAATAATTTTAATTAATAAAATTTTAAATTTCACGGCTTCTTCTGAGAATTAAAACAAATTAATGAAATTTTCTTAAATTCTAAAACAAACATTTTAAAATCAAAGAGAAATTGTGAAAAAATTGGAAGAAAAATTGTACAGGTACATATATTTGCTTGTCAGGAAGAGACTAAAATAAAAGTTAATAAATAATATAATCGATTCAAATTTTATATTGTGACAACTTAGCAAGAATAACTGTTCTACTCCCTTTGATCAAGCAAGTAAGTTTTTAAATGCATCCTAGATCAGTGTCTGGAGTGGGCAATCATTTTCAGAGGTTGTAAACGTTGTTCTTAAAATCTTAGCAAGAAACAGTTTATTTACTGGACAATGTTGAGGAACTTGCATTTGTACATAATTAATTCCTATGAAAATCCTCATGATTGATTAATTTTCTTAAATAATACTTAACAAACAGCAAATAAATAGTGTAAAAACATTCTCTTTTATTTAAATATGATTCTGTTTGTAATTATTCTGAATATCTTTATAAGTTGACTGTTAAACATAGTAGTTGTATAAGGTTTTAAAAAATAATTAAAAAAATTTTTTTTTAAGTATTCGGTTTGGCCGAATATTTCGATATTTGGCCAAACCGAATATTCGGCATGCCAAATAATTTGCTATTCGGCCAAGCCCAATATTCAGCATACTGAATAGTTTGATATTCGGCAACATGGCCTAACATTTGTAGAAACTACATCATGTGATAATTAATATTTGTAACCATATAGTTTTTTTTATTAAATAATTAAAGTTTTTAAGTGTGATAAAAATGTACTTATATTTTTTCTTTTCCTTTAAGTAAAAATTAGAAAACTAGTCTCCATTAAGATAAAATATTGTAATACTAGCTGCCCTTGGTGACCAGTTTGGTCTCCCTTATGTAATGCTAAGCATTTTATCACATTACTTTTATTCATAATTTAATGTACTTGGTCAGTCCTTCACCAAATCGGTAAACTCTGGTATAGAAATAAAAAACCTGGTATATTTATGTTAGCCGGACGCAGGGGGTAAATCACCAAACATTGTTACTGTTGCAGTTTTAAAATTTCATTACTTTCATTTAAAATACAATCCTTTCACTGATTTTTTTTTTTTAAATATACAACTTTAATTTAAAACTGAAACATTTAAAATTCATAACTTTTTCTTATTTCTTAAAAAAAAAAAAAAAAAAAAAGAAAAATATTAAATACTACCATAAAACATGACATTTAATTTCAGCATCAAAGTATTATCTTAATTTACCGAATTCTCATGCGAAAAATAAAAAATGTTAACTGCCGACTTAAAAAATGCTATTAGCAAGATTTTCACCTAACTAACATAAAAATACCAAGAATTCTTTGCGATCATGACAACTTTTATGTAATTTTATTCAAAAAAATAATTTGGATGAAAAGTGGCTGCCTTGCATATGAAAAACGTAATTGTTTATGACAGTCACATGACTTGACATTATATAGATGAAATATAATGTTTTTTATATAGATGAAATGATGGCGATGGAGCAACATTTGGCGATTTATCACCTGCACCAAGTACCAAAATGGCTTCCTGGCATATAAAAAGCGAAGTGGTCAACCCGGAACTGTTGATGACATTCACATGACTTAGGCTTTTATTATAGAGATGTCTTCTCATAATAATATTTATAATTAGTTTTAAATTTAATATAATAGGTTTATATTAATAAGTTTTAGGTTTAATAAATGTACAATAATATCTTTGAAATTTTGAATTCTTGTTGGAGGCAAACTTACAAGGAAGGTCTCCATACGGGCATATTCAGAAAAATTTGAAAAAATTACAGAGTGATCTTCTCATGTGGATACATATGTTTATAAAAAAAATTTTTGCGGAGCCTTGATAGAACTTTCGTAAAAAAAATAATGAAAATTTCGTTTATTTGGCGATTTATCATCGGTTGGCGATGAAATGAAATGTCGAAAAATTCTTTTTTATGTCGAATACTTGTTAAAATAAAAATGTTTCATATTGAACTTGTATAAATAAATTTAATGTAAATAACTTTAGTTTTGTCAGTTTTAGTTTGATTTAACTATAGTTTTGTCATGTATATATATATATATATATATTTATAATGAAAGTTAAATATCAAATTTCATGAATTAAAACAAAATTAAAATAAATTAAAAATGTTTCAATATCTCAAAATTAAGTCCAATGGAGCACTGTCAATTCAATTTTGTTGCTATGGAAACAACGAATTCTTTGATATTAAAATGAATAACTGTTAAATGAATTTTGCTTTTATTTTGGAATATGCTTAAATATATGAAAATATTTTTTATATATGAAACTGTTTTTAAAGTAATAAAATTAAATAATAAACAACATAAATATGTAATACGAAAAAATGTATTTATTAAACTCTCTCATTGTTTATGTTTAAATTCATTAAATACTTTTTACACGCATTCTAAAAATCAATTAACAAACAATTTTCAGGTGCATTAAAATCGTTTGCTTTTGGTGAGCAAAAGTATTGCTCACCAAATCGCGTGACGCTTTCATCTTTTTGCGCCAAATACTCAAAAGTATTTTATTTTTTTACAGACTTTCGACTGTAATTCCGCCGCTAAATTTGACAGATACTTTATTACATATATAAGTAGTTTAATTGGTATTTTTTTTCAAAATATTCTGAGTATGCCCCGTAAGGAGACTTTCCTTGTTAGATGAAAGTTTTCTGGTGTTTTATATGCCTTAAAACCCATGATTTTCATAAGTATTCTTTTATTAACCTAATCAAAAATTAAATTAGGTGAATATTTGGCTTTCTGATGCCAATAAGTCAAAAACTGTTTTCAAATGCTAGTTACATATATATCTTTTTAATTATTTTATATTATTTTAAAAAAGAAATAAGAATAAATAAAAAAAAGTTTCATTTTAATAACTATAGAACAAAATAATTTTTGTCATTAAAAAAAAAGTAAATAAACAGTTACTAAATAAACAACAATAGCCAGATTTCCATGTGAGGCATAAAATTGCCATTTTGTTGCAATCGTGCCATTGTGGTGTATATATGACATCTGTGCCAAATATTGTTATATGGAAATAATGGTATTAAATACTTGGAAAACTGTCACTCCTGGGAAAAGGAAAAATTGGTTGATAAATTTTCATGAAAGAGACAAACACAATCAAACTAATAAGTTTTTTCAAAGGTGGTAAAAACCTTGGTAAAAACATGTTTTTTCAAAGACGGTAAAAACCATGGTAAATACCGGTAAAAACCATCAGACGGTAAATACCGTCCAACTCTGTTTCCACTTGGCTGGTGCAGAATTTGCTTCATAGTATAAACTATTGTCTCAACACAAGAAAAGTAAGACTAAGTAATAAACTACGCGCATACTATCACTACTATGCGACTCTCAACAGCACTGTCAGTTCAATATTGATGAGCAGTTAGCAAACGAATGAATCATGAATAGCACTAGCTCACTGCACATCCCAGCTTGCACTTGACTCATCACTCGGCGCGGCATGGCACATTCGACTCAACATTCTGCTGTCTGCTCCGAAGCGTACAGAGTATATGAACGGACACTCAAAAATATTTACTCTAGCACTTTGATGGATTTTTTTTTGTTATTAACTTTCAGCTAGGTGCTGGGTATTCTACAAGAAGTTAGATTAGATATTAAAATACAATAATTTTTTAACCATTAGTTTGGGGCCCCAGGGCAGTGCCCGTCTGCCCCGGTGGTAGTTACGAGCCTGTTTTCCTCTGATGAAGACTATGTTTTTTATTGTTGAAAGTACTAAGGTATTAAAGTAATTTAGCATCTTTTAAATGCTGTCATCTCTTAAGTAGTCTTACACATAGTGTAAATTTAAGTTTAACAAAAACCTTGTTCAAAGTTTAAACTTGGGATTGTGCTAAGCGCACTTTGAAAGGAGATCGCAAAGATGCAACGTTGCCTTGGTCCATGCTGCATTTTTCCAGATAGGTTTTTAACTAACTTTTAAAGAAACGGGAGCCGTATTGAGAGATCCACTGAATGCAAACTAGTCGCTAATCCCATAGTATTTATGTGATTAATTCATGTTAAATTAGTCTGTTTTTAACAGTTTAATGGTTGATGTTTATTGCTTTTATCTTGCTAATGGGAATTACACAAATAATCATTAAAAGTTGTTATCTGTGCTTTAAAAGCCGATGGTACTTTAAGTATGCCGTCCCTGTCATTATGTATGTCCAAACCGTCTGTATCTTTAAGGGTTAATATCTCTAATTACCGATGATTAAAAAAAAAAATCCTTATTAACAATGCTTTTATACTTCTGCTACGATAGGTACAGTAAAACCCGATAATTTGGATTAATTGGGACCAGACCCAATCCGCATTATTGAAAATCCGGATTATCCGGAGAATGAGGAAAAATGAAATAAAATAAAACATACTTACAGAAAATCATCTTTATATTAAACATATTGAATATTTACAGACAGTAAAAAATTTTTACTTTGTAATTATAAAGTTTATAATCTTCTGCTGTTCCAGTTTTGTATACTTTTTACGGGCCGCACGGTCACGAATCCGCTTGAGCATAAGTAGTCCGTTGGGTGTAGTCTCCACCAGACGTTCAAACTAACGTTCATTGTTCTAAATGAGACGTTGCTTCATTATGGCTAATAACTTTTGGTTGATCATCATTGATAATGGTGTTTTCCTCTGTATCATTTTCATTTTCTTCAGTTGTGCACAAAGCAGGGTTGGCACGGTTTAACCAAGTGGTTTTTTTGTCAAAAAAACCATTTGGTTTTTTTATAAAAAAATCTATTATAATATTTTTTTTTTTTTTTGTAATTTAATTGTTTTAAATTATAGATAGAAGTAATTTCTACTTTTAACACTTCATCTCAGCAGTCAACATGAGACATAATGAGCCTAGGTCATGTTTCTATGCATGTAGAATGAAAATTAGCCTGTGCTTTTGAACAGATATGGTACCCTATAGATTTTTCTTAAAAAATGCGAAATTGGAAAAGGTAAAATAGATAAATAATATTCAATATTTAGCATAAAATATTTTCCTTTAAAAAATGCAGATTATTTACAGCAGTTAATAACAAAATACAATAATCTTTAAGATTTTGGTTAAGTTGTAAAAGAAAATTTTCTGGATTGGGATTGGGGAAGATTATCCTTAAAGAATTTAAAAGTGTAACTTAAGATATCAAATTGAGTAACACAGCTTGCAAAAATTGAGTGCTAGTTATAGCACTTCAATAATACCAATCAATCTTTTCTGTTAGTTGCTGAATCTAATGGCCAAAAATGTTGACTTGGACACTTAGAGTTATCACTCCGAAAACAAAATAACCGTCTGAAGTATTTGGATATTAAAAAAGTAATAATAATAACAACCACAGAATAATATAATATATTCATGAAACTGCATCAAATGTTTATTGATTGAGTATTATATAATTAATCAAAGGATTCTTCATACGATTTTCAACGTATCAATGTTTCACTGTGTAGAGCAGTTTACTTTGAACATAAGACATAGCTGTTACTAATAATGTTTAAATTAGAAATGATTTAAATTTTCTATTTAATTGACTGTAATTATTTCATTTAAATATTTTCAAAAGTTATATTACTTATATAATATCCAGAAATGTTTATTTTATCAACAGATATGCATCTGTATGCAATAGGAAGTTATATTTAAAAAAACCCGGTTTAAACCAAATAAACCGTTTTTTGGGGTTTTTTTTTTCCAACCCTGGCACAAAGTGATTATTTCGTCATCTATAAGTGAGGAGTAACCTTCATTATTTTCTGCTTCTAACCAATTGCTAATGTCGCTGATATCAACATCTGAATAACCATAAATTTTTTTAACATGCTCACAAAATCTTCAGGTGTAATTTCTCTTTCATTCTCACTTATTCCTCCTTCTGTTTCAAGCTTATTATTCGAGTAATCACAATTTACAGGACCAACTTTCGGAAAGTACTCTAAGCACCCTGATCCCAAGATTCAGCAAACATATAGATTATTTTCTTGATATTGATTGATTTGAGAATCTCTACCACTTTATGTTCTCCATCATTTTCTAAAATTTCATTCAGCATTTGTCGTTTATAAACTTTCTTAATGCTCTGAAGAACCCCTTGATCTATTGACTGTACCAGCGCTGTCACATTAGGTGGTAAAATCTTTACTGTTATGTTTCCTTTTTTCAATTAACTTTCTTTGGGGTGTGGTGGGGCATTATCAATTAGAAGGACAGCTTTGATGGGTAAGTTGCACGATTTTAAACATTTTGTAACACCTGGAACCATAAAATTGCCAAACTTAAAGTGATACATTGTTGTTTCTTTGAAGGATAACATCAAAGAGTTTAAATAAGAATGCTTAAGGTATTCTTCTAAAGATTTCAGAAAAGACTTTTTTATTCAGAATACGTGGATGAAATAAATGAATGTTATGGAAATTTGCCAATCGCATCTCAAACTTGAAAAAAAAAAATCAACCAGACCGATCCGGATTATCCGGAGATCCAAATTAATGGGGTCCGAATTAGCGGGGTTCCACTGTACCTCCAGCACTCCTCAACGCATTTGCTGAATGCCCGCAAATTGAAATTTGTGTGTAACGCAAAAATAAGCTTTTCTCAAAAACTGTGACCTTAGGGTAATTGCTATCGTTTTCCTGCAAGGTTTAAATTAACCTCTACTACATCTAACTTTTTCATAATTTTAGTTTCAGTAAATTTGGAAATAGAGGGGGGGGGGGGCAGGACATATTTTTGCATTACATTTTCGACGATATCTCTGAAAATATAATACCTATAATTAAAAGAAATGTACTTTTGAGTTCAGCATTACGAAGGCTTTCACACAATACCCCCCACAATATACAAAGAAAAGATTTTTTTTTTTTCAAGTAACTTAATTAGCCCTTCTACATTTTTCCTAAATATATTTGTGAATCTGTAAACATGTGGGTCAATAGTCTTTATTACTCCCTCCAATTTGAACTTTGCATGTTCCATAGTTTACGAGTAAAATGGCTGTGACAGACAGACACATGAGTGATCTTATAATGGTTCCATTTTTACTTTTTAAGTATGGAATCCTAAAAACAATAACACACACAGAAGCACCATTAGAAAGAGAAAGGTATACCAAATAAATGAGTACTTTTTGTTTTTTTATGACAGTTTTAAAATTGTCGAAAATACAGAAAACTTTAAAAGTAATGATTAATTAAGCTCCAGAAAAAGTGTTTTTGAAATAGTATTGGGAGTACAAATTAATTCGGTCCGTTTTCAATAGATGGCTCTGGCTGATTTGTTTACTGAATAATGATAGATGTTTTTGGCATTGTTAGAAAGGTTTGACCTTTGTCAACCATATTCAGTCAACGAAGCTTCGAGTTTTATACAACAAAATTGGTTTTCTGAGCATTCAATATGTCGAGTTTTGTGCTAAATAAACAACATTTGCGGGAAGTTTTGATTTTCTTTTTTAATTGGAAGAAAAGTGCCGCTGAAGCGCATCGATCGCTTGTGGAAGTATATGGTGAATCTGCGCCATCTGATAAATCATGTAGAGAGTGGTTTCGACGCTTCAAAAATGGTGATTTTAGTGTCGAAGACAAGGAGCGCCCGGGCCAGCCGAAAAAGTTCGAACCGAATTGGAGGAATTGCTCGATCAAGATCCGTGCCAAACGCAACAAGAGCTTGCAGGATCGTTGGGAGTCACTCAGCAAGCAATTTTCGTGCGCTTAAAAAACATGGGAATGGTTCAAAAGCAAGGAAATTGGGTCCCATACGAGTTGAAACCGCGCGACGTTGAAAAGCGATTTTTCATCAGTGGACTGCTGCTCGAACGACAACAAAGGAAAGGTTTTTTGCATCGAGTTGTTACCGGAGACGAAAAGTGGATACACTACGATAACCCCAAGAAGAGAAAATACTATGCTCGGCCTGGTGAATCATTGCCCCATGTGGCAATTGTCGTTAAAAATTACTTGGAAACATTGAAATGGGAGGTCCTACCCCACCCGCCGTATTCGTCAGACATTGCTCCTTCTGATTATTGGTTTTTCCGATGGATGCATCACGATTTGGCTGGACACCGCTTCACTTCTTCCGAAGAAATTCAAGAATGGCTCGATTCATGGTTTGCGTCCAGAGAGGACTCATTTTTCAGAGATGGAATCCGAAAATTGCCAGAAAGGTGGACAAAGGTTGTGGCTGCCGATGGACAATACTTTGAATAACATGTTTTTTCATTTTGATAATAAATAAAATGTTTTTTTAATGAAAAAAAAAACGGACCGAATTAATTTGTACTCCCAATAAATATATTTTTTTAAACAAGAGATACTGTTAGAACCAAAAAGGTAGCTTAAGTGGGTATTTTTTATTTTGTAACTCCATGGGGTGACCTGGCGGTTGCGTTTTCTAAATGTTGGAAAAAAGGAATGCTTTTCATTTGTCTACTTGAAAAAACGAGAAAAATCCCTACAGGCACATACAAAATCGGCAGAAACCACTATTTTACAATTTTAATTAGTTTTTAGCTCACAGGCTATCAAAGCCCTGAGAGCTAATGTGCTTGCAAGTTCTGTGTGTACATATGTATGTATGTAACGCGATAACTCTTAATAGAAATATCCGATTTGCTTCAAATTTTTTTCTAGGTTCGTTCTGATAAGGCGCTTAGGTACAACCCATTTAGATAAATGGGTTTTTCATGCAGAATTATTAGATTTACTTCAAATTTGATATACCGGTTTATTCTGATAAGAATCTTCCCTGATTAGATTTTGAGGTTCATTGGTTAAGTATAAAAGGGGGGGGGGGGGGCTAGGCACCTTTCAATTAGCTTCAAATTTGGTATATCGGCTTATTTTGATAAGATGCTTCCATGATTAGATTTGGAATTTCATAGGTTAAGTATAAAGTGGGGAAAGGGGGCAAGTCCCCCCCCCCCCATTCCCCCATCCCAAGTTAGATAAATGGGATTTCATGCGGTATTATCCAATTTGCTTCAAAAAAAATTTCTTGGTTCGTTCTGATAAGAAGCTTCCATTAGATTTGGAGGTTCATTGGTTAAGATGGGGGAGCTAATACTCCCCATAATTTAGCGAAATGGGTTTTTCTTGCAAAATTATCTGATTTGCTTCAAATTTGGTATACAGGTTTATTCTGATAAGACGCTTCCCTGGTTAGATTTGGAGGTTCATTGGTTAAGTATAAAGTTGGAAATGGGTGCTAATCCCCCTTAATTTATTTTTTGAGGGACATTATTCTTTGAAATAAGAGTATACAATTAGTGTGAATAGCCTGTGAACTCAATGCTGGCAGTTTAAATGGGCACTTTTCTTTTTATTAATTAATATCTCAGCTAATTATAGTCAGATTTCTTAGTGAATAGAAAGAATGACTTTCCCATATTTTTCTGTTCGATTAGTACCAGTCTGGATCTGACACTCCCTGCAATCTTGGAAGAGTTCCAAGTGCAGACAGACGTGTATGAATTTTAATAGTTGAGAAATGGAGAAGTAGTTTGTTCAATTTATACATAAATAAGCTTTAAGTTTAGATATTTTTTCATTGATCACTTTTTCACTTCCATGATTGTTTATAATATTTGGTGCAAAATTGCACATTCTTATGACTGAGTTATGCCAAGGCACCTATAACTAAGAACTACCTTATATTTTCTGTGACTATTTAATTTTCACTTTCCCTGTTAGAATGTCTATCGATAACTTAGGTTCTCTCTTCTAAAAGAGTATTGCAGATAATGTCTTTAAATCGAAAATAAATGTTTTAATATATCACTTAACAGGAATTTTTTTTTTTTTTTTTTTTTTTTTAAATAATTATAAAAAATAATTTCTGGTATGTATAGAAAATCACACACACACAAAACGTGTATATATCTTCTGTAATTATTATAGTTATATTACTAATTTTAGATAGTTATAAAGAAACATATTAGTTATGAGTATGTGAAAAAGTGTACCCAAAGTTTTAAAAAATGCATCCTGAGAAACTTTTTTTTAACCATTTGGAAAAATGGTTATTGTCCTTGTCAGGGTTGGAAATCAAAAGCATACCTGAAGCATTTATTGGTTTAATCCGCATTTTATTCGTTTTCTGATTGGTCTATACAGTAATCTGTATTTCCCTTTACTTTCAACAAAGATGGATACTTCTGTTGCCACTATGACAAAAAAGTAATAAAAACTACAAGAAAAAAAATAATAACTCAGAAACAAATTGAGATACAGCTTTCAAACAAATTGCATTTAAAAGTACATTTTTTTCTCTATACGATGGTGTAAAAAGTAATATTGTGGGATGTTTAGAAGTTTAAGAATGAAATTTCTTTTAAAATTGGTCGTCAGATTTCCAAGAAATCTGACGACCAATTTTTTCCATAATTTTTTCCAAAAGCTTTTCCTGAACAGCCAATGAAATGCTTGGATAATACATAAGTTTCAAGAAATCTGACGGGTCGCAGGTGGTTTTTGTTGCTTGCAATTTTTACGTGTAATAACACTATTAATGTTTAATTCATGGCATACGTACGTAATGTATGATAAACTCCGTGCGATTTTTTATGTCTTAAATTTTAGTCTTCGAAAAAATCATTTTGCAAATGGTCGTTGTAATTTGTTAAATTGCTTTTTTTTTTCTCTTTTTTTTTTTTTTTTTTTTTTATAAAGTGTTCTTTTGAAATACTTTTTCTCGATTCTTATTTACTTATAATATTTTATAAATTTAGTTCTTCAGTCTTTACCAATATTTTACGAAAAGTTTGATTCTAAAGCTGGTCCTTTTCAATAGTAAGCTTTTCACCTTGAAATAAATAAGTTAATAAATATACATGCAAACATATAAAAACAAGGATACACCTAAAACCAGTTACAAAGCAGCTAGAACAACTAATTCTTTTACTATTTATGCTTTGCATTTATTTATTTCTTAATCTTTCTCAATTAACAATATTTTTTATTTTTTACTTAAAAAGAATTTATTTTAAAAGTATGCTTGCATACATTATATTTTTTAAAAGAAAGTTTTTGTAATTATGTATATATGTATTATGAAATTATAAATTAGATATTTTTGAATTATCTGTGTCTTCTTTATTTTTTAAGTGCAGAATTGAAAATTTGTTGCAATTTTTATCTTTTGTGCCCTTAAAAGTTTCATTCTTCTTATCTTCTTATATACAAGATATGAACTTTAATAATAATTTATATTTTAGAAAACGTGTGTTCATCCTTGGTCCTTCTCACCATGTCAGACTCAGTGGATGTGCATTATCTCCAGTTCGAACTTATCGCACACCTTTTGGTGACCTTTCAGTTGATCATGCTAGTGAGTATTTTCGGTACTTGTTTATTTATTATGTTTTATAAGTTCATTATTGTTATTTAGTTTGTATGTTTCTAAAGATCTACATTATATTAAAACTATTTTATTACCATTTTTAGCATATGATGAACTGTACAGCACCGGTCAATTTGAAGAGATGAGTCTTTTGACTGATGAAGATGAACATAGTATTGAAATGCATTTGCCCTTTATTGCCAAAGTGATGGAAAAGTAATTTTTTTTTTTACATTTGTTTTATCAATGTATTGCTAGTTGGTTATATTTACAGACCTGCCAACTGCTACGAAAAAATCGTAGTTGCTACAATTCGGACCTATAAACTACGATGCTACGAAAGTCGGTCTTAAACTAGGATTTTTTTGCAGTAAACACAAACGCATTTTTTGTTTCTAGTTGCGATTTTTATCCCGCGCAGCATATTTTTCAGGAGTGATTCTGTTCCGAAATTTTCAAAGTTTCAAAATATTCATCTCTGAAAGTTTAAAAAATTTGGTCATTAGTCCGAAAATTCGGACATTAAAAAATGCTCATGGGGAAGAAAAATCTGGGCTGCAAAACAAATTTCTTAACAGAAAACCCCCTTTATGTATATTAAGCACGAATGAATCGCGTTTCTGTAAATATTTATACAGGAATTCCATTCCTTAGAAACAGGGGTGTCATTTTAAGAATTTCTGGAGGGGGAAGTGGTTCTTTGAGGAGCAAGGTTTGAAATAGTGTGCAAAATCGCACGATTTGCACACGGAAAAGGAAAGTCCTGCATAATGAAAAATGCTGTGCAGTATTTTGTGAGTATATTTTGAAATTTCTTGGAATAAGTCCGCAAATTTTTTTCATTTATGGAATTTCCCCAAATTAATTCGTGAATCGATCGCGGAAAAAATTGGGAATTTCTTCAAATGAACGTGAAAAATATCAGGTATTTCGTCAAAGATCTCAGAAACTAATAGTGATTATCAATTGGTCGCTGAATAAAATCGCTAATTTCGTTAAGAGTTCAGAAAGAAACTGCGATTTTCGTCAAAAGATTGTGCAAAAAAAAAAAAAAAAAACCACGAATTTAGATAAACTATCGAGGGAAAAATATTGCAAATTTCGTCAAAAGATCGCAGATACATGTAATGAATTTTGTTAATTGGTCGCGAAAAGATATAGAAAATTTTGCCGATAGGTTGCGATAAACTATCGCCAATTTCGACAAATGACCGCGCAAAAAAAAAAACATCAATTTCGTCAATTGGTCGCAGAAGAAAATAAATTTCGTCAAAGGATTGTGGTATAAACGTGAATTTTGTCAAAATATCGCAGAAAGAAAAACACTAATTTCGTCAAAAGATCAGTAAAAAAATGCAAATTTCATCGAAACCTCAGTAAGAAAATGCAAATTTCACCGAAAAATCGCAGAAAGAAAACACTAATTTTGTCAAAGGATCGTGGTAAAAAACACGAATTTCGTCAAAAGTTCATTGTAAAAGTGCAGATTACAACAAAGAATCATAATAGAAAAAGTGAAATGATCGCGGGAAAAAAATCGCTAATTTTGTCAAATTTTACTGCACTGGACTAAAAAATTGGAACCAGGCTCCTTTTACAAATGTAAAAAAAAAAAAAAAAAAAAAAAAAAGTTTCGAAACGAGAAGAAACTCTAAAATTCATATAAAAATTTTCAGAAGAAAAAAATTACTATATTGAGTTGAAAGACTGAAACCTTATTCCTTTTACGAATGTCAAAAGATGGCTTGAAACACGAAAAACCAACCAACCAACCATCAGATTAATTTTAATTTTGTGTGCTACGATTTCTCCTTTTCAAAGGTTGGCAGG
Organism: Maratus speciosus; assembly: GCA_963932465.1. Classification (NCBI taxonomy): domain Eukaryota; kingdom Metazoa; phylum Arthropoda; class Arachnida; order Araneae; family Salticidae; genus Maratus; species Maratus speciosus. The sequence goes on along the minus strand of OZ010798.1, from coordinate 409,693,073 downwards.
TCTGTATTTATTACATGATGTTTTGTGTGTATGTGTGTATATATATATATCTTTTACTCTAACAATTAAATGTAAAATATTTTTGCATGTCATCTTCAAAAGTGATATGTATCATTTTTCTTATACTCTACTTGTAAGTTAATTTTTGAATTCAGAGCTTTATAATATATATAATATATATGTATATACTACGAAAATTAAATTTCTGTGCTTCATTAAAATTCCATAAAAATTTCCTATCTGACATGATTCTACAATCCTAGTTTATTAAAATATTTCCTATCTTAAAAATACTCCAATCATTCAGTTTACTTAAATTCATTTCTATTTAAAATGCATATTTTAATATTTTATTTCTTTTCAAAATCTATTCTAAAAAACATTTTCTGTAATTATTATTTGTTTTAAGATCTTTAATTTTCCAATCTTAAATACAGATATGAATTCTGTTAAAATTATTTGTATTATACCTAGGGTGTCAAAGATTTAAATCAGCGATTAAATCGTGATTTTAATCAACCAATTTAAGAAAAAAAAAAAATCCTTGATTTAAATCAAAAAATTTTTTAATGTTTAAAATGTCAAAAAAAGTTTTAAAATCTAAGATGAACATAATTTGAAAGTTTCTACAGGTATTTTGACTTATGAATAAACAAACAAACAAACAAAAAAAAATAGCTTTAAATAATTTTTTCTAAGCGTAATTCCTGAGCATTGTAAAAATTAAAAACAGTTTCATTTTAAAATGATATTTAAATCTAATATAATTTGCAATGTCGTAATTTCTTTTAGGTAATCAATTTATGCATTGTTTTATATAAAATAAACATAGCAAGTGTATTAAATTTCTGCAAATAAAATAATAAATATTCACTGTCTTGGTTTCTCGTTCTACTTTTGTAATAATAAATTATTAGCAATCTTGAGTCAAAGAAAAATGAGACTGACATCTGCTCAACAGCTAAATTGTAAGTGAAAGCATAAGAAAAAAAGAACTAATTGGTATAAAAATGTTAAGCACAGCAAGAGCTTCTTTGGTATAGGTTGAATAAGTTTTTTTTTTTTTTACTTTGTAACTTATATGTATTAAATAAAAAAAATAATTAGAGGTTGAAAAGGTAAGTATGTAAAGTGGACCTTCACCTACAATATTTGTAACCTTAGAATTTGAGTCTGAATTGGTGTAACTAGAGAATGAAGAGAAAATGATAATAAAATACTGCCTGTATAAAATACTACGTTTGTGATGAGGTAGAGGTCTGTACAGGCCCGACAAATTGAGGGCAATTTTTCAAACAGACCGGGTCGGGTCGACAGAATAAAGACCATTTTTTTAGTGGGCAGCTGGGCCGGGCCAAGAAAAAAATTTATCAGAAGTTGTAGAGGCCCAAACTAAGCTGATAAAATGTGAAAATTTATATCCAAGTTGGTTTAATTTATGGATGCTAGCCTAACAACATCAATATCTATCTATCTATCTATCTATCTATCATAGCAAACGCGGTAGCGTTAAGCTATAATATGATTAAGAAATAGAAAATGCAAACGACTTTCTTAAATTTCTGGCGAACCAGTTGACATACGACAATGATTTTTCTTTTGAAAGATAGAACTCGACGAGACGAATAAACTGATAGCATTTAAAAAATTACTGTAGCTTTCTGTAGTTTTTTATTTAACCTTAAATGAAAAAATGAAGACACAAAATTCAACAAAGTGTAGCTAACGTTCCAATGGGTGAATTAACTTCATTTTTGTTTTATTTTGATCCTCTTGTTCAAACTTAAAATAGATTTTTTTTAAATCTTTGTATGTTTGACGGTCGCTGAGAAAATCGAATTTGTCTTTTATAATGTCTCCATAAAATTATAGCCATCTCTCCTTTTCATTTTTTAATTTTCTAATTCAATAATTTCTTTCGTGTTGCCACTCCCTAAAAAGCAATCCAATAATTTAAAAAAAGGATAACACGTGTATATTTGTTGTTACAAGTCAATAAAAATTGAAATTCAACAGATAGATTTTTTTAATTTAGAAATCGACGTCAACCTAAGCAGATAATGCATAATTTTCATAAATATATATATATGAACATTTTTGATTAATATTTTCAACTGGGGTAATAGACACAATGGAGCGCAAACGAGTTGATAGGAAAAAACAAAAACAGGGTAAATTCCAAGCTTCTGTTCAGGAGCTAAATGTAAGTTTTTTTTAAATTATCATCATAACATCATAACATCCTAACTTACGCAAGCGAATGGTATGCAGTAATATAAATACTTCACATATTAAGCATACCTTAAAAAATAGTATTCCATCTATTTTAAATAAGGAAGAGATGTCATAAACGCACCAGTGTACATAACTGGCGCGATAATGGCGTTTTTTTTGCCTGATACGGTAACAGCAATTGTTGTTTATTAATTAATTTTTTATTTACTTTTATTTTATTTTTTAAAATTATATAAATTGTTTTGTTCTATAGTTATTAATTAAACTTTTCATTATTTATTATTATTTCCTTTTTTAAATAATAGAAAGTAATTTAAAAATATATATGTAACTGCTATTCGAAAAAATATGTAACTGCTATTCGGTTTTCGTCAAATTGGCGTCAGAAAAAAACGCGCCAAACCCGTTGTGTATATGACATCTGTGCCTTAAATAATTAGGGTTTCGTTTAACTTTAGGTACTTTTGCTTGAGATATTGTCGAAAATGTACAGCAAAAATATACGGTACTACTTGATTATCCCGTCGACCAATTTCGCCAAACTATTCGCCAAATGATACAAACTGGCATAATTTTTATTTTAAATAACGGAAGAATAAATAAATTAGTAAAACATTAATAAAAATACTAATAAAAACTTGAGCACAGATGTCATATCCGCTCCGTAATGGCGCGATTTTTTCTGACGCCAATTTGTCGAAAACCTCGTTATTATATCACCTATATCCGGGTTACCATATCAAGCAAAATAATGACACTTTGTCGCCAGTTAAGTACCCGGTGCGTATATGACATTGGCGTCAAAAAAATCGCGCCAATATGGGGCGTATATGACATCTGTGCCAAAACTTGAATTAAAAATCACTTGATGACGTAACAAACACGTGTATCGTGTTTAATATCAAGTGAATGTAACATTTACTATCATCCATTATTGTCATTTAATCTTATAGTTTGGCGATAATTTTTTGATCGACAGGATAATCAAGTTGTACCAAGTTTGGTACAGATTTCATATACGCACCATTTTGGCGCGATATTTTTTTCTGACGCCAATTTGTCGAAAACCTCGTTTTCGAATACCAGTTATATATGTATTTTTAAAAAGGGGTTAACAATAAATTAAAAAAAGTTTAATTAATAACAATGTAACAAAACAATTTATATAATTTTAAAAAAGAAAATAAAAGTAAATAAACAATTTATTAATAAATCAACAACAACATCCGGGTTACCATACCAAGCAAAATAACAAAACTTTGGCGCCAGTTAAGTACCCCGGTTCGTATTGACATTGGCGTCGGAAAAAAATCGGGTCAACGTGATGCGTATATGACATCTGTGGCCTTTCAAGTACACTTCTGAACGTTACTTTGAAATCGGTGAGTTTCATCGCCAAAATCGCCAAGATGCTTAATGATCATCGCCATTGAATACATAAATAATGCCATATTTGCAAACTTATAGATCAAAATATAAGTGGAACCTCGGTTCACGATCGCCTCTGTTTATGGCCAGTTCGGTTTATGTCCAACTTCGGTGATCAAAATTTGACTCGGTTGGCGTGCAATATCTCGGTTCACGACCAAGGCTGCCGAATAGTTCAGTTGGCAACGCTTACATAACTCGTGTTATTAGTCAAGTTTGGAGTAAGGTGTGCATATCAGAGTGCTTTGTGTACCTTTATTACTGTAAAAAAATTAACTTTTTGTTTTACTTTTAGTCAGGTTTGCGCTAATTTTAGCTCTCATTATGGCTTCTAAGAATGAAAAAGTGCTTAGTGATAGCAGTAGTAAGAAGCTTAAGCGAATTACTGTTCAATAAAAAGAATTGTAGCAAAACATCAGAACGATATTAGTATAACCGGTCTAGCTAAACAATACGATGTGGCCTGAACCTTCGATTTCTTCCATAATCTATATATATATATATATATATATTACGCTATCGTATGTGTCACAGAAATTGCGATTAGTTGTTAATTGTTTAATGGCAACGCTCGAATGAAACGCATCTCATTGGTTATAGAACAGCATTTAATGCATCTCCATACCTATAAGAGGGGTTACCATAGGTATACCCTGTTCTGTCGCCAAATACCGCCAAGTTTGTCATCAACTTGTAAATATATCGCCAAATTCCTATAGACTTCCATTGTAAACCAATAGGGTTTACTTGTTTAGAGAGAATCAACAAATTGAGATATTTTAATGCAACAAAAACTAATATCAGTTTAAGGAATTATATTAATTATATTTAAGGCAGCCCAAGTAAATTAAATTATGAATAAAAATAACGTGAATTTGATTTAAAAACCTTGAACCTCTTAAAACAGTGTGCATTACTTGGTTAAATAGTGCATTATTGCGCGAAATAAGAAAAAAGTATTGGGAATATTTAAAAGCAACTCAGGTTTATTTATATTCAATATATAATTATCAAAAAATTTAAATGACTAGTATTAAAAAATGCTCTGACGAGCACCAAAAAAGGCTAATATGTTTTTAAGTATGAAAAAGGGTTTGACAAGTGCTTCTAATTGGGCATGAAAAAGGACAAGGGGTCCCTTCTTGGCTGCAGCTCACTGTCAATGCCAACTTTGAAAATATCATATTTGCGCTTTTTTCATATAAAAAAAATCAGCCACGGTTACGATAAAAATGTGTAGTATAACGACGCAGTCTGATTAAACATGAATGTAAAGCGACATAGTACCAAAAACCTTAGTTCCTGCAGCGTATCACACTCATGCAGGGCCACCAAGCACGCCCGCAGTGTAGAACTGTACAAAAAGCTGATTTGTAGTGCAGTACAGACTGTTGCAGCACTCTGCACAAGAACAATTCCACATGTGCACGCATAACAGTATAATGCATTCATTGATTGTTGAAATTATATGCAAGTGGCTGTGGCTGTACAATGTACTATGCAGTACAGCAATGCATGTAAATTATAAACGAACATTAGACGCAGACACCTTTAATACGGAAGTACAAAAGCACAGTGTGAGTGTGCGCTGAGGTTCAAAAATTAAAAGCATAATAGGAATGTACAGTGTAGTATAATTTATAGAGAAATAATGGTACACAGTGCACTGTACAAAGTTGCATTGCAGACGCATGCGCAGTCCAACAGGGCACTTAACATGCTAAGCACGACGGAAAGTTTTACTAAAGTACCGCGAATTTATTTTATATAGAAAAAGCGCAAATATGATATTTTCAAAGTTGGCATTGACAGTGAGCTGCAGCCAAGAAGGGACCCCTTGTCCTTTTTCATGCCCAATTAGAAGCACTTGTCAAACCCTTTTTCATACTTAAAAACATATTAGCCTTTTTTGGTGCTCGTCAGAGCATTTTTTAATACTAGTATATATATATATAACCATTAATTAAACATAATCTACCACCATCAAATATTATGAATTAAAGCTGTAAGTATAAAAAAAATAATAAATAAAAAAAAAAAAAAAAAAAAAATAAGAATTATTATTGAAGAAAAAGAAAAAAGTGGACACCGACAAAAAATGGAAAAGCTTATATATAATTACGTTGTCAAGGGCACAGAATTCAATGATATAAGCAAAATGGTTGTTTTCTGTGAGAAAAATAAGCTAAAGCTAAAATTTATTTTCCCCTGTGCCCAAACAACCATTAAAATCAAGTGAATTGATTAAAAATGAAAACAGAATAGAAACAAATAATATGAAATGGAAGAATCAATAAAACCTATTTAAATATTTATAGGATATAAAATATAAATAATAAACACCATACCGATTAATATTTCAGTATTTTACAAATATCCACGCATATATATATATATTTCTCTTGCGTGGCTCTAAAATAGGGCTGAATTTGTAACTTGCCCAGGGTTCGCACAGACTCCTTAGACTCCTTGGAAATTCCTTAGAAATGAAAACATTACCAAGTAGTACTTAGAACTACTTAGATAAGGAAACTACTCTTTAGAAACTCCTTAAATTGTATTGCGGCTTTGGAGTAAAGTCCGTTTTTCGACACTGTTAACCGACCTTTATTTTAAATTTTATTGATGTTTGGCACTTAGCCAAGACTCGAAAAAATTGCGTTTTTCGCAAATATGTTCCAAAAAATACAGTCACATTTTGTCAATTGATCGCTCAGAAAAAAAATTGTAAATTTTTTCAAAGGATTGTGAAAAACACGAATTTCTGCAACAAATCGCGGAAAGACTCTAATTTCTTCAAAATATCATGAAAAAGACGCGAATTTCTTAAAAGACAGTGAAAAAAAGCGAATTTCGTTAAAAGATCGAGATAAAAAGCAGATTTTCTCAAAAGATCGCAAAAAACTCGAATTTCGTCATAGGATCTCGAAAAACACACGAATTTCATCAAAGGATTGCGAAACACAGGCAAATTTTCTCAAAGGATTGCAAAAACACGCGGGTTCCATCAAAAGACCACGAAAAAAATGTCAGTTTCGTCGAACGATCAAAATAAAACACAAATTCCAATCAGACATAAGAATTTTCCGATTTTTTTTTTGCCGTTTCTCGCATTGATGATTTGTTCAGAAATTTAAAAAAAAAATCTGTCATTAGTTCTAAAATTTGGACATTAAAAAAACCACAAATCTCGACAAGGGATTGCTGAAAAAACAATCCGTCAATCATTCGCTGAAAAAAATAGACAATTTCGTAAAATATCGCGGAAAAAACACAATTTCATCAAAGGATATAAAAAAAAAAAAAAAAAAAAAAAAAAACGCAAATTTCGTCATAGAATCGCAAAAAAAAATGCAAATTCTGTCAAAGGATTGTGCAAAAAACACGAATTCTGCCAAAGGATTGTGGAAAAAACACGAATTCTGCCAAAGGATTGTGGAAAAAACACGAATTCTGTTAAAGGATCGTAGAAATAACACGAATTCTGTTAAGGATCGTGGAAAAAACATGAATTCTGTTAAAGGATCATGAAAAAAGCGCGAATTCTGTCAATGGATCGCGGAGAAAATGCGAATTCTGTCAAAGAATCACGAAAAAAAAAAACAACACGATAATTTCGTCAAAAGATTGCAGAAGAAACGTGAATTTCATCAAAAGATCACAGAAAAATGCGAATTTCATCAAAAGATCGCAGAAAATGCGAATTTCGTCAAAAGATTGCAGAAAAACGCAAATTTCGTCATAAAATTGCAGAAAAAGCACGAATTTTGTCAAAAGATTGCGAAAAAAAAAAAAAAAAAAAAAAAGAGAATTTCCACAAAAGATCACGGAAGAAACCGGAATTTCTACAAAAATTCGCTGAAAAAACAGAAATTTTGTCAAAAGGTCGCTTAAAAAACGGGAATTTCATCAAAAGATCGGCAAAAAAAACCGTGAATTTCCCCAGAAGATCGCAGAAGAAAAAACCCGCGAATTTCCCCAGAAGATCACGGGAAAAAAAACCCCCGCAAATTTCATCATAAGATCGTGTAAAAAATGCGTTCGTCAAAGTTTCACCTTCAAAGAAAGCGATTACCGCTGTTCTAAAAGAATTGTTATATTTTCCCTTGTATGTTGCATTTAGCATTCCTTTTTTTTTTTTACCTTTTAAAATTTTCTTTAAGATGTATCATGTATGTGATATACATAATAAGTGTTTGGAGTTTGACTAATCTCTATTTATATGACCATTGGTCACTGCATAAAACAGTTAATTGTCTATTTTGTATTTAAACTTACGAAATCAATAAGCAATATCTTGTGAATAAATACTGTGCAATTTCAGCTCTAACAATTAGATTCTAATAGAGTAAAATTTGTTTTTGAAATGTTTTTCTCTCCAAATTAGGCATAAAATATTGGAGTGTGCATACCACATAACGATGCAGCACATAAAAAAAAGGCAAATTCTTTACATTTTTTGGACTCCTTGGATTTTTTCTTCCCAACTCTGTATGACCCCTGCTTGCCGTTTGCAGCAACCGCGGTAACACAATTAATTTGCCTTATTACATTCCACCAACCAGAAGAGTTATCTCACCAATTAAACTCGCGTCAGATTTAAAAGAAAAATTTCAGTGGTTTTCATAATATGTAAACATATTAAAAAGATTCCGTTTAATCATGCACTAATCACATAAGAGCAGAACACAGATTATTTATTGAGAAATAATATTAAGTAATCTGTGTAAATAAAATGATAGTGAATAATCTTTCATACTAAGCAATATGGAAAACGAAATGTTTCTGATGAAGATAATGACATCATTTGGAAAACAAAAGATGCATTTTCATCCATGAATTAAAATATTTTACTATAACTGTGTTAGTGATGTCATATTCCTGATCCTTATTCCTACACATACATAGACTGGGCTCTTGCTATTTATTTAAAGTTCCTTGGTGCACATAACATATTTCTGAAAATTACATAATTTCAAATTAATTAAAATGAATATTTAATGAAACTCAGGAATTTTAAAACAATTGCTTAAATGACTCTTTAGTCTAGGAAGGGATGTTCTGATAGTGAAAATGATGTTATATTTGAAAGAAAGGATTCATTCTCATATGGACTCCAAAAGTATTATGGCACACGGTAGAATTGTTCCAAACAAACAACCGATTTTTGGGAAAGTTTTCCATATTTTGAAGGAGATACCCACCGGAAAAAATCTTTGAAAGAAAACAGGAAATTCACAAGAACGGTTTGTTAAGAACTGACAATGACGTCATGAGCTTTAGAGTCTATACAAAACTGAAATATTTTAGTATGATTTTGTCAGTTTGATATCCTATTCACTGGCCTTTACATCTAATTCAGCAAATTAAAATTCAGAGCAGGAGCTCTTTTTAAGCACAGTACGATCTTTTGGCAGATGTAAGAATAGCAATGGCCATTGGCTCGTTTTGCGTCACGTGATGCATTCAGAAAATCATTTTTTTTTTTATCAAAAGTTTCTTTTAGACACATCAGAAAACGTGTTGCTTACGTTTTCTTTTTTTTAAACTTTCCAAGTATCTGAGGGCTATCGTATTGTTCACGTCGAATGAATGGATAGTGTTTATTGATTTATATTGAGCTATCTTGGTATCAGGTAGTGTTTTTTTCAAGAGTTTTTCGAAATAAATTTAAGCTGTTCTGTACAATATTATGCGCAATAAGTTTTAAATTGTGTTCCAAGGTTATTTTTTTCAGTTAATTATTTTACATTTCAAAAATTGGTAAATTTCATAATGTTAAAATGATATATGTCTATTGGTAGCACCAACTAAATGTATTTTTAATTGTGATTTCAACAAAGTTTTCAATTGCTGTTTTTAACCTTAATTTTTTTTTTTTTAATTTCATTAGTTAAAAGGATTTATGATAGCACTGATTATGGCTAGAGTTGTTGCAAAAAGTGTCAAGCAAGCAGAGCGAGCTGGGGACGCCTAGCGGTTCCAATGTGAATTGTGTGGCAATTCACGGGGGTTGGCGATCGTTAGTGGGCAGGGGGCAGAGCTATCTAGTACAAATATAACATGTCTTGCTTGAAAGATCAGCACCGGACCGTTACATTGTGTCTGAACCTGGGCTTAATTTTTTTCAACGAACTCAGGCAAGGCCGAAATTTCATTCTGTATACTCGCTCCTGGCCAGAACTAGAATTGTTCACAAGACGTGTAGGGCAAGCAAGCAATTTGTTTTGTAAAAACACAGGTAGTAATAGCAGTAATAAACTTCTGTTAACGGAATCTCTATGAAAATATAGTTTAATATTGTTATGGAGAAATATTTTCAAAAATCTACTTTTTCTAAAATTATACAGCTTCAAAAGGTATGATGCTTTTAACTGTTATTTTTCTTTTATTCTAAACTATATTAATTACATTTTTTTAAACACTTTTCAACATAGTTAAAAAGTGTTTATGACTTCAGTTTATCTGTCCATCTATCCACACTCTAACTCTCATGAATATACTTGGATCGTCCTGAAATTTTTGTATGTTATTGACGTTTACTATAGCACGATGCCTATTGAAAATGAAGTTTGAAACATGTATAGTTCATTTATAGGGACAGTCAAAAGTTTTCCATTATATTATGGCCATTAGTTAAAAAATCGTTTCAAATGCATTTTAATGATGTTAAAATGTGACTCAAAATGTGCTTTTTTCCTACTTCAGAAAAAAGCACATTTTGAGTACTGAAATTAAATTATATACTTCTGTGAGTTTTATTGCTACACATTTAAATTTAAAAATATGGTAATAACTTATTTACCATGCCACTTAAAATCAGAATTAGCATTAAAATTTAATAAATAATTGAATAAATGCAAATTAAAGCCTGCGTTACGTGTGTGACACTCTGCACGGAATCGCCCTTAATCGAATTTACAAAAGACGTCGCAATTTTATGTAATCTCACTTTATTTTGATTTAGAGCCACAAACAAGGACGTGCCAAAATTATCCTTTTGCGTGCCATAGGTTCGCCATCCCTGCCCTAGAACATACGGTGCAAAGAATATTTATTCATTTACATGGCCACACAAAAGAATTCCATTACATAAGAGTATAGGGGGAAAATTGTTTGTGGCATATTTTAAGTATGTTAAACTGTTTTATATATAATGAAATTGATATATATTGCTGATGTTTACTACAAGTTACTTCCCCTCTAATGTAAAGTGCACAGCATTTAGAGTGACACACAAAAGATTTTGGATATTATTCTGTATATTAGCGATGATGGTTGGAAGTGCATTTTTTTATTATGATATTCGTTTATAAGCATAGATAAAACTTTGTGTGAATTTTAATAAAAAAGCTAAAATCTTTAACAATGATTTTACGCACAAATAATGTATAGACACGACAAAAAATTCCCATACAATCGTTTCAAGGATTCCTGGATCCCCATCGTCGGTGAGAGAGAGAAAAGAAAAAAAGAATCAAAATGGGTTTGAAGAACCCCTCGGTTATAGCCCCAAGTACTGGCTTATGGACTGATTGAAAAGGACGAAAACAAGAGTTTATATATCTTAAAGAAATGACATAATGGACCAGAACCAACTGAAAAAGAGTTACTGCACAGTTCATTCACTAAGGAGGAAGTTTGTTTATGAATATAGTGAGCTTTGTAAAAGTCTAGATCAAAAACTGAGTTACATTTTTGAATAATTTAAGCCTCTGGATAATTAAACTGGTGGTTGGAATTCCAACAATATTTTGCTATTGTAGATTTATCAAATTCCTGCTTTCTAATGTAATTCTGGTGTTCTTTCAGCCTAATTCTAAGTGCACGCTTCATCTGCCCAATGTAATAGAGACCGCACTCACAAAAAATTCTGTAAATGTCCCAGGTATTATGGTCGTCAATATAGGATCTTTAAGATTGGAGAAAGAAATTTTATTGGTTGGAGAGAAAACAACTTTAAAACTAAACCTATTGAGAATACGAGAAATTTGTGTACTGATTTTAGGAAAATAAGGTAAGACAATAACATTTTTAAATTCTTTATTTGCTGGAATAGAATCGGTGATTATTAGAGGTTTAGATAAAATACGGTTAATGATATTCAAACTAAATCCACAATCGATGGCAACTGCTTTTATATAGTTTATTTCACTATTAAATAACTCATAATTTGAACAAATTTTACGTGCACGGAAAATAAGAGTATTGAAAGCTGCAAGTTTTTGATGTGAGGGATGACTGGACTTATAATGAGGGGGTAAATTTACAGTAAAAGGTTTTTGCTAAACTTTTGTCAAAAACTCACAATCATTACGAATTACCAGGACATCCAGAAAAGCTAGGCGTTGTTGAGTTTCAATTTCAAAAGTAAACTGTATACATGGATTGATTGAATTAAATAAATCAAGAACAACGTTAATATTATGTTTAGACAAACCACATAAGGCAAAGGAATCATCTACGTAACGTGCATAAAGTGGAAATTGTATTAATTTAAATAATTTAGCTTCAAAATAATGCATATCAATATCACTCAAAACTGGCCTTAAAGGGTTACCCATAGCTAAACCTCTCGACATTTTATAAAACTTCCCTTGCAACACAAAAGTATTTTGAGACAAACAAACACTGGTTAAAGAAATCAGGTTTTTAATTTCATATTGAAAATAATGCAACTCATTTAATCTTTTTCTCAAACAGTCTAAAACACCTTGTACAGAACGTTTGTAAAAAGAGATTTGACATCGAACGAAACTGTAATATAGCCTGTTGGATTGAAGTTACGAATTCTATTAGCAAATTGAACTGAGTTTTTTGACGTATAAATATTGTTAACCATGAGGGGGGAAAACTTGGAAACTAAATGTTTTGCAAACTTATAGGAGGCAGTGAAAGATTAAATGAGTTTCACTATTTTCAATATGAAATTGAAAACCCGATTGCTTTAACCAGCGCTTGTTTGTCCCAAAATACTTTTGTGTTTCAAGGGAAGTTTTATAAAATGTCGGAAGGCTTAGCTATGGGTAACCCTTTAAGCCCAGTTTTGAGTGATATTTATATATATTATTTTGAAGTTAAGTTATTTAAATTAATACAATTTCCATTTTATACATGTTACGTAGATGATTTCTTGGCTTTACTTGATTTGTCTAAACATAATATTAACGTTATTCTTGATTGATTTTATTTAATTTATCCATGTATACAGTTTACTTTTGAAATTGAAACTCGACAACGCCTAGCTTTTCTGGATGTCCTGGTAATTCGTAATGATTGTGAGTTTTTGACGACAGTTTAGCGAAAACCTTTTGCTGTAAGTTTTTACCCCCTCATTATAAGTCCAGTCATCCCCACATCAAAAACTTGCAGCTTTCAATACTCTTATTTTCCGCGCACGTAAAATTTGTTCAAATTATGAGTTATTTAATAGTGAAATTAACTATATAAAAGCAGTTGCCATCGATCGTTGATTTAGTTTGAATATCATTAACTGTATTTTATCTAAATCTTCGATAATCACAGATTCTGTTCCTGCAAATAAAGAATTTAAAAATGTTATTGTCTTACCTTATTTTCCTAAAATCAGTACACAATTTTCTCGTATTCTCAATAGGTTTAGTTTTAAAGTTGTTTTCTCTCCAACCAATAAAATTTCTTTCTCCAATCTTAAAGATCCTACTGACGACCATAATACCTGGGGCATATACAGAATTTTTTGTGAGTGCGGCACGGCTGGGCAGACGAAGCGTGCACTTAGAATTAGGCTGAAAGAACACCAGAATTATGTTAGAAAGCAGGAATTTGATAAATCTACAATAGCAAAACATTGTTGGAATTCCAACCACCAGTTTAATTATCCAGAGGCTAAAATTATTCAAAAATGTAACTCAGTTTTTGATCTAGACTTTTACGAAGCTTACTATATTCATAAACATACTTCCTCCTTAGTGAATGATATGACCAGCACCCCTGTGTTTTCGCCAGTGTGGAGGGATCCTGCGCAGTAACTCTTTTTCAGTTGGTTCTTGTCCATTACATCATTTCTTTAAGATATATAAACTCTTGTTTTCGTCCTTTTCAATCAGTCCATAAGCCAGTACTCGGGGCTATAACCGAGGCGTTCTTCAAAACCCATTTTAATTCTTTTTTTTTTTCTCTCATTGAGGAAGGGGATCCAGGAATCCTTGAAACGATCGTATGGGAATTTTTTGTTTTTGTTGTGGAATTTTTTGTTGTGCCCCCCCCAAAAAATAAAAAAATGCATTTTTACAATATTATTTAAGTTTTCGTGTTCAGTGTAATACGTTTTAGTTTTTAATTTATATTATGATTGAAAATATTTACTGTCAGCAGCAAGTTGGCTATTTTGAAAATATCGAATGTATATCAAAATATCAGATATTTTTGATATTTTCAAAAATATCATGATGCAGTGTAACCTGTAAATAACGGTTACCAGTGGGACCGATGAAAAGTGACCTCTATTCAGAGGTGGATGTTATTCAGAGGTTTCATTGAAAAAAATCATAATTACATAAATTTAGATAGAAATACAGTCATTTTAATTAATCCTCATTGTTTTATTACATTAAAAAAATCAGTGATTTGCAGTTACTTTTTTTTCTCCAAATATCTTTTTCCAAAGAAATAATAGTATGAGTTGTTTTGCTGTACAACTCATCATCATTATGATTTAATGCAAAATTTTTTATTCCATGAAGTTTCGTAAAAAATTTGGTATATGTGTTAATACTGGAAATTTTCGATGATTCTATAATCTTTTGCATATCCACTTCTGCATCACTTTTCTCTTCCTCTCTCCTATCTTCCACCATTTGCTGTATGAATCAAATGTAGCAGTAACTGCCAAGTCTTTTTCCAGGCACACAAACTTACTGGCGTTCGTGTTAGTTACGCTTACTGTTCTAAGAATATTATCTAAATTATCCCCATCCTTATTGTCTTCATTTTCTATGTGATTTTACAAAAATATTTTTTGAACAAATTGAAAAAACCTTTTTTCCCTTTGGATTTTAATGAGAAAGTGATATGAGTAAAAATATAATAATCCTTATTATTTCTCCTGTTCAGCCTTTTTATTCACATGAGTGAGGATTTTCTGCCAGTGCAGAAATTTTATTAAAAATTAAAAAATAAATAAAAATAAATAATTTTAGAAATTAATTTAAAATTAGAAATTTCAAGAGTTACTGTGACATCCTCAGATCCTTACAAATGATTGGCGTTCTTTTCAACCTATAGATGGGAAATGCAAATACATTATTAGATTTTAATAGATTTGACCAAAAACCATAAAGTTTGAGGTAGGAGATATAAATCACAGATTTGTTTATTCAGCTACAGATTAGAGATAACTTTCTTTTATTTGGAGTTAATTAAATTTTAATTTCATTATCTTATCTAAGCAAGAAATAGATTTTTAAAAAGCTAAAAATGCACTTAAAGGAAAATAAAAAATAAAAGCTAAGTCAATCAGATAATTTAAACTTTTGTGTTTACACACATATTATTTCAGATGTTTGTTATAGTTTTATATTTTCTGTAATATTTAAAAATATATTTTTTGTGCAGCTAATGTATTTTGTTTTAAATTAGCTTAATGTTATTTGCTTTAAAGCCATCAGTTCACCATTGTGCCTGTATTGGTTGGATCCCTTACTACAGAACGAGAGAGTCTTTATGGGAAAATATTCAGCAGATATCTTAGTGATCCTAGTAATCTGTTTGTCATCTCATCCGATTTTTGTCATTGGGGTAAGTAAAAATTAATAAATTCTGGAACAAAGTTTTCAAAATATATTTTAAATTTTTTATGTTATTAATAATTGTTATTTTCATGTGAATGAAAAAGTATTTGTAAATATTTGAACTGACTGAACTATATTTGTAAATATAGGCAAAGATCTTAATCTACACAAGTTGGGACCAAAGGTTGTGCAGATTATAGAATATTGCGGATTACAGAGTATTGTGTGGATTATGAGTAATTTTGTTTTTTCTGGAGAACATTTTAATATCATATTCAGTATCATCATTATCATCAACCGTTTTCAATCCACTGCTGGATGTAGGACTCTCCCAGATTTTTCCAATGTTTCCTGTCTAGTGCTTTAGTTATCCAATTTACACCAGCTACTTTTCTGATTTCATCACTCCATCTTACTTGAGGTCGTCTTCTTGGCCATTTTACATCTCTGGGATACCACTGTAGGGTGTTTGTGTTCCATCTATTGTCTTGTCTTCTTGCAATGTCCCCCAGCCCATTTCCATTTTAGCCGTTTAATTTTTTCAATGATGTCAAAACTTTCGTCTGACTTATTATCCAGGTTATTCTTTTTCTGTCTCTTCTAGTTATATCTAGCATACATCTTTCCATACTTCTCTGTGTTGTTTGTAATCTTTGTACCTTCCGTTTTGTTAGCGTCCATGTTTCTGCTCCATAAGTTAGCACAGGCAAAACACATTGGTTAAATATCTTTCTTTTCAAACAAAGGGGCATGTTACTCTTCAGAATAATATTGTTCTTCCCAAAACCACTCCATCCATTTCTTATTCTTCTATTGATTTCCTTCATGATACTATTATCCGATGATATTTCCTGCCCAAGGTACACATAACTTTGCACTTCTTTAATTTCAGTGTTGTTGTAGACGATTTTCTTTTTTGATGCAAATGAATTGAACATCACCTTAGTCTTTTCCAAGTTTATTTTTAATCCCACTTTTATGCTAGCTTCTGCCAAATATTTTAGCATATTTTCCAATTCTTCAGGACTGTTAGTGAAAATTAAAATGTCGTCAGCGAATCAGAGATGACTTAAATATTCCCCGTTTATTCTAATCCCTTTGTTTTCCCAATCCAGCTTCTTGAAAATATTTTCTAAGACAGCAATAAAAAGCTTAAGCGAAATAGTGTCTCCTTGTCTTACTCCTCTTCCAAGCTTGATCTTTGCTCTTCCTTTGTCCAAGCGGATGGTTGCTGTTGCTTTCTTGTAAATCTTCTTTATAATATTGATGTAAGGTTTATCTATACCAATGTCTTTCAGAGATTCTACTACTGCTGATGTGTAGACCGAGTCAAATGCTTTTATAAATCAATAAAGGCAAGGCAGAGAGGTAAATTATATTCCTTATGCTTTTCTATGAGTTCCCTTACTGTTTGGATATGATCCATTGTGCTGAATCCACTTCGGAATCCTGCTTGTTCTCTAGGTTGAGCTGATTCAAGTCTTGTTGTTAAAACTTTGGTGAAAATTTTGTAAATCACTGATAGTAAGCTGATTGGACGGTAGTTTTTAATGTTTTCCTTCTCTCCTTTCTTGTAAAGTAGCACCATCACAGCATTATTCCAATCTTCTGGTACATCTGACTTCTTGAGTAGACTTAGATAAAATGTAAAACTGTCTACAAACTCAAATAATTTCTTTAAAATTTTCTGCAAAAAAACGTCGCGCTCCTCCTGAGTCCTATATTGCCATCAACAGCAAAAATGAAAAGTTATATACAAGCACATAAACATTCGCTAAAATTTCCAACCAAATAAACTTTATTTAAAAAGAGATCAACATTTAACATTTATTTTTTAAAGCAAAATTTATTTTTAATCTGTTAAATTAATCTGCAAAGCCTAACATAATATGCATCACCCGCGTCGGTGCTGCACTGTTTCTGCTACTGGCCCTGGCAGGAGGAAAAAAAAAAAAGGGAATTGTACCCGCCGTTCCGGCATAAGCACCGCACTTACAATATTTTTAAGTATTTAACTTGTATGAGCCGCGGCGCTTCTTCCAAAAAATACTGTACTATGGTACATGGCAAATACTTTCTAGCAAATTTTTTTTTTTTCTCCAGTTGAAAAACAATCTACAGACCTTGTCAACGTGCGTTACACCGATTTGCCACCGGGAGTCTTGTTAATTTCTTTTTTTAAATAAAGAAACTTGTAAAAAAACCCCCATCAAAACTGTCTGCAAACTTTGAAAATTTTCTGTGAACGGCGTTCGCGTGTTCGTCTGTATTATCAGGCTCTGTTCTTGAGACATTTGGAATAGTAAGTATTTGGTAAGGATAGCATTTTTGCAAATTCTTCTCCTGTTTCTTTGATAAGATCGGTTGTAATTCCATCTTCTCCAGGGCATTTACCTTTTTTCATAAATTTAATGGCTTGTAAAACTTTGTCTGTCATCACTGGGATTATGGCTTCGGTTTCAGTTAAGTTTTCTCGTGGATCACATAGGCAGAGTTGTATAATATCAGGGCTGCCACATGCTACTAAAATGCTACTAAAAGCGACTATTTTCAGCATCAGGCTACTATGGCTACTATTTTAGCTCAAAATCCTTCAAAAGCGACTATTTTGGAGGAAAATCAGAAAAAAGGAGACTATTTTCCAATTCCAGCTACTATTTTTGAGGAAAAACTGATTTTCCATCAACACAGATCTGCTGACTCTTTCTTTTTTTTTTCTTTAACCCAATACCCTGTTACAATTTGTCATAGACTAGCTGACCTGCTTGGCTTTGCCCAGGTCCGTGATATTTTTAAATGAACAATAACCCTTTAGGACCTGAGACATACATGATTGTGTAGGTGATCCTAAAGAAAATGAAAAACATTTTCCTCTTTTTTGTACGATTTATAGTCAACCCTACAGAATTGTGTAGATCCTTCCTTGGCATAACCTGACATGGGATATTTTTTTTAAATATTTTTTCTCCATCAAATATGATCCTATTAATTAGGCAAAACCACCAAAACTTTTCATTTCTACCAAAAACCTTCTGGTATTTAAGGGTTAAATTTGTGTTTTATATCTTTAACTCCAAATTAATTTTATCTTTCATACGTGACCGCTGACTGTGGAAAAAATCGGTTTAAAAAATATATAAATAAAATAAATAATAATAAACCTGATATTTAGCAGTAAAAAGGCTCGAGATAACCGCCGCGGGAAATGAAAGGGGGGGAAGTATGTTTAATTTTTCTACTAAAATACTGATGTAACTGTAAAAATCAGTGACTTATGCATAACCCCTTTTTTTTACATCGAAATCCTGAGTGAAATTCTTTGATATTTTAAACTGATTATCGCTGTAAAATCTTGTATTTCCACCGTCAGGGGGAGCTATATGTCCGATATGAACATCCGACACTGATCCCCACTAGCCTACTGTGTAAAATCTGTTAGACCCAAATTTCAGGGGACACACTCTGTTCTAAACAAACTACTTTCAGAATAAAACGCCGACATGTGTTCAGCTGCTTATGGCACTGTATAGTAGGCATGTTGCACACGCTCTGTTAAATCTGCTATAGTTCCAAATTCTATTGCTAGGTAGTGCACTCTGTTCTAAACGAATCATCTTCAGAACAAAGCCATTGAAAACCAAGTTGAATGAAGCAAACTCCATTGTGACGGGGCCCATAAGACCCAAGATAGGAAAGCGCCCCTGGTGGAAAAAAAGAACTAAAATATGCAAGGCTATCGATATCAAGTTGAATGAACAAAACCTCAACGTTATCCGACCCATAAAACCCAAGATGCTTTAAAATGAAATTTAAAAATATCTTAAATTTTTATTCGAAAATAGTGATATGTGCTACTTATAATTTTACTTCAATGTTATAGAGTGTCATTATTAAGTTAATCATTATGTTTGGAATTAGTCTCTATTACAATATCTGTCATGTTGACTAATTGCAATATTAAATCAAGTCGTTCATCCCCTCCCCATCCCCACAAATATAACAAATTGAAGAATAGGGATAAGGGAGGTTCATAATGTGAAAGAATGTACAAAGGGCTTTCCAATGATATATCACATGAAGGGTTTGTAAAAAGTTAGAAAATTGCCCTCTCAAGAGACTGTTACGCTCCCAGTTACTCCCCTCCTCCCATTTTGAAATTTTTATATTTTATAAATAATATTTATTGGAGGGCTCCATAAAATCAGATCTAAAATGACATTTATTGCAGGGGTGCAGAAAATGTTTCTACTCCCAACATTTCCCCCAATCCACACGAAAATTTCCCCAAAATTTTACTGTATGTTATATAGGTAAGTGCTGTATAGAAAATTTATTTTTCAAATATTTCTCAACTTATGCGCGAGGCAGGGGAGATTCTGAGTGAAAAAAAATTTCCTAAAATTCACAGCAAATTTTTTGAAACGTTACAGCAGAGTGGGGGAAATCAACTCACAACACTATGTATCTTTCATGGATCTTTTGACGCAATTCGCGATCTTTTGATGAAATTTGCGGTTATTTTGCGATCTTTCGATGAAATTTGCGGTTATTTTGCCATCATTTGATGAAATTCGCAGTTGTTTTGCGATCGTTTGGCGAAATTTGTGGTTCTTTCATGATCTTTTGACGAAATTTGCAGTTTTTTTTTCAATCTTTTAACAAAATTTGCGATTCTTTTGTGATATTTTGACGAAATTTGCGATTCTTTCGTGATCTTTTGACGAAATTTGCAGTTATTTCACCCGTTTTGACGAAATGCGCGGTTGCTTCGCAATCTTTTGGCAAAATTTGCATTTATTTTGCGATCTTTTGAGTAAATTTACATTCATTTCACGATCTTTTAATGAAATTTGTGGTTTTTTTCACTTTTCTTTGACGAAATAGAAGGTTATTCGCCCTGTTTTGACGAAAATCGCAGTTATTTCGCCATGCTTTGACAAAAATCACGGTTGTTTTGTGATTTTTTGACGAAATTCGAGGTTTTGTGATCTTTTGACGAAATTTGAGGTTGCTTTGTGATCTTTTGACAAAATTCGAGATAGTTTTGTGATCTATTGACGAAATTTGCGATTGTTTCACGATCATTTGACGAAATGTGCGATTATTTCACGATCTTTTGGCAAAATGTGCATTTATTTTGCGATCTTTTTAAGAAACCTGCGGCTCTTTCACGATCTTCTGATGAAATGTGCGGTTATTTTGCGATCTTGTGACGAAATTCGCGTTTTTTCCGTAATTCTTCGCGAAAATTCGTGGTATTTTTATGTCCAAATTTTCAGATGAAAGATTTTAAACCGAATGTTTTAAGCTTTCGGAAAAATCGGAACATAATCACCTCTGATATACGGTACATATTATAATGAGATCGATTTTGTGAAGGTCGCCATATGGATATTTTTATTTGTACTGAAATTGTTCTATCTCAGGGAATTATGGAATTCGTTGTTAAAATCGAAATCAATTGTATATGTTTCTGAAAAATTTCCCCCGATCCTAGATCGCCGGATTGGACATATTCTGCAACCCTGATTTATTGTAGAAAACGCTATGATTTTTATAACTGTAACCTAAATAGCAGGCGAAGCCCACTAGTCAATATCATGATATATTTTTAATCTTTTTATATATCCTATAATAAAAAAAAAATCTAACTTAAAATTCATGGTAATTAGTAAAGAAACGCTAAGATTTAAATAATGTGCTGTGGGAAAGTATTTCTTTTTTCCTTTAAAAAATTTATTTTATTGATCAAAAAAAAGTTCTTTATAGATTTTTACAAAAAATACATATTTGGATTCAGTGATAAAAAATACACAAAGATGCATAAATTTCAAATCTATAAATGCATTTGTAAAAATTTTATATACCACAAAACAATCCCACTATGAAAATTATCGTTTATTTTATTTTTTATTTTTTTTTATTTTTTTTAACCACAGACAGACTTTCTCTCCTTTACTGCTGATAAGAAATTGAAAGCATTTATTTTTCATTTAAAAAAAAAATGATTTTTTTAAATAATTAATTTTATAATTAACTGATTAAAAAAAATTACATACTTAGAATCAGCATAATAAAATACGCATAGATGCATAAATTTCAAATCTATAAATGTAGTATTTGTAAAAATTTTATACCCTACAAAACAAGACCGGTATAAAAATTATTTGTGGATTTTATAATCTTCGCAACACTTCCCCCTCTTGTGCAGTTTGAGAAAGAATTTTCTTTGCCGTGTGATTAAAATCCATGCTTTAGTTGAATTATGAATACTTTTCCATTCTTTTAATTGTGGTTTTTAATTAATAACTTGGCTAATTATTATAAATGAGAATTCTTAGTAAGGTGTACCACCCTCACAAAAATTTTCAGCTTTGTACATGTGCTAGATTTCGCTAGCCATTGCAGACAAACACACAGAATGAAACTTTCTTTTATTAGTATAGATTTACAGTTTGTTATCATTTCAGTATCTGTTTTTTTCCCCCGACAAAAACTTCTATTTGAAATGGATAAATTACGCTTTTCAGTCCTTAAATGTAGCTCAAAGATGCCAATCATCCAAATTTTTGTAGGAAACTATTGATTTTCTGATTGACTCCCATTCATACGTTTTACAGTGTATTTCTCCCAAATTTTTGTTGCTTTTAAAAAATATTTAAATTTTTAACTGTCATATGAATTTTATGCGATTCATTCTAGATTTGTTCACTGTGGTGTGCGCATTTGATTTGTTCGTAGTCTCTTCACTCATAGCATAAATATATTTTTATATTCTGCACTAGAAACTTTATTTAATAAAATATATTTAATAAAATATATCTTATTTTTAAGTGGCATTTATTTCAGATTGGTTACTAAATTTCAGGCATAAATATATTTCATACCTGAAATTTAGTAACCAATCTGAAATAAATGCCACTTAAAAATAAGGTACATTTTATTAAATAAAGTTTCTAGTTAAAATTGGCATGTGAAATGGAAGATAGCAAATTATCAAAAATCTATACTGAATTGATAACAAAATGAGGGATCTCAATTTTTGG
The DNA here is from genome assembly GCA_963932465.1 of Maratus speciosus. Lineage (NCBI taxonomy): Eukaryota > Metazoa > Arthropoda > Arachnida > Araneae > Salticidae > Maratus > Maratus speciosus. The sequence goes on along the minus strand of OZ010798.1, from coordinate 409,670,593 downwards.
AACATTCTTGTGGTCAGTATATTAATCTTTGCCAGTGATCTCCCCCTATGCTGATCAGCATGGCATAATTCACTGTGTTCAGCCTTTATCCGATCACAACATAAATGTCAACATCCATGCGATAGTTACTTCATTAAAATCTTAAGACCAAAAATAAATAAAATCACACAATACTTTGAACATATCATTTTTGTTCTATAATTTTTACAGTGATTTTTATGTAGCGAATGTTTTTCTTTTAAATTTATTATTGAAAAGGTCAAAAAGATGTTAGATTTTATGAATTTTTTGCTGTTCTTTTCCTAATAGAATTGGCATATGAAATAGAGGATTTTAAAATTATCAAAAATTGGTACTGAATTGATAACTAAATGTAACTTACAAGGCTCAGGGATGTAAAAATTTTAAACATTATGGTGGTCAGCATTTTAATCTTTGCCAACGATCACTGCCGTGCTGATTGGCATGGCATAATTTGCAGTATTCAATCTTTCTCTGATCACAACAACAATCAAATGTCAACATCCATGGGAGGCTGATTAAGACAAAATGGCAATCTAGTATTCTTTAGGGCCTTCTTCTTATACCATCACCAAACTTTAAAGTAAAAAACAAGTTGGAAATTGCTCGTCAAACGTGGCAAATGAGGTGCTTTCGTACTATAACTAGTTTTATAATTATTTTTTACACCCAATATTGTACTGAATGTATAATTTTTTGCACTTCATAAAGTGTATAGTCTGTAGCATCATTAAAATGCACTTGCAATAACTTTTTCCCATTCCCCATAATGTAACGGAACACTTTTGACTGTCCCTGTAATTAAACTATAAATCCGATTTTCCTAAAATTGGAAATGGCACGACAAAATTTTGCAACAATTATATATTTAAAATTTCAGACCATTCGAAAGGCTGTGACATCATTAAAATGCACTTGCAATAATTTTTCCCATTGGCCGTAATGTAAAGAAAAACTTTTGACTGTCCCTGAAATTAAACTATGCATCCGATTTTCATAAAATTTGAAATGGCTCGACAAAATTTTGCAACAATCATATATTTAAAATTTCAGACCATTCGGTTGGGTAGTTTTTGCTCTGTTATATGCGGACAGACAGACGGACAGACGGACGGACTGAACGACGACTATAGGGTGCTACGTATTTATATAACTACGAACGCACCTAAAAAGTGGGAACATATAGATGCATAGTTAGATAAATATATATATATACATCTCTTTTTGTTTTTAACCTCTTCCCAGATTTAAAGTCCAAAATATTGATCATTACAGGATCAAAAACGGATTAATATATATATATATATACTGGGTGTCCTAAAAAGGACTGACTGATTTTAAAATTCAATAACTTGCAAACGGTGACAGATATTTAAGAAATTCTTGCAGGAGGGTTATGCATAAGGTCAAAAGATTTTTACAGTGAATTTCTATTTTAGTTCGAATTGCAAGGAATAGATGGCGCTGTGATCAATAGGCACTAAATTCAGGCTCGATTTTTGGTACTTCGGCACCCACTCAATACATTTTAACCTTCTTTTTCCGCATGGAAGAAGAGAAAGGCCAAAAAATCGAGCCTGTAATTAGGGCCTATTGCTTACAGCGCCATCTATTGTTTGTAATTCAAACTAAAATCGAAAATCACTGTAAAAAAAACTTTTGACCTTATGCATAACCCTCCTGCAAGAATATTTTAAATATCTGTCACCGTTTGCAAGTTATTGAATTTTAAAATAAGGCAGTCCTTTTTAGGACACCCGATATAATAAAAGAAAATTGTTTATAATAAAATTTGATAATAAAAGAAAATTGTTTTTTAACAGAGTTTTGAAATTTAATATTAAATTTTAAATGTCGATAATAACAATTTAGAATATTGTTAATTTCTTGTTTAACCCATTGGTGGCTATAAAATCCAGCTTTATACCATTTTTGCTATTTTACATAAATTTCTTGTAAAGGTTAGATCAGTTTTACACACAAAAGTTGCACATGACTGTTCTTTATCAAATGCATCTTTTCTGATAAAGCTATTTTTTTATAGGCAGATTTCCTGCTTTGATTAATTAATTAAAATTGCAGTATTATTTTGATAACAAATAAGGATTCTCCCCTTACCATCGCCCCCCCCCTTTTTTTTTAAAGTTAGCATGCAACTATTTTGGCTACTATTTTTGTACAAATGCTACTATTTTGGCTACTACTTTTTTCATTGTAGGCTACTAAAGATACTATTTTTGATGCCATTCGGCAGTGGCAGCCCTGTAATATAGACGCACGCCGTGTGCGGAAAATTTTGCGGAAATTTTCTTAGGAAAAAAAATAAACGTAATTTTTGTTTTTGTATTTTTTTTTTTAACCGAAAAATTTAAAATGTTCCCCAATTTTATGTACGATTTATTTATTGTTTGCCAGGGGTGATTCTGTTCCGAATTTTCCGAAAATTTAAGGCATTCAGTTCCGAAAATTCAGACATAAAAGAACATCACTGAAGTATATTGCGGATTTCAACAAATAGTCGCCGAAAATAAACCAATTCCGTCAATCGTTCGTAGAAAAAATAACCAATTTTGTCAAAAAATCGCGGAAAAGATGCGGTTTTCGTCAAAGGACCGCGGAAGAAACGTGAATTTTGGAAAAAATTCGTGGAAAAAAAATAATTTCGTCAAAGGATCGCGAAAAAACACGAAATTCGTCAAAACGCCGCGAACAAAGCGTGAATTTCGTCAAAGGATAGGAGAAAAAAGGCACATTTTGCCTAAAGATCACTAAAAACACGCAAATTTCGTCAAAGAATCACACACACACACACACACACACAAGAAAAAAAAAAAAAAAAAAAAAAAAAAAAACGCAAATTTCGTTGAAGAATCGCAAAAAAACCCCGCAAATTTCGTCAAAAACGGAAAGTTCGCCAAATGATCTCGGGAAAAAATGAGAATTTCGTCAAAGGACAGCAATAAAAACTCATCGGTCTCTTTAATGATGATGCCTGTTAATGGACCTCTCCTTACAAAATGTGATTCAGTTGTTTCAGAAGCAATGTCCATTATTTCTGTGAACAGAGTGACTAGCATTTTGTGAGAAGAGGTCACAATATTAAGGATCGGGCTGTTTCTAAATGCATTGACAAAATAACTGATAAGAATTCACCCTTCTTATCACGGATTTTTAGCTTTATTATTTTTTTTAGTCAACATAATTATTCTGTAATTAATACTTTTTAATTTAAATGGTAATTATTTTAAAACTACTGTTTTTTATTCATACCGGCAAAGTAATATAACACGTTATTTTATTAAACATTAAATTAATTTGCAGAAAGTTTTTGATCCAGTATTTATGTGCGCAGAAAGTTTTTGGTTTTATACAAGTCTGCACATAGGTTGATTTCCCTTTTATCTTCACATTTATATAAATCATTATAGAATTTTTCGACAGTGTATACTATTTCTTTATTGATTTTGGTGATTGTTCCATCAGCTATCTTTAGTGCAAAAATACCTTTTCTTCCAATACAAAGTTTACGTCTAGCTGATTTTAAACTTTTGTTATCTTCTAGAACTTTCTTGACAAGATCACAGTTAAATTTTCTGATATCTTCTATAACACATTTTCTTACCGTTTTACACAATTCAGCATGTTCAACTCTTGATTTAGGATAGTTTTTCTTCATTTTAAATTCTCTGCATTTCTTCATCAATCTTCTTGTTTCTTCTGTTATTTTCTTTGTCTGCTTTACTTGTGCATCGCCGGCTATCTTCTTTGCAATATCTTGTAGAGTATTGGTTAGTTTCTTGTTCACTACTGTAATATATTGCTCTTCTAAATTTGATTGAAGTACTTGGAAACGGTTTTTAAGTTCCAAATGGAATTCTTCTTTATGTTTCTGGAGATTTATTGTATTGATTGATTTCTTTGAGTGTTGCAAAAGCTTCATTCTTTCCACTTTAGTATTTAACAGCAGTTTGCATCTAACCAACCTGTGATCACTTCCTGTATTGAAGTTATTGAGAATGCTGCAATCCTGAATAAGATGCTTTTTGTTTGTTAAGATGTAGTCAATTTTACTTGTTGAGCCATTTGCACAATGCCATGTCCATTTTCTTTGTGGCTTTTTCTTGAAAAATGAATTCATGATATGCAACTGTTCACATTCTGCAAACTCAATCTGTTTCCCCTTTCATTATGCACCCCATATCCATGATTTCCTACTGATAACTCACCTTTCTCTTTTCCCCCAATTCTAGCATTCCAATCTCCCATTATTAATTTTATATAGCATTTTCCCTTTTGATGTATTGAAGCTACTTCTTCATAGAAATCCTCAACTTCTTCATCAGTATAGCTTACTGTTGGTGAATAAACTTGTGTAATTTACAGCTTGTATCTTCTGGACACCTGTATTACAAACCTTGCAACTCTATCTGATGCACTATCATATTCTACGATGTGATTCTTCCACCTTATATGAATCAGAAATCCTACACCACTTGTTCTTCTATCTTCTGTGCCTCTGTAATATAATACGTGTCCACTGGCAAGATCTATCTTCTCTTCTTCTTACTTCACACAATCCTAGGATGTCCCAGTTGATTCTTTCTAATTCTTCTTCAAGGATTTTCCGAAGATAGGGATCGTCCATTATATGTAGCCAAGGTCATCAACTTATGGCAGCCTAGCCGAGCCCGGTTATTCTTAGCGCCTTCTGTCTTTGTCTTTCTGATCGCTGCCGTAATCAAGAACATGCAGACCGCCGGGAACTAAGGGCCGTGTTTTGTTTTGCGAATTCATGGAAAAAAAAAGAGGGATAGGTAGCCAAATTCCTCCACGCTGGCCAAGCGGGTTGGAGGAAGCCCATCCACGTTCGTTCCCCGTGCACTAGGCAAGGGTACTAACAGGCTGCACCGGTGGAGGTGCAGATTGGACATTAACTCTCCGCTTCCAGTCGATTCCTTTAAGTCCTCCTCGAAGGCAATTAAAGGGTCTTCTCCTGGTTAATAAGCAGAGGCTATTAAACAGTCCCATATTCAGTATAGTATAATATAAATATGAAATCTAATAATTTAATATATTATCCCATAAAAGCTCAGTTATTAAAGAAATTGTATATTTAATGAATAATACATTGAAATTTGGTTTTATGAAAATAGTTTTTTTTCATGATCAGTTGCCGAAATCCGCTTGTTATTCTACGATTGATTGACGCAATTCGCGATTTTTTTTTTTTCACGATCAATTGTGGAAATTCACTTTCTTTTCTGCAATCATTTCATTCTTTTTTTCAACGATTGTTTGACAAAATTCGCTTTTTTTTCTCCACCATCGTTTGATGAAATTCGCAATTTTTTTCTGCAACCATTTGCCAAAGTTTGCAATATTTTTCAGAGACAAATTGGCAAAAATCGCTATGAGATTCCATGATCTTTTGGGAAACTTTGCAATATTTTCCCTCGATTGTTTACCGAAATTTGCGATATTTTTCAACAACATATTGGCAAAATTTGTGATTTTTTTTTCCTGTGATCGTTTTACAAAATTACCATTTTTTTCCCACAATTGTTTGTTGAAATTTGTATTTCTTTCTGCAGTTGATTGATGAAATTCGTGACCATTTGTCGGTTGATTGATGAAATTCGTGACCATTTGTCGAAGATGGTAATATTTTTAGCGACAGATTGGCAAAATTCCTAATATTTACTTTTGCTAAGCAACGTGGATTATAAGAAATTGTGGTTAATGGGTGCGCGGATTATCGATCCTTGACTGTAACTGAACACCTGCATTCTGTAGATGTTTCTTTCAAAGAAACATGGAAAAAAAAAAAAAAAAAGTGACAACAAACTTTTTTGTTAATCTTTAGAAAAAGACTTAATAGGGTTGCTTTAATTTTTATTTTGCTTTCTAAGTGTATAGGCCTAAACATTGTAGTAGTGTAACATTAATAAAGCAATGATAGGTAAAGGTACAAAATTTTATAACATTGCTAGAATGTCATCAAAGGTCATTTTCATATTTTCTGTATTTTTCTGCAGTTTGAAATTGCCATCTGCATGCCCTGGATGAGAGGGGGGGAAAAAATCCATTTAGAACATTCTTTTCTATTTTAAAATGATGCCTCTCATTTGAAAAATAAGATAATCAATTATTTACTATTCAAAATATATATTTTCTGATGGTGGTTTAATTTTTGTTTTTACTTTCTTCTATCTTTACAAGAAGAAAGTATTGGATTCATGAAAATTTTCGAATTCCGGTTTTCGACGGATTTACACGTTTTAGGGGTCAGAGATTTCAAAAAACATGTTTTTACAAAATGTCTGTCTCTCAGTCTGTCTGTATGTGACACAAATTTTGTGGGAGCTCTATCTCAAGAACTAATGCACGGAATTTAATAAAAATTTATATTCAGTTAGTCCCTAATACAAATTGATGCTGATTAGTTTTTGGTGTAAATCGCTCTATAGGTGGCGCTGCTATGCTGCAGTTTTCATGATTTTCGCAATAGTTCTATCTCAAGAACTAATGCACGGATTTTGATCAAACTTCAGATTTAGTTAGTCCTTGATATGAATTGACGCTGATTACGTTTTGGTGTAAATCGCCCAACAGATGGCGCTGTTATGATGAATTTTGCAGGATTTACACGATTTCCCCAATATCTCTATCTTAAGAACTAACACACGGATTTTCATCAAACTTCAGATTCAGTTAGTCCTTGATATGACTTGCTACTCATTATGTGTTGGTGTAAATCGCCCAACAGGTGGCGCTTCTGTGCCGCCTTTTGCACAATTGCCTCAATAGCTCTATCTATAGAACTAATGGACGAATTTTCATCTAACTTCAGATTTAGTTATATGTTGAGGCAAGTTGTTGTTAATTAGGTTTTGGTGTTAATCATTCAATAGGTGGCGCTGCTATGCAGGAATTTTCACGATTTTCGCAATAGCTTTATCTCAAAAACTAATGCACGGATTTTCTCCAAACTTCAGATTCAGTCAGACGTTGACATAAATTGTTGCTGATTAGGATTTGGTATAAATCACCTAATAGGTGGTGCTGCTAGGCAGCATTTTGCTGGATTTAGACGATTTCAGCGATAGTCATATCTCAAGACCTAATGCATGGAATTTCATATCTTTAGAATCCTCATGAGATGCATAGATTGCCATTTAATTTTGGCAGTGTGATAGCGAATTTTGAAGTATTAACATGTATGAGATAGAAGAAAGTTTTGGGATTGGTACATCCGACTAGTTTAGTTTGAAATTTCCATCTGCATATCCTAGACTTGGGTGGTGTACTTATCAATATGGCAGAATTTCAAGCTGTCTGCGACAAGCCTCAAAGGCATCAGTTTTTAAACTGCATGTAAAAAAAAAGCCAAAACCTAAATTAATAATACAACATTAGAGGAATTATTTAACATATTTACAGTAATTTATAATAAATAAATTATCCCATTACTTTCTTAATGTTTATTGGTTGAGTACAAGGTTAAATTGCTGCAATTTGTAGAAATGCACCACAGATTGAAAACTATAATTATATAAATTTAATGGGGGTGGGGTACAGGGAGGAATTTTACACATATGCTTAATAATTTCAAATAATTAAAATATAAATTAATATGTATACATAAGTATCTAATTTTTCTTCTTGCTAGATGATGAGAATAAGGTAATTCTTCTTGGTATAAATAAAAATAGTAAGCATCTCTTTTTACCAAGTTAGTTTAAATCCAGTTTTTCAAAAATATATGCTATGTTTTCAAGCATAATTACATAACTAAATAAGGAATTATTTAGTTACATAAAAGATTTAGTCTTCTAGAAATCTCTACTGGAACTTTACTAACTTTAATACTTTTTACTTTAAATGAAAATAAAAGTTCTAAAAATAACATTTCTATCAGCGATGGTAAGCAGTTAAGTTTTCTACAAGGAGCCATTCTCTTTCTGGGACAAAGTTGCCATTACACTATGTTTCTGCCATGGGGCTTATCATGTTTGTAACAATTTTTTTTTTTGCTTTCAATGGTTCTTTCATTTATAAAGGTCTGAATATTCCCTACTTCAAAAAAAATTATTTTCAGTAGGTTGTTTCATATTTTTCGTTTTTTCTGTTAACCTTTTAATCGTCACACCTCGATACATGCATGGGCAAATTGGTATCGACCACGCCAATTAAAGAGTTAATAATCTAGTTAGTATGGTCCGTATGTCAGGAAAGGGCAATTGGTTCCTCCCTCTTTGAAGAAAAGTCCATTTCGAAGAAGGCAGAATGGGTTGGGAGAGAGGGTTGCTTTAGGACCATAAAAATCGCCAAGTACTCCTCCTGATATTGTTATGCTGGCTGGCAACTGCCCTTGGCAGATAGCAGCCTGCTGTATTTCTCTCTTTTATTAATCTCTTTATTACTTTTTTATTAATATTATTTTTAAACTTGTTTTCACAGTAAACTGCTATTTGTAAATAACAAACGAATTGTTATTTACTTAAGAAACTGAAATGCCGTCGAAAGTAAAATCAATTCATTCGAAGGAAAGAATGATTGTGATAATGTCAAAGTTTTTTGAAAAAGAAGCAAATGCACAGAATTTTTTTTTCCTTTATCGCAAGTACAAAAGCACACTGTTATTGCTACTGGAATATCCCTTCGAACAATACAGTGAACAAAAGAAGGAATCTGAAGAAATGTTAGGGCCTTTATTTAAAAAGAAATATGTACCCAAAACCCAACCCGAAAAACTTTCACTGTTCTGTTCTGCACAGATCGGGTTTCCTGAAAATTCTAGTCATTCGAAACCTACAAAACATTTCCTTGTCCCGACCCGAAATGAAAACAAATTTTTTTTTAATGTTACAATTGAATAATTATTTTGAACGATTTTTATAAAAATGAAACTTTTATGTAGTTTTATTCGCAAAAATAATTTTGATTAAATCACATGACTTAGGCTTTTATTATATAGATAGATGATCAATACTTATATTTTTATTATCAATTTTATCATTTCAAAAATGAACAAGTAAATATTCATTCATATTCAAATACTATATAGTTCTTAGTTTGAAAAAGATATTTTGGATTGTCGTTTAAAAATTCAGCCTCATCCGAAACTGAAATAATTAGATTGAACCCGTCCCGTAATAAAAGAAATTAATTAATCCCACACTAAACTTTATAATTTAATATTTTGAAACTATAAATTTAGGTAATATTTCATATTTCTTTTACAATGTATTTCACATTTTGTACACATTATTATACTTAAAAAAAAAAAAAAAAAAAAAAAAAAACTCCTTATTCCATTGAAATTTAGCATATAAAATGTTGTTATACTGCCCTCTACGATCTGGCCACAACACCAATGCCTGTTCAGATACCACAGGCTCTAAATACATGCTAATTTGCTTTGTTTTAAAAATATTTTAGAAGATTGACATATAATTAAACGACCAGTGCCGATCTTTTGTAAGCAGGTTGCCATTCAGTTCCCTTTTATTGGGAGATTTTCTGGTTTTTAAGGTCGAATAAACTGCTGTCGCAACATCATTGTTTTAAATGTATATACATCATTGTTTTTTTTTTTTTTTTTTTACCGAAGTTTTCTTTATCTTTCTATTCATGTGTAAACACATTTTTTTATTGAAAGAAAATATTACTTGCACTTTTATAAAATTTGGCAACAATAGGCAAAAAAAAAAGCCTTTTTAAAATGTGAAATAAATCTCTACTGAAATAATTGTCGGAGCACAGCTTCGGCTTCCCTGCGAAAATTACATTTTTGTGAACACGATAGCGTCCAAAATATTTGTCGCATCGGCACAAAAAATGAGTTAGACATCGGTAGAGCCAAAATCTCAGCAGGTATTCAAAATCAAAAATATTTATCAACCTAAAATGTCAGTTTTCAGTTTTCCCTTAGAGATAACATTCTGATTGTTTAATTCTATATATTTAAAAGCAAGGCTGTTTTTTCAGTCATCTGCCCTGAGTTTTCTACTGAAACAATTTTATTAATTATTTTTTTTAAATGAAAGCTGTTCATCTGTAGATGTGCCTGCACTAGCTACTTTTTAATAAATTCTGATTTTTATATTTATATTTAAAATTTAATTTTAAAAGTTTTTTTTCTTAATTTTTTCAAAATGATGGCAATCAGATTACTTCCATTTTTTCCAGAGAAATAATTGGTCTTATTTATTGATTATATCTTTTATGATGCTATTTCCTTTTACAATTAAAAGTTACATTTAAAAAAAAAAAAAAAAAAAAAAAAAAAAAAAAATGTGCACTGAAAATTACATTACGATTTAAAAAACATGCACTTTTCTTTATAAAGCTGTTACAATTCTTTTTCATTTCGCTGATACTGAATTTTAGACGCTAGGTGAAATGCTTCAGTGAGTAAAAATGACGTCATAAGTATTGTATTAAAAGAGAACTATAATTTTCTTTTATACAATGGGGGAAATAATTATAAGACACATACCTAATTTGACATTACAGTGAAAGAAAAGATTCAGAGCTTAAAAATGCTTTATCAAATACGACAAAAACATAAATTTATTCTGTTATCACACGTAATTGTTTTACAGAAATCATATTTTCATACAATTTAATGAAAAAAACTTAAAAACATAATGGACAAAATTATAAGACACCAACCTTTTTTTCCAAATACAGTGGTCAACATAATTAGCAGACACTAATGGTTTAAAAGAAAATCCTCTAACATGGTTATTCAATATTTGGTGGAGCCGCCATTGTTTATTATAACATGAAAGATACGATTCGGCATCGAATCTATAAATTCTAACAAAATATCGCAAGACAATTCTTCCCAAGCACATTTTATAGCATTTTTTAGGTCCTCGACACATGTAAACTGCCTCCTATTTCGGTAAACCTCACGAGCTAAGATCCCCCACAAGTTTTCGGTGGGATTTAAGTCTGGGGAGCGAGAAGGCCACGGAAGAACATTGATACTTTGCTTTGAATGCCGCTTTTTTGTCACGTGTGATGTATAAATCGACGCATTATCGTGCTGGAAAGTATAGTTTTCGTCACAAAGAAGTTCACCGTATATGGCTAGTTGATCTTTAAGAAGATTCTTATACTTTTCGGAATTCATTCTTAATGCACAAAAATGATATCAGTTTTCCCTTGAGCCGAAAAACCAGCCCAAACCATTACTGAGCCTCCACCCATTTGGCGGCTCATTTGTACATCAGGAGACTTCCGTAAGTCAAGCCAATAATAGTGAAACCCATCAGGACCATCCAGGTTAAACTTTTTTTCATCAGAAAATAACACAGAGTACCATTTGGAGGTCCAGGCCATACTTTGTTTAGCGAAGTTTAAACGGTCCATTTTGTGCCGCCTTAGAAGCGGTGGTTTTTTCTTCATTTTTTTAAATTTCACATAGGAAGCATTATGCAACACCCTGAGAATAGTTCTCTTTGAACAATTGAGATTCAAAGCATTTTTAATGCCTGTAGTAGTCATCTTATTATGTGTAGCGAGCGAAAACACATGGCGTCTGTCTCTCAGGGACAAGAAAGGAGTAAGTCCAGATCTTTTAATCACAGATCCATTAATTCCTCTTTTCAAAACATTTGAGATTGCACATCTTGAGCGTTTAATAACTTTTGAAATATTATTAACTGAAGCACCAGTTCCATTTAATCTCCAAATTTCACTGAATATCACTTTCTTTTAATTCTGTACCTCGTGGCATGTTTGTAAATGCGTTAAGTCGGTTATCATCTGCTTTAGTTAACTACTGACGTCATAACAGCGTGCAGAAAATTTGCATATTGCACATTATTTTCGAAAAAAAAGCATGTGTTTTAATTAAAATGTTAGGGTGTCTTATAATTTTGTCCATGGTATTTATATTTTTTTTTTATTAAACTCTATAAAAATATCATTTCTGTAAAACAATTACGTGTGATAACAGAATAAATTTATGTTTTTGTCGTATTTGATAAAGCATTTTTAAGCTCTGAATCTTTTCTCTCACTGTATGTCAAATTAGGTAGGTGTCTTATAATTATGTCCACCACTGTAAAACTAATTTTACCTTGAATGTGTTTAAAAGACATGAATTTCTGGAATTTTTAGTCACCAGCACTGAGATTAGAGTCAAGAGTGCAAATGTTCACATGCCAAGATGTAGCAGTTGTAGCTGACAAACGCCTACTTCAAATTTGTAAATACATTTATTAATAACCTATTACTAGGGTGTAAAAAAATCATAATTTTTTTTAAAAAATCATAATTTTTTTTAAAAAATCATAATTTTTTTTAAAAAAATCAAAAATCAGATTTTTTAAAAATTTAAATCTGATTTTTATGATTTTTTTCCCAGCGTTCAAATACTGAATAGCTACCAAGAGTTTTAGGTTTTCGCGAATTTCGTCAAAGCGCCACAGAAAAAGTTCGAATTTTGTCAAAAAATCGCAGACCCTCCCACCACCACCACCAAATTCGTCAAAAGATTGCAGAAAAAGTGTGGATTTCGTCAAATGATCGCGGGAAAAAACTGATTTTGTCAACATATCGCAAAAAATAGCCGGAATTTCATCAAAGGATCGCAAAAAAAATTATTTTGTCAAATGATCGCCAAAAAAAAAAAAAGAGAATTTCGTCAAAGGCCGCTGAAAAAACTTTAATATCCTCAAAGGGCCGCAATAAAGAATGTGATTCAGTTGTTTCAGAAGCTGTGTCACATTATTTCTGTGCACAGAGTGACTGGCATTTTGTGCAAAGAGGTCACAATATTAAGGTTTGGGCTGTTTCTAAATTCATTGACAAAATAATTGATAAGAATTCCCCTTCTTATCATGAATTTTTAGTTTCATTTTTTTTTTTAACCAAAATAATTATTCTTTAATTAATATTAACTTTTAATTTAAATGGTAGTTATTTTATACTACCATTTTCAAATTCATACTAGGGGTCTCGGCCCCCTACGAGCTACGCTCGCCAACCCCCGTCCAGACACCGCAGACTCTAAATGAACGCTAATTTGATCAGCTTTAAAAAGATTTCGAAAGATTGAATTATAATTTAAAAAACAGTGGCGATCTCCCTATAAACGGATTTCTATTCATTTCTCTTTGATTGGGGAATTTTAACGCCAAATCCGCTGCGGTACTACTTGATTATCCCGTCGACCAATTTCGCCAAATTATATAAATTGCCAAACCACTCGCCAAATTATACAAATTGACATAATTTTTATTTTAAATAATGAAAGAACAAATAAATTAGTACAACATTAATAAAAATACAAATAAAACGTCGAAATAAAAATAACTTGATGACGTAGACACGTGTAACCACATTTCAAAATAAGCTAATATAAAAGGAATTAAGTAAACAGAGTCTGTCTCCTGGTATTTTTTAATAAAGTGAAAAGAAAGTTCTTTTAAGTGAGACATTTTAAAATAATCGTTTTTAATCTGACGTAATTTTGACCAAACTATTCTTTCTCTTTTTAATATTCACGTGAAAATACTTGAGTTAGAAATGAAATATTATTTGCACTTTCCTAACAAAAATAGTTGAAAAGTTTCCTTTCAAAATATCAAATAAATGTCTAGCGCAATTTCTAAATTTAAACCGTTTTGCAATATTATTTTGTGTTCATTTTATGTAATAACTGTAATGTGATGTAAATATGACGTAATTTCTCCTATTTAAGACTTTTAACACATGTTAATAAATTTATAATTTTACAAATTCCTTTCTCTCTTAAAATTCACGTGTAATTATAGTTTTTATGACGTAATTTTTAATAAGTTCCTGCTTTTTGTACATAATTATTTAATTCTAATTCCAAATGTTTTTTTCTGTTTATAATAGTCACGTGTAAATAAATTTTTAATTTACTTACACGTATAGATATTTTTTTTTTTTTTTTTGAAGCAAACATTATTGTTTCCGCTGTTTATACAGTTGGCAACAGTTTAAATTATATCACTTTCTAAAATCTGTAAAAAATATCTCTAGAAATGCTGAAAATTTGAATTTAAAATAGAAATAAAACCTCAAAAAATTAGTCAAATTAAAAAAAGAAATACAATCTGCACACCGGGAGCTTCAAACGTATAAAATTATCTAAAAATGATTAAATTCCCATGCACAGTTTTTGCTCCTATAAAACTTTTTTAATGGAACAATTTTGTCCAACTTTAGCATTAAATATCTCTTAAAATAATTCTTCGATTTGAAAACTGTCTGCATGAGCGTGTTTATTAAACATTTCTGTATAATACCACCAATTTTCATATTTTTGTATGCATTATTTTTCTTAATATTAACGAAGAAAGACATCCAGTCACAAAAAATTCAAAACCGGCGGCGGTGACAGCGGTAGTTACTTTTTTTTAGAATAGAGAGATTGTTAAAATAATGTCATTCAGTTGTTTCAGAAGCAATGTCCATTATTTCTGTGAACAGAGTGACTGGCATTTTGTGAGAAGAGGTCACAATATTAAGGATCGGGCTTTTTCTAAATGCATTGACAAAATAACTGACAAGAATTCACCCTTCTTATCACGAATTTTTAGCTTTATTATTTTTTTTAGTCAACATAATTATTCTGTAATTAATACTTTTTAATTTAAATGGTAATTATTTTAAAACTACTGTTTTTTATTCATACCGGCAAAGTAATATAACACATTATTTTATTAAACATTAAATTAATTTGCAGAAAGTTTTTGACCCAATATTTATGCGTGCAGAAAGTTTTTGGTTTTATATAAGTCTGTGTATGTGTAATCTAACCAAAAAAATTATGAAAATGAGTTAAAGCCATTCATACATACATACATGATAAGTATAAGGATAGCCAGTTATATCTGAAATCCTCAAAATATTTATATAACAGCATTATTACCTCTCAGTGGGGATAATTAGTTTTCAATGGTTAATAATTTTTCTTTTTAAGGAAAGGTTTGCTGTCTTTTCAATCCCTAATTAGTTTTTTTATTTAGTATATATGAGTTACAAAGTAAAAAGAAAAAAAAAACATTTATTCAACCTATACCAAAGAAGCTCTTGCTGTGCTTAACATTTTTATACCAATTAGTTCTTTTTCTCTTATGCATTCATTTACAATTTAGCTGTTGAGCAGATGTTATTCTTTCATTCTTCTTTGACTCGAGATTGCTATTAATTTATTACAAAAGTAGAACAAGAAACTAAGGCACTGACTATTCTTTTACTTGTAGAAATTTTACTCTTGCTATTACTTTATATAAAATAATTCATAAATTGATTACCTAAAGGAAATTGTGACATTGCAAATTATATTAAATATCATTTTTAAATGAAACTGTTTTATGTTGGATAAAAACAATGTTTTTTACAAACTTAACTGTTTTTAATTTTTTACAGTGCTCAAGAATTAAGTTTAGAAACAATTATTTAAAGCTCTTTTTTTTGTTTATCCATAAGCCAAAATACCTGTAGAAACTTTCAAATTATGTTCATCTTAGATTTTAATACTTTTTTTGACATTTTAAACATTTAGAAAATTTTTGATTTTAATCTATGATTAAAAAAAAAAAATCAGTTGATTAAAATCACGATTTAATTGCTGACACCTTGATTAAAATCACAATTTAATTGCTGACACCCTACCTATTGCACATTAAATTTTTTTTTTAATTTAAATGGTGGGTATGTGTATGAAAGGTGTGTATGTAAATTTTCAGACAGTGAAAATGATGTTAGGTTTAGATTTCACAGGGAAAAATTCTATGATTGTGTTAAAGTGAAGTAATTTTTGCTGATTTTTCATTGCGTAATACCAAGTATAAGAGCCTCAGTTGATAAATTCATCATAATTATTGATCTTGATTATATTTTACTGATTACTTATACGAATAAAGTTTAATTTTTCAATAATTTGAACAGCTGAAGCTTATGAAAATACTATTTTGGTAACTTTAGGTTAAAAATATATTTGTTTTAAGACTTACATTAAAGAATTTAAGATGGATTTTTTATTGAAATTAATTCTGTAAGTTTATTATAAATCAAAGTAGCAGTTTCTTTTTAAACATTTTCTTTCATCAAAATTTGATGGGTTTTAACTCGTTATTAACTAAACCATTAGCTCCATTGTTGTAAATTATATATATTTTAACCCCTCCGCATCATTATGACGTCAACTTTTGTGACCTGGTGATATTGACTTTTAGAAGTTTTACTTCCTACGTACGTAACGAACATGTATTTTTGCTTTTTTTTGTGTGAACCTTACATTCTCCGTAACCTTCCAAATCGATGCAGTTCAGTTTGAATTATAAATAAAGAGAAAGGAAAAGAAATTGAGTACGAATACGGAGAATACAAATTTGGGTATTAAGCTTGGGGTATTGGTATTATGTTATGATTATTGCATATGTATGTATTCATATGTACGTATGTATCCTTATGCATGTATGTTTGTATTCACATGTATGTATATTTGTGTTGGGAAATTCCGTTGGTTGACGCACAAATTTAACCATTTGGTAGCGGTCCCAATTCAAAATTTTCAATCCCCAATTCAATTCCCCATAAGTGAATGTGCTGCAAGTGAACATTCTGAAGTGAATGAGATAAGAAATTTTTGTCAAGATGTACAAAAACTGCAAGATGTTACAAAATAAAAAATTCCTGTATCGGGTTGAAAAGATACCTTCCCTATTTCTTGGTTTTAAGATTTTAGCTAATTTTACTGAAAAACACGAAGCTGTAATGTGAAGAACCTGATCAGAGAAGATTCATCAGTACTGAATTTGAATCAGAATTTCACCAAATTAGTTAGCTACAGTCAAGTTGGTTTCATTTATGACGACTTATTTTTGGTTGCCAGATTTGGCAATATTTCGCCAAATTTCACCAAGCCTGGCAAGATTTTGACATTAAAGTGTATGAGTATACAGTTTTATGCTTGTGATTGAGAAAATGGTAGTAACAATGAAAGATAATTTGCGAGAAATCACATACACTAAAACTCATTAATCAATCCCTGATTTTTTTAAACCTGTTACCCAAATTTATTGTACATTTTAAGTAGGCAAATATTTTTATACTAGTCGCCCTTGGTGACCAGTTTGGTCTCCCTTAAATGTATGCTAAGCATTGTATCATGTTACTTTTATTTATAATTTAATTTACTTGCTAATCCTTTCCCTAATAGGAATATTCGGTACTACTTGATTATTCCGTCGACCAAAAAACTATCGCAAATCTGTAAGATTAAATGCCAATAATGGCTGATCGTAAATGTCACATTCACTTGACTTTAAACACGTTACACTTGTTTATTACATCATCAAGTGGTTTTTAATTCAACCTTGTATTTTTATTAATACTGTACTAATTTATTTTTCTTCCATTATTTGAAATAAAAATTGTCATAATTTGGTGAGTAGTTTGTCGATTTATATAATTTGGCGAAGTTGGTCGACAGGATAATCAACTAGTACCGAATATTCTGATAGAGAAATCAAGAACTCGGTATTTTTAAGTTAGTCAGGTGCAAGCGATAAATCGGCAAACATTGTTTTTGTCACATTCTTTCGTATTTTATTCATTTCATTTAAAATATGATCCTTTCACTTATTTTATTTAAAATACATAACTTTCATTTAAAACTGAAACAGTTAAAATTCATGGCTTTATTTATTTCTTTTTAAAAAAAGAAAAGAAAAATAATAAGTAAAACCATGAACCATGACATTTAATTTGAACATCAAACCATTCTTTTAATTTACTATGCGAAAAATACAAAATTTCAACTGGCGAGTGGAAAAGTGCTATTGGCGAGATTTGCACCCGGCTAACATAAAAGTATAAAGATTTCTTTGCGATCATGACAACTTTTATGTAGTTTTATTCGAAAAAAATTTAGATTTTTAAATTAGAATGGAAGTGTCTTTGCATGTGAAAAGCGAAAGGTTCAACCCATAATTATTTATGACAGTCAAATGACTTGGACTATAATAACATAGATGAAATGATGGCGATGGGATAATATTTGGCGATTTTACGCTTTTGCCTGGCTAACATTAAAGTAGCAAAATAGCCACCTGGAATATAAAAAACGAAGTGGTCAGCCCGGAACTGTTAATGACAGTCACATGATTTATGCTATTATTATAGAGATGTGAAATGTTATATACAGAAGTTGCAAAAAAGGCAGTTAAAAGAAAGCAATTCAGATGAAAAGAATTATTCAGGGTAAATTTAGGTGGAAAAGTTGCATAACAATAAGCCAGCTGTCTTCCGAATATTTGAAGAGTAATGATATCACAACTCAGATGAATAAAGCTATCAAGTTTGATAGAGGAGTATAGCAGACTGCCTAAGTGTGATGAAACATATGTTACAAACCTTTTCCTGATACCATATTATATAACTCTGGGCAGGCAGACATGCAAGTTTTTAAAGGGCTTTTCTTATGCTAATTCGATGGATCTAGTTCCACTTTTTAATTGTCTCAAAGATCTGAGCTACATTGAACAAATGGTAATCGCTCAAATACATCTGATGGTTTTTCTTTATCGTATACTCTCTTATCCTCTTTACCTTCAACGTTTCTGAATTATTGTAAGGAACAAAAAATTACAGTGCATCAAAATTATGATAATGCTGACATCAGATTTACAGAAGAGCAGCAGAAGATGCTTCAATTATATACAGAACAACTTTCGTCTTTGCAAACAAAAATTACGAATTTCCCTAAGTGAACTTTTATTATTGGAAAAGCAGGAGCTGGAAAAAGTACGGTAATCAAAGAAATTCGTAAAAGAGTCACTGAGCAGTTAGGATCAGAAGCTATCATGCTTTTGGTGCTAACAGGGACTAATACAATTAATGTCGAGGCGAAGGCAATTAACTCTGCACTAAAAGTATCAACATATTTTAAATGGTTCGCTGTTTTAAGAAATCAGGCAGCAAGAAATCTACCGCTCAGCATGCATCCTGTGTCATTTCTCATTATTGATGAATTTTCAATGATCGGATGCCACCTGGTCGCGAAAGTAAAGAAAATAGCATTCAGCCTTTTAGAGGCTTATTTGTTCAAATCCTTGGGGATATTAGGCAGTTACAGCCTGTAAAAGGCATCCCTCTATATATGAGTCATTCTACAAAAGACATTTTGGCTTTTCGCGGACAAACAATGCTTAGGAATTTTGAAAAATGCTTCAGCCTAACAAAATCAATGAAACAAAGCAACGATCAGCAAAGACAGTTTCAAAAGATTCCTACTTCGCTTTCCGTGGGTCAAGATTTGAACGACCACTCATCCCTCATGCAACGGCGTAAAGCTATACTGCTTCTGGCTGAACTTGAATGATTTCAAGATTAAAATGGCCAGTGACAAGAATATTACCCATAATAATTAAATAGCAAAATGAAGTGAAGATGATCATGTGTACGGACATTAGGCTCGACTTTTCTTAACAGTTGTATGCAGAGTTATGTTACGTACTAATATCTGGCCAGAAAGAGGATTGGAAAACGGTGCCCCGAGTACAGTAAAAGATATTGTCTATGGCTCAGAAATTCATCCTCCAGGTTTGCCACTGGCTCTAATGGTACATTTTGATGATTATCATGTGCCATTTCTGACTGAAAGACATTTCCTTATTGAACCTATTTGAAAATCTTGGAAAGAAGAAAATGCCTCATGTTCAAGAACTTAGTTCCCTTTTATAGTTGCAGGCACTGGCACCATACACAAATCCCAGAATTTAACTTTGTCAAAAACTGCTGTGGACATAGGTCTAAAGGAGTCTAGTTTTCAAAGCAATTTATGTTCCTTTTGGGGGGGGGGTCTTAAACACCAATCTAAGATATTTGCTGAAATTACTATTCTAAAATAGTGGTCTCGATACTTATGAACTTTTTTATATTGAACAAGTAGCATTTATCTCATGACTTTGTCAAAAAACCACACATAAAACGGTAGCGCTAAGGTTTAAAAATGCTAAGGTTAAAACTAATGCCCCCCCCCCCCCCCCCGAAATTTCTCGCAGCATTATTTTTTAACTTTTTATTATGTGTTATAAACTATCTTAAAGTTTCAAACAGATTGCGTTGTTAGATTTCATAATTTAAATAAAATCATGGTCTGTTAGTTTAACATTTCATCACCAGGGAGCGCTCTCTATTCTTAACAAAAGTTTATCTGAACGAAACTCCTTTCTACAACTTATCCGTAGATACATTAGTTGAGGGGTTGGCGGTCTTAAACTTCAATTTAAGATATTTGCTAAATTACTATACTAAAATAGTGGTATCAACACTTATGAATTTTTTTATATTGAATAAGTAATATTTATCTCATCACGCGGGTGGTTGGATACTTCAGATGCATAATATCATTAAGCGGTCACAGACCTTTCCAACGGTATATCACTTGATGGGTATCGCCAAAATTTAGAAAAGTACCCCCTGTTGGTGGAGCAAAGGAGGGATGAAAACTGGAGATGCATAACATGATTAAGTGGTCACCGACCTTTCCTACGATATATCACATGACGGGTAACTGCAAAATATAGAAAAGTGGTCCCTTGGGGGGGGGGGGGGACAAAATAGGGGATGGACATTTATCGAAAAATGGAGATTGCCATACGATTGGCAGGGAAAAGTTAGCTTTGCTGGAGCCTTCTCAGTTATAATCTCCCCACTGTGGCTGAATTAGGGGCAAAGTTATGGCCCAAAGTAAAAACAGCCCCAAATGTTGGGGGGCCCCTGCGGGGTGGGGGTGCCTCGTAACATTATTTTTTTTAAATATGTTAACAGGAAATTTATTTACCTTTAAAATAAAATGTATGTTTGGGAGGATGAGATGCAAACCAGTATTTCATACGTATCGAAAAATATTTAAAAGGGGCCCTTACCCCGGCCCCTAATAGAGTGAGAGGAAATCGGAAGATGGCAAAATAATCGTTGGGAAAAGTTTGCTTGGGCGCTGGGGAGCTAATTTTGGCATGAGATCTAAGCTCTGCGACCAATCAGGGTTGCCGGCTTTTAGCCAGGCCAAAAAAAAGCCGGACAGCTTTTTTTTGTTTTAACCGCTTAAAAAAAGCTGGCTTTTATTTTTCAAAAAAGTGGTTTATAGATAATTCATATAAAATTTGGATTAATTTACTTTTAATACTTATAGATATTTTCTACTAAAAAAACATAAACTTCTATTACATTTTGTCAAATAAATAAGTCCTTATAACTGCTAGAATGCAACTATGAAGGCATTATGTCATTTTTTTTTTTTTTTTTTTTTTTTTTTTTTTTTTTTAAATATTCAGAAGAATACATTAAGTTAGACTCTAAAGTACTGGTTTGGAATTCTTTATTATAGCTCTACACATACCACACGTTTTAAAGATTATATGAAAGAATAAGAAAATGTCACACATCAAAATAAACATTTTTACTTACTGATATTTACTTTTAAAATTGATTGAAACTGAATAACATATATTTAGTAACTGAAATTATCTTATATAATACTGGAGAATACCCAGTAATAGGGTGTAAAAAAAATAAAAAAAATCTGATTTTTTTTTATTTAAATCAAAAAATTTTTTATTTAAATCGGATTTTTTTTTATTTTTTTCCCTGTGTTAAAATATTAAACATCTACCAAGAATTAAGCATTTCAAAAATGAATAACCCTCCAATTACTAACATAATCTATGTTTTTTTTGCTTTAATTAATAAAATTTTAATTATGTAATTATAGAAATTACAAAAAACTGCAAATAAAAAATTTCCTTAGTAACATACAACATTATGTGCATTAATATTTTGTAATAATTATGTAAACCAATATTAAATACTGCTTATATTTTAAAGTTATTGATAAATTGCATTTAATTTTAATTTGATGATACAGATTAAATTTTGTAATTATTAAACAATTAACTGTTTAATTAAGAACACAATCTACATTTTTGAAAAAGTGGTTGAAAAAAAGGTGATAAATAATAATTTGATAAATTCATAAAGCAGCCAGTAATTTTACACAGTTTCTAAAGCGTATGTATATATCAAATTGATCAAAAATTGTAGCAATGTATACAGCAAACTCACACATAATTTATAAATCGATTACAAAAATTGTATTTTTGAAATTTAAATCAGATTTTTTTCCCCACAACATTAAAATATTTGAATAGCTACTAAATATTATAATGTTTGGAAGTTATTTAACATTTAGTTAGATGTTTTTTAAATGTATAATACATCTTTTTACAGAGTTTAATCTCTATATAATTAAAGGCAGTGTAATGCAGGGCGGGGCGAATCCATCAATCTTACCAGTCTCCCAGGAAGAGACTTAAGGGTGAAAGGTTCCATTCTCCCACTGGTTGACAAGAATTCCACGATGACTTCTCAAGGTTACAAATCCTGATAATTGAGCAGTGGTAGACACTTCTTCCTAACTCAGATTATTTCAAGTATTAAGTTGCAATCATATTAAATTTTCTTTGCAAAATGTAAGGAATTTTAATCACGGAAAACAATGATATGGTATTTTTAAAAATATCCTTTTTTTCCCTGCAAAAAATTGATAAAACTGACTTTCTTTTAAAAAAGTAATCAATTTAAATATTTTAGACTTATTATTTTGAAACTTATTTTTAAATTACACATTACTTATATTTTCATTTACTATATACAGGTGTATGTAAATTTAAACTTTAAAAAAATCAAGCATATTCCATATTTTAAAAGTAAAAAATTAATATTTACATGAAAAGTAAAATTAATAATTTTTGATTTATAGCTTTGCATCAGGAGGACAAGCTTAGGGGATTAGTCGTGCCCCCTCCCCCCCCCCCTCCCCGAAATAATATCCTGGCATTTTGTAACTTATTTTTAAATTACACATTGCTTATATTTTCCTTTTCTATATACAGGGGTATGTAAATTTAAACTAAAAAACAAAAATAACAACAACAACAACAACAACAAAAAAAAAATCGCATATTTTAAAAGTAAAAAATTAATATTTATACAAAAAGTAAAATTAATAATTTTTGATTTATAGCTTTGCATCAGGAGGACAGAAGCTTAGGGGATTAGACGGATGGGATTCAACCCGCGATACTTATTTATTAATCAATATACATATTTTTAAAAAATTGGAGGGGGGAGGAAGGGAGGGGGGGGGTGGTAAACGATAAAAATACAATTTCAAAGTGTTATTAGCTTTGCATCAGGAGGACAGAAGCTTAAGAGATTAGTCCCCCCCCCCCCCCCTCCCCGAAATAATATCCTGGAATTTTGTAACTTATTTTTAAATTACACATTACTTATATTTTCTTTTTCTATGTATAGGTGTATGTAAATTTAAACTAAAAAAAAAAAAAAAAATCTATATTTTAAAAGTAAAAAATTAATATTTATACGAAAAGTAAAATTAATAATTTTTGATTTATAGCTTTGCATCAGGAGGACAGAAGCTTAGGGGATTAGTCGTCCCCATCCCTGAAATAATATCCTGGCATTTTGTAACTTATTTTTAAATTACACATTGCTTATATTTTCCATTTCTATATATAGGTGTATGTAAATTTAAACTCTAAAAAACAACAAAAACATATCCCATATTTTAAAAGTAAAAAATTAATATTTATATGAAAAGTAAAATTAATAATTTTTGTGCATCAAGAGGACAGAAGCTTAGGGGATTAGACGGATTGGATTCAACCCACAATACTTATTTATTAATCAATATACATATTTTTTTAAAAAAATTGGAGGGAGAGGAAGGTGGGGGTAAACGATAAAAATACAATTTCAAAGTGTTATTAAAGAAAATAGTATTATTTCAATAGTTGTAGCAGACTGTTTTAATTACGAACTTTTATTGCATATTTATTAAATTTTTCTTTTATTAAGAAATCTTAATTTTGTTATAGTATATTAACCGGAAAACCTGGTTTACCCAGAAATATTGTAAAAGCTAATTGTGTGTTTATTAGAACATAAACTAGCTGAACTTTGCTCATCTAAACGCTTCCATATTGTCAATTATTTTTTTTATCAGTTTTTTAAATTTTAAGTGAAAAACACAATTTTTACCCACCGTCCTAGGACGGGTATTTACACTGGTATTGTTATAATTAACAATAACAAATATTACACTTTTTACAAGTGATTTAGTGATCGTTTTCATTATTGACTATAATGCTTTTTCGCACCATTTTAAAAAATCTGAAAATATGTGATTTTATCATCTGATTTAAATCAATCGATTAAAATCATTGACACTCTATTGCTGTGTTTATTGTATTTAAAAGAATGAATAACTTGATTATTAAAAGGAAATTATGACATTGCAAGTTATATTAGATTTAAATATTTTTAAATGCTTTTTATGTTTGTTAGATAAAAACCATGCTTTTTACAAACTTACTATACTTAAAATTTTTCCCAATACTCAGGAATTACGCTTAGAAACAATTATTTAAAGCTTTGTTTTGTGTATTCATAAGTCACAATACCTGTAGAAACTTTCCATATTATGTTCATCTTAGATTTGAATACTTTTTTATGTCATTTTAAACATTTAGAAAACTTTTGATTTTAATCAATGATTTTTTAAAAACAATCACTTGATTAAAATCATGATTTAAATCGCTGATTTAAATCAACTGATTTAAATCGTTGACACCCTACCCAGTAATAAGCAATTGATATTCTAATATAATTGATGTATGTAAAAAGTTTTTCTGCTACTAAGCTGTTATGCAACTTATTCCAGATATGTCCATACGGACAGATTAAAATCATAGAATGAACAATGTTGAAAGAAAAATTAGAAAGGATATAACATTTGAGGAAATTTTAGTACATGTAAGTACATTAAATAAACAGGACAATTAAAAAAAGTTCTCCAAATAAAACTTGTTGAATTAGAATTTTGAAAGGCTAGTCGCTGTTTAAAATAATGCATATTCATGCATAAATTAATGATATGTTATTTATAATACTGTTTTAATAGGCAGAAATGATGTTTTTATTAAATGACTTTGTGTGATTTTAAATAAATGTTTATGAGAAATAAAATAAGACTTGTATATTAATATCCCTTAAAATTAGTTAATAAAATATATAACTAAGCAACCATTGTCCTTTTTAATTATATAAACCAGTAAAAATGAAAAAAAGGGTGTTAAGGTCAGTGTAAACCAGAGAAAGCAATTGGTATGGCCTTTTATTCCAATATTAATGTCTTCATTATTGAAAAATTGGGTTATATTGATTTCTACCTCAATTAAATGTCTTTAAAACTAATTAAAAAACACATAAAAATGTGTCATTTATAATTAAAATGCTTCACTGTATAAAAGCCAATTTTGGTCAAAAAAGGCCAATTTTGGCCAAAAAAAGCAACTGGTATGGCTTTTTCTAATTTTAGCCGGCTTTTTTGCAACCCTGCGACCAATAGGAACCGATATATTTAAGGAAATGTGAAAAAAAGATAGGATTTCTTTGCAGAAGAGAATAATAATTTTAAGTTTTAAAGTGCTAACAAGGAAGGTCTTCATATGGGCATATTCAGAAAAATCTGAAAAAATTACAGAGTGTTCTTCTCATATCGATATGTATGTTTATAATTTTTTTTTTTTTTTGGTGGAACCCCGATAGAACATTCGTAAAAAAGATAATGAAAATTTCGTTTATTTGGCGATTTATCAACGGTTGGCGTTGAAATGAAATTTCGAAAAATGCTTTTTTATGTTGAATACTCTTTAAGATGAAAATGTTTCATATTGAACTTGTTTAAATAAATTTAATGTAAATAACTTTAGTTTTGTCAGTTTTAGTTTGATTTAACTATAGTTTTGTCATGTATATATATATATATATTTATAATGAAAGCAGGGTTCGCACAGACTCCTTAGACTCCTTGGAAACTCCTTAGAAATGAAAACATTTCCAAGTAGTACTTAGAACTACTTAGATAAGCAAACCACTACTTAGAAACTCCTTATATTCTATCGCGGCTTCGGACGCAAGCGATATTGCTGCCGAGGGGGAAAAAATCGCGATTGAAAAATTCACGGTAAATCCTTTATGCACGTCATTCATCTGAAGCACAACATTGATTGGGTAGGGTAATCTTAATAGCAGGGCTCCCACTAGGTCCGTTTTTCAATTATTAAGTCCGTACAGTCCGTTTTTCGACACTTTTAGCCGACCTTTATTTTAAATTTTATCGATGTTTGGCATTTAGCCAAGAATCTCGGAAAAATCGCGTTTTTCGCAAATATGTTCCAAAAAAATACGGTCAAATTTCGTCATTCGATCGCGGGAAAAATTCGTAAATTTTGTCAAAGGATCGTGAAAATACGTGAATATCTCCTACAGATCGCGGGAAAGCTCGGATTTCTTAAAAAGACACGAATTTCTTAAAACACAGCGAAAAAACGCGAATTTACTCAAAGGATCACGAAAAAACGCTAATTTCGTTGAAGTTCGAGAAAAAAAGCAGATTTCCTCTAAAAATCTCATAAAACGCGAATTTCCTCAAAAAATCGCGAAAAACACGCGAATTTCCCCAAAAGATCGCGAAAAATACGCGAATTTCCTCAAAGGATCGTGAAAAACACGCGAATTTCGTCAAACAATCGTGAAAAACCCCGCAAATTTCGTCAAATAATCGCGAAAACCCCCGCAAATTTCGTCAAAAGATCGCGAAAAAAACTCACAAATTGCGTCGAAATATCGCGAAAAAACCCACAAATTTCGTCAAAATATCGCGAAAAAACCCACAAATTTCATCAAAAGAGCGTGTATAAACGCACAAATTTCGGTCAAAAGATCGCGAAAAAACGCGAATTTCGTTAAAGAGCCAAGGAGAAAACGCATAACTAGTGTCGGGAGTAGATTTCACCCTCCCCCACCACCTCACTGGTGTAACTTTTCAGAAGATTTGCTGTGAATTTCAGAATTTTTTTTATTACTCAGATCAACCCTGTGACATGACCATTGGTCACTGCATAAAAAAGTAGATTGTCAATTTTGTATTTAAACTTACAAAATCAATAAGCAATATATTGTGAATACTGTGCAATTTCAGCACTAACAATTATATTCTAATAGAGTGAAATTTGTTTTTGAAATGTTTTTCTCTCCAAATTGGGCATTAAAAATTGGAGTGTGCATTCCACATAACGATGCAGCACATAAAAACAACAACAAAAAAATCCCTGCCGGCCCGGCCTACAGGCAGAGGTAGATTTCGAAGTCAAATATACTAATTTCACAAACAAAAACTAAATCATGATTAGAGATAAATCCACTTTAACAATTTTATCTGGCCGCTTTTGACGAGTTTTTATTTCATTTTTATATAACAGCTTTCATTTTATACAGGGTATCCAGTCTCAACGGTGTCCAATGGCTAATTCCTAAACCGTTAGTCATAGACATATAGTTCCAATTACAAAAATGTTTTAAAACAGGTAAAGAAACATTTTAAAAGCGATTTGGGTCAATAAAAACATTTCTTAAAAAATTACGAAATTTAAATTTTTATACGGTCCCCCGGTCCTATAAGTTATATTTAGTAATTTTTTCCTATTACACTGACAAGTAAGACAAAAAAAGTCCCATTCATATAACGCTAAAATTGAGCGAGTTATGAAACTTTAAAAATGCATGACTTATGCCACTTTTCTACTCTGAAAACAAATGAGTTCAGCTTGACTTTAAGGGATCATATACCAAGTGTTTAAAGTATTCGAAGATCTTAGTTCATGTGTATCTGCGCTTTGAAAAAAAAATCCTACAAGTATTATGATTAAGTCTCAAATTTGCTAAAATAACATATGTTTTATTTTGTCAGGATTTGAGACTGTTTCTCATATGATTTCTTTTAACAAAAATTATGTTTTTTTATAAGTTTTTATGTTACTTCAAGAATCGTATGTATGTTTTTCCAGTTCAAAATTTGTACTCGAACTTTAACCCACTTTTAAATCTCCGATCGAGATTGCATTTTACATACTGGCGCAAATCCGATAACAATCAAATATTATTAAGATTTTCGGTGGTTACCATTTATACTTATTTTGCAGGATAACACAAAAAATTTCGGATAGATTTCTGCCAAGGAGTTTAAGAAAAAGTTTTAGATTAGATAATACAAGACTGCGATTGTTGGGTTTTTTAACTTTTATGTATTTTTTAGCACTGAATCCGAAAATTACCTTCATTTTTAACCATCATGTCAGGATATTTCGCAAATCATAAATTTTCAAATTTAAAGAATAACAAAAATCGAATACTATAAAGTAGAGGAGATGGTTGTGTTTTTTAACTTTTGATAATTGATTTTTACGCACTTTTTAGCACTGAATCTGAAAATGACGTTCATTTTTAACCATCACGTTAGAATTTTTTTTCAAAATCGCAAATGTGTAAGTTAAAATATAGCGAAAATCTCATACTATAAAACATATGTAAAACATTTTTTATTTTATTTTATTTTATTAAAAATTTTATTCGATATTTTTGCTTATCCTGGGATTCTTACAGCTAAACAGCTGAGTGGTCACAGATGAGATGGGGGAGGAAATTTAATTTTAACATTGAACTTCTTAACTTTGAAATTTGCAATTTGCGAAAAATCCTGATATGATAGTTAAAAATGAAGATCAATTTCGGATTCAGCGGTACAGAATATATAAGAATCAATTATCAAAAGCTAAAAAACATGACATAACCCAACTTTTACAGGCTTGTGCAATCTAATAATATTTTAAAATACGTATCATTTTGTAAAGAATTGAGGCTGTTAATTTAGAATAATTTTATTTAACAAAAATTCTGTTTTTTCTTTCTTCTTAAATGTTTATTACAAATTGTATATTTTCCATTAATGTGCCAGAATGATTAAAGATTTCAAATTTATATTGCAATGTTAATTTTACTCCCAAAGATTTTTTATTTCTGACGAAATTATATTTCGACTAAATTTGTGAATGACGCCCAATTTGCAGCAAAAAATATGCTCCAACTTTAAACAGCTATTACTCGGTCAATTTTAATCGTAGAATAATAGGACTTTTTTTGTATTACTTGTCAGTGTATAAGGAAAATTTCACTAAATATAACTGATAGGACCGGGGGACCGTATAAAAATTTAAATTTCGTAATTTTTTAAGAAATGTTTTTATTGGCCCAAATCGCTTTTAAAATATTCCTTTACCTGATTTAAAACATTTTTGTAATTGGAACTATATGTCTATGATTAACGGTTTAGGAATTAGCCATTGGACACCGTTGAGACCGGACACCCTGTATAATAGCAACATGTATATAATCATGTTAGGGCGGTATTAAAAAAAATACTTTTCCATGCTCAACAACTAGAAATTTTCTGGCATAATTCCAGATTCCTTTTTAATTTAAAAAAGATATGAAACTTGCTGACGTGATTTTTGAAGAGATTTATAAGCGACCTATGTTTTTATTTTTTGTTCAATTAATTAAAACTTGACATATAAACAATTATTTTCTCAGAAGGACAATATTTTTCGTTTCTAACACAATCGCTTCGGGAAATTCCGTTCAAAATGCCCACTTTGACAAAATTTTTTGAAATATATTCTGCCTCTATCAAAAAATCGATCATTACGGTACATTATATAGTTTCTGAATAAGCGAATCTACCAATTAAATGCGCTTGAGAGCAAAAAGGAATTTAAAAATGAGTCAGAAAATAAGCAGTTTGGATTTGAGTGCATCCTTAATACAATGATTTTTCCAACACAATCCGCTTCGGTAAATTCGGTTCAAAATGCCCTTTTTAACAGCATTTTTAAAAATATATTCTGCCTCTATTAAAAATTCGACCATTACGGTACATTATATAATTTCTGAGTAAGGAAACGTACCAATTGGAAGCCTTTGAGAGCAAAAATGAATTGTAAAATGAGTCAGAAAATAAGCAGTTTGGATTTGAATACACCCTTACTAAGATGATTTTTTTCTTCAACCGCTATGTATTTTTAATTTGTTTTTGCTGTAAGAATTGGTCCTATCGAAAACTTGTCTATATAGACGTTGTAGACAATATTAAGAAGATATATGATAAATTCATGGGGATTTTATATCTTTTGAATTGACCAAGTTATGGATTTTTTTCTTCTTCAAACCCCCTTTTTGTTTTCGTTTTTAATTTTTTTTGTGGTACGAATTGGTCCTATCAAAAACTTGTGAATATAAAAGTTGTAGATAATGGTAAGGAGATTTATAATAAAATTAATTGGATTTGATATCTTGAGAATTGACGAAGTTATGAATTTTTTTCTCCCAAAAACCCTATTTTTTGTGCCCTTTGAGACCATTTTTAACTTTATCAAAAATCTGTGATACATAAATTTTCGGCCCTATTTTTAGAAGTAATAAAAACTTTAAACTGATTTGATATGTACAAAAATTAAGAAGTTATGGGGGGTTTTCTGTTTTCACAAAACCCCTCCCTATTTCCATCCCCTTAGTCCGATTTTGCCCATTAACGAACTTGACCGAGATTTTATGCCCATTGATTTTATGTATCAGTTTGGAAGAGATTGGTGCAGAATTACGAAAGTTATCGTGTCCAGAAGAAAGTGATATATATATATAGATAGATAGATAAAGTTTTTTACTGAGGGTGGTTTTGGGTTCTAGGGGTCATGATCGGTGTAGATCTTCAAAAATTTTTCAGAAATTCCAACATAGGAACGATCCCAATAGGTAGTATTTCATACAAAATCTACCTAAAATGGCAAATCCTTAAAATTTTTTGGACTCCTTGGATTTTTCGGGTACTCCTTGGATTTTTTCTTCCCAACTCTGTATGAACCCTGTGAAAGTTAAATATCAAATTTTATGAATTAAAACAAAATTAAAATAAATTAAAATTGTTTCAATATCTCAAAATTAAATCCAATTGAGCACTGTCGAGTCGATTCAATTTTGTTGCTATGGAAACAACAAATTCTGTGATATTGAAATTAGTAACTGGTAAATGAATCTTGCCTTTATTTTAGAATACACTTAAATATATGAAAGTATTTTTTGTATATGAAATTGTTTTTAAAGTAATAAAATTAGATAACAAGCAACATGAATATGTAATACGAAAAAATATATTTATTAAACTCTCTCATTGTTTATGTTTAAATTTATTAAACACTTTTTATACGCATTCTAAAAATCAATTAACAAACAATTTTCAGGTGCATTAAAATCGTTTGCTTTTGTCGAGGAAAAGTACTGCTCGCCAAATCGCGTGACACTTTCGTCTTTTCGCGCCAAATACTCGAAAGTATTTTTTTTTTTTTTTTTTTTTTTTAACAGACATTTTACTGTAATTCTGCTGCTAAATTTGACTGAACCTTTATTACATTACATAAGCAGTTTAATTGGTATTTTTTTCAAAATATTCTGAGTATGCCCAGTAAGGAGACCTTCCTTGTAAGCCGGCCCCAAAGGGTTACAATGAAAACAGCCATTATAGCACAAGACCCAAGATTGTTGGAATTACTTTCAAATTTTCATATTTAAAAGAACTGGTTCCATTATAAGTTTTTACAAATCAAGATTTCCCATAGTGCAACAGCAATCTCCAGAAGCATTTTATAGAAATAAAACCAATTAATTAAATAATAATTAATATCTCAGCTTGTAATTAATACAGAAGATTGAAATTGACATTGATGAAATCAGCAAAAAATTTTACGTCCGGATGTAAAAAAAAATTTTAAAAAAATTTAATAATTTGAAAGTTTAAAATTCGTTTTAAAAAATCCTAGTACAAAAAACCACGTGATCTGCTTAAATTGCTCGGGTGCCAATACGTCTGCAGATAATGATGACACCTGTTTTTAATCTGTAGAAGAGATCGTTTTTTGCAATTTGATAAAAAATCCATGCTTTTGTTGAATTATGAATACCTTTCCGATCTGGTAATTGGGTATTTTTAATAAATAACATCCGTTAATTACGACTCTTTCAAAATTTTATGATTTGTCGTTTGATGTGAGGTGTTCAGCTATAAGTATGCAAAATTTCAAGTCTTCAACATATATAGTTTCTGAGAACGGGCTCTGTGACGGACGGACAGACAGAGGAGTGAGACGAATAGGGTTTTGTCAGACGAACGAAACTCTAAAAAAAAACTGCTGTGCAACTAAAGAAAAAAAAAAAAAAAAAATGATTGACTGGCGCCATCTCCTGAACGACGGACTTTAATCGTCAAGGGATTTTTTGAATATTTAATACGTAATTTATCACATTGCTAACTAAGCGTAGAACCAATGTGAAAAAAGTCCAAGCCGGGAATCGACCTGGAACCTTTGGAATAGCACTACAAAACTCTACCATTTAAGCTATGAGGACGATGCCCAGCTGAGCATTTTTCACACACATATGTTGGTAAGCCTGTAACTGCAGCACAAGATGGAATAGTCTTCATGAGCACACAATACTAAGTAAGTGGAAGTTTCAAGAAATAACATTGTAACAACTTGGTTTAAAAAAAAAAAAAAAAAAAAATAGTCAAATTTAAAAATGAGAGCACACTGCACACCTAAAGCTCATCAAGTATGTACCCACTAAAAATGGTTAAACGGCTATGACTAGAAGATTTTGATCCTAATAAAACATTTTAAACAGAACTATTTTGACCGATTCTAACGTCAAACTAGACTTAAAATGCATGTGCTCTTTCATAACTCTACTTTTGATAACAATTGCAGTGTTGCTGAAATCTTAGCTTTACAAAAAATGTGCGTAGCACTGCTGTGCATTTGATTGGCAATATGCAGTTAACACACTTTATTATGAAATGAGATTAAAAAAAAAATATAAAAAATAAAAAATAAAATAATAATGCTAAGACAAAGAGAAAATTTTGGTCTAATGTTAAAATATAGGAGATCTTAAGCCATGAAAAACGCTTTACAGCAAATTAAAATTATTCTGAAATTGGGTCTGGTGAAACTGCATAATGAAATCATTATAATTTTCTTTGGAAGATCTTGATGTAATGCCTGTTTAACCGATATTCTAAAAAGTACCTATAGTCAGTTCAAAAAGAAAAGAAACTACAAATAAATGAAAGCATGTATGAATTAGCAGCCTTTGAAATGGGTTGGCTAGAATCAACATCAGCCAAGCAGAGGATAATTGCTTTCCTGTGCATAAAAAATGTTTTGTTCCTTATTACTTTGATGGCAATAGGTGTTTTTTTTCCCTTAAAATTTAAAATTTATAAGAAAAGCTCCCCCCCCCCCCCACACCCCAAAAAAAAAGATCCATACCAGATACAAATAACCACAATACAGTTGAGTTGTGTTAGAATAATTTCTACAGGACCATGAAAATCTATTCTTTATAATGATATTTCGCTATAATGGAATTTAATTTATAAATATCTTGCTAAAGCAAAACATTTTATTAAATAAGAAATTCCATTCTGTTGGACTTTGCTCTGATAGAACTTGACTGTACACTATACATTAAAGCATAATTTCGAGGGTACTTCCTTATTTTTCATAATCTTTGACATTTTCACCCTTGAAAAACAAAAGCTGTTAATATAGCAATGATTTATAATAGAAATAATTTAAGTGTATGCATAAGTACCATGCTGTTATTTTGTTGAACTTTAAGAACTCGTTGTATATCAATATCATTAGATAGTAATTCAAATGTATGCCGGTGTTGCATTAAAAGTTTATTAGATGATCTCATAACAAAAAATGTTTTTGGTACGTTATACATATGTTTTAGTTTCAAACACATTTAAATTTCACCTTATTTTTTACTATTTATTTAATTACTTCTAAAAATATAAAAAATATAATTGTGTTACATTGTTTAACAATGAATGAAATTTTATTTTCGTATTTTTTTTAGGTGCAAGATTTCACTATCAATATTATGATAAATCATGGGGCCAGATATATGAATCTATTCAGAAGTTAGATGAGATGGTAATATATCCTAATCCTGATAATATTATAAATGTGAAAGTGTATGTGAATGCTTTGCTGAAGTCAGTGTCAAAATGGATGATTTAATTCTTTTGTATCTTTGCTCATATGTGGTTTATAACCAGGAAAAAGTTTTAGGCTACATTTATTTACTTTATTCATTTTTGTTTTTTAAAAAAAATCAAAATTTCATTATTTTCATAGAGAATTAATGGACATCTTTTTTTAAATATTAATATTTAGCCATTTTTCCTTAAGATTGCCAAATCTTCAAAACTCGGAATAATTTTTCCACGGCAATTAATTTGTTTATTTGCTATTGAACAGATTTGTTTTTTAAAATGTTTCCATAGGCGTAACCAGGGGGGGGGGGGGGGGTGTCCCCAACCCGCTTGCGCAGACTCAAGCACAATTATTTTTAAAAAATCGAAATCTACAAAAGAAGAAGTGAAAGCAGTTCAATTAGCAAATTAGTTTAGTTCTGAAAACTAACAGCCTTAGTTTTGAACCGTGCTAAAAGAAGAAACCCATGATCTTTTTTTTTTTTTTATTTTGTCGTTTATCTTTTTTAAAACTAGAATATTTACAAGAATCTGTATTAGCCATAGTAAATAAAAAGGTTGTTTTATAATCCCACTTTGACATCTTTTGTTTGTAGGAGATTTTTTTTAACACCGTTCTTTCTATTACATGTTTCTGTAATTTCATGAGAAATTAACGCAAGTTCTTGACGAAAGTAGAATTATTTGTCACTTTGCTTTTGTAGTCTAAAATCTAGAAAGAAAAACAATTTGAAAGGGAATGAAGATGTGAAACAATAATTCCAAAATGCGACTAGCCGGGAAAGGGGTGTGTGTACAGACATTGCCTCGTTTAAAAATGAGAAATAATAGCACAGAAAATTCAAATTAATCTGTAGGTTGGTTGGTTGGTTGAATTTAGTGTTTCGCGACCATTTTTTGACATTCGTAAAAGGAATATGGTTGTGGTCTTTCAAGTCAATATAGTAATTTTTTTCCTCTGAAAAATTTTATACGATTTTTGGAGTTTATTCTCGTTTTGCGGCGTTCTTTAAAAACTAGAAAATGGACCCGGTTTCAATCTTTTATCTCAATGCAGTAAATTTTGATGAAATTCACAATTTTACAAGGCGATCATTTCATTATATTTACAATTTTTACCCAAATTCATTTGATGAGATTCACTCTTTCTACGTGATTTTTTGTAGAAATCCGCACATTTCACCACTAACCTTTGACAAAATTCGTGTTTTTTACCACAATCCTTTGATGTAATTCACATTTTTTACTGCGATATTTTGACTAAACTGGCATTTCTTTAGCACGATCCTTTGATGAAATTCGCATTTTCTTTCCATGATCTTTTGACGAATTTCGGTCTTTCTTTCTGCAAACTTTTGACGAAATTCGCGTTTTCTTTCTGTGATCCTTTGATGAAATTCTCGTTTTTACCGGGATCCTTTGACAAAATTTGTTTTCTTTTACGACAGATTGGCGAAACAGATTTTTTTACAGGGGTCATTTGTCGAAATTCGCGATAGTTTTGTGCGGCCGATCGGGAAAATTCCTGCTATCTTTCCGTACCAATTAACAAAATTCTCTACTCTTTTCCGTGACCTTTTGACGAAATTTTCAACATTTTTTCGTCAATCATTTATCAAAATTCGTGATTTCTTTTGCAAAATTCGCGGTCTCTTTCTGGACTTTTTCATTGAAATTCATGATATTTTTCCACGATCATTTGAAGAAGTTCTCACATTTTTCCGGGACCGGGTCATGATTTGATTTTCAGAAATTCCATAAAAGAAATAAAAATCAGAAAAAATAAAAAATAAAATACTCACTGAAGGGTCTCACGGTCACTCACTGAAAGTCACTCAGGTCTGCAAAAGAATTTGGAGGGGGGAAATATTGCATAGCATTTTGTATTATGTGGGACTTTTTCTTTTCTGTGCACAAATCGCGCGATCCCGCACATTATTTAAAATCCTGCCTGCCAAAGAAAACTTCGTTTCTAATGGAGTTTCGCTGTTTTTAAGTGAACATAGAATTTAACAAATCCAGGATTGTGGGGGAAGGGGGACTGCCTTCGGCAACGTACTCCTGAGCAAGCTACGACCACGTCTGTCTCGAAACAAGCGAATGTCCCCTCCCAGGCCACCCCCTGAGTTCAACACTGTGAAGGCTGTATTGTTTTTTCAGAGTTCAGCGCACTCGCACACACAGAGACAGACAAGCACCTATCTTTATTATTACAGTCGCATCATAATATAATTTTTATCATCTTGATAAAATTTAGTGTTTATTATCATGACCTGCTTTACCTAATATATTCGACACATTCTGAGGTAAAAACATGAATTATTAATGAATATTAAAATTATTTATAATATTATAATAATTATTTATATAGGCTTACCTCCAAAATTTCTTGTGTCCCTTCAGTGATCCCTAGGAAGCCATGGAATGACATTCTGAAAAACTTTGTGGGTATGTACTGGTATACTACATGAATTATCTGAGATTTATCATCTGGCAAAATTCCATTTACAAGACTTTGACTGAGATAATTTTAGATCTCATGCAGTGTCCCTGTGCCTATAAAAGTTTCCAGCATGATTAAAGTCCTTTTTACTTTCTGCTATCTTCAATAGAAGAAAGTATTGTAATCAAAATTTTTTTCGACTTCCAGTTTTCGACGGATTTACATGTTTTAGGGGTCAGAGATCCCGAAAAACATGTTTATAGAAAATGTCTGTCTGTCCATGTGTCCGTCTGTCTGTCGCCATTGTACCATCAAAAAGTGTATTAAGTTATGCATAGAATTGAACCAAATTTTTATTTTAAGTTTTTGGATATGGCAGGTAGGTCCTCCCTGAATTTAGAAAAAGTTCGCCGGTAGGGGGCGCTGTAATAGCGATTTTGTGCGATTTTGAATATTGTACCATCCAAAAGTATATGAAGTTAAGCATAGAATTGAACCAAATTTTTATTTTAAGCTTTTGGGTATAGCAAGCAGGTGCTCTCTGAATTTGGAAAAAAAATCGGCAGTAGGGGGCGCTGTAACAGCGATTTTTGTGCGATTTTGAATATTGTACCATCCAAAAGTGGATGAAGTTATGCATAGAATTGAACCAAATTTTTACTTTCTTCTATCTTCAATAGAAGAAAGTATTGTAATCGAAATTTTTTTCGACGGATTTACATGTTTTAGGGGTCAGAGATCCCAAAATACATGTTTATAGAAAATGTCTGTCTGTCCGTGTGTCTGTCTGTCTGTCGCCATTGTACCATCAAAAAGTGTATGATGTTATGCATAGAATTGAATCAAATTTTTATTTTAAGTTTTTGCATAGGGCAGGTAGGTCCTCCCTGAATTTGGAAAAAATTCGCCAGTAGGGGGCGCTGTAACAGTGATATTTGTGCGATTTTGAATATTGTACCATCCAAAAGTGTATGAAGTTATGCATAGAATTTAACCAAATTTTTATTTTAAGCTTATGGCTATGACAAGCAGGTCCTTCCTGAATTTGGAAAAAATTCGCCACTAGGGGGCGCTATAATATCGATTTTGCATATTGTACCATAGAAAAGTGTATGAAGTTATGCATAGAATTGAACCAAATTTTTATTTTAAGTTCTTGGCTATGGCAAGCAGGTCCTTCCTTAATTTGGAAAAAATTCGCCAGTAGGGGGCGCTGTAATAGCGATTTTTGTGCCATTTTGAATAATATACCATCGAAAAGTGTATGAAGTTATGCATAGAATTGAGCCAATTTTTTGTGTTTCTTTTTGGCCATGGCATGAAGGTCCTCCCTGAATTTGGAAAAATTCCGCTGGAAGGGGGCGCTATAATTACAATGTCTGTACCATTTTTTTTATTGTACAATTGAAAAGTGTATAAAATTATGCATACAATTGAACCAAATTTTTTGTGCATGTTTTTGGCTTTGGACAACAGGTCCTCCTTGAATTTGGAAATATCGTGCGTTAAAGGGGCTCTGTGATAGCGATTTTTGTATACTTTTCTTGATTTTTCGTGGTTCTATTGTCCATCGGAGGCTCGTGCAAAGGTGGGAACTCACTTCCTGCTAAGTCGGCTATTCGCAAACATCTAATAACAACAGAATAAGGAAAAACTATTAATTTTAACAAATATCATGATATAGATTAACTCGTTTTTAGTTCATTTAATTGACTGAAGCAGAAATTTAAGATGAAAATCAAAGTTGGTATAGTAAAGAACTAATAATATTGAAGTATTAACATGTGTAACTAGTATTTGAAATATTAAGATGTATAAGATAGAAGAAAGTTTTGGGATTGGCACATCCAACTAGTTATTTTAAGTTTTTGGCTTTGGCAAGCAGATCCTCCCTGAATTTGGAAAACATTCGCCGGTAGGGGGTGCTGTAACAGCAATTTTTGTGCGATTTTGAATATTGTACCATCCAAAAGTATCTGAAGTTATGCATAGAATTGAACCAAATTTTTATTTTAAGCTTTTGGATATAGCAGGTAGGTCCTCTCTGAATTTCGAAAAAATTTGCCAGTAGGGGGCGCTGTAACCGCAATTTTTGTGCGATTTTGAATATTGTACCATCCAAAAGTGTATGAAGTTATGCATAGAATTGAGTCAAATTTTTTGTGTTTCTTTTTGGTCATGGCATGAAGGTCCTCCCTGAATTTGGAAAAATTCTGCTGGAAGGGGGCGCTATAATTATGATGTCTGTACCATTTTCTTTATTGTATAATCGAAAAGTGTATAAAATTATGCATACAATTGAACCAAATTTTTTGTGCATGTTTTCGGCTTTGGACAACAGGTCCTCCTTGAATTTGGAAATATCGCACGGTAAAGGGGCTCTATGATAGCGATTTTTGTATACTTTCCTTGATTTTTCGTAGTTCTATTGTCCATCGGCGGCTCGTGCAAAGGCGCGAACTCACTTCTTGCTAAGCCGGCTATTCGCAAACATCTGATAAGAACAGAATAAGGAAAAACTATTAATTTTAACAAATATCATGATATAGAGTAACTCGTGTTTAGTTCATTTAATTGACTGAAGCAGAAATTTAAGATGAAAATCAAAGTTGGTATAGTTATGAACTAATAATATTGAGGTATTAACATGCATAACTAGTTTTTGAAATATTAAGATGTATAAGATAGAAGAAAGTTTTGGGATTGGCACATCCAACTAGTTTTTTTAAAATCTTTATAAGAAGTTAAGATGACAAAGGATTTTACACTTGTGACCACACTTAGTTACTGTCTTATGTCATCGCTGCAAGGAGATTTACATAGGTTTTTTTTAACATTAGTTTTAGTTTTGATGTTTTGAAATCCTTTTCATTCCCCCCTCACGCAAACAAAAGTCATGTTTGAGCCATTTTTAAAAGAAATGCCACACAATTATACCTTCTAAGATGAAAACCTGTCTAAAATGAAAATTTGACCAATTTCATGGAGTTCTGTTTCAGCAGGTTTTACTATATAAGATATTGTTTGTATCCAACATGTTCAGTTTGAAAAGTCTGGGCACCCCCCCCACCCCCCCCCACCCCTTCGAAAGGCTGGTTATGCCTATGGTTTCGCAATTGATACAACTTATTTCTTTGAGATGGCCTTATTTTATAAATGAAAAGTATGGCCTATTTTTTTAAAATTAAGTTTTATATTTTCTTACATTGGTTCTAGAAGACATTACCAGATGGCACTATGGGTCAGGGATGCCGCGGACGCGCTATAGCGCGTAAATTACGCGAAAAATCGGAGACGGGACGCAAAAAAATAACTCTTACGCGTCCCGTGGGACGCGTAATTTCGTCAAAAAATCGCGGAAAAAGCAGATTTTCGTCAAAAGATCGCGAAAAAAAAAAGCACATATCAAAATATCACGCAAAAAAAAAAGCACATATCAAAATATCACGCAAAAAACGCGATTTTCATAAAAGGGTCGCAAAAAAATAGTGTATTTCCTCTAAGGATCGCAAAAAAATACTAATTTCGTCAAAAAATCGCGGAAATAAGCGCAAATTTCAACAAAATAGCGCGGAAATAAGCGCAAATTTCATCAAAATATCGCGGAAAAAACGCGATTTTTGTAAAAGGGCCGTGACAAATTAGCGTACTTCGTCATAAAACAGCTAATTTCGTCAAAAAATCGCGGAAAAAGGCCGATTTTCGTCAAAAAAGCGCAAATCTCATCAAAATATCGCGCAAAAAATGCGATTTTCGTAAAAAGGCCGCGAGAAAATAGCGTATTTCGTAAAAGGGCCGCGAAAAAAATTGCGTATTTCGTCAAAGGATCGTGAAAAAAAACCAATTTCGTCAAAAAATCACGAAAATAAACACAAATTTCAACAAAATATCGCGGAAATAAGCGCAAATTTCATCAAAATATCGCGAAAAAAACGCGATTTTCGTAAAAGGGCCGCGACAAGTTAGCGTATTTCGTCAAAAAATCGCTAAAAAAAGCCGATTTTTGTCAAAAGATCGCAAAAAAGCGCAAATTTCATCAAAGTATCGCAAAAAAAGCCAATTTTCGTCAAAGGATAGCGAAAAATAGCATATTTCGTCAGAGGATCGTCAAAAAATAGCGAATGTCGTCAAAAAATCGTGTAACAAAGCCGATTTTCGTCAAAGGATCACGAAAAAAAGCACAAACCTAATCAAAATATCGCGGAAAAACGTGATTTTCGTAAAAGGGCGGCGACAAAATAGCGTATTTCGTCAAAAAATCGCGAAATAAAGCCGAATTTTGTCAAAGTATCGCGAAAAAAAAAAAAACACGATTTTCGTGACAGGCTCGCGGAAAAGCGAATTTCGACAAAAGGATCGCGGAAAAAACGCAAATTTCGTCAAAGTAACGCGGAAAAAGCGTGAATTTAGTTAAAGCACCAAAAAAGATGTGCAAACTAAACTTATATGTAGAAAATTCATAAAATGGGATTTAATTTTTTTTAATGAGAATACAGAATGATTTCAGTGTACTTTGATAATGTATTCAGGGAATGGACCAGTGAAAAATCCACTCCCCTCCTTCTTACTGCATTGAAATATCTCCCGTCTTCGGAATATTTAGGAATTGACACTTATTAATGATTTATATGTAAATTTCCCTTCCAAGGAAAATGTCTGATTCCAACACAGATCTATGCTAACAAATAATTCAATGGGAAGTATAATAAAAGTACCTATTCATTCAACAAAAAGTACACATTTACTTAACCATAAGTATTCTTTTTTCAGCAAATATATCTTTTTCAATAAATCCGTCGTGCCCCTTTTTAAAAGAAAGAGAACATTAGCGGTACTTGTTAGTGGAACTTGGTATCTTCTACTCTCAAATAAACATTATTTTACAATTAAAATTATATCTTGCATTTTTACTTTTAAAAAAGTAAAGAAAATTTCTCTTAATATTTTTTAAAAAATATATCTTATTTGAGTGCAAATAATACTGGTTTTAATTCATTAGTTAATTATTATTAAAACAATAATTAATGCATTTATTTTATATTTTCCAAATAACCAAGTTTCATTTATTCCTTTAAAATATGAATTATTATTGATGGGGACCCGCTTTCACATAAAAGGGACCCAGATTTTTGGAAATCCTGGGTCCCGGGGACCCAGGTTTTTTCAAGTACAGCGACATCACTGATGGGTGCTGTAGATTTTTCATAAAGACTATGAAGTAGCAGTTTTTATTGTTATATTTATTTTCTTGTTAATTGTTATCATTACCTCTCTTATAAGCTGACATTATCTATCTGACAAATCTTATGATTCAATCAGTGTGAAATGAAAAGAGCAATAAGAACTTTCATACTGTTATCTATCATGGTAGGATTGGAAGATTAAAAAAAAAGAAAAAAAATTTGACGTATTTTATTCACCATATTGCATGTATATTGAAACCATGTACTGTATAACGTTTGTTTGGATATTTGCACTTCTAACGGCACCTCATTTGCCTGAATCGTTCATCACTTATGTTGTACATTCATGAGTTCTGCACGGGCTCAAGCCAAATCTTAGTCTCTAACTAGACTTGCACTGAGTCTTCACTCTTTTCAGACTGTGTCCGGGCCTTACTTTTTTCTGCAAGCTCAGGCTGAAAGTTTTAGGCCCAGTCCATTAAAAAGTCTATTTTAAGTTCAATTTTGTATAATAAATATCTTTGTACGAGTGTTGTATCATTGGTCACATTTATTTTATTTTCTATTGTGACTAATAAAATAGGATCAAACACTTTGTGCTTTGTGTACTAATCGAAATTTTTTCTGCATTAATTATCTAAATTGGTCTAATCTAATCTGGATTATCTGAAAAAATTATTGCACTAACTGAATCTGCGTAAAGCGAGGGAAACCTGTATAATGGAGTTCTCTCTCAAACAGAAATGTTCATGTTTCTGGTAGGAAAAACACAATGATGTATAATTGTAAGACTGTATAGGCTAAGATGAAAACCTGTCTAAAATGGGCACTCCACCCTTTCTCCCTTACAAGCTCTTGCAGTTCTGTTTTGATAACTTTTATTGTAGTATCTTTTCCTTTATCACGCCTCAGTCTGATCCTTTTTTATATATCCACTGCCATTATGCTTAGTTTTATTGTATGCATGTTTCTGATACTTTTTAAAAATCATGGATATTTTATCTAGGGAATGAATATTATTGAAGAGGTGTCACCTACTGCATTTACTTCATACTTAAAGAAATATGGAAATACCATCTGTGGACGTCATCCAATTGGTGTATTATTAAATGTAAGCATAATAGCAAAGTCTAATATTTAGCAAGTATAATTAATAGCAAATTTTATGCATGTCGAATTTTATGTCATCCACTGGACCATCACAAAAAGACATATACTACTCCTTTAAGGCTACACAGTACCCTTCTTCAAAAAAAATTTTTGGAGACAGGTACATTAAAAATAATTAATGACTTTGTTTGAGATTATAAAATTAAACTGATTCTGCTAAAAAAAAATCATTTTAACAATCGTTTTTTTTTTAATTTAAAAATTTTTTGAAA
This sequence comes from Maratus speciosus, assembly GCA_963932465.1. Taxonomy (NCBI): domain Eukaryota; kingdom Metazoa; phylum Arthropoda; class Arachnida; order Araneae; family Salticidae; genus Maratus; species Maratus speciosus. The sequence continues at coordinate 409,627,468 of OZ010798.1, read as the reverse complement.
AATTTGAAGTTTCTTAAAACTTTTATAACATTTTTAATTTTTAATATTTTTTTAGTTATTTTAAGTGACTTATATTCATTGGATTATTTGGAACAAAAGTTAGTATAGAATTAAAGATGCCTCTTTTATTTAAAGTTTTATTTATTTTTGTAGTGCGAAACCTGAAAAAAAAAATCCAAAAATTTTGGAAATATTAACTTTGACATTAAAAAAAAATAACTTTAACCCTCAGACCTAAATTCATACTAATTATTGTAGTACATATACATGTAAGTGTCTGCAAAAAATTTCAAGACTCTTATCTGCAACAGAAAAAAAGCTTTTGGGATTAGCAAACATTAACATCAACAAAAGTAAAAGTCTGAGAAAATGCATTTAAAGTTTGTAAAGGAACATTCAGTACATTCTGAGAACTCTCAGAAAAGTTCAAATATCTTTAAAACTATTTGGATTTCAGATCTACAATTTGGAGTCATGATTCACAACCGTATGGACCACTGAAAAATTTGATAAAAAAAATATTCGATATTTTTGTTATTTTTAGGGTACTGTGTAGCCTTAATACAGTGGTGAGTTATTAACCTTGCAAAAAATTATATTGTAATTAAAAATTATCATTAGAAATTAATAACTATTGTTTTTGTTATTTATAATTTTTTATTCGTTGATAAATCTTTGATTCAGTGATTGTAGTAAAAAGAATTTGCTTAAATAACTTAAACAGGCAGCCTTTCTAAATTTTTATTTGTAAATTGCTTAATCATTTCTTTTTTCTTTCCGTTTTTTTTTTTTTTTTTGGGGGGGGGGGGGCAGGGAGATTAAGAGAATATTTTGAAAAATGATTTAATATAATGTTTTGAACAATAGCTATGGGCAAAAATATAGGGAAAATGTGTATTGTAAAAATCATGACGGAAACTAAAACCTGTTACTTACCTTTACCTGCAATTTATTTTTATTTTTTTAACCTTGAATCATGATGTGAAATTTTAACTCATTCTCATATAAACTCTGGAAAAGTGTATTAAGTTCAAGCATTGCTATTATATTTAACATGTTAAAAAAAACTTTGTGGATATTTTGATGTTTTTTAAATGAAATAAATGTGAAGAAAATAAATGAATGCTTCATTTATAAATTATTGGTTGTTTTTTTTTGTTTATTCACAATGTAAATTTATTTATATTGGAGAAAATAGGATCAGAGATTATATATAAAAAGCGTAAACACCATTTGTAGGAAATTTTCAGAATTTGCATGAAATTTGAAAAAATAAAATCTTGTTATTTTTTTTTTCATTTGCTGGTACAAATTCAGAAAGTATTACTAAGTATCTTAAATCAATTATTATTTTTAAATTATAATCAATAAGCATTGTTGTTGAAGAAATCATATTATTAAGGATTTTGTTAATTTTCTATCAATTGACAAGCTGTAGATGACAATTATTTTTGTCTCTGTGGATTTCATGTTTTTTTTTACTTAAATAATTCTTTAATCCATTATAAATTACCCATCAATAAGCTTATAAATAAAATTATTCTTGTTTGAGATGTATGTGTACGTAATGATTCTGCCTATTTTGCCAAAAATGTTTAGATAAATACTTATTCACAAAGTTTCAAATTTTATTCAACTACATTGAGAAGGCAGGGTTCAATACTGTCAAGATTTAGAGCTTCTTCACAAAAATCTATTTAATAAAGCAGGCCTCTTTATCATGGCCAGTTCTGTATTCCATGATGTTGATGAGGGAAAAAAACTGAAGGGATTCAGTGCTCCGATTAAATACATTTAATATGTACATTAGACGACACAGTTACAACACACGCACACATAATATAACTTAATAATAGCTTCAGGATTACATATTATTTCACAGAAGCTTTTCGAACACAACACATCCAAGACAGGGTTCATACTCATCAGGGGGTTATGGGATTCAGGGGATAAATTTTGGGTTGTAAAAATCAGGGGAATCTCAGGGGATAATGCAAAAAATTCTCCAAACCTGGTAAAGTGACTGACTACCCTGGGAAATTGAGAGCAATTGCTGCTGTTTGCGTGCTTTATGATATCACAATTTTCGACATCCATTTAGTCACTAGACACACCTTATAATATCGTGAGGTTTGATAACAGTTCAAGAGGAATTTAAGAAAAATAAAGGACATTTTTAAAGTGATATTGACACTTGTACCCTTTATATTATCCGTAATGCTTTTCAAAGAGGTAATAAAGTCATAAAGTGGAAATTAAATTCTTGCAGCAAGCTACCAAGTTTTTAAGGACAGCCCCACAATGTATATCATTATATAGCCTTCATCTCTGTTTTACACAAATTAATGTTTTTCCTTTAAAGTTCTGTTCATATTGTTTATATAGGTTACGTATAAACTTTATTTTAGAGATTACCTTGTTTTTATTTTATTTTGAGGAGGTGGGCGTGTCATGATATTCGTTTAAAAAATGTCATTAATTGTTGACATGGAAAAATTGTACATCCCAGAAAATACATCGGGGATTTTTTCTTGGAAAATAAGTATGAACCCTGCAAGATTTCATCGTCTCTCCCTGGCTGTTGCCATTCCGAGTTTTTTAAAGAGTCCTTCGACCACAGAGTATAGGCAACCTTCACACCTTCCCTCCAGTTTCTACATGTTGGACGGTGTACCACACTGTGAAACTACTATTAAAAGTCCTTGCGAAAGTCCTACTTAAAAAGTCCTTTTTAAAAAATCCTAGTTCTTTACCTGTCCCATCGAGAGCCTTTACTTAAACTACTGATATATAAAACTTCTTATACACTATATACTAAAAAAAAAAAAAGAAAAATTACAAATACACATTATACAATATATAATAATGAAATAATACAAAATATATATATACAGATTTTTTTCTTTATTCATAAATGCGAGATAACGCATCTGCCACTACATTAGAACTTCCTGGTTTATGAGCAATAGAAACCTGATAGTGAGATAGTGCCAACGACCATCTCTACAATCAAGCGTTCTTAGGAGTTCCCTCTGTTAAGTATTTTAGGGTATTATGATCAGTATGCAATATTATAGTGGTTCCATAAGTCCACATTTCGAATCTCCCAAGTGCCCAGATTACAGCATGTGCTTCTCTTTCAATTGTGCTCCACTTTGATTGAGTTGGAGTAAGCTTTTGACTGGCAAAGGTTATGGGCTTTAACATGCCGTCTTTGTCCCTTTGCATGAAACAGGCACCAATACCCGATATGGAAGCATCAGTGTTTATTTCGAACGGTTTGGACATGTCTAGGGTATAAAGGTTTGTAACTTCACATAAGCTTTCCTTTATCTTATTGAATGACTTTTCAGCATCTTCCAAACATGGAATATCATTTGGAACAGTTTTTCTGGTCGGATCTGTCAAGGGTTTTGCAAGGTTAGCATAATGCGGAACATATTCTCTGTAATAGTTAAATAGACCTAATATGGATCTCAGTCCTTTCTTCGTTTTGGGAGCTTTGAGATGTTTTATTACTTCTAGCTTCTCGGGAATAGGTCCATGTTTGCTTGAACTCACAATATGTCTTAAATATCTGACTTCAGATGCTGCAAAGGAGCATTTTGTCAAGTTAGCTGAAAAATTCAGAGATTTTAAAGTTTCCAAAATTTCTCTTATATGTTGCAAATGTTCTTCCCAGTTAGAAGAGAAAATTATAATATCAAGAAAACTTTCTGCATAATCGCTATGCGGTCTCAAGGTCTGATTCATTGTTCTTTGAAAAGTAGCCAGAGCTCCAGACAATCCGAAAGGCATTACTTTCCATTGGTACTGGCCTTTTGGTGACACAAAACTGGTCAATTCTTGACTACTCTCTTCAAGTGGGATTTCCCAGTATCCCTTTAAAATATCTAGCGAGGAGGTCAAATATTTCGCTGAATCAGCTTTAAATTTTAGGTTGTCGGAATTCTGCATAGGAAAAGGGGAGATCTTGGTGGCAGAGTTTAACTCTCTATAATCAACACACAGTCTGATTGTTCCGTCATTTTTAGCTACACACACCAATAAATACACTATTTCCGCAGAAGAAGGTTCTATAAGATCTTTCCTTAGTAATTCCTGTATTTGGTTTTCTACATTAGCTTTCAAAGTTTCCGGTACTTTATAAAGATGTGGTTGTTTTCTTACAACACCAGGTTTTTAATTTATGCTATGTGAACCAACTTTGGCTTTCTTCAGTTCTCCATCTAAAACCACTCTGTATTCTTGGATAAGTGCTACTAGTTCCTTTTGTTGTTCTGGCAATAAATTGCTTGAATTAATATTTTTCAGCAGTTCTTCGTCAACGACACTGTGTTGTTCTATCAGAGCATGTTGTACTTCTCCGAACTCTTCATCCACTTCGTAAATAACACCAATAGCCCTAATCGGTTGAATATACTTTCTTAATTTGTTCTGATGTAGATGTCGAATACTTCTGTCAAGTAGTTTAACTGCATAGGAATGCACCAATTTTTGTTGAACTATCTCTCCTGGTCCCTTCCATTTTGATCACAGTTTATTAGTGGAATTAGGGATTAATACTACTACTTCATCTCCGACAGAAAATGTTGTATCTTTCGACCTTAAATTGTGATGATGAACGTATCGCTGTTGTTGGGCTTCAGCCACGGTCTTTGAGTATCCTGCCGCATCTTTTAAACTTTACCGGAGTTTCTGCATATAATCTGCTACAGACTCTCCAATTCCTTGGGGAAGTACCATTTCATCTTCCCAACTTGATTTCAATATAGCTAATGGTCCTACAGGCGGAAGACCGTACACCAACAAGAATGGTGCAACACCAGTTGTGGCATTGGGGACTTCTCGGTATGCCCATAACAGAAATGGTAGTTGTTTGTCCCAATCTCTACCATGAGAGTTTATGGCATGATGTAGCATTGATTTTATTGTTCCCATCCATCGTTCAACCAATCCATTTGATTGTGGGTATCCTGGAGTAGAAAACTTAGGACACATTCCAATCATTTCAAAAGTTCTTTTGTCAGTTTTTAAGCAAAATTTCCTCCATTGTCCATGGCAATCATTCTTGGAATTCCATTTCTAACAAAAATTTCAATAAATGCTTCATAAGCTGCTTTTGCCGTTAACGATTTAATAGGGATTGCTTCAGGCCAATGACTATGTTGATCCATAACAGCCAGAACATACCGATGGCCCCGAGAGGACTTCGTCTCAACTGGTCCCAAAATATCTGCATTTACTACTTGAAATGGAAGTTCTGGTCTTCCGACTGCTTCGATAGGTATTCTGTCCGTTACTTTTGTTTTTCTGCGCATTTGACAATCATGACAAGCAGCACTTAGTTGTTTTACTTCTTTTGGCAGTCCTTCCCACCAAAACGACATAGCAATTCTATCTTTTGTTTTCTTAGCAGCTAAGTGTCCACCAGTTGGTGTTTCATGTGCTAATCTCAAAATTTCTTCTCTTCTACAGGCAGGTACAAGAAGTTGAACATAATTTTGTCCCCCAACCTTGCCTCTATGATACAACAAACCGGATTCTATCCAATAATTATTTTTCTGCCGCTTTGCATCTTCAAAGCAGTTTTCTAATGTAGAACAAGCCAATTGCTCCTTTTTCGACAGTTGCGCTTGTGAAACGGAACAACTTTCCTTCTGGTCCTCGTTACCAACATTTTCGGGCACAACAGTTGCCTCGACCGGAGTAGGAATCAGTTCCAAATCTGAAGCTTCTTTGTCTTCATCTGCATTATTTAGATTTGTTTCCAGTTTTCCTTCTGGACACCTTCCCTCCACACTGAATACAGATTTTTCTTCATTTTCTTCAACTGGGGTGATATCTACCTCATCCCCTAAATACATCTTCTGCTGTTCTTTTAACAGAGCTAAAACCTTGGGAGTGATCAAAGCTTCTCCTTCCACTACCGCAAGTACATACAGAATAAACTCATCTTCTGTCCGAAGAGTGAGCAAAACGGAAACAAGCTTTGCTTCTACAGGACTCCCTATTGCGGGTCTCAAGAATACTTTTCCACATGACCGTAAATACTCTTCCGGCACCACCGACTTCTGCAGCACTGTAATCTCCGCACCACTATTGATGATTCCCTGAAACTTCTGGTTACCGATTCCTAGATCTACCTTAAGGAGTCTCCCATCTGTTTCTTCAACCGGAATATTCGCATTAAGACAAATTGTATTTAAACCCTTTTTCTCAAGATCGCTTTTGGAAGTTTTTCCTCCATCTTGTTTTACTGTATTCAATTTGGGACAATACTTCTTCACATGCCCTTCCTTACCACATCCGAAATAGGCATATTTTGTGCAAAATTCTCTTTTTTCTCGCTGCACTCCGAGAGATGCTTCAGTCTTGGGTTCAAATTTTGGTTTACCATCTCTCTTTGATTCTCTACCATCTTTTTTTGATTCCGAACTGTAATTATTCCAACTTTGATTTTGAGAGTTAGATAAATTTTCTTTGGAAATTCTTTTCTTTTAAAACTGTCGGTAATGCTCTCGTAATCATCAAGTTTTTCTGCTAATTCTATCGGCGTGGTAAATGTGAGCCAATTTTCCAAGAAATGCTCTCATATTTCTACAGGCACACGAAATTTTAATTGCTTTGTTACTATTAAGTCTTTTAATTTCTGGAAAGTGTTAATATTTAATTCTGTGATCCATTCAGTAAAATAATTTAAGAGCTCTTGTGTATAATTCCTCCATGATTTTTCATGCGTTTTGTGATGTCTGTAAAAACATTTTTTCAATTTTTCACTGTTTAACTTGTATTGCTTTAAGATAAGAGTTTTCGCAAAATCGTAATTAATTGCATCTTCCGGGGGTTCTCTAGCTAGCATATTTGCAATTTCCACCGGTAAAACTGCCAATTGGTAAGCTACCCAGTCTTTCTTTGGTACTTCTGCCATTTCTGCTCTTCTTTCAAAATTTATCAAAAATAATCCCATCTCATCAAACTTCGGGTTTTTCATCAAACTTCGGGACAATCTGTGCTAATTGAATTTTTGGAGCTATCTCAACTTTTGATTCATTTCTTTGTTCTGGAAATTTCTGTAATTGTTCCAGTTTTTTCATTTCCAGTTCATGTTTTTTCGCTTCCCTGGCTATTCTCTCTTCCCTTTCTTGACATATTTTTTCTTCTCTCACTTCCTGACTTATTTGTTCTTCCCTCTCATCTTTCTTTTTCTTATCCTCTATCACAGAACTCAAAAATTCCTTAACAAATTCTTCTTCGTATCCATCCACTTCTAGTATAGCTTTTTTCAGCTCTGCAATTTTTAAATTTTTGACATCCTGAACTCCAAGTTCAATTGCCACTTGCTGTAAATCTTCTTTTCTACTACCCTGGCTTAAGTAAGCCATACTTGATAAACGAAATTTCAAAAATCGAGAAAAAAAAATTCAACGATACTCAAACAGTATCTACCCTAATTGGAACTTTCCCTAAGAACGCCTTAAACCAAATTTTATTTAAACATTCTTTTGTACATAACCCCTCAAACTGAATGAAATTTATTTAAATACTTATATTAGTACTACTGAATACATTAAAACACATTTGCACACAATAAAAATATATCCAGAAAACAATTTTTGCAATAATTAAAATATACTTTTACCAATATGTCAACATTTGTGTTCTAACAAAATAAGAAGTTGTTAGTGCTTTGCGTATTAATTTTTAAATACATCCTTCAAAAATACATAATACATTATTTTATTTTTTCTTTTAACACTTTAATCTCTTAATAAATTATATTTCAAAACGAACCAAATATTTATAAATCACAATCTTAAATTAACACCTTTTAGTTAAATTAAATTGTATCCAAGATATGAAAATCTTTCTTTTATCTTGATTTGAGGCTCAAATCATATCTCTATATTTCCTTTCAATTTTTAAATCGAAAATAGCCAACAATAAAAGAAAACAAACAAATGCTACAAATTTATCCATTGCCATTTTCACTGAACAGATTACTGAACTTTTATTTCATAATTCCATCTGAATAAGTCATAATATAAACATTTCAGAATAATACGTAACAAAATAAATAAATAAATAAATAAAAAAATAAAAATAAAAACGCTTCCTCTACATACTTTGAAATAGCACCTTTTTATCTTAATCACAAAGATAAAAGAATAAATAAAAACATTTGCAAATAAATCTGTTCCCCCCCCCCCTCCCCCTCCAAACATAGCTAGCAATTTTTTTTTCAACAAAGTTTATTCTTAGCGAATAAATAATTTCACTAATCTATTATGAAATTTTAATACAAATGAAACTCATGTTTATGCTTCTTTTTCTTTCTTTCTTTTTTTTAATAACAAAATTTAAACTTTCACGCTAAACATAATTATTTTATAAACACAGTTCTATCTGAACATTCTATCAATTTATCATCTGTAATAAATAATTCTGCATTCATATTACTAGCAAGTCAAATAAACAATAAAAATGTAAGTCAAATTCTTAAGCCTTACGAAACAGTGCAACATCAATAGTTATTTGCTTTTCAATCTTAATTACTGAATAAAATACCATATTTATTCTAATAATTGAATCAATATTAACCTTTTGTTTCGATATATATTTACTACATGCACTTTAAATAATCATTTTAATAACATACATTTAAAATAAGCTCTCGATGGAATTAAAAAAAATACCTTTGTGATAGCCAGGCCAGCCATCAAACTCTTTTATGCCAATCATATACTATCGACACAACTTTATTTACTTAGATTAGGGCACAATTTTCTTCACCACAATATTCGATGATGCCATTTAATATGGCAGTAACACTGCTTATAATTTTTAAAAGCTGAAGACCATCATCCTACCGGCTGTGCCATTATCATGGCCGGTTCTGTACTCCATGATGTTGATGAGGGAAAGAAAACTGAAGAGATTCAGTGCTCTGATTAAATACATTTAATCTGTACATTAGACGACACAGTTACAACACACTCACACATAATATAACTTAATAATAGCTTCAGGATTACATATTATTTCACAGCAGCGTTTCGAACACAACACATCCAAGATTTCATAGTCTCTCCCTGGCTGTTGCCATTCAGAGTTTTTTAAAGAGTCCTTTGACCACAGAGTATAGGCAATCTTCACACTCTTCTCAAAATTCTATTCCATAAAAGCTTACAGCTTTTGATATGTATTAAGAAAAGCATCAATGAATTATCCCATAGTCCTGTAAAATTGTCGTGATCTCTCACTTATAACTCTTTCAGTTATGCACAAATTTCGACAGATCCTAATGGCCTTATGGGAAATAATTAAAAACTTTTTTCAACTATTTAGTTTTTTCTCTCATTTATATAGGTTGCTAACTTAAAAGTTTGCATTAATTCTTTTTGTCAACTTTCTCAATCTTTAATCATTTGTTATTAATTTATTTTTTCTTATCTATTCTATTAAATCTGTACTAGAGATTTCATTCCTATACACGTGTGTCACTTTTGGCCCAGGAAAGAATAACAGACCTGCCAACTGCTACGAAAAAATCGTAGTTGCTACGATTTGGACCTATAAACTACGATGCTACGAAAATCGGTCTTAAACTACGATTTTTTGCAAAAAACAAAAAAACACATTTTTTGTTTCTAATTGCGATTTTTATCCCGCGCAGCATATTTTGCAGGAATGATTCTGTTCCAAAATTTCAAAGTATTCATTTCTTAAGTTTTAAAAAATTTGTCATTAATCCGAAAATTCGGACATTAAAAAATGCTTATGGGCTGCAAAACAAACTTCTTAACATAAAACCCTCTTTATGTATATCAGCCACAAGTGAATCATGTTTCTGTAAATATTTATACAGGAATTCCCTTCCTTAGAAATAGGGATGCCATTTTAAGAATTTCTGGAGAGGGGGGGGGGGGGGGATCTCTGAGGGGCAAGATTTGAAATAGTGTGCAAAATCGCACGATTTGTGCTATTTATTGTTAAACATTTCAATTTTGTGTGGTAAAAAACACAATTTGTCAAAAGTTCATGGTAAAAAGTGCAGATTTCAACAAAGAATCGTGATAGAAAAATGTGAATTACGATTGTGGGGAAAAAATTGTGAATATCCTGAAATGGTCGTGGGAAAAAAAAAAAAAAGAATTTCGTCAAAATTTACATCACTGGGCTAAAAAATTGGAACCAGGCTTCTTTTACAAATGTAAAAAAAATGCTGCAAAACGAGAAGAAACTTTAAATGTCTTATAAAAGTTTTCAGGGGAAAAAATTTACTATATTGAGTTGAAAGACTGAAACCTTATTCCTTTTACGAATATCAAAAGATGGCTCCGAAACATGAAAAACCAACCAACTAACCTCCAGATTAATTTCAATATTCTGTGCTACGATTTCTCATTTTCAAAAGTTGGCAGGTCTGGAATAATTTTGGCATGGCGTTGACTGTGGCTCTAAATTAAGATAGAATGACATTATGCAATGTACTCAATCTTAATTTGATCTGATCTCGTCTCAGTCCAATTGATATGAAATAGAGGAATTTAAATTGTGACTTAATAAATTCTAATTTAATTCAATATGGTCTCAGAAATTTATCAAACAAGACAATATTCGAAAATTGTCAAAGCAGGAAAATTATGAGACATTAGTAAAAATATTAGAGTCATTCCATGTCACATCAACACACCTTTTCTCCCTTGACCTCTCAGATTTTGATGAAACTTGGTTTATCATGTGTCCTTACATAGTTATGAAAGAAAACACTAAAATTATTTTTTTAATGTATTTCATTTTAATTTTATTAACAATTAATTAAAGCGTTTTTCAGTAAAATTTGCTACATCTTGAATTACTTAATTGTCATTTTCTCAAAAACTAAATGTGATACAAACTTTGTTTATATATCATTTTAAAGCTCTTTTTATGACCTTTAATTTGATATGCAACATGATCAAATTTATTAAAATTTATTTTTTTTTTAAAATTCAAATTTAAATTTCTCATAAAGTGATATTTTTAAAATTGTCGAAAACTTCTCAAATTGACTTGATATTGCCCTTGCACATTTCCCCAAATTTTATGATGGGATCTCTATGGGATCAGAAGATACATAAAGTTGAAGTTCATACGTAAAGTGAAAATTTTAACTTACATTTCAATATCTTTATTTTCAACTGATGACAAAGTAATGAAAAAGTGCCACAAACTAAATATAAGTGCCACAAACTAACATTTTTCACATTTTAAATAAAGCTTTCCATTTTCTATATATATTAGAACATAAGCAATATTTGATAATTCATGAATATATACTTTATAAACACTAGAGATGGGAATGGTCGGAAAAACCCCCGGAAAAGTTGGAAAAAAAAAGTTTTTTTCAGTTTTTTTCTAAAGGGCTATTTTTTAATTTTTCCAATTTGGAAAAATTGAAACTTCATTTATAAAATAATGTAGTCAAAATTTTATAACTGCTACATTCTGATACTTTTATTTATATTTTTTTCATGTTTAGTGTCCCTCATGAAAACCTTAACATGGAAAATCTTATCTGTAAGCAGGGATTCTCTTTAGAAAGAACTTGAGTCTCTTAAAGGATCCTTCACAGTTTTTTCTCCTTAAAGCATATGACCTTTAACAAAATTCTTTCCTTTAAAAATAGACATTTCAGAATTTTTCTACAATCTCCAAATTAAATCCTTCACAAACGTAATGATTTTACAATTAAAAAAAAAAACACCCTTTTATCTAATAGCTGCAATAACCAATGAATCTATTATCTAGTTGTTTATATGTACACAAAGGACAATAATGTCTAGATAAGAACTTAAATATGTAATTTCTAATTTACAAAATTCCGATTATATTTTTTACATTTCATTCACATTTTTTACAAGTTCATAAGTTTTTATAAAAGCTCACAATTTTGCAAAAACATGATCATGTGAAAAAAAAATCTAAGCAAATCCTTGGTAAGATAATTAAATGGAACTTCTCTGGTTAAAAATGGAAATTCATGTACAAAAGTATTTCAATATTATACCAATAAATGAAAACGGTAAGATGGAAAATTTAATGTAAAATTTGAAGCATGCATTTATTTTTATTCGCATGGCTGTGATTTTTCACTATTGTTAGAAAAATTTCTTTTCATAATAACACGCGGTTGAAATTATGTATCTTTTTTTTTTTTTTTTTCTTAAAATATAGATTCTTAGAGTTGTCTAAATGTATTTTCAAAAAACATAAATCCATACAAACTTTGCAAAGAAAATGTAAGCAAATCTCTGTGAAAAATCTATTTGAAAACAATTTTTAAACATATGGAAAAATCCACCTGTTTTAAAAGTTTCATTAAAAAACAAAATACCACTTTCAATATTAAGGATCTAAATCTTGCTAAAACACAGTTTGGGTTAAGTCTGGAAAACTGTACCAAAACTACATATACAGGAAATTAAAATTATAACTGTAAGAGGGGGGGAAGTAATATTGTAAAATAATACCAATTTTTAAACAACGGAAGATTTGAAAAGGATAATAGTATTTATAATAATACCAGAACTACTATAATTTGTTTCTTTTACACTGGCATCCTTTATGAGTACAATGTAGATGGGATGTACAATACAGTTTAAAACTGCTTTAAAACTACAGTGGTATTGGTTGAAACTAAAGATTTTTTTGTTTGTTTGTTTTTTAAATTAGCTGTACTCCCGGTAGCAGAAAGTTCGAGACGGGAGATGGTCGTCGCAAATTTTCTTTTCTCTTGTGCAGATTATTTTTCATCGAACCTCTACATTGCTTCGTATTATGTTTAGCCCTTTATTACTGAATACAAAAAGTTAAGATTATTATTGATAAAAATTTATAAAATGCCTAAAAACGCTATAGGTAAGTGATTGTTTGATTAATTAACGACTAAGTTATAAAAATATTTTACCTGCAGATTATTTTTTGCCCCTGAATTATCTGTCGCAGACACTTGGAGAAATTTCTGCTACTGGGGCTGTACTGATATAATTAAACAAGTGCTACTGAAAAATCATTTCAACAGACACATGATATATTATACAAACACTGGTGTTAAGCAAAAAAAGCTACTCTCAGAATTCTGAGACTGAAAGGATAAACTTTTAAAAGCTGGCTTTTTCTCTCTCTCTCTCTTTTTTTTTAATAACATATTCACATATAAAGGGGAAAATAATTTTTTTTAGTATGCAAAAATATTGAAAAAATTTATTATTGTATACTTTTTAAGAAAATATAACGTATTTTTGAGAAACATTTATAGGAAATCAATTTTTCCCATTTTTCCAGAAAAAAACGGGTTTTTTCCGCCACTTCAACTTTTTTGGAAAATTTACATCTCTAATAAACACTATAGATCCTTTTGCATTACAAGATCAAATCCAATTTATTTTCGAATATATAAATTAAAAATTTATTTTTCTTTGTGAGGTATATCAGACACAAATATTTTGTATAAAAACTCCCATTTTTTATTTAAGATGGCTCCCTTTATATTATACATGTTTAATCTTTCTTATAACTACTTAACACTTTATATGTACTTAACACCCTTGACAGGTAGTGGGATATATTATATCTTATCTAATTTTAATTAAGATTTGTACCAGAAATTTTTAAATAAATTTTACTTTATAACTTTGGTGGAAATAGTTGTAAAGTTGATTTTCCTTATTTTCAAAGAAATTTTTTTTGAAAATTCCGGTCTGAATTCAACATTACAAAAACACAATTACTTGCTCCTGAAAGGATTAATATTTTTGACTTGATCTTTTCATGATTATAAGAAATCTGTAAAAATTTTTTCAATCTTGTTTGTTTCATCCGGTTGCAGAGTATATGTACGACCAGTTGCTGTAGTAGGGTTTACTTTGTAAATGACATCAGTTGATGAAATCCACAGAACATCAGGTGCCAGAGGTTTTCAAAAAGAATGGGCTGGTCCTGGTGGATGAACAAAGCTAACCTTTATTTAATTTTCATCTAAAATATGACACAGCCACCATGCATCCTTGTAGTAAGAAACAAGGTAGCCAGTTAATTTTTCCAGGCATGAAAGAATTCCTCCTAAAGGAGGAATTCCACCTTTTTAAAAGCAAATTTGGACATTATCCGAATTAATGCAAAAATGCAAAGAAAAGATTAGAAACTATTGAGGGAGGGGGGGGGGGGGGAGTCTAGAAAGCTGAATAATTAGACATTTGCCTACTCATATCCTTGGAGTTTGTTTCTGAATTCCTGTACTATCAAATCAAAGGCAAGCTTTTATTATAAGTCGTGTATTATAAATCGTGTAATTTAAGTTCTGTAACTGGGGAAAGGAAGTTTCCATAAGGTTCTTTTGGAATAGAATATTTTATTCTATTTATAACACACTTCTGGAAAATTTCAGTGATGCATTTTTGGAAATGTATTTCTGGAGTAAAGATCAATTTGGCGTGCATATATTTAGCATAGAGATTTTTTTTATCTTTTAAGTAAAGTCTTAAACAGTCAAATCATTCAAAATAATACGTTTATTTTTGAAAAATTAATCTCTGTACTTCACATAAGTTCATCAGATACATTTGGATGGATTTATGCTTTTAGCAAACTGTTTCCAATTTTCTTTTTTGATTTAATGAATCAAATTGTTACATTAATTGTTATTCCCCCCCCCCCCCTTTAATACTTTCTAAAAAAAAAAAAAAAAAATCCAATAATATGTACAGTCATAATTCATTTTATTGTATGAATAACTGAATAACTATTGAAATGCATCTAAATTATAAAAGTTTGGCCTTATTGTATAGATGAAGGTTTTCCACCTTTTTTTCCCATTTCCCACTTTCATGCCTGTTTTTCAAAATCTAATTTTTCTTCAACGGGAATAATTGCATGGGTTTCTACATTCATGAATTCAATAATGAAAATATTTTTGTTTTTACTTTCGTCCTGCATGTTGAAGGGCCTTCCATTACATGAAATTTTCTAGTACTAGGTGTTGCCACAGTCTGTGTTCAAGGTGCTGCTCAGTTTTAATATATTCCTCTTGGGTTTGGGTTGCATAACAAAAATCGATTATTTTAGATTAGTGAAATGTTAACCACTCATATAACATAACCGAAATAGCATAGTTATTTGGTTTTGATAAGGCCTTTGTAGGCTTGCTGTTGCTGCTTCCCTTTTCACTGTACCTCCTACTCTATCACAAGATCCTTTACCGTCAGCTATTTATAGCAGAAAAATGTCATTCTGCTTCAATTCCAAAATCATTCTTGTAATAGCAAAGATCTGAATTTTTTTAATTTATTTATTTATTTATTTATTTATTTTGTATTGGGCTGCACTGCAAAAGTTTCTTCACTTCATATAATTTTGATTTTAAAAACTGAATAAGTTTTTTCTGAATTGTATATACAGCTATGGTATTATGTTCAAGACATTCTGAGGTGACAAAACTACGATACTTAATTTCATTTTCTTTTTTAAAATATACTACAAATGGATGTATAGTGATTTGTTCCAATGGTATGACTGTACTTCGTTTTATAAGATAAAACTATAATTTTCTGAAAAGTTGCAAATTACAGCCATTTCAGAAGTTAATAAATTTTCCTTAGTACATAACATTTAAAAGCACTTTGCTACTTACTAATGGAATCATGGCAAAGAATCTCGAGTTTTTCACAGAAAATATATTATTAATAAATTCTTGCACAGAGTTCTGAACTGTTTCTAAGCTGCACCAATCAACTAAAATCCATTGACGAAAAGTTTGTGTTTCAAATTTTCTTGCAATCAATCTTCCCAGATTTTTCTAATGTCATAAACATCAGGAGAAGAGACACAGTTTGAAAAATAGCAGTCAATATATAGTCTTTGATGTTTGGCATAGGTCAACTCATTCCAATTTTTCATTTCGTATGTTTATGTTCTAATATATTTTAAAAATGGAAATATTTATTTAAAATGTGAAAAATGTTAGTTTGGCATATACATAATTTTTTTCACACTTTGTCATCAGTTGAAAATAAAGATATTGAAATGTAAGTTAAAAATTTCACTTTGCATATGAACTTGAACTTTATGTATCTTCTGATCCCATAGAGGTCCCACCATGAAACTTGGGGAAATGTACAAGGGCAATATAAAGTTAATTTGAGATTTTTTTGAAAATTTTAAAAATGTCACTTTTTGAAAAATTTAAAATTTAAATAATTTTTTTTTTTTTAAATAAATTTGACTATGTTGCATATCAAATTAAAGGTCATAAAAGAGCTTTAAAATGATATATAAACCAAGTTTATATCACATTTAGTTTCTGAGAAAATGACAATTAAGTAACTCAAGATGTAGCAAATTTTAATGAAAAATGCTTTAATTAATTGTTAATAAAATTAAAATGGAATACATTAAAAAAATAATTTTAGTGTTTTCTTTCATAACTATGTGAAGACACATGATAAACCAAGTTTCATCAAAATCTGAGAGGTCAAGGGAGATTTTGGTCTGAAATTGTGTTGATTTGCCATAGAATGACTCAATAGTAAAATTATGGCAATTTAGAATTTACTTTTAGAGTTATTTAAAGAAACTAGTGTTTGCCATTTTATCAGTCTTTTAAATATGTTTGCAATATGATTATTTTTAAAAATAAATAATAAAAAAATCAAATAGATAACACTTATCTAGTTCAGTTTTCATTTTGTTAAAATTACTGCATATGAACCAGATATTATTTTTCATCCAAGATGCAACAACAGAAATCACACAATCACATTATTATTTTTAAATTTATATATATATATAAATAACTGTTTTTGTAATTATTACAGTGTTAATACCTAAGTGTGTGTTAGCTATAATTTTTGAGCATTTTTGATGGATCTTTTTTCAATCCATTAAACTCATTTTTTACTTGGCATATCATGTTCATGTAAAAAAAAAAAAAAAAAAAAAAAAAAAAAAAAAAAAAGAAGAAAAAAAAAATTGCATGTCTGTTTGTGTGTGCACCACTACTTCCTCTGAACCCACTGGGTGTACATGGTCCAGACTGGTGCTATTTGGCACAGGAAAATCTGGGTAAGTTATTCCAGCCGTTCGCTAAGAAATTGAACTATAATTAGCCAAGATATTAATGTAAAATCTATCAACTTTTTAGTAGACTTCAAGGTCTAATTGATCGCTTCTCTCCATTGGCAGGGAATCCTTTATTCTTCAAGCAGACGAATGGAAAAATGTCCACTTTTCTTTCGCATTTTGAAACTGACACATCCACTTTCCAGATCAAAATGTAAAAAACAATAATAAAATATCCGCTTCAGGTTGTAGCAATATCTTCTGTTAAAAAATCTATATTATTAATATTAATGTTTAAAAAAAAATACTTTGATTGGTGATTACATGTTTTTTGTTTTTTCTGCAGTTTTAAATTATCACATTTGTTCACATTTGATATACCAAAAAAGAGAAAAGCTTATTCAGGGTACTTTCCCGGTTGTAACAGAATCTTTTGTTTAAAAATATATATTATTTGCTGCTACTAAAAAAAAAAAAAAAAAAAAAAAAAAAAAAAAAAAATGATTCTTAATGTGGATTTTATGCTTTTCATTTTTTTCTGCCCTTAACTGCCATCCATGTGATGTTTTTTTGTTTCTGGTCCGGTTATTTCTTTGCATTTTATCATTTCATGTTTTAAGAGAGAGGGGGGGGGGGGGGGTCACCACTTCTGTGAATGCAACAAGATTTTTGTTTCTTTTTCTCTTTGCTGTTCTAAAATAGGAACAAAGATTGAGTGGATTACTTTTTTTTTTCCCTTTGCCGCTTTTAAAATGTGATATTTTAATAATTAAGCAGGTAATTGACAGATTTCGATGCTTTAAAAAATTCACATCATTTCTTGTTTTAAGATGGTTGTTCTTTGGAACATTTTTGGTGGGAGAAAATTTATATTTTAAAAGAGGAACAGGGGAATTTTTTTTTAATGCTGTGTGAAAACTTTATACCTATTTTGTAAAATTTAATGAACTTTATCAAGGAACCTTGTTTTAATTGATACAATGCTTTATATGCATGTATGAAGTGGAATTGATATAATAAGTTATTGTTTCATTTATATGACTCTCTCAATTCTAAAGTTTTTTTTTTTTTTTTTGATCCCTTAAAAGTCTTATAAGTGAGTGGTCACTGTATGCTATTTTCTCCTCTGTATCATTTCAGATGTTTCTGATATTTTTCGATATGCTGATTTCATATATTTTGAGCTTTTTGTAATATTTTTCGATATGCTGATTTCATATATTTTGAGCTTTTCCCTTAGAATGTAAGATTTTCTCATAAAGTGAGGATCTAGGACTAGCATCTGTCAGGCCAAAATACCAGAGCATTGAATTTCATAAAATTACGAGACAATATTTAAAAAGAAAGAAAAAAAAATTACTTTTTTGTTTACTATTTAACATAAAACTAAGTTTGCAGTAATACCTGTTGAATCTTCGTTTTTTTTAGTTGTTAGTTACGTCAGGTGATGCTCAATGTACAATGCTTTAATATACCAATGCTACAATGCAATAAGTGCTTCTATTCTTCTGATTTGCTGAAATGTATCCTATGTGAAAGCACTTTGATGTCAATATTCACTAACAGTAAACTCCACTAAAAGTGATATAAGGTTCTCCAAGTGAAAACTCTTTTGCGTGTATGTCCACTAGTAATTTTTAACAAAGTTAAATACTGTGATTTGTGTATGGTGACAGTATATACAACTGTTAAAGACAGCTGACTTTGTGAATATGAGACTGCTTTCTTTCCAAGATTTAGGTGCGAAATGGAATAGTCTTTTCAATAAATGAAAGTTAAAATTAAATAATTAAGAGTTAAATAATTAAAATACATATAAAAGCACAAATAATTGTACAAAAATTACTTCCAGGTGCATGAATAATAATATAAAGATATTGTCGGCGATAGCTCTAAAATGGACTGTAGAAATTAGTTAAAAATACTAATTGAAGTGTGTTGTATACTCGAGGGATTGTCCACATTTACAACACATAACAAAAACATTTATTATTTACAAAAAAATATTCAAAAGGGGCTGGCAGTGGTTGATACTCTGCGCTTACGTCTTAAGAGCACATCATACTCAACTTCATCTACTCATCTGGCGGGGAATTCTCGCCCGGGCTCTTTTCAGTCCAGAGTGCTTGCAGCGCCCTCTCACTATCAGTTATGATGCACGGAGGAAACACTCCCCCGGGGATTGAAATGCAAGTTTCAATATACATTAACATATAAATTTGCAAAAATTATCATACAAGAAAAAATTATAAGATATAAACAACTTACATACACAATAATAATACAAGAATAATTCACTATAATACTAGATTAAATACAGAATAATATATTTTTTAAAGTTTGCTTAAGGAAAGAAAGGAAATTTGTTACTCAACTGGTAATATACAGACATCTCTGACGTTTCTTTTAAAAATTCGCTCATCTGACAAGCTTAAATTCACCGTTCGAATTATATTATCTCTTCCCTTAAAAACTTCAACTATTCTATCAACCAACCATTTGGTGGAAGGTAAATTTTCCTGCTTTATTAGTACCAAAGTTCCTTTCTGTACATCATCTTTTTTAAATTTCCATTTCCCCCTCTGTTGGAGATTATTCAAATAGTCGCGTTTCCAAATTTTCCAAATTTGTTGGCTAAATTTGGTGATTCTCTGCCATTTGGCTAATCGATTTTCATTAATCTTGTCTAGTTGATGTTCGGGGATTGAAGTGATTGGCCTACTGATAAGAAAATGTGATGGTGTCAAAGTTTCAAAATTTTCAAAATCTGGGGATAGTGAGGTAAGGGCGCGAAAGTTCAAAACTCCCTCAATTTCCGCTAGTATTGTTAGAAATTCTTCTAATGTTAGTTTTTGATCACCTATTACCCTTTTCAAATGAAACTTGAACGATTTTACTGCTGCCTCCCAGATGCCACCAAAATTCGGAGATTTGGGAGGAATAAATTCCCATTTGATACCTTCCTGAGTTAAAAAGTTACACAACTCCTCATCTGGGAAACTAACCAGTTTATGCAATTTTTTCAACTCGATCTCAGCTCCGATGAACGTTTTTGCATTATCAGATAGGATTTTTGCACATTTTCCTCTTCTGCCAAAGAAACGTTTTAGACTAGCTATAAAAGCCTGAGTTTGAGATCTGAAACAAACTCCAGGTGTATTGCTTTGGTGCATAAACATATATACACTACTACATAAACCTTATTCAATACGCCCTTCCTTTGATTTTTAAATTTAATAGAAAAGGGTCCACAGTAATCCAGACCTGTCACCGAAAATATAAAATTTGGTGTCCCACATTCCCTTGGCAGATCGGCCATCAACTGGGAGCTGACAACAGGCTTATTTTTGAAACATCTTACACATTTGTGGACAATTTTCCGGCAATTATTCCTACCATTAAGTGGCCAAAACTTCTGTCTAACATGGAAAAGCAAGGCTTGTAGGCCTAAATGAAAATACTTCAAATGGAAATAATGTAGGATAATTTCCGTTAACTTATGATTGGCAGGCAACACAATTGGAAATTTAGAGTTAAGCGGTAAATCGACATGCGATAAACGGCTGCCAACTCTAATTAACCCTTCATCTCCTAGGAATACATGTAAAGAAGATAATCTACTTTTGTATGGAACAGGCTTACCTTTTTCGAGACATTTTATTTCTTCTCGAAACTCACCCTTTTGTGCTGACCGAATTAAAAATACTTCGGCTTGCCTCACCTCCTGAAGGCTTAAAGCTCCACTTCTTCTTTTCTGGGGATTACGACAATTAAAAATAAATCTAAAAATAAAACTAATTATGCGTGTTAATTTCGTGAAATTATTAGTTAATGAAAAAAAGTTTTCAATTATAGAAATGTCATTAATAATAGATAAAGTGGCAAAGTCATAATTATTGTTCACTATGTCTCTTTTCAGTTAAATAGATCTCCTGATCTGGAACTACTAGTGATTGTTCATTATTACACATATCTAATAAGTCCTTCAGAAACTCTGGACCAGTCCACCATTTGTGATTCTGAATAAGACTTTCAGATTTTTCACCTCTTGTCAGCAGGTCTGCAGGATTCTCTGACCCTGCACAGTGAAACCACCTGGATGGTCTGTTAGCGATTGTATCTCTTTTACACGGTTGGACACGAATGATTTCCACCTATTTGCAGACCCCTTGATCCAATAAAGAGCAATCTGCGAGTCTGTCCATAAAAACATAGAAGATGGTTCCTTGTGATCTAGCACCTTCTTCACCTCACAAGTTAAACGCGCTGCTAGTAACGCACCTAAAAGTTCTAGCCGGGGTAATGACACCTTTTTCAAGGGTGCCACTCTGCTTTTTGATGTAAGCAAATTAATGGAAGATTGGGTCTTGGAATATGTTAGTAGATATATGACAGCACCGTATGCCCTGGGACTGGCATCGGCAAAGGTGTGCAGTATTAATTTATATTCAGAGTCTTCAGGGAACTAAAGCACATTTCTAGGAATCTTTAGTTGTGCTAATTGGGGTAACTCGGAACACCATTGTTCCTACAGCTTTGAAATATCGGGGGTAATTCTCATCCCATGTTAGATTTCTACTCCATAATTCTTGAAACAACCGTTTAATTCTTATAGTAAATGGCGATATGAGACCCAAGGGGTCAAAAATTCTGCCTGCTACTTGCAGAACGAACCTCTTCGTATTTTTTGCCTTGCATAAAAATTCTAATAAAATATCGATTTCCATTATCAACATGTCCTGTTTAGGTTGCCACAAGAGTCCTAATACCTTATGAGTTTTATTTTCCTCAAAGGCCTGAGGTAAAGTACTAAACCCGTTCTTCTCTCATGATTCCATTACTAATTCGCTGTTCGATATCCATTTTCGGAACGTCATATTAGCTTCCTTCATAATTCTGTGTGATTGTTGTGAAATGTTCAGTGCATCTTGTACAGTGTCAGTACCGGCTATCAGATCATCCACGTAAATACAACTGTTGAGGATTTCGGTTGCTACCGGATATTCCTTCTTAAATTTATTAAGATGTTGTTTGATGGTGGCTGATAATAAAAATGGGCTTGAGTTCAAACCAAATGTTAGGCGTAAGAATCTGTACATAATAACTTTAAACTCATCACCGTTGACAGGATTGTAATCTATAAACAGGAATCTTAAAACGTCCCTGTCTTTTTTGTTGATCGAAATTTGCAAAAATGCCTTCTCTATGTCGGCCAAAACAGCAATTTTATTTAATCTAAAAAAAATCAATAAATGGAAAATGTTCGGATTTAGGTTACTGCCTGCGTCCAAACAGTCATTTAGTGATAACTGTCCTGCTTCATGGGAACTCGCATCAAAAACAATGCGACATTTCGTGTATATACTGTCTTGTTTGAATACCGTGTGGTGGGGTAAATAAAAAATCGGGTTGTTAGAATTTTCTTCTGACTCAGGAACAATTTCAATAGTTTTCATTTCTAAGTATTCATCTAAAATTTTATGATAATTTTCATATAAACTTGTGTCGCGTTTCATTATTTTTACGAGAGTAGCGAGCCGTGTTTCAGCTATCTTGTAATTATTGTTTAATTGTTCCCACTTCTGTTTCCATGGGAGACAGATTTCATATCTGTTATTTGTAAATCGCACTTCTTCCCGAAACCCCTCTAGAATATTTTCATTTTTTACATTACCTGGATCATCCCTAGTTCCTTAATGTCTCTAAATCCCAAAAGGCCTTCAAATTTAATTCAACTTGATTTTCTAATAAATGGCAATTATATTTAGTTTCATTTTTATCATGTATAACTCCACCTGCATTACATCCTAAATGAGAGTTTTGTAAAATTATAGAAGTGTCAGGAATTTTTATTTGACCAGCTAATAACAATTCATAATATACATCTGCCCCCAATAACACCTGAATTTGCTGAGGTTCGAAACATCTTGGGTTCGCATACATCAAATTCTGTGGTAGGTGCAGATTTGAAATCTCTGCGGTACACGTAGGGGTTAAATCTGTTATCTTAGGAACTAAAAACATGTTAGAGAATTTTTTAAATGTTCTATCTTTGTTTGAAATTTCGACATGTATTCTGTTTTTAATTTTACAGATTGCATCATTAAATCCGGAAATCACTGACTTTACTTTGTTTCTCTAGTCCCAGCATGTCTGCTGCGGAAAAAGTAATTAGAGATATGTTACTGGCTGTATCTAATATTGCAACAAAAGGAAAAAAAGAATTATTATTTCCTTTCAAATAAACTACAGCTGTCGAAATTAACGCGTTATAGCTGGTACCAGAGTCAGAATTCTGATCATAATTATTTTGACAGCTCAAGGTCTTCGCATTTGAAATAATTTCCACTGAATTAGTATTTACTTTTTCTTCATTTTTGATCTGAGGCTGATTCATAATAAAATTACTTTGTTTATTTTCATAAGATTTCGAAAAAGTAGCTCCATGAAGTGTGGTATGGTGATTAGAAAACATGTTTTGCACCTATTATTTAATTTATTACACCGGTTAACGGTGTGATTAGATAAACAATTATAACATAACTGTAATTTTCTTATTCTATTCAATCTTTCTTGAACCGATAAATCTAAATATTTTTGACATCGAAAAATGAAATGTGGTTGTTTACAAAATGCGCAGTTAAGCTTGTCATTCTGTAAAACAAAACTTTTTTGCTTATGGGTCATTTCAAACCTAGGTTTCGTAACGATGTTGGTTTTTTGTACATTTTCTAAAGCTTGAGCTCTTTTCAATAAAAAATCAATAAAAACATTCCATTCAGGCAATTCGTTACATTTAAGAGACATTTCAAAAGCTTTTCTTGACTCATCGTCAATTCTTTGTAAAACAAAATACATGAGAATGGATTCCGATAAATTGTTATGTTCCAATCCTAACTGTTTCAAGGCTCTTAAATGGCTCAATAAATTATCTACCAGATTGCGTATTTCTTTCGCGTTTTCAATTTTTATTTTGTTATTACTCAATAACTCTGAAATGTGACTATTCACCAATAATCTTTTGTTTTCAAATCGTTTTTTTAAAGCTTCAAATAAAGAAGTATAAGAATCATCAATATTTTGTAACTGTTTCACAGGGCCAGTTAAGGCTGATTGTAAATAATACAGCTTTTGCACATCATTTAGCTCAACGTTATTATCAATTAAAGTGGTGAATTGCAACTTAAAATTCATCCACTCTGTGTAACGACCTGAAAATTGGGGTAGATTAATTGACGGCAATTTGGTTTTTGCCTCATTAGAACTGCTTCTATCATTACTAATATTATGACATTCAACATTAGAAATACTAGGCTTTATTAAATCAAGAAGACTTACTTCGATAGCTTCTAACTGTTCTTCGATTTCTGTCAAGGAATTTTCGAAATCCCCTAAATCCTCATCAGATATTATGGAGTAGGCTTCGTTCCTTAATTCATCAGTCTTCTTTTTTAACATTTGAAGAGAATTTAATTTCAGATCCAGTTCTTTAGGGCCGAGTTTCGTTTTCAATGCATTTGATATTCTCATAACTTGACCGCATATATTTCCTCGTTTTCGATTCAGGACCACGGTTCCTGAAATCGCTGGAGTAGCAACAGACATTATATCTATAAATTCTATAACAAGGAAATTCGAGTAATCCAAAGGCGTTGATTCTATAACAGTGTTCTAAATGAGCGCTGCGGCTCGAAGAGCCAAAAACTTTGTCGGTGATAGCTCTAAAATGGACTGTAGAAAATAGTTAAAAATACTTAATGAAGTGTGTTGTATACTCGAGGGATTGTCCACATTTACAACACATAACAAAAACATTTATTATTTACAAAAAATATTCAAAAGGGACTGGCAGTGGTTGATACACTGCGCTTACGTCTTAAGAGCACATCGTACTCAACTTCATCTACTCATCTGGCGGGGAATTCTCGCCCACGCTCTTTTCAGTCCAGAGCGCTTGCAGCGCCCTCTCACTATCAATTATGATGCACAGAGGAAACAGATATTTAAAATACATTAAAAATATCTTAAAATATATTAGAAAAGCCCAGAACGTTTTTAACCATTACAAGGCCATCATCTGTAGGATTTAAATGTTATTACAATTGGCTCTCTGTTTAATGACTTTCAAGAAACCTCGAAAAATCGTCCTTAAATAGAGATCGTCCTTAAACAGAATTTGTGGAAAAATAATATTTAAAAAATATTTCCCTTCACAGTTTACAGGCTTAGGACTATCAATACATATCTCAATATATTGGCATGTTTAGAAATGTTTTATTTATTTATTTAAATTTATTTTGTGTTTTCTTTCTTTCTTTTGTTTTTATTGATACAGATATACTATATATTTTTATTGCACAAATACAAATTGCATTAATTATACTGCATACAGGAACAACATTACAGCATGCAATGTTACTTAAAGTACAATAAAAATATTTATAATACATTTAATTAAACAAATTAAGTTTTTTTAAGTACCCTTGCTTCAAGCTTTTCAAAAAGGTTAAATAGTCATCTTCCATATATGAAACAATGTACTGGCGAAGAATATCCAGGGCAGAATTCGCATCTGAGTAAGAAGGAGGTGGCGTCTTGCTTTCTATATCATCAGCTTCATCACCATCTTCTGCATCTGAAGCTCCATTTTTATTTGTGATGGCTTCATAAATTTTATCTAAACTTCTGAAGTTGGTCATTAAAATGTCTTCTTCACATGGGTAAAGTTCATTAAACCCTTTTCCTTTATCTGTACTCATCTGAATTGCAAGAAAACTTGTTTTTTTATCAGAGGAAATTCCCTCGTTTAACATGTTTAAAGGGACCGGGGAAAAAATATCTACATGGAAAATTGTCGTTAAGTAGAAACAATTTCGTCTTTAAATAGAGATTTTTTTTTTACTTAAAGGAGCAGGGACTGTAAAATATTGTCCTTAAATAGAGAGCGACGTTAAACAGAGAGTCAACTGTATTTTCTTTGCGCTTATTCGAGAATTGCCCAGAAGAAAACATTGTAATTTAAAGGTTGTATGTCAGATGAGATGCCAAGTAAAATTATTCAAATTTTCAACAAAACAAGCTTTCATCTATTATGCACCTATTATGGGATTTTCTAATGTATTTTAAGATATTTTTAATTTGTATTTTAAATATCTTTATATTATATGTATGCACCTGAAAGTAATTCTTGTACAATTATTTGTGCTTTTATATGAAAAGTCTTTTATTTAGTAATAGCCCTGTGAGATGAAATCTCACAGTGTTTAAATCATGTTACTTTTTTATTTCTTTTGGCCTTATACATCGATGTTCTTTAAACTTAAATCCATATTTATTTTTGCACTGGCGATTTCGTTTCGACTGCACATCGGCAAGTTCTCTGATGTTCCGTAGCGCCTGGCATGGGGTGCTTCTCCTTTGAGATCTGTACGATTGTGATGATGTCATCGGAGCAAGTCTCTCACGGCATATGCATTGAATGGATGTCGATCTTTCGGAGGTGTGTCTAATCGCCGAGCGTGAAACAAATAAAAACAAAACTTTTTAAATGTGTTCTTTCGGATTTGTTTATTAAGACATTACCTAATATTTTAAATTCTCTAATAGATTTAAATCTTTTCGTTCTCTAACTTTTGAAGTCCCCGTATTCTTACTATAAATTAAAAATTTCGTTAATTTTAAATCAGAATCTGTTTTGTTGGTGATCTGTTATGAGTTAGTTTTTGTTTTAAAAAGGCCGCAGGCTCCGGTCTGTCTGCCGATGGATGTGGAATCCGGTAAAAGCTTCCGAAAGCGATGTCTGCGTTTTTAATAACTCCTGTTAAATTTATTTTCTGTTGGTTTAAAAAGTCTTTAATTGAGATTTTTATCTATAGAAAATTCACCTAGTGCTGCATCTTACATTTTAAAGATTTTCTTAAAGAGAAATAAACTATTTTATCGGCAACGTATTTATTTTAAAAATCGGTGACCAACAGGTGAAGGCCTTTTACTTCACTTCAACAAGATGAATAAAAAGTTTGATTTCTGCTTAAAAGTCTCCTCATCATTTCTTTACAGATATACAAGTAAGAAGTTTCCTTTTTCTGTTTTTTTTTACAATTGCTGACCTCAAAGAATGGAGGGTTTTATTGCAATATTGCACAACGCATCTTTAATAAAAAGAACTTCAAATTTAATTTACCTTTAATTAACGGCCCATTATATTGTATTATAATATTACAAAATATTTCCATCACATTTTTAGTGCCGAAAAAAAGCAATGGTTCTGAAGAAAAATTTTAATTGATGTAAAGAAAATCGTAATATTTTAGAACTTTTGTTCTCAGAATAACTTTTGAAAAATTTTTTGATGTGTTTAATAGTTTAAGATTTGTTCTTTTAGTGAATTTTAAAAAATATGGAATATTTTATGCAAGAATTTTTGCATAACTACATATGACAATATTTTTTTAGTATTGGAAGTTTCTGTTCTCAAAAATTTCTTGCATAGATTTTTGCTATTTTGAAGAATTTAATTTTATAATTCTAGAATGAATTTGTTTTACTCCATCTTGAAGAATATAATATATTTTACTAAGTTTGCCATATTTTTTTAAAACAATTATTTAAATTAAGATCAATTTCCTATTGAAGAATAGTCATATTTTTGATGATGCATAATTATTATTCTATTTAAATAGTTTTATTTGAAAGTATTACATCTACATATTCTTCTATTTGTAATGAATTATTAGAGAACATAATTTTTTAAAGAATGATTATTTGGTATATATATATATATATTTTAAATGAATTATATATTGTTCTTAGAAAAATTCTGAGTTTGAAATAATAAAATTGTTCTCAGAACATATTTCATATTTTAAGAGGCTATGACTTTGGGTTTTTAAATTAAAATTTTTTATGGCACTATTAAATTGCAACAAATTTGAAAATTCTATTTATATATTTATAAGAAGCATTATTTTTGAAATTATGATTATTGGTACTGAAAAATTTTATTCTTATGTCATACTTATTCAATTTATTTCCTTCTGAAGCTGAAATTATTCACAGAAGTTATTAGTTGTAAATATCCTACATAACATTCTTAGATATTTCTATGCTTCTATTCTACAAATTTCAAATCAAGATATTTTGTTTAACAATAATTTGAATACAAGAGTTTGTTCATAGATTTATTCTTATGCCATCTGGACTGTGATGCTCTATAATATAATCATACAGTTTGGCTTAGTGCAAAGATAATCTGAATTTACAAATTAAGAATGTATGCATTTAAGAATATTTTCACATTTATTTTACAACTGTTCTCATGTTGTTTCTAAAAGAATTCTCAGCTGACAAAATTTTATATTCGAAAAATTCATGATGCTTCATTTTTTTTTTTTTTTTTTAAGTTGCAATTTTGAAAATAAGACCTTTCCACTTCATTGTATGTGCAGACTATGACAGTTTTCAACAGACAAGATTCTCATGTTGCTCTCGGAAAAAGAATGAAAGCAGCATTATTTTTTTACTTTTGAGAAGAAGTAGGCATGGTGCTACTTCATTCCTGTTACAGTTATATTCTTGAAATTATTTTACATCATCTATTTAAAAAAGTCTTATAGTTTTATACAGCTTAAAATTATCATATGGTCAGTGTTTCTCTGCAATAATTTTAACTGTGTGTCACTGCTGTATCGCATATTTAAAGACTGTCTCTCTACATATGCTGCTCTAAGAGTTTCTATTCCAACCTATTAAAAAAAAAAAAAAAAATACTCACCTGCAAAAAAAACTTTGCTTCATTCTCAACAGTTTCTTACCTGATGAAGTTGGCCATTCACTGATGTGTTGTATCCATTTGTGCTGACCTCTTCTCTAGTATTTTCTTTGTTTTACAGTAGAAGATAAATATATTAATACTATACTTACCTGCTTAACACACTGTTTTATAACAATAACTTTAAAATTTTTACTTTATTTTCAACACTGAAGTAACTATTGAAGAAGGGTCATGTCATGTTTGAGTCATTTATCCTTACAATGTCTGATTCAGTTCAATATCTTCGTTGTTTGTCTTTAAAGCTAAAATAAGATTTACGAGTAATCTCAAATGTTTTCTCAAGTAACAGCTGTCACAAGACCTGATTATGGAAGTTTTGTTGGTTTGCCTTTTCTCTTGTGAGATGTAAATTATCCTTACTAAGTGGATTGGTTGACTTATCTGCTTCTAAAAGTCAGTGTTGCTATATTTTTACAATTTTTTTTTCCGCTAAATCAAGAAGATTTATGAAATATTATAAAATTAGTTACTTTCAATATTGATTTTGTATGTTTGTTCTTACATATACCTGCAGTTACAAGAGTTGTATTTTGATTCAGGAATTCTCAAGATCAATTTATTTTCTGTCTACAATTCCCCATATTTCAAAATTTTATTGTGCCTTTGTTTTCATTTGTGAATCTACCCAAAGTCTCTAAATTTTTATGTTGTCATATGCCTCAATTTTTACACAGGAAGTAATTAATTGAATGAATTCTGAAGATTTATTAATGAAGAAATTAATTTTTTTTAAGCATCAAATCAATTTCTATACAAGATTATATAAAAAGAAAGGAAAAGCACAGTTCTTAGTAACTATTTAACAGCGCCTTTTAATGTAGAAGTGTTCCTTGATGAATCTTCAAAATTACTAAGAAATTTAAAGAAAAAGTGCTTATTGATATCATCACCTACCTACTTATGTCTTATTTTCCCCCCAAGATGTGTGTGTGAATACATCATCAATTCTCATCAAATACAACATCATTTTATCATCTTCAGTGCTCTATAATTCATCCTTTTAGTGTGTCCAGAAATAGTGATTACTGAAAGTTAATGATTAGCTTCAAAAGAAGTGAAGCACACAAATGTTGTGTTGTCGATCAAAAAAAAAAAAAAAAAAAAAAAAAAATTCTCGTCCAATGTTCCTGTATAATGTCTATTCAACGGTTAAGTTGATGTTGCCTTTTTGTGTGTATCATCTAGAGATATGCGTCAGTTTCTACATGGTAAACACAATGTTTACATTTTTGCAACAATACACATACCTGATGTCTTTTTGTGTACCAAAACTTTCAGCGTGTTTTTTAACATTCTGATAACATTTATTTCTTTTTCATGCAAACTTTAAATTGTGTTTATAACGCTAAGGAATCAAGCATCTGTAAAGAAGGACATTGCTGTTATTTTTGCAGTTATGGGGTGGTATATTGTGCTATTTAGTGTATATACTTAATTTTTTTTCTTTTTGCACAAGGTATCAGGAGCCTCGTTTAGGGAGATCCAAGCCACCTGAAACCTTGAGTAAGATGAGTAGTCACAGTATATATTGTTCTATGATTGTGGATAATAGTATATTTTTTACATAATTCTCTTGATTTTTCTGCATGAAATATTTTATGTAAATGATTTATAATATTTATATTATGGTACACTTAAAAATTTAAATTTCCCATGATAGTGTCAATTTTTTTTAATCTTTCATTGTATATGAAAGCATTTATTTTTCTGGGGATCCCCACCCACTCAACCAAATACCTACTTATTCTTAAAACCATGGTTTGTCTGTTTGTCTATAAGTTTATGAGTTTATCTTTATACATATTTAAAAATTGTATTAAATGATGTCTCATATTTTAAAGAATAGTATATACTTTGAAAATTTTTGATGAGTAAATAATACAAAAAGTATTGGTGTTTGTTGATATATTGCTTTTGCAATACATATTTTCAGGGCTAATAAAAAGTAGTAAGAGTATATGTTTCAGCAATATAAAACTTAATTCCTTTAGACATGTCTCTCTTATATATATTGTTGCAACTACCTTAACTATCTGTGTTTTACATGTGAGTGGTCATTTAGTGCACGATTTGGCCACTTGTTCATGTGGAGTACAGCTGGTTGTTTGAAGTCGCATATTTAGTACTAAATTGAATAAAAAAAAGATGATATCATATTATGAAAATTTTTCTAAAGATATTTTTTTATGTATGGCCAGTTTATATTTAAAGTAACTGAAAGTAAATGCTCTATTTTATGAATATTAAATAAATTGTAAGTCCTAGGCAATGGTCAAATACTGCTCCTAGTGTCCTAGGCAATGGTCAAAAGTTATTTTGATCTTTGTTGCTTGTAAAGTGCAACTTTTCTTATATGGTATACCAATTTAATTAAATGTTTGATAATGAGCTCATTTTATATATGCTAATTCTCATTTTATATATGCTAATTCTGATTTTGTTTAGCATTTTTACTTATGTAATACATAAGATTTTATAAATGCTAATTCTCATTTTGTTTAGCATTTTTACTTAAGTAATACATAAGATTTTATATATGCTAATTCTCATTTTCTTTAGCATTTGTACTTAAGTATTATTTGTGAAGATAAGTTTATGACATCATACTGCAATTGCCATAAATAGAAAGATTTGGCATTTTTTTTATGTATACTTTTTGAATAGACTATGTATACTTTTGATGTATTTTCTTTTTCTTCTCTCTTCCCTTTTGGTCACCACTAATTTTTATTTGCAGCAGTTTAACTTTTGGCTTTATTTTAATATTTTAACTTCAATTTTTTTTTTCTCTCTGTCTTTGGCATCTAAAATTTTGTCATCCCGTTTCTGTAAAAGGTTTTTATTTCATCTTACCTTTTACATCACTTGCTCTGTCAAAATTTTACTCTGTAAATGGGGGTATTGTGAGATGAAATCTCACAGTGTTTAAATCATGTTACTTTTTTATTTCTTTTGGCCTTGTACATCGATGTTCTTTAAACTTAAATCCATATTTATTTTTGCGCTGGCGATTTCGTTTCGACCACACAAAACTTTTTAAATGTGTTCTTTCGGATTTGTTTATTAAGACATTACCTAATATTTTAAATTCTCTAATAGATTTAAATCTTTTCGTTCTCTAACTTTTGAAGTCCCCGTATTCTCACTATAAATTAAAAATTTCGTTAATTTTAAATCAGAATCTGTTTTGTTGGTGATCTGTTATGAGTTAGTTTTTGTTTTAAAAAGGCCTCCGGCTCCGGTCTGTCTGCCGATGGATGTGGAATCCGGTAAAAAGCTTCCGAAAGCGATGTCTGCATTTTTAATAACTCCTGTTAAATTTATTTTCTGTTGGTTTAAAAAGTCTTTAATTGAGATTTTTATCTATAGAAAATTCACCTAGTGCTGCATCTTACATTTTAAAGATTTTCAAAGAGGAATAAACTATTTTATCGGCAACGTATTTATTTTAAAAATCGGTGACTAACAGGTGAAGGCCTCTTACTTCACTTCAACAAGATGAATAAAAAGTTTGATTTCTGCTTAAAAGTCTCCTCATCATTTCTTTACAGATATACAAGTAAGAAGTTTCCTTTTTCTATTTTTTTTTACAATTGCTGACCTCAAAGAACGGAGGATTTTATTGCAATATTACACAACGCATTTTTAATAAAAAGAACTTCAAATTTAATTTACCTTTAATTAACGGCCCATTATATTGTATTATAATATTACAAAATATTTCTATCACAAGCCCATCATCAAATTCAACCATTAGAGCCTCTGATAAGCTTAGGAGTCTTGGGTCAAAAACAATGTATTTTACCATACCAATTAAGTATATAAAAATTATATATAATACACACCTATATAAAATGCTTGTTATTCCTTTTTTAATGCTGCATTGTCTGGATTAAATACAGATAAACTGATGCAGACCGTGTTTGCAATGAATTTGAAACTGATTGAAAATAAGGAGATGAATTGCACCATTGGCTGAGTTCGATCAGGGAAAAATACTACTAAAAAAAAATGTGCTCTTACGTTACATTTCAAAAATAGAAATGTTCATTATAAATTTCAATGTTAAGGCAAAAAAGAACAAAAGATTTAAACTTTATTCTCTGTATTTTAAGATTAAAAGTTATGGGGCTCAAATTTCAGAAGAGTAAAATACTTCTGCTTGTGAAAATGACGTCAATGCATTTTAATTCCTAAACCTGCACCATTTTACAATGATTGCATCTTAATTTACGTATTTTTTACTGCCTTTTTATTTTGTGCAGACCAATTCAGAGATTAGGACGTTTTCTTAAAAGATTGTTGCCTCATTTTTTAAAAATAAATGGCAACTATGAAAATTACATGAAAATATTAAAAGAATATTAAGCCTTTATTTCTATATCTCAGTATTGTAAAAACAAAAAATGAGAAGCTGGTGCTAAAGCATTAGACAATTCCAATATATATGCATACATACCCAGGTAGATAGGAAAGATAATAATAATAATAATGAAAACAGACTCAGGTAACATCAAAATGTAAAATACCAAAATTTTTGTAATTGGTTTTATCATGATTGCAATACTTTCCTTGCACTATATATGCGTCCAGAAGGTAAAAAGTCTTTATTTGTTCTGATGAAAGATAATTGTTCTATTGACATAACATGAATGTGAGAAATAAATATTTGACTAAAAATTGAAAATACATAGAAAATAATATAATATATGAATTTCTGTGAGCTTTTTGGGACATTTAACTTGGTGAATGTTTTTAATTTTCAATCTTTGGCATTATTGACTTCCAGTCATATTTGAATGTCAATATGAATAATATTTTGTGAATTGTCATGTTGACCAGTGTGCCCTGTAGGCCTTTTTTTAAGAATGCAGCGCCCTGCTTTTTTTTAAAACAAAGAAATGCACCCATATTTGTAAAGGTATCTCTTGTAAAAATTTTCCCCATACTGCAATATTTCCATGTCCATGTACCTGAATCTTTCAAAAGTTATAGAAATTATTTCTTTATTATATATTTTATTATTTCTTTGGGAAAAACAAAGGCAATTATTAAATCATGTTGTAATTTAATTGTATTTTCTTATTTATAATTTAATTCATAAAATGATTTACAATTAATGTTACTTTTTTTATCATATCTAAAAATTACTTTTTTTTTTGTTTGTTTGTTTTAATCGTTGCTAAACACAATTTTTCTTGCCCTTTACTGTTCAAATAGTATCCCTTTTCTGCTCCAGTAGTGCCCTTTTTTCTTTCTAGAGTGAACACTAATGTTGACAAAAGTATAACTTTCCATAGGAAGCCTGAGCTGTGCTCAGGCAAAAAATGCACAGCAGGTATAACATATTAAAAAACTTTATTTACAAAACAGTTTAAAGAAAGACATGTCTTACATTTTAACAAAGTAAAAAAAAAAAAAAAAAAAAAAAAAAAAAAAAAAAAAAAAAACCTTCCCTTCCCTTTGAAGGCCTATATAATGTTTTCTCTTGTGCACTGCTGGTTCTCTCTGTACAGCAACCAACATTTGTTTCTTATGTTGACTAGGTGTCTGTTGTTTTGGGGATTAAATTTATAATTTGCCAGTTAAAAATTTGGTTTTGTTATAACTAAATTTATAATTTACCTAACAAGCATTTTTTTTTTTTTTTCTTGTCGAAATTATATACGATACATTAAAAAAAATATTTTTTCAGAAATCAGCATAGAAAAGACACATAAGAAACATCCTTCACTTTGATGTAAAAAAATTCATTGCAAACCTGTGTTGTGTGTGCCTATGTTCTTTTAATTGCATTTCCCCCTTATTATTTTGTAGGCAATATCATCTCTTAAACAGTCTGGTAATGGAATCAAACCATCTCTAAAATTTCTGAAGTATGCTCAGTCTAGCAAGTGCCTTAACAACTACGACTCATCTGTCAGTTATGCTGCAGCTTCACTTGTCATTGCTTGATGAATCTGATGAAGTAGATAACAATAAAAGTTTTTACGACAGCAATTTTCATTTTGATAGCTGTTTTTGGCAAATGCCTTGGCAATATGTAATCAAGAGATTGGTACTACTCAATGGGCATGTATAAAATTTGATTGAAATTTAGTTTTACAGTGATATGAACATGCAAAATGAAATAAAATTTTCTTGGGGAGAAAAAAGCTGTTGTATCAAAGACTTCTCAGTATATTGTAATTCCCATAAGAACACACTACAGAAAAGGCTAAATTAGGAATTGAAGCAGCTAAACCTTTCAATTTCAAAATAATGATTTATATATTACCTTAAAAACGGAGAAAATTGTAAGTATTGTATATATTAGTAAATGTATTTGCCAAAACTTAAGCTAGTTATGGTGTACCATGAGTAAAATAACATAAAGTAAAGTTACATGTTTTGTAAATGTAATCAATGGATAAGGGAGGTTGCTAGATTTTTCTCTAAAAAAACTGTAAAAATTCTGCTTAAAAAGAAACTTAAGCCTTTTTTTCAGTACCTCCAGTATTGTAAAAACACCAGAAATGAGCAGCAGGTGCCTAAAACATTAGACAATTCCAATATACAAACATACATACATTCAAATAACAAACATTTTTATTTGAAAACTTAAAATTGTATATTAGTTTTTGAGAATGGTACTTAAAAAACTTTTGTTACTTCTGTAAAAATTTAAATTGTAAAGGTAATTTTAATAAAGTTACTGAAAGCATGGTAAATTCATGGCAATGTACTGAGAATCTATCACAATTGTCAATTTCTAGTTAACAAAAAAAAAGGGGGGGGGGGATTTGCTATTAAAAGATTAAATTATTTCCTGCTATATTAATTTTGAATTTAAAATTTATTTTATTATTACATTAATGCTTTTAGGAAAATGTTCTGAAATACTGTTAAACACATCTTAATGTCGTACATAGATAGACAATCAAAGGTGGAGTTAATACATACTATGATCTTCAAAAATAAAGAAAGAGAAAAACTGGTTAACAGATTGAAAAAAAAATAAAATAAATTTGCTTGTTCATTTTATGCTATTTATTTTTACTTTTTCTACATAAAATTTTTAAAAATCTCTTTTGGCTTTATATTTAGTATGTTTTTATTCATGATCAGTAAAGGAAAAATAAATCTGTCCTGGTTGTAGTACCATTTACTTGAATGAAACTTGGCTATGTGATATGTTTTCTATACTTTTAATACAAATGAATATGCCTTCAAAACTATAGGACTTTTGTTTTACATTGACAATTTTGTTATTTACATTCCTGTGGTACTTGCAACTTTAACTGTGGTCCTTCATTTGTTATACTGCATCATTAGGAAGGATTGCAACTGTTAAATATTTGTTGAGAAAGAGCCTTGCTTTTGTCCTCCAAAATTACTAAAAATATTACATTGGGTGAAATTAAAATTTACATTTCTTCCAATGAGTTATTTGTTATTGGGTTGTTAATCATTTTTACTGAATTTGAATAAAATTATAGGACATATAACTGCCCATAACGGAATTGCTTATTTCAGAAATCCCGATAACTGACAAAAAATTCAAAATCAAGTTAAAACTGTTTTTTTAAAGGTGATTGATTGACGTCATAATAGAAAAACCACCCACTATAATAAGATCGCTGCCAGTCTTACAGATTTTTTCATGTTAAATAAACACATCTCAACCAGAAATGTTGTTTAATGAATGAAAAGATATAACTACTACATAGAAAGAAGATAACATTTTATTTAAAATGTATAAAAATATTTTATAACACACTCTGTTATAAGCATTCATTATTTATCATAAAAACCATGCCCAATTTTATGACTGTCATTCATGTAGTTCCAAAATTTTTCTATTACATTACTTTTATTTGGCATATGCCTCAATTATTGAAAATCCATCAGTTTAAGCTTGATAGAAAGCATTGAACTGTTGAATTTATTTAAAAAATTTAAATTTTTGCTCTGCATCTTAAGATATGGCAACAGGAAAGAAGAAAAAAAATTACTAATTTAAACTATCGATTCAGAATTTTAAATTATTTTTCTCAATGTGTAATCATAATTTAATTAATATTAAACAATTAAGTGATGAGCATTTTTCGAAAAAATTACTACACTTTATATTTTCTACTTTTTAGTGTTTAAAATATTTCATTGTTGCAGTTTCAAAGCCAATTGTCAAATTTTGGCAAACGTTGTTTAGTACATGAGTAAATAATTTTTTTGTAAGTCATAAGTAGTTATAAACCATGAAGATTATTTGAAAATTTATCCCCTGTGGCCAGCTAATGGAAATAGGCCTTAATTTATAAAGTTCTCAAAATATTAAAATGGTGTATTATTAATTGAAGCACACCTGTTGACATAATATTTATAATTCTCGCATATAAGGAAGTGACTTAGAAATAGTCTTCAAACTCCATCTTTACTAACATGAACCAAGTTAAGAGTTTAAAAACAAGACTGTATATGTATATAATAGGTATTACACATACCCTCGTTTTGCATCCTTTAAATATTCATCTACTATAGAAAACTCACAATCCTCATCATTTAGAGACTTTCTGCTGTGATCAAGGCTGTTTATAGTTTCAAAATTTGTAGAATGTTTCATCTATTCATAACATTTTTACTTTCTTCTATCTTCAATAGAAGAAAGTATTGTAATCAAAAGTTTTTTCGACGGATTTACACGTTTTAGGGGTAAGAGATCCCAAAAAACTTGTTTAATGTCTGTCTGTCCGTGTCTGTCACCATTGTACCATCAAAAAGTGTATGAAGTTATGCATAGAAATGAACCAAATTTTATAAAGTTTTTGGCTATGACAAGCAGGTCCTACCTTAATTTGGAAAAAAATCGCCAGTAAGGGGTGCTGTAATAGTGATTTTGATTATTGTACCATCGGAAAGTGCATGAAGTTAGAATTGAAGTTAGAAACCTAGAATTGAACTAAATTTTTTTTTAAAGTTTTTGGCTATAATAGCAAGCAGATCCTCCATTAATTTGGAAAAAATCCGCCGGAAGTAGGTGCTGTAATAGCGATTTTTGTGCGATTTTGATTATTGTACCATTAAAAAGTGTATGAAGTTATGCATAGAATTGAACAAAAAAATTTCTTTAAGTTCTTGGCTATGGCAAGCAGGCCCTTCCTTAATTTGGAAAAAAATCGCTGTTAGGGGGCATTGTAATAGCGATTTTTGTACCATTTTGAATATTGTACCGTCGAAAAGTGTATGAAGTTATGCATAGAATTGGACCAAATTTTTTGTGTATGTTTTTGGTCATGGCATGAAGGTCCTTCCTGAATTTGGAAAAATTCCGCTGGACGGGGGCGCTATAATTGCGATGTCTGTACCATTTTCATTATTGTACCATCGAAAAGTGTATGAAGTTATGCATAGAATTGAACCAAATTTTTTGTGCATGTTTCTGGCTATGGGAAGCAAGTCTTCCCTGAATTTGAAGAAAATCTGCTGGAAGAGGGTGCTGTAATAGCGATGTCTGCGCCATTTTCATTATTATACCATCAAAAACTGTATAAAATTATGCAGTAGAATTGAACCAAATTCTTTGTGTATGTGTAAGGCTATTATAGTCAGTAGGTCCTCCCTGAACTTGAAAAAATTTCACCAGAAGGGAGTGCTGTAATTGCGATGTCTGTGCCATTTTCATTATTGTACCATCGAAAAGTGTATAAAGTTATGCATAGAATTGAACCAAATTTTTTGTGTATGTTTCTGGCTATGGCAAGCAAGCCCTCCCTGAATTTGAAAAAAATCTGCCTGAAGGGGGGGTGCTCTAATAACGATGTTTGTGCCATTTTCTTTATTGTACCATCAAAAAGTGTATAAAATTATGCCTACAATTGAACCAATTTTTTTTTTTTTTTTTTTTTTTTGCATGTTTTTGGCTTTGGCCAACTGGTTCTCATTGAATTTGGAAATATTGCACGGTAAAGGGGCTCTGTGATAGTGATTTTCGTACACTTTTCTTGATTTTTCGTAGTTCTATTGTCCATCGGCGGTTCGTGCAGCGACGGGAACTTGCTTCCTGCTAAGCCGGTTATTCGCAAACAGCTGATAACAACAGAATAAGGAAAAACTATTAATTTTAACAAATATCTTGATATAGATTAACTCTTTTTTAGTCCGATTAATTGACTGAAGCAGAAATTTAAGATGAAAATCGAAGTTGGTATAATATTGAACTAATAATATTGAAGTATCAGCATGTGTAACTACTTTTTGAAATATTAAGATGTATATAAGATAGAAGAAAGTTTTGAGATTGGCACATCCAACTAGTTTATTGATATTTTCATTTTCTATACTGTGGAAAGTATTTCATTGACTTTTCTTCTGTTTAACTAGCAAATTTTGAAGTTCCACAGTTATTTGAAAACTTTCCTTTTAACATTTGAATTAATTTTAAATTTTTGTGTGACTAAAATAAAGTTTAAAAGTCCAGCTTTGTTAATTTTTATCCTTAGGTCAAATTTTTAATATAGAAATTTTAAAACAGATGGAAATGCTCTAACAAAATGTATTCTATTGCACAAACTCCATAACTGCATATTATTATTTTTTTTTTACGACCTTGACTGAACATTAGTTAATAAATTACTTTACCATTTACTGTAGAGAGGTGTATTGGTTTCGAAATCTAATGTTGACTTGATTATTGTAATCTTTCTTAACTTTCTCATAACTTTAAATTCTGCACTTACAGGATTTCTGAAATAAGTAATTATTTTTATTTTATCTAGAGTGAAAACTTATGATTAGAATTCATTTATATGTAAAATTTGATATTATTCCATATTATCGCCTGCTGAGCATCAAATGCAGATCCACTGTTTCATCTTTTATATTATCTACTGGTACTTGAATCCCCCCCCCCCCTGATTTTATCATTTCTATACTCTTTTATCTCCCTTCCTTATATTTATTTTACTTTATATATATATATATATATTTCTTTGTCCCCCCCCCCTTCAATTTTTTATGTATTTTCTGCTGAAAACTCTCCTAGTTAAGATTTGGAAGTGTTTCAGATATAGTTGAATGGAGTGTTATTTTATAGACACCCATAAGTCAGTATTTTCAGGCATTTGAACATGCTTTTAAAATGTCAGATGTGTAATATAAACAGATAAACCTGATACATCCAAGAAAAGCCTTTTTACAGTTATTTTAATGTTCAGTGTTAATTATCTATAAAGAAAAGTTATATTGCAAAATTTTCATTGTTGATCAATCTTATAAACAAGTTTTAGTTGGAAATTATTATTTTTATTTTTCTATCATTATTCTAGCTTAGAGAGAGAGAAAAAAAAAAAGTGCATTTAAGTGGCAATATCTTCTTACAAAATAACCTAAGTATGCTAAATAATATGAAGAAATGTTATACTATATCCTTAAAAAATGACTAATGAATTTTTTAAAGTATGAAGTATCCCATATGAACATTTGTTCTTCATTTATTAACATTTCATATGTTAAAACTTTTTAAAGTTATTTTCTTATTGTGACGTTAGTCTTTTATTTTACTTTGCAGACTGATCTAATTTTTTTTAGCAAAGATTTGAAATTGCGTTAAGTAGATAATTTTGAACTGTGGATTTGCATATCTGGTATTGTGATTTCATGCATTTATTGGAATATTCTTCTTTATTCACCTATAGTGCTGTATATCTATGTGATTTTAGAGAATGCTACTAAGTAAAAATAATGAATGAAGGACTTAATTTTATGCATTATAATTGAGGTAATACATGGAATATAAATATTTTTATTCAGTGTTCATTTGCCAGATTTGTGTCTGTGCTTTTTTAGCAGCATAAACTAGACTTACAATTAAGTTTTACTTTACAGTAGTAGGTGCTTATTCAAATTCTAAACTATTTGTGGCAATTTTTACTTAAAATTCTACCATTTTCAAGGAAATATTGATTGAATTGTGTTGTTATAGTTTATTTGTATTTAATAAAACTTTTTGCATTAGTAGATTTCTTTATTGTCACACAAGGAAAACGCTTTCTAAAAAGAAAAATTATCTTCCCCTCTCTAAATATCAATTTAATATCAGTATGCAAATGTTCCATATCAAAGTTGCCACCAAAATATGCTAAAAAGTGAAAAAAAAATTATATGCCACGAATAAGGGAAAAAAATATTGTTAATTAAAAAACAGGATATCCATTCCTTCGGGAAAAACACTGAATATAATTTATAATGATTAGTATACAATTATTTGTAACAGCAACAACAAAAAACCCTCATTAAAATCCTTAATAATTTGATATGTTTTCTTTCTTTTTTTTCTAAATTCAAGTAAACATTGTTTGTGCTTAAACCAGGCTCAGAATTTCATACTGCAGAAAGAAAAATTTGAACCATTATAAATTCAAATAATAATAAAAATAATAAACATTAATAACAAAGTGCACACATAAATACAGTGAACTCTCGTTAGTGCAATTGAATCCATTTTTCGTTTGCATTAACCAATGTCCTTACCATTAATTAGAATATTGATGAGGTAAGAGAAATTGTCCACATTAACTGGAGATATGTTTTAAGCAGAGACGCATTAACGAGAGTCCACTGTATTTGAGAATTATTATGATTATCCTCATATGATGACAACTTCTTATGTATTTTCTATTTTATGTATGTAGTTGTTTTCATCTACTCCTGGGTATTAAGCAACAGATTTTCTTTCTGCTTAAATAATACCAAATCTTTAATGTTATTCAATTTTTATTGAACTTTACAAAATATGTATTAATTTCCATTTTCACCATAGTCTACTTAATTTTATTAACCTACAACAGATATAGAATTTGTTACTCTTAAATTTTTGTCATCATTTTACATCTTCAATAATGTACAGGTGATATTTGAATTTCAATAGCTTC
Source organism: Maratus speciosus (assembly GCA_963932465.1). Taxonomy (NCBI): domain Eukaryota; kingdom Metazoa; phylum Arthropoda; class Arachnida; order Araneae; family Salticidae; genus Maratus; species Maratus speciosus. The sequence goes on along the minus strand of OZ010798.1, from coordinate 409,585,627 downwards.
TGATGCCTATCTTTTATTGCGTTTTACTTTGTTAAGGTTGTTCAGTGTCAAAATTCATTCTGACTGCATGTGAAAAAGCAGTCGCACACCAAAAGGTGTGTATTACACCAAAAGATGAAGTCTTGCATCAAAACGTGAAATCATGCATCAAAATGTGAAATCTTGCATCGCAGTGTGAAGTTTTAATGTGCAAAATTTTAATTAGTCTTTTCAAATGAGACTTTTTTCGGGAAAAGAATTTTTTTACTTTCAAATTTTATGTATAATTTTCAATTGTACTTTTTTCTTTTTCTGTATTAAAATCAGTTTTATTTATTTAAATATTTAGGATAAATTTTGTGTCAAATATTTTTTAAGAGAATTTCAGAAATATCTGAAAGGAAGTCGGAATTTAGTTTGTTTTTCTACTAAAATACTACTCCTGTTTTTAATTTAGAAAAAAATTGTATTATTAGGTAGTTAAATATATTTTTAATATTGAAAACTATTTTAGTAAAACATATTAAGGCTACTTTAAGGTGCTGAATTTTATATGTTAGTAATTTTTCCTTACAAAAAGTTGAAAACATAATGAATTTATGTAAGTAGTTAATAAATGTGTTTATCTAGCTGTTAGTGCACTGATTCTGCTTTGCGTTTAAATTTATTGATATGAGCAAATCTTATAAAAACACATGGTTACAAAATATTTTATATACTTAATCTATCTTGATTGCTATTTTTTTCTTTTCCACCCAGAAAAGTTTATTTATAAATAGTTTACTGCTATTGTTTCCCAAGCAGTTTAAATTTTGATGAGTTCTTTTTATGACTAATTTAAACATCTGTTTGATTATGTAACTTGCACTACAGTCCTTCATGTTTGTTAATACAATATCTGAACTTAGGTCTGTGTTATGTATCCCTAGTGTTGTTACATTTTAGGACTAGTAAGTGACTGTTTTTTTGCTTCTTTTATATATTTTGTTTATTAAGTACATGTGAAAATTATATTTTTAAATTTTCTGTAAAAGTTATGTTGAAATGAATTCTAAAGCTTAAATACAGATATGGTTTGTTAATCTTTGTTGAACATACAAAGACATTAAATAGAATATTTCAGTTGTAAAGATTGGATATTGATCAAGCTTTTAAATTGGTATTGAAAAAACTCTGTCAAAACATTGCTTAATTAATACAAACAATATTACATGTCAGTTTTTTTAATATAGTTTATACAAAGATTTAATTTCAGGATTAATCTATTAGGTAGCAAATCTTATAGATGAGATTGAAGGATTTCTTCCCATTACATATAAATGCAGCAATATTTTTACTTACAATTGAGCAGTATTTTATTTAAGAAATTTTGCTGTTTGTAAATTGACCAAAATTTTGAAACGCTAATTTTGATTTATTTTATGTCTCCTAAATCTCTACATATTTGTTTTTAAAATTTTAACAGTAGCAACTAAATAAGTAAATGTAATTTTCAGAGAGAACATCTTTCGGCTTGAATTCTTTTCTTTGAACATAGTGTAAATAATAAAAGTTGTGAATTTAATTTTTTCCTTCCTCCCAAAAAAAAAAAATAAATAAATAAATAAAAAAATAAAATAAAATAAAATAAATATTTATGTGCAAGGATGATTACCGTATATTCAGGCATATAATGCACACTTTTGAACGAGAAAATTAGTCAGATTTTACAGGTGCACATTATACGCTAAAAATATAAGCTTAAACATGAAGCGTAATAATCGCGATTTCTATATTGATGAACAACAGAAGATGTGATTATTTGATTGAACAAAAGTACCACTTCAAACACTTTACAGGGATTCAAGCAGATAGCTTGGCAGTAGAGTAAATCCTCACATTGTATTTGCTTATTTTCTTTATGTTTGTACTAGTTATACTTTTTTATATTTTTTATTAAAGTTTCTTTGCAAAAGAGGGTGCATGTGTAATATGCCAAATATACATAAAAATAGTAAAATACAGTTTCAAATCAAAGGTGCATATATTATCTACCACAGTGTGTTATATGCTGTTTTTTTGCTAATTAATAGAAATGTTTTTTGTCAGATAATTAATTTGTTAATAATTGAAAATTAAAGAGCGATGATTTATTTATATACGTCATAAGAATGGGTATCCATATTATTTATTTTGAAAAATAGTTTTATCTGCATTTATACAAATTAGGGATGTAGTGAATATTCGATCACAATTCAGTATTCAGCCCTATTGCCAAATATTCAGTTGGCTGAATTGTCTGTGGCCGAATATTTGTTTGATATTTAACTGAATAAATTAAGGATTTAAAAAAGGTTTTTTTTTTTCCACTATCTAAATTTGCTTTGCAGTGATTTTCATTGCTTCATTGCAGAAAATTCATAGTTATTTTTATTTAGATTCTAAGAAATTGAATAGCATTTTTGTTTGTTTGTTTGTTTTCTTTAAAGGCTAAGAATTTTTTAGAAAATGGTGTGAAAGTTGGAGATTTAAGCTGATTTTAAAGAGACAACAAATGGCGAACAATTGATTATAGACGTAATTTATTTGTAGAAAGATGAAAAATGCAATTAAATTCTAATGTGCTTTAATATTAATATCTGCAAATTATATAACTATGTAAAAATATTGTCTAAAAAAAAAAACTAAATGTTGAGTTCTATTGTTACATTATTTAAGTTCTGCATAAGTTCTTATAATGATGTTATAAACATAAAAATGAATATTTTTCTTGCTGCATATTTAAGCATCATGCATTTAAACAAGCATTGCAACTCTAATTAACAAAATGTAAAATAATATCTTGTTTCATAATTTAAATCATGAATGAACTTAACACACAAACTCCTCACAATAAAATTGATCAAAAACAATTTCAATTGATTATGGGGAAGTGTTAAACATTATGAGGGGCTCATTAACTTTGAATACAAGAAAGGATAACTGGATAGTAGAAGTTAAGAATAATTATTTGTATACCAATGAAAATAATTAACATTCTGAATTTCAAAATAGGCTTGTATCTGTAATGCAGTTTATATGGAATAATAAATTTCTTGGTAGGTTATTGCAGTTAAAGATGGATTTGTAATATGTTTATATAAATATATAGAAAAAAAAATGTGTTTAGAAAAGGATAGGAATCTCAAATGATTTCATGTGTTTTTGAGCTAATCATCTTAAATAAAATGGGATCTGATTAAAGTGAAGCAATTATTTATAGCTTATATTGGCTGACAGGCACTTCAAAAACCCACTTTTACTTAACAATTATTAAATAATAATTGCTGCATGCTGCATAGACAGCTTACAAAAAAGTAGCAGCATAGCTCTGCCAAGACATATAACTAGAATTAAAAGTCAATAAATTTGGTGACAACACAAGTCGCATTTTTAATAAATTGAAGAAAATCTAATAAAATTTTCAAAAGTTGAGCTTCAAGGTTTTCAATTAGGTGTCCTGTCACTCCTTAGCTAAGTTTCATAGCTCTGCTTCCAATAGTCTCTGTACAATTTTATCCACAGAAAAAAAAAAACAAAAAAAAAAACACTTCATATTATTATAATTTAATCTGCTAGTTTATTGAAAATTTTCTCATTGTATGATTGCACCTAGTTTTATATTTATTTAATATTTAATGTTATGCAATTGGTAAAAAATTGAATTTAGTGCAGTTTTTAATGAATATTCTGCAGAATATACTATTTTCAGTGATTACCTAAACAATAAAATTAAAGTAGATTTAAGAAAAGACCTTACATTTTGTAAATTTTAGGTTTGCTTTCATGATAATTGTTTAAATTTAATAATTATTATTGATAATTTTTTTCTATTTAATTATTATTATTTTGCCATCATTCGGTTAATTTTTAAAAATTCAGTTTGTACTTATTCAAGTTGTCCATCTACATTGAGTTATTACATCTTTTCTCTCTTTTAAACAAATCTTATGATTTAAAAATTAAAATGAAGCAGCTAAAAAAAAAATGGATACTTTTGTTAGCTGGGCACAAATCTCACCAATAGGTGTTTTTGCTTTTTCAGATTAGAAATAGTACTTTGATGATGATGAAATAAAATGTTTATGATATTTCTTTCTTTCTATCTTTTTTTTTTCTTTTTTTTCATTTTAAATGAAATGGAAGAAAGGCTATTTTAAATGAAATCAATGCAATACAAATGATGGCGATGCAACAGTTTTTGGTGATTTACCACCTGTGCCTGGCTAACATAAAAGTAACAAAAAATGTTTTTAGAAAAAATTGCTATGTCGATTTAATAAGATCAATTGCTTACATTTAGAAAACTTTTTTATGTCCGCTAATGTAATGGTATGTATTGTTATTTGTTTCTAAAAATTATAAAAAAGAAAAATTTTATGCTTAAATAATTTGTGTATATGCATTGTTCAAGCATAGAAAAAACTGATAAGTTTTTGTTTACTCATGTAATTTTCCATGTTGAATATTTTATCAGATATTCAATAGTAATATGTTTTTTGCTTGTGATTGTTGTATGTATGTATTGAGCATAGGAAGATTTGGGATGTCAGTGATAGAAATTTCTAGAATAGCTAGATGACTTATATATACATAATCATTACTCATTTATATAACTGTGATATATCACCTTCTATAGTGCATTGTTTAAAAATAATGTAGAGCGTCAGTAATCCTAATGTCAATCAATTTCAAATGTTAAAAATTATACCCAAGAAAAACTTACTAATAAAATGACATCTAGAACTTAGGACATGGTAAAATTAAAAAGTAAAAGAACTACAAATGTTTCCAGTTAAAAAATAACTTGAATTCTTCAAAAGTCTATCAAAAACATGTGGTATTGCTTTATTTTTACATGAATAAATGCCACAATTTGTGTAAAATGTGTTATAATTTCATTCTGAAATGATATTTTTTCCCCAATTTTATTGTTCCTTAAGAGCATTTTTTAATTTAAAAACTAAGCTGTTTATAGATCTTCATTGGGGAATTAAAAAAAAAAAATTACTAAGAATATTTTGTTTTACTAAAATTATTTTGTGAAAGGTCCATAAACGAACCCAATTTTCCTCTAAGCAGACTCCTGCCTTTATTTTTCCTTTCACATTTTTCAACTTAAGCAGTTCTAATGATTCATAATACATTGGGAATTAAAGCATTCAAGGTAGCTGCTGCACTAGAATTTTAAAGATAAGAAGTAATTCTGTACCAACCTTTGCATGTGCATGCATTGTCATAACTGTGAAAAGATTGTCTCTCTCTATCTCAACTTTGTTCAATGGAATTATGTATGCACCAATATTTACTGAATTTAATAAATGAATATTTTTCTGCATTACTAACATGATTAAATTAAATTCTCATCTTATGTTATGCAACTTTATTTGTTTAGTTGTTGACAAAACCCTTATAAATTGAAAATATATAAAATAAAATATATAATTGTTTAACACTTTCTAACATAGTTGAAAAGTGTTTATGAATTTGGTTTGTCTGGCTGTCTGTCCGAGCTCTAATTAATGTAAATGCAGTCTGATTGCCATTTAGTTGATATGTGTTACTTTGGCATGTTCAGTATTGAAAATGAAGTGTATAGCATTCATAGTTTGTTTACAGGGACATTCAAAAGATTTCAGTTACATTATGGTCTATGGGAGAAAAATCATTTGCAATGTATTTTAATGATGTTAGATTCTTTCAAACATATTGAAATTGGTTTATCTCACTGAGGTGCACAACTAGATGATTACCATTCAGTATGGTATGCATAGAATTTATCATTCAAATACAGGAACACACACAAGTGTTAGGTTACAGTACTGTAAGCGATAATTGTTACAAATTCATTTATAGTTGTGGTATACATTTTAAAATTTAAATAAGTTTTTGAGTATTAATTGGTGTGTATAAATTACATATATCATATGCAGTGCTGTATAAAAGAATTTGTGTGCATTTCCATTTATTGGCGGAAATTGCTGATAGGGAATTTTCAACTATGTTAAGGCTGTTCTTAACTGCTCTGCTCAACAACCGCAAAATGTTTTGACACATTTACAAATTCATTTTTTTTAACGGAAAGATATAAAATTGGAAAGCCTGACCCTGGAAGCGATTTGGAATCGAACTGTGTTTACCATTTTTTGATCCATCTATTACCTATTGAGTTATAAGCGATTTTGATCACGTGACATAGCATTTTTCTCCCCTTACTGACTGGATTTTCTTCTTTCGTTCGGAAGTTCTGTTCAAAATGCCAACTTTGACAGTATTTTCTGAAAGATCTATTGCGTTTACAAGAAAACGGAAAAAACAGTTCGATGACATAGTTTCTGAATAACAACACTTTCTAGTTTCACGCGTTTCCGAACAAAAATGAATTAAAACTTTTGTCAGAAAGTTGACCCTTTGGATTTGAGAACAGCCTTAAGCGTTTCCTAACTGAACTAAATTTTAGCATAATATGTAGTGTGTTTAAAAATTCGTAGATCGTATACAAGAAATCACAAAAGAATTTGAATTCCTTTCCGAATATAAATGGTAATTGACGATATAGATTTTTCAAATGTGTTACACATTTTCGAAATTTTTTGCTTAGAGATATCTTTCTTATAAAATGGTGAAGTTTTGTTGCAGTTTCGAGAATATGTTGGAAAGTGTTTCATAATCTCTGCTTGACGCGTAATTTTTCTTGTTTGACTATAGCATATAAACCACTTTCAATGTCGTATTTTTAAAATGTTCACATATTCCATAGGTTCTCATGGGTTTTGCTTATCTTTTTAATTTCCAAGGAAAATAGACTACATTTTACATTTACACATTGAATTGTAAATAGCTGATTATATAAAGACCCAAAAATTGATTATTTCACTCAATCTGGATTACAAGCGTTCTACTGTGATTTGCCTTTTTCTTTCTTTCCTTTTTTTTTTTTTTTTTTTTTTTTTAAATCCTAACAGCAGACAGTATGCTTTATTTATAGTTTATTTCAAAATTGTGGTTTGTTCCAGGATCCAGCTATTGTATTTGATTTCATATTTATTCTTATTTGTGTGGATCTAATGTATGTGTTAGGCTGGAAAATATACAAATGCTGAATAAAACACTTTGTAATATTTTTATGCAATTTGTTTCTTTGACTATGATTGGTTTTATATCTAAATAGTTTTAAATATTATCAATGAATGTTTCTCATTTTTTAAAATTTGAATTTGGTTATTTTAAATCCAAGTTTGCCACATATGCAAAAAATGTTAATACAGTATAGGATCCGTTATCCGGAATCCTTGGGACCTGGGGCATTCCGGATAAGGGTTTTTTCCGTAATTTGGAACACTACCACAAATATTTTCTAATGTACATAAATATGAAATACAGGTTAGCATAAATAATATTAAAAATACTGTATTACACATGTGTTGAATTAATTCAATAAAACCCAATTAAGGAAAAGTTTAATTAATTTTTATTTACAAAAAAAAAAAAAAAAAAAAGAAAAGTAATTTTACATTATAATAAAACTTACAAATGAACAAGATCAAAAATAAAATTTAGTTTTGGTGTTCATATGCAGATGCTTGGGAATTAGTTTTTTGAAAAAATCCTTTTAAAGTTGGCTGCTTGTAACGTTTCTCTTTTACAAACTGGTCTTGAATTTTATATAAGGACATTATTTGTTGTTCATGGAAATAACTTCTTTGTTCCATGCCTTGAATTAATTGTTGAGTGTAAAATATCATTTGTTCATTAGATATTTTTTCTACCTCCTCATTCTTGTCATCATCATCACTACTATCATCAGATGCATTATTGCATCAGAGCAATATTGTCTGTATTGAAACAAACTTGAACTGCATCTTCATCCAATAATTGGGGAGGGAGAGAGGGGAATATATTTAAAGTTTTGACTTTTTATTTATTTTTGTTTTGTTTACGAATTTATCGCATGGAAAGGGGACAGAAAAATACAAGAGGCAAAATTATCAACACTTAAAATGCAGATTTCCGCAAATTCGCGGAGATAAAGAAATGCATAATTGCTGTAATATTCCATTAACCCACCCTCCCCTATTTTGTAAACAAATTTGATATTTAAAAAAAATCCCACGAAAGCACACACACACACACACACACACCCAACCTTTCAAAAAAAAGAAAAAAAAAAAAAATCTGCGTGAAGCGCCATATCACATTTCTGTCTTATCCGATTCCAAATCTCTGCTTTTCTACTGTTCGATGGACACAGCTGATCACGGTAAAACGAACGTTTCTCTCATTCTCCTAATTGGCCGAATTGTGGGGGCGCCTTTAGATGATGTCAAAGGTCGGAGCTTGCCAACAGATTTTCAATCGCGGAAAATGCGTTCAAATTCTAAGTGATGTTTCGAAAATATTTTTTTTCAAAAGGTTAAAATTAAAATTTTTTATAATGGATTTAAGCGTTTGAAACAGAAAAATACAAAATTTAAGAATATGTAGTTAGTTTTCCCATATTTCTAAAGGTTACGCCGATGCAAAGTCATAAAAACGATCGAAAAGAGAACTTATGTCCGATGATTGCGTACATTCAATTCTTATCTTTCACGGGAGCGTCATAAGTGGGATCTCAGGAAGAGTGCGCTTTTAAGTTCGTGCTTTTTAAGTTCTGTTTTTTAATTATCTTGGTTAACAAAAAAAGAAAAATCTGAATATCAGGGCAGGCTTTGGACTATTCTTATAAATATTTTCGGATTTCAACAGGCGGTAGATTTCGATAGCCACTGTTAATCCCTGTAAGCGACCTCTCCGATTACTTTACGATTTTTTGCCGCATTTGGGGGGGGGGGGGAGAATAATGGGATATTACGGTCCCTTGAGGTGTATGAGAAAAAGTTTAAAATATTCAAAATAGCGATTTATAAAACATATTAACTCTTCAATAAAATATGAAAAAAAAAACCTGCAAATTTTTATGAAATGAAAGCTTTCACTAAATTTCGGTTTTGGATCGTTTAGCGTTCCGGTTTTTAGAGCGTTCCGGATATCGGGACGCCAGATAATAGATCCTATACTGTATTTGCAACTACAGCTAAAATCGCTCATAAAATTTCGTGTATTAACCATTACTTATAAAACACATAAAGAGCATGAAAAATTTTAAACATACACATAATTTATAGGGTTATACACATATATTATAGGGATTAAACAAAATTATGGTTTTAAAAAAAGGGAAAATTGATTTTATTAATTTTTTATTATTAAAATCAGTTTTTTAAAATTTAAATCTATTTTTTCTCCTGGTGAAAGTTTTGAATGGCTACCAATAATTGTAGCTTTCTAAAACAAATTAAACCTCTGATTAGATGATATTACGAAGCATACTCACATTTAATAAAATATTAATGCATGAAGTATTTTTATGCTTTTAATAATATTTTATTTAATAATTATATAAATAATAAAAAATGAAAGCAAACAATTTGATTAGCAAGCAGCACAAATAATAAATCAAACACATATGATGGCAGCTCTTTATGCACTAGTGTTTTTAAAAATCACTAGATGGCTCTGGCCCCTGCGAGCTGTGCTCACCAATCCCCGTTGAGACTTCGCAGACACAGTTACAACTTTGCCCTGTTTTTAAAGGTTACCGGTTATGGAAAATACAATGTATCATAAATGGCGATGATTTTCTGTAATCGGGTTGCCACGCTTTTCCGTTTAAATGAGGCACTTTTCAGTTACCATGCCTTCATCCATTGCTGTCTCACAAGCTGAGGGCTGTTTTTGGGATTGATAAGTAATATCAATTACGTGTTTTGATATCAGCTTCTATAAAATGATTAAGTTAAAAATCCTGCTACCTCTCTGACTTTAATAACAATGCTATGAACAATTGGCATTGAAAAGCACTGCATTTTGAAATGCACTGCATTTTATATTTATTTCAAGTTTCACATTTTTTCAAATAGGTATAGCTTATGCATGAATTATTTCCTCTATTTTAATGCACTCTCATGCATATTTACAGGTTATTTTTAAAATGTAAATTGTTAATTTTAATTAATATATACCAAATTTCTAATATTTATTGAATAATAATTTGTACAAAATAAATCTAAAGTATTTTACGCATGCATTTACCTGTATTTATGCTGCATCAAGTGTTTAAATATATAAACACACTTGTTAGTCGTGCTTCTTTTATGCCATGTGATTCCGACTGTGACGTCACATGAATATTGTCCATTAAGAAAAAAAAATATTTTTTACGACGTAGTTTTCTTCACCTCCTCCTTTTAACAAGTGAACATTTAACTTATTTTAAAGTTTTATTTATGTTTTTAATAGTCACGTGTAAATACATTTTTTAATTGAAAGGAAGTATTATTCTGTGCTCTGATTTACGATTTGGGAACAATTTAAACAAATTACCTTTTCTAAATATGAAATAATGAAATCCGTTCCATTAACCCCTTGGGGACAAGCGACACGTATACATGCCACATGAAGCACTGAGAATCCTTGTTATTCCTCACCAGTAAAATTTTACTGTGAAATTTGACTTATTTATTCAGCGCATTTTCTCTATTCAAGAAGACACAAATTTCTGTTTTTAAAAAATGGTGACAAAAGATTAAAAATTTCGTAAAAGGCTCCCGTCCCGAAGGGGTTAAAATAATGAAAATTTGAATTACAAATGGAAATAAACACTCAAAAAGTTAGTGAAATTAAAAGTAAGTGCAGTCTGCATACCGCAAGCTTGTGAAGTATATCTCTAGAAAATGTGATTGAATTCTTATGCATAGTTTGTGTTGCTCTAAAACATTTTTAACAGAATTATTATTATTTGACCGACTTCGACATTAAATAGCTCTTAAAATAATTCTTCGATTTAAAAACTGTCTGCTTGAGCATATTTATCAAACATTTCCATATAATACTGCCCATTTTCATATTTTTAGTAGTGTTCTATATATTATTAGCGAAAAAAGGCCTCCGGTCACAAAAAATTCATTTCCGGCAGTGACCGCCATAAAATCCCGAAAATAAACACCCCTCCTCTTTGCAACTTGATATATTGGCAAAGTGGAGAAGGGACTCATACACGGAATTTTCTTGAAAATTTCCTTAATACCAACTCTTAGTATTAATGTCTGTTAACTAAAATTAATTGGTACACGATAAGTTATATTCCGTAGATATTTATAAAGTGTCATAAGAAAGTTTTACATTTTTTTTAAATTAACAAATAATTATAATTAAATAATCCTCTAAATAATAATATTTCCTCTTTGGAGAGAGAGAAACTATTCAAATTTTATTTATTAATTATTATTTTTTTTCTTTATGTATCAAAATGATTCTGTGAGAATGTGTCTGCAAGTTTGCGTTGTTTGAGTGTGGGGAAAAAGAAATTACTGGGCTGGAAGCAAACAGAAACTAGTCAGATGTGGCAATCCCAAAACTTTCTTCTATCTCATACATGTTAATACTTCCTGAAAAATGCAGCATATCAACACCACCTGTTAGATAATTTACACCAAAATCTAATTATCAACAACTTTGACAATTTCTAATTGAATCTGAAGTTTGATGAAAATCCATGCGTTAGTTTTTTAGATAAAGCTATTGTGAAAATTGTAAAAAATTCTCCATAGCAGCGCCACCTGTTGGAAGATTTACACCAAAAACAAATTACCCTCATAGCATGCATGGTCAAAGTGACGTCACTGTGGTCACGTCACATCTGTGACCGAAATGCCACCACTCAGTGATGTCACATTGTGACTGAGATGTAAACTTCTTAGAAAACTTTAAAAAATTACAAAAATTTTCAAAACATGTTGTTACTGTAAAATTTTATTTTTCTGGCAATAAAAAAGAATTATCTCACTGCATGTAACGTAGGTCACGTCACACTCACAAAAAAAATCCTCCCATATTGTAAGTCACAGTGTGAGAAAAATATGAACTTCAAAAATCTTTGAAAATGAAGAGAAATGTTTTAAAAAGGCCCGAGTTACAGCGGCATAAGGAATGAAAATATATTAATGGATAGCAAATAGTAAATTCAGACACTAAAAGATGGTGGTGGGTGGTGGTGGTGGTGGGGGGGGGGGGGCATATAAAGGAAAATGCACGTACAAGTATCAACAAACTAGATTTTCATGCTATATTTTATCAATTTGATATCTAAGACAGTGAAAGTATACTTTTTTCCTAATTTCAATTTTATCTAGTATTGCAATTTAATATAATAATCCTTTTCTTATTATTATAAAAGTGTTTCTCGGAAAAATGGTACGTGCTGGAGCAATTTGGATAACATATTTAGAATTAGGAATATTAAATATATACACTTTACATACTTAGTTTGCAGGAAGGAAAATTTTTAATTTATTTTTACCGACCACTGGTATTCGAAACACTTTTGTGGCTTCAAACTAAAAAATTTCTATTATAGTTAAGTCTGCAGCTTTTAATGAGCATGTAGAAAGAGTCTTCAGAGTTTAGTCATACATACATTTCTTGCTTTATAATTTGCATTCAAGTCATATTTTGTCCTGTTAGTGTACCTATTTTAAGTAACTATTTTTAAAAAAAATTCTACTTCTTTCAGACTTTTAAAATAAAATTAGCATTTTCCGAATTTAAAAAAAAACACAATTTATGCAAAATCCATGATATAACTTATTATTCGTATTTCAAATTTGTGTTTTAGAGATATGACTCTAAAAAAAAGTTATTTTACGAATTGTTTTATTCTACAGGAAATTAACATGGAAAGAATGACGATTGACAAAGAAAATTTTTTTATCCTCGATATTTATTTATATCTTATTATTTTTTAGGAAGATATTTTGTATTTATTATGTGTGAAACAATCTTTACTTAGAAAAAGGGAGGGGGGGGGGGGGGTTAAAACTGATAAAAAGAAAAGGTAAAAGACATTGGAAAATTCTTCAAATACAAAAATTTAAATACAGACAGTCTCATAAAATGATTGCACATGTAAGTTCCAAATCTGTTTATATAAAAGCAAATAAACTAACACCTGCCCAAAATCGTCTGCCACGATACCGCAGGGTAAACAGAGAACTTTTTGTTCTATCAGATGCGGTAAGTTACTAGTCTAAAATGTAAGCTTTTGCGTGGGCTTTTTTTAATGGAAGAAAAAGACGTCGCCATTTTCGGATACACACGGATATTAATAATTAATTTATGAAGCTTAAAAAGTAGGTCTTATTTAATTTAAATTGTTTATTCCTGTTTTGTATATTTGGTGAGATGAGTTAAATAGTTTTATATTATACCTATAGAAAGAGACTGATCTGGAATTGTTTTTCAGATTAGAAATTAACATTATACTGAATGGGAAATGTCTTTTACATACTATAGTAGTGAAACTTTTGAAAGACTTTTTTTCATTGCTAATAATATTTTAAATTATTATTTAAAATCCTAAATCTTCATATCAATGTTTTCAGATATAACATTTGCTAAAATTATAAAATAATAGGAATTCCTTGTAGCATATGGAGAGATTTTTGAGAAATTGTTAAATCTAATACATTTAATCCATCTATTGTACTTTGTTGTTGTTTAATAGTACAATTATAAATACTAATTATTTAGTGTTTTTCAAATTGGTATATTTATTTTTTAAATTGTATGTAAGCACGTTTTTACTGTTCGTGATTTTAATCAAACATTTAATTGTAGACATTCAGAATCAGTTATTAAATTTTCTTTGATTGTATACTCATTTTCTACGTTTTCAATACACGTTCGATACTTCGCATTAAAAAATAAAATATGACATTTAAGCATTGAAATAAAGTGTTTTTTATGTCTGATAACAAGTTTATAGATTAAACTGCTTTATTATACTTTTTAAAATTTGATATTTATAATATTTATAAAAAAAATATTTATAATTTATGATATTTATAAAAGTTGATATTGTACTGTTCATTAGCGATAAATGCTGGAAATGCATTTTTAATTATAATATGCACTTTTATGATTCTCTATATTTATGCATAGTATATGGTGTATATAAAAGCTATAAGTCATATACAGGGCTACACAAAAGTATAAGTAAGAGTTAAGGGGTATGGGTGCAAATTGCTTAAAGGTGTTTTTTAGATGAGTTATGGATTTTTATGTTGAACTGCATTTAATTTACTAAGAAATGTTTGTAGAATATGGATAAAATGATACACAGGGTCACGCAAGGAAATGGATATATGGCCGTCTCTAAATTATAATTTCTGGAAGTGTGATTTCAGCAGTTTTAAGAGTGTTTTAATTTGAATTAAATTTTAACTAAATAGTGGCGTGTAATAAAGATTCTATGTAAACTACAGGGTTGTACAAAAGTATTCAAGTATGTTTTCATATATTAGTATAAATTGCTGAATGAGAATTTCAACCTGTTATGCGTTTTCTTGCTAAACTAAATTTTCACATTATATACTAGTATATATCAACCTACAGATTAAATACAGGGCTATTCAAAAAAATTGGAAAACATATTTGGCTATGGACGGTAACTGCTGAAATCAGTTTTTCAAATGGTTTATGCGTTTTCTAAAATATTTACTTAGTTATCTTATTTACGTTATTTCCTTAAATTACGATGTCTAGTTAAAGCATTCAGGAAGCGTTGGAAAGTGCTTTATAATCTATGCTTAATGCATGATTTTTCTTACTTGTTTTTTCTATTTCCCAGATCAGTCGTTTCCTATAAATCATACCAAATCTATTTAGCTCATATTAACAAAATACAATATACACGGGAATAAAAAATTTAAATAAATATGGCTTATCTTATTCTTCTTTAAATAGGAAATATATTAATATCCGTTAGACTCCATGTTCGTATTTAATAAAATAATAACAAATCACAACACATAAAAACTTACACATTCTTAATATAAAGCTTGAACTCAAGATCAAGCTTAGAACTTAATAAAAAAGGATGCCAGTTGATAAGCATTGTTTTTTTCAGTGTAAAAATTAAAAGTATTTTAGAAGAATAGGACTCCAAAATAGCGATACTTTGTTAAAAAGTACGGTAAAAAGATAATATTGTATATTTCAAACAAAACTTTATTTAAAAATTCATCACAGTGTTTATAACAAGAATCATCACAGTATTAATGCTCTGAAATTTTTCCAGAGAGAAACATTCGCCTTGCAAACAATATTTCAAATGGAAATCAAATTTCAAATTGATTGCTTAAAAGGTGCAAAAGCTAACATAGTGAAAAAAATTCCATAACAGTACTTGAATCTGGGCCATCAGTATAGAGCACTGACATTCTACTGACTAAACCACATGGAACGAGACCCAGCCTGGAAAATGTCTTACTATTACATGTTGGCAAGGCTACAAACTCAGCACAAGATGGAATATTTTTCATGAGCCACCGACATGGGGCAAACACGAAACTTAATTAAATCCAGCAGCGATTCAAACTATATAAATACTTGGAAATTTTTCCAGAGAGAAACATTCGCCTTGCATATTTCAAATGAAAAACAAATTTCAAATTAAAATTGCATTTTAAGCAATTAATTTGAAATTTGATTTTCATTTGAAATATTGTATGCAAGGCGAATGGTTCTCTATGAAAAAATTTCCAAGTATTTATATAGTTTGAATCGATGCTGGATTTAATTAAGTTTCGTGTTTACCCGATGTTGACGGCTCACGATAAATATTCCATCTTGTGCTGTGTTTGTAGCCTTGCAAACATGTACTAGTAAGAAATTTTCCAGGCTGGGTCTCATTCCATGTGGTTTAGTCGGTAGAATGTCAGTGTGCTACACTGATGGCCCGGATTCGAGTCCCGGCTTGGAATCTTTTTCTCTATGTTGGCCTTTGCCCTTTTAAGCAATTAGTTTGAAATTTGATTTTCATTTGAAATCATCACATTGTTTATGACAAGTTCGTCAAAAATGACACATATTTCACAAATTAGTCACAGTGTGACGTCAAAGCATTGTCGCTGTCGTCACAGGTTCGTCACAAAGTTAATGCCAAAATAGTCACAAATGACACACTTTTCACAAATTTGTCACACCGTGACTTCACAGAGTGGTCACAATGTGACGACACAAACGACCTCGCATTCTAGTCACTATGACGTCACATCGACGGTCACAAAATCACAGTGTGACTTCACAACGACGTCACCATGCCTTACGGGTAGGACCAACAGGGTTTGTTGATGTATATCAATGGATATATATCTTTATATATATCTGATATTTATTTTCAAAATATCAACATATTTGATATTTTCATTTGTTTGATATTTAGTTTCAGAATATCGAGATGTTTGATCCTTTCTATATTTTTGTATCTTTGATATTTATTTTCAAAATATCACTGTGCGAGATATTTTTTATATTTTCTGTCAAAACCAGTTTAAAGTAACTTTCCAGCTGTTATTAACTATCTGTAGATTATATACTACAAATCTGATCACAATGAACTTTTGTTTCTGGCAGTGAAGAAATGCATAACTAACAATTATGTGGGACATAATTAATTCAGAACAGCAATTGAAAAATAAACTGTCTCATTTAGATAAACAGTTATTTATAGCTTCATTTAAAAAATAATTTTTCCTGATTTTAGTTGATCTTAAACTGTACTTGGGGAATAAAAAAGAAGACAAGTTTACATTTATATTAATTTTTCAACTAAAAAAAAATATTTTTCATTTAAAATTTTGTTGTACAAAACATAAAATTTTCTATAAATAAAATCATAAGATGAAATGCAATATTCCACATTTATTCAATCACAAATTACACAATATGAAGTTTAAAATGTTTTCTGTTTACCTAAAAGGTGGACAGATAATAATATTACAGATGTTACAAGTTTAAAAAATACATTTTATTTAAATTTCCTAGTACTTTAGGTCTGCAAAATTTGCAGCCACTGACAATGGCTGTGGGTTTTCAGACCGAAAGTACTTGGAAATTTAAATGCATATTTTAAAGTTGTAACATCAGTAATATTATCTGTCACCTTTTAAACAAACAGAAAACGTTTTAAACATAAAGACTCTTAACATTACTTGACAAATCTGTACTGTTAAGATTTTATATGTGTGATTTATATATAGAATAATTAATATGAAGTAAACATATTCGAACAATAAAGTGACCGAAACTACAAATTTAGAGATGGCATATATAATCCACAGAATTGTTACAGGAAAATTACAAAACATCAATTTAAATAAATCCTCTATAAAATTTAATTATAAGAAGAACAATGAACTATTGATCCACAAATGGAATGCAATATATATATATACACAATATACATATCTGTGTGTAAAGCAAATTGTTTCTGTTTTCAATTAGTTGACTTTATTTTAAGTGAAAATAAAAATAAATGCATTTTTAGAATATTGTTTTATTAAGTTTTGATGTTCAAAGCAATACGATTCAGCTTCTAATTTATATTATGTTTGAAAGCATTTATTATCAACAGTAAGTTGGCTATTTTGAAAATATTGGATATTTTCGAAAATATGATACAGTAAAACCCCGGTTATCCAAAAAGCATGGGACCAAAGCATTTTCGGTTAACCGGGGTTCCATTGGAATTTTCGAACAACCGGGAGGCTTATGATGAAAACTTGTTTGATGAAAAGCTGTGATCGATATGTTGAAGTACAAGAAGATGTAGTAACAGCATCAGACATGTTGTTATTTAAAAGGTGGCATGATAAAGCAGCATTGAAACAATGCAAAGTTTAAAAACAAAAGAAAATCACAATTATTTTGTAAAAAAAAAAAAGTGAAGTGTCGTACGTGTCTATCTAATGAAGTGCCCGAAATTACGCAATGGACAAAATAAGTAAGTTGACTCTATTTATTTATTTCATAAAGAACATGCTTTTTTAACACTATTTCTGTACCAGTGTGTCCAATAACTCCTTTTAAAGTTTTGATTTTTACTTATTTTCCTTTTAATATTTAAAAATAATACGTATTAAAGCAACTCTTCAATGTATTAATAATTATTCGGAATTGTTTCGATCTAAAACTTACAAATAAAATAGTAATAATAAATTAAACTGTGTTAAAAGTTGTCATTTGACATCGGTTAAAATAGTGTTGTATAAATTTTTTCACATTTAAAAAGGACTTTGAGGAATTTTAAGGTCTTTCGGTTAAGCCGATTTTCGGATAACCGGGGTTATACTGTATTTACAAACCCTGAGGACTAATTTATACCAGGAAGTAACTGAATTTGAAGCTTGATGAAAATTCATGCATTAGTTCTTGAGATATAGCTATTGCGGAAATCGTGAAAAATGCAACACAGCAGCGCCACCTGTTGGGCGATTTACACCGAAAATTAAGCAGCACTAATTTATATTAAGGACTAACTGAATCTGAAGTTTGAAAATTCGCGCACTTTTTCTTGAGTTAGAGCTATTGCGATAATCATGAATAACGCAGCATAGTAGCGCCACCTGTTGGGCGATTTTCACCAAATTGTAATCAGCACCTAAATATCTCCTGGATTAACTGAATCTGAGATTTTATGAAAATCCGTGCTGTAGTTCCTGAGATATAGGCATTTCAGAAATAGTGAAAAACGCCACATAGCAGCGCCATCTGTTGGGCGATTTTTACCAAAAACTAATCAGGACCAGTTTATATCAAGGTCTAACTGAATCTAAAGTTTTGTGAAATTCCGTGCATTAGTTCTTGAGATAGATCGCCCACAAAATTTCTGTCACATACAGACTCGCAGAGTGACACAGACATTTTCTAAAAAACACCAAATCGTGTTAAGGACATTCTAAAACGTATAAATCCGTCGAAAACCGAAAATTTTCCCGAATCCATTACTTTCCTGTAAAGATACAAGAAAGTAAAAATAATTAAAGAAAAAAGATCGAAAAGCAAAACTGTTTCCCCCCTACTATTAACCCCTTGGGGACGAGCGACACGTATACGTGCCGCATGAAGCGCTCATAATCCTTGTCTTTTGTCACCAGTAAAATTTTACTGTAAAATTTGCCTTATTTAATCAGCGCATTTTCTCGATTCAAGAAGACACAAATTTCTGTTTTTAAAAAACGGTGACAAAAGATTAAAAATTTCGTAAAAGGCTCCCGTCCAGAAGGGGTTAAAAACTAGTATGTTGTGGCCATCACAGAACTTTCTTCTATATAAATCACATAAACAGCACTAATTCATATCAAGGTATACCTGAATCTGAAGCGTGTGAAAATTCCTGCATTATTTCTTGAGATAGAGTTATAGTGGAAATTCTGAAAAATGCAGCATGGCAGCGTCGCCACCTGTTGAGCGATTTGCAAAAAAACATAAGCAGCACTTATTCATATCATGGTATACCTGAATCTGAAGTTTGTTGAAAATCCAAGCATTAGTTCTTGAGATAGAGCTGTTGTGGAAATCGTAAAAAATGCAGCATAGCAACCGCCACCCATTGAGCTATTTACACCAAAATGTATAAAACGTCAATTCATGTCGAGGACTAACTGAATCTGAAGTTTGATGACAATCCGTGCATTAGTTGTGGAGATTGAGCTATTGTGGAAATCGTGAAAGATGCTCTATAGCAGCGCCACCTATTGAGCGATTTACACCAAAAACTAATGAGCACCAGTTTATATCAGGGACTAACTAAATATAATTTTTTATTAAACTAGGGGGCTCTGCCCCCTACGAGCTACGCTCGCCAATCCCCGTTCAGGCACAACAAAATCCAAAAAGCACGCTAATTTGATCGGCTTTAAAAATATTGAATTAAAATTTAAAAACAGCGATCTCTCTGTAAACGGTTTTCCTTGGATTGGGGGATTTTTAAGACCAAATCTGCTGCTGTTAAGAGATACAATGTCTGTTTTCGTATTTAATTAAAAAATTAATTAAACATTTGAAAATAAGCTAATGTAAAATGAATTAAGTAAACAGTGTCATTGTCTCCCGGTATTTTTTAACAGCTCTATAAGATAGTTCTTTTAAATAATTCATTTTAAATGTATCGTTTTAAATCTGACGTAATTTACACCAAAGTTTTATTTCTCTTATTAATATTCAGGTGAAAATACTTTTGTTGTTAGAAGGAAATGTTATTTGCGCTGTCTTCGAATTCACGATAATAGTTGAAAAGATTATCTCAAAATATCTCGCGCAAATATATTTTTTAATTTAAATTGTTTTGCCATATTTTTTGGCCATTTTAAATATGACGTAATTTTCTCCATTTACAAGTTTTAACGCATAATATTTTCATTTTAACATTTTGTTTCTCTTTTAAAATTCAAGTGTAAATATGGTTCTTAATGACGTAATTTTCCTGCTTTTAACATGTAATAAATTTAATTCTAATTTTAAAGTTTTTTTTCTGTTTAATAGTCACGTGTAAATAAATTTTTAATTTGAAGTAAACATTATTGTTTGCGCTGTTTATACAATTGGCAACAATTTAAATTAATAACATTTTCTAAAATATATAAAAAAAATCTCTCGAAATGCTGAAAATTTGAATTTAAAATAGAAATAAAAAAATAAATAAATGCAATCTGCACACCGGGAACTTATAACGTATAAAATGATCTAAAAAGGATTAAATTCTCATGTATAGTTTTTGCTCCAATAAAACTTTTTTAATGGAACGATTTTGTCCAACTTTAGCATTAAATATCTCTGAAAGTAATTCTTCGATTTGAAAACTGTCTGCATCAGCGTGTTTATCAAACATTTCTCTATAATACCACCGATTTTCATATTTT
Source organism: Maratus speciosus (assembly GCA_963932465.1). Classification (NCBI taxonomy): domain Eukaryota; kingdom Metazoa; phylum Arthropoda; class Arachnida; order Araneae; family Salticidae; genus Maratus; species Maratus speciosus. The sequence goes on along the minus strand of OZ010798.1, from coordinate 409,564,832 downwards.
TGTATGCAACAGTTTTTTTTTTTTTTTTTTTTTTTTTTTTTTAATATTAACGAAGTAAGGCTTGGATGCCGATCTACCGGGAATATCTACGCAGATTTTCATTGGTCCATTTCCAAATCAAAACTTTTTTTTATATACTAGGAGGCTCGGTCCCCCACGAGCTACGTTCGCCAACCCCCGTTCAGACACCGCAGTTTCTAAAAGTACGCTAATTTGATCGGCTTTAAAAAGATTTTGAAATATTGAATTATAATTTAAAAAACATCAGTGGCGATCTTCCTATAAACGGGTTTCTGTTCATTTCTCTTTGATTGGGGAATTTTAAGGAAAAATCAGCTGCTGTTAAAAGATACAATGGCTGTTTTCCTCTTTGATTAAATAAAATCAGTTAAACATTTCGAAATAAGCTAATGTAAAATGAATTAAGTAAACTGTCTTTTTCTCCCGGTTTTTTTAACAAAGCGAAAAGAAAGTTCTTTTAAATAAGACATTTTAAGCGGGCTCTCATGTCAAGCACGCAAGTCGTATGTTTGTTGTTAATAAATAAATAAATAAAAGACATTTTAAATGTATCGTTTTTAATGTCACGTAATTGTCACCAAACTTTTCTTTCTCTTTTTTATATTCACGTGAAAATACTTTTGTTAGAAATGAAATATTATTTGCGCAGTCCCAAGAAAAATAGTTGAAAAGTTCATCTCGAAATATAAAATAAATGTCTCGCGCAATTTTTAAATTTAAACTGTTTTGCAATATTTTTTGTTGATTTTACGTAATAAGTGTAATGTGACATAAATGTGACGTAAATTCATTAACACGCGTTAGAAGTCATAAATATGAGAAATTACGTCACATTTATGTCACATTACACTTATTACGTAAAATGAACAAAAAATATTGCAAAACAGTTTAAATTTAAAAATTGCGCGAGACATTTATTTTATATTTCGAGATGAACTTTTCAACTATTTTTCTTGGGACTGCGCAAATAATATTTCATTTCTAACAAAAGTATTTTCACGTGAATATAAAAAAGAGAAAGAAAAGTTTGGTGACAATTACGTGACATTAAAAACGATACATTTAAAATGTCTTTTATTTATTTATTTATTAACAACAAACATACGACTTGCGTGCTTGACATGAGAGCCCGCTTAAAATGTCTTATTTAAAAGAACTTTCTTTTCGCTTTGTTAAAAAAAACCGGGAGAAAAAGACAGTTTACTTAATTCATTTTACATTAGCTTATTTCGAAATGTTTAACTGATTTTATTTAATCAAAGAGGAAAACAGCCATTGTATCTTTTAACAGCAGCTGATTTTTCCTTAAAATTCCCCAATCAAAGAGAAATGAACAGAAACCCGTTTATAGGAAGATCGCCACTGATGTTTTTTAAATTATAATTCAATATTTCAAAATCTTTTTAAAGCCGATCAAATTAGCGTACTTTTAGAAACTGCGGTGTCTGAACGGGGGTTGGCGAACGTAGCTCGTGGGGGACCGAGCCTCCTAGTATATAAAAAAAAAGTTTTGATTTGGAAATGGACCAATGAAAATCTGCGTAGATATTCCCGGTAGATCGGCATCCAAGCCTTACTTCGTTAATATTAAAAAAAAAAAAAAAACTGTTGCATACAAAAATATGAAAATCGGTGGTATTATAGAGAAATGTTTGATAAACACGCTGATGCAGACAGTTTTCAAATCGAAGAATTATTTTAAGAGATATTTAATGCTAAAGTTGGACAAAGTCGTTCCATTAAAAAAGTTTTATAGAAGCAAAAACTTAACATCGGAATTTAATCATTTTTAGATCATTTTATACGTTATAATTTTCCGATGTGCCGAATGCATTTATTTTTTTAATTTGACTCATTTTTTGAGCTTTTATTTCTATTTTAATGTTAAATTTTCAGCATTTCGAGAGATATTTTTTACTTATTTTAGAAAATTGTAATAATTTAACCTGTTGCCAACTGTATAAACAGCGCAAACAATAATGTTTGCTTCAAATTAAAAATTTATTTACACGTGACTATTGTAAACAGAAACAAAACTTTCAAATTAGAATTAAATAATTACGTATAAAAAGCAAGAGCTTATTGAAAATTACTTCATAAAAACTATGTTTACACGTGAATTTTAGCAGAGAAAGGATATTGTAAAATAATAAATTCATTAACACGCGTTAGAAGTCATAAATATGAGAAATTATTATTTTACAATATCCTTTCTCTGCTAAAATTCACGTGTAAACATAGTTTTTATGAAGTAATTTTCAATAAGCTCTTGCTTTTTATACGTAATTATTTAATTCTAATTTGAAAGTTTTGTTTCTGTTTACAATAGTCACGTGTAAATAAATTTTTAATTTGAAGCAAACATTATTGTTTGCGCTGTTTATACAGTTGGCAACAGGTTAAATTATTACAATTTTCTAAAATAAGTAAAAAATATCTCTCGAAATGCTGAAAATTTAACATTAAAATAGAAATAAAAGCTCAAAAAATGAGTCAAATTAAAAAAATAAATGCATTCGGCACATCGGAAAATTATAACGTATAAAATGATCTAAAAATGATTAAATTCCGATGTTAAGTTTTTGCTTCTATAAAACTTTTTTAATGGAACGACTTTGTCCAACTTTAGCATTAAATATCTCTTAAAATAATTCTTCGATTTGAAAACTGTCTGCATCAGCGTGTTTATCAAACATTTCTCTATAATACCACCGATTTTCATATTTTTGTATGCAACAGTTTTTTTTTTAAATATTAACGAAGAAAGACCATGCTTAAGCATTCAAATTGGATGCCGATCTACCGGGAATATCTACGCAGATTTTTATTGGCCCATTTCCAAATCAAAACTTTTTTTATATATATATAGAAGGATTCCGTTTTTTAGATCTTGAGATAGAGCGCCCTCAAAATTTGTGTCATACAGACCGACAGAGTCGCAGCCTCACAGACAGCCTTTTTGTAAAACCATGTTTTTCGGAATATCTGACCCCTAAAACGTATAAATCTGTTGATGAAAATTCGTGCATTAGCTCTTGTGATAGAGCTATAGTGGAAATTCTGAAAAATACAGCATAGAAGCGCCACCTTTTGAGCAATTAGCACCAAAACATAAACAGCACTAATTCATATCAAGGTATACCTGAATCTGAAGTTTGTTGAAAATCCAACCATTAGTTCTTGAGATTGAGCTATTGCGGAAATCGCAAAAATACAGCATAGCAGCGCATCTGTTGAGCGATTTACACCAAAATGCATAAAACGTCTTTTCATGCCAAGTACTAACTGAATCTGAAGTTTGATGAAAATCCGTCCATTAGTTCTGGAGACTGAGCTATTGCGGAAATCGTGAAAAATGCTGCATTGCAGCACCACCTGTTGAGTGATTTACACCAAAAACTAATCAGCACCAATTTATGTCAGGGACTGACTGAATATAAATTTTTATTAAATTCCGTTGACATCTGTGATACAAAAATTGACAGAGTTATTAAATTTCAAAGTTTGAGATTTTTTTGCATGATTTTGTATTTCAATGAGGGATCAGTTAAAAGATTAATTAAAGTAATTCGAGATCAAAATCAGGGTGCAATGTCCTTTTTACGGCGAAACCACCTTTAGCCGGTATCGCCAAATTGGGGTATCACCAAAGAGGGTTATTTCATTAAAATATTTTAGCTGAATTTTAGGGGTCGTATACAAAGCAAAGAATCGACAACCGGAAAATAAAACATACTCTCTAAGGACTAGATAATTGGCAGCGGAATAAAAACGACCAGCCGAGCTATAGCGAGCATGAAAATTGGGATTATGCAAATTACAATAATACCGCAGCGCCACACGTTCGGGATAAAACACGACAGCCATCTAGCAGTGGACATGATAGTCAGCGTTGAGTCGTGATGGCAAGCTATGCATGCATGCAATATGCCAAAATGATACTTATTTATGGTGAATGTCAAAGGAATGCCAGAGAGGCTGCGAGTGTTTATTCAGAACGTTTCCCTAATGATCTATATCCAACGCATGAAACTATAACTAATGCATTACCATATTAGAAAGACGGGATCTGTTTCACCACGGCCCAGAACAAGTAGACAAGCAAGGTGTAATAATCGAGTGACACCGGAGGAGGTGCTGGGATTCGCTCTTTTAATTCCACAATTGAGCTCGGCGGAAATAAGCGAGGCATGTGGTTAGCATGTCTGGCATTTGTTACATGCACTTGATGAGCATCCATACTGTATCCGACACTAGTGCAAGCATTGATGCTAGGTGACCACACACGACGATTTTTTAATTGTAATTTCATGCTCAACACCTTAGAGGAAAATATGTCATTCCTTTGTGACATTCTGTCTGACAGATTAGTCATTGTTTATACAGGGTGGCATTGTGAACGTGTACAATGTGCATTACTGGTCTCTGGAAAACCTCCACATCGCCCTCGCAATACGACACGTATGGTGCAGTATATGGGGAACCCAGATTGTTGGACCCATCTTCTACGATGGGACCTTAAGGGGCGATCGTCATCTGCATCTGCTACAAACACGGTACGTGATTGGTATGAAGATCTGCCTCTCCGACATGCATGCCGAGTGTGGTTTCTACATGATAGAGCCCTCTCCACACAAAACATCAAACGTCCGGGCGTATCTGGCCACCGAATTCCGTCAACAGATCCTTGGATATGGTGATCCGGTAGAGTGGCCACCGCTTTCACCGGACTTGACACTCATGGATTTCTACCTCTAGGGTTACATCAAGGGATGGGTCTATGTGACTGAGACCACTTCTTTGGTGTATCTGAAGCAGCGCATCATCCTTGATTGTCGCACAGTTTACACACTTGCTGAGCTGTAACCTGTCCAGGAGTCAGTACTGTCACGCATTCAATTATGCATTGCCACCAATGGAGGACACTATGAGCAGTATCTCTAGTAGATTCCGTCATTTGACCTATTCATTTTTAATGGTAGACCGTTTTCTAATATAATAAACTGATATTTATTTTTCAGTTTAATTTCGATATTTCATTCTTCGCTTTGCATACGACCCCTAAATGTCAGTTAAAATTTTAAATGAAATAACCCTCTTTGGTGATACCCCAATTTAGCGATACTGGCTAAAGGTGGTTTCACCGTAAAAAGGACTTTGCACCCTGATTTTGATCTCGAATTACTTTAATTAATCTTTTAACTGATCCCTCATTGAAATACAAAATCATGCGAAAAAATCTCAAACTTTGAAATTTAATAACTCTGTCAATTTTTGTAGTACAGATGTCAAACTTTTTGTGTTATATCTGTTATGATATGTGTAAACTTTTACTAAATATAACTATAGGGATTGGGGGACCGTATAAAAAGTTAGATTTTGTAATTTTTGTAAAGTGGCATTATTTAAAGTAAAAAATCAATAACTTGAATATTTACCTCATTTGAAACGTTTTTGTAATTGGAACTATATGTCTACGACCAACGGTTGAGAAATTAAAGGTCGGCGATAGATAACATATTGCACCCTCTGTATAAAGTATCAAATACAATAATTGATAAAAAGATTTTACTGTGCGCAATTTGCTTATACGGAAAGTTTATTGATATAAAACTTTTTTTGCTCTAAGATAATTTTAAAAGTCAAAATTTAATTCTATAAATATCTCTAAATGTCATTGTAAAATAAACACGAAAAAAAAAAAATAAATAAATAAAATAAACAACCAAAAAAAAAAAAAAAAAAAACTTAGGAGGTCAAGCAACTTTTACCAATCTCTAATTGTAATTTTTCATTATTATTATTTATACTTTTTAAAGTATAAATAATAATAATGAAAAATTGGTCTCATAAAAAGTAAATAAAAAGACAAAAGAAATATGTGAGATGCAGCTAATTAATGTTGCGCTAATAATAAACATTGTAATATTTTTGGGATTGATAAAATAGGGCAACCAGACCAGGTTACTCATAATAAACGATTTAAAAATTGCACATATGAAAATAAATCATTCGCTGAAATTCAACTCTGGCGATAAGATTTGAAAAGTTAGTGAATTATATTAATACATTAAATAAATAAACATATTTAATTTAACGCCGAAGGTGAGCCGAAAAATGTTAGCAAGTAAAATATTTATATATTACTTAGAAAGTATATTCGAATGCCCACGCATAAACTGGAGTTTGAAAATAATAATAATAACGAAATAAGGCATAAATAAAAAACAACAATCTTCTGTTTTAAAAAAATTGCATATGTAACGTTTTCCAGCTATATTTAAACTCCTTTTATACGCAGATAATATCTGAGTGACTAAATAAATTACATAAAATCAAATGGCAAAATACCTATTCTAGGGGAAATGATTTGAAAGTTATTGCCGTGATACACATGTGTCTTAAAACTAAATTCATATCTTACAAATATATAATAGAAATTGCCTGATATTATTAAAACAATGATATAAGAAAATAAAAATATAAAACTTACTTTTATTCTTTAAAATAATCCAAGAAACAGTTATCTTTTTTGTTATTAATCGTGAATGCACAAGCCCGCATGTAATGGCGGCCATATCTGCAACACATCTTTGTGCTGCACGATTAGGGATTACAATCCCGGGATCCCGCTACATTTTTAATCCCGGGATTTTCGGGATTATTGCCATATATGGACCTTTTACAGCAAAAAAGACTATTGAAATGCTAACAGAATGTCTAAACCAGCATGACATTTCACTAAAAAAAAAAAGACAACGTTGCTATCATAACTGGGATTTGGAGATGAAATTTTAGATGTCGTCTTATTTCTTATATCATATTTTCAAAGAAATTTACCGATTAGTTAAGAAACAGTGAACTATTCAAACTAATAATTTTTTATATTATGCAACCTTTTCGAATTTTAACAACTATCTCTATTTTGGAATTTAAACAATACATCTATGTAATTTTTCATTGTATGTGTGTGTGTTAAGTTCTTTTATTTGAAGAAAAAAAGCTTCAAGTTAAGGAAAATCTTACGTTTGCTATATCCTAGAATTGTAAACTTTAATTACATGGTTATGAGAATAATTCATAATTTAATTAGTGATATTGTTTTTTTTAATATTGTAAAGATTAGGCCATTCAAAACTTTGTTTAACAGGTAAAAGAAATTCTATAGAAGATGAAACATAGGCATTTCATGTTTTTTGTTTCATTTTCAAACATCAACAGCATATTTTTAAATTTTTTAATTGTTGTAATTTATCCTATACATTTTGATAATTAAAGTTAAATTTTTTTTAACTGGGTATATTTTCATATGTAAGTTAGACTGTACTTTTGCTTTAATTGTCTTTTCTGTAATATTATGATATTTAGCTATTACAAAAATTGGTGATATTAAGGAAATTTTAATTTTCGTAATCCCGCGATTGAATCTAAGTAATCTCGAAATCCCGGGATTGTAACCCCTATGCACGATACACCTTCGGACTTCGGGCCTTCCTGCTTGTCTTCTCTCCACTTTTTTCAGATGTGATCAGTAACGCCGATAGATGTCACTTTCGATCTTTGGCTGAAATCACTGTAAATTAACGCAAGTACTGTTTTTGCTTCGTGAAATATTTACAGTATTTTTTACTGGTTTTTTTACAGTGAATAATGAAAAAACAAAAAATAAAATAATAATAAGAATAACAAAATAAAAACATCCCCCACCCCCCTCAAAAAAAAAAAATAAATAAAAATTGTAATTTAATAGATTACAACGACCATTTGGAATTTATTTCGTCCACCAAATTCCGTCGCATCCTCTTCAACAACAGATCGCAAAGATCAAACTTCAGACGACCAAAACCTTCATCAATAAACTCTCCAACTCCCGTTTCGAGGAGAAAACAGTTAACAAATCGAAAGCAGTTCCACCGAATCATCCACAGATTGCGACAAATTACCTACGCTGAGCTCTATTTTTCCCCGTTAGAATCGACCTATTGTAAAACGCCGTGACTAGTGGATTGGAGCCTCTCGAGACATGACCTTTTACTATCAATCGATTAAACATTAGATTGTTTCCTTTTTCGCGTTCGTCTTTTATTCTGTAATCGATTTCCATGGGCTACATAATCAGTTGAAGACCTCGATTTTCATGGGCTATATAATCAGTTGAATACCTTGATTTTCGTGGCCTACATAATGAGTTGAAGATCTCGATTTTTGCTTTGCAAGACGATTTTCATTTCGGCGTCACTCTTTTGCTTTGGATTTTTTTTAAAGATTTTATGCCTTTCGATTACCTATTCAAACAAATTTTAACGATTTTATGCCTTTTTATTACCTATTCAAATAAAAATTCTTCTAAAAGTAAAGAACATCGTTGAATTTCGTTAAAAAAAATAAAATGCGAACATCATTTGGCCCCATTCTCGACCGAAAACAACAACCATTTCCAAATGGTTAAGAAATCTAGTATCAGAAAACCCCCCTATCCCCAATTTAAATTCAAAGAAGCCACCATCTGCCAAACCAACGCCGCACATAGGAGTATTTTATGAAAAATGAGGGCAAAATTATTTTGTGATTTATGAAGTTGAAATGTTGTAAAAAGCTATTTAGACTCATTATATATATATATTTAACAAAACATATAATTTTTTTTTTTTTACGAATTTTCAAAAAATGTGTGCTTTTTAAAAAGTAAACTATTTAAAACAATTTAGAATAAACATTTAGGATATTTACTGAAATATTCAGGTTTTTTTTTACATATTTACAAAGGGTACTAGGAAAGTTTTGCAATATGACGAAACAAAAAGTCGCAAATGGCTGCTTGTGGCTGTGTGTTGACGCGTGTTCATACTTATGCGCCTGTATGTAACTACAAATCTGTAGGCTCAGTTATTCATTATCTGTGATAGTGTGAAGTTCTTCCAATGGCATCCTGGGCACGAAGTGAGATAAGGGCAGTTTTGCGGTATAACTTCGCGCATGGTTTTAACATAGACCAATATGCTTAGAAGAAATGACTCTTGCGCTTGGTAATGATTGTCCACATCGTACGACTATATCAGATGGTACAGAGAATTCCAAAGGGGAAATTCCTCTCTGCACTGTTAAAAATATCGTGAAAAATTACCTCTGTTTTTAAAGGCTATCTATTTTCTGACCAATGAAAACGATCCATAGGCGTTTATGTAGCGTTCTCATTGGTTAGAAAATAGAAACCTTTATAAACAGAGGTAATTTTTCACGATATTTTTAACAGTGTGGAGGACGCTGAAAGAGAGGGAAGACCCTAAACGTCAATTACGGGAGAAAACATTACTGCAGTGAGGAAAATGCTTGAAGAAGACCGACGAATAACTTACCAGCAGATAGAGGATACCTTAGGCCTAAATGCACCTGCAAATCATTCAATTCTGCATGATCATTTACACATGAAGAAACTGTGTTGTCTCTGGGTACTACATAGACTGACTGAGGAGCAGATGACACGACGTATGACTTGGTGCCGGGAGATGCTAAATATGTTTGGTTAGGCAAAATCTCGGTATGTGAACAGCACCGATACAGGTGACGAAACCTGGCTATACTATTATGATGTACCGACTAAGATTCAAAACAAAGTTTAGGTCTTCGATGATGGGGACACACCGGTAGCTGTCAAAAAATTCCAATTTGTCAAGAAGAAAATGATAGCTGTATTTTTCAAATTGGATGGAATTGTTGAGCGTATCGTTTTTGACATACAGAAGACAGTTACAGCTAAGTGGTACATCGAACAGTGCTTACCTAAAGTCATAGAATCGTTGAAGAACCTGCGACCTAAGTTAAGCATAACAGATGGTTCTTCCATCATGACAGCGCTCCAGCTCACCGGGCAAAAGCCTGCACTGAATATTTAGCTACTAGAGGACTAGAACCTCTTGAACACCTTCCTTACAGTCCAGATCTTTCCCCCTGTGACATCGCACTGTTACCGCATGTGAACGATTTTCCAGTGATGAAGCACTTCTGAGAGCTTGGGAAAATGAGTGTGTCTTACTCCCTAGTGAAACTTTGCAGAGCTGGTTTAAGGATTGGTTTCGGAGGATGGTGAACTGTATTGCTTGTAACGGACATTACTTTAAATAAATCCGTAGTGCAAAACTTTCCTAATACTCTTTGTATAAGTAGTTCTTTCTGTAACTGACTATTCTAATCAGATTCATCTTCATCTGTTTCATATTCATCCTCTTCTTTTGGATGTTGTCCGCATGGTGCTTCTGGGAGTAATAGTTGTATTGTTTCGCTAGAAAAAGGCTTGGTTTTTTTCTTAAACTTTGGTCTTGAATACTTATAAAAGGATCAGAATTTAATAAAAGTCTGTTCAAAACATCTTTATCACATTGCTCTCGAGAAAATTTTCGGGAAAACTTTTGCCTATATTAGCGGAAATGTTTGTTTCAAGCTTCAGCAGCCTCCTCCGAAAGTTGGCCGATAGGCTGTGAGATGAAATCTCACACTTTTGTCCACCTATTCGCCGGCCCGCATCTTTGACGGAACTGCGGCCTTGCTTTTGAGTTTTTTTCTCCTTTCTCCCTCGCTGACAGCACGTTAGCGTGGCCCTGTAAGTTTTCTTTTCCCCAGTGCTTGAACATACGCGCCTCATCCATTCATTCCTTCCTTTTTTTTCCTCTCCTTGTTTCATCCGAGGGCGTGGATGTGCGCATGCTCAGTAGGCATGAGCGCCCGTTATGATTTCGGCCAAGTGATGTTTTTTGATTTGCTTTCTGAGTACCGGTGGCTTTTTAATTTAATCAATTGTTCTAAATCTCTCGCTTAATTACTTTTGCGTACCCCGTAGCGATGTTTAAATACTGTTTCCCTTAATTTTTTAGTCAGTTTTAGTTCTGACGGGATGTCGAAAATGGGGTTGTGAATTTTTGCTTCTAGTTGTGCCGTTTTCTTTTTTTATCAACGGAGTATTGTTCTTCAATTGAATAATAGCTTTTCTCTCAAGGATTTTTTTTATCTAAGTGCCTGCATTTTTAAGGACTATTATGGGTGATCATAAAGGAAAATTATTCCTTTCATCGTAATTTATATTCAACTAGGTGGCTCTGCCTCCTGTTCACTAACGCTCGCCAATCCCTGTGAATTGCGAAACAATTCATATTGGGGCCACTACGCGTCTCCAGCTCGCTTCGCTTGCTCACCACTTTTTGCAACAACTCTAGCCATAATGAGTACTATCATAAATCCTTTTAACTTATGAAAGTCTCAAAAAGGGGCTGTTCAAATATTACGTAAGCATGTTTTTGACTATTTTTGACCCCCCCCCCTCCCCCCTTGTCAGCAAAAATAAGCAAATCGCGAACCCCCCCTTAATAATTACGTAAGAAAATTGGAACCCCCCCCCCTACTTAAAAAAAAAAAATTAGGACACAATACAAATTATAAAACTCTACTCGACTAATATAACTACTAAATAATAATAAACGCTTGTTTTATTTCTTTACAATTCTATTTAAGAAAATTTCTTAGATCACAATTTTAGAAGAACTTAGCCATTTGAAAAATTTAAATTTGAACATGACAATATCTATTCCGATGGCTGACCACGGCTGCTCAAGCCATTTTTCCATATCTGTTATGATATTGGTTTCCAGTTTTACTTGATTATCTTCATCGCTTACTATTCGGATGCAATCTTTATCAACTTCATCTTCATTGATCCACTCAATATCTTCCATATCTTCCACGAATTTTACGAAGCGCATAAGTTCATTTCCTCGACGAGCAGCAATTCTCAATGGTCGTATAAGGCAGTCCTTCTCGCTTTTTTCACTCTGTTGAATTTTTTTGTGTCTGTTTGCTGACTTCTGAAGTTGCATGATATTGGCCACAACTTCCACAAGTTATTGCGGATAAACGCGTGAACTTTATGGAAGAGCAAAAATAATCATACAGCATCTTTAAAAATCCCTTTTCTGTACTATTCAGATTTAAGGCCAGACGGAGACTTAAATCTATAAATTCCCCCTCTTCACTTGCAATGATGTCATTTGACGATTGTATCATTTTAATTGGAGGAGGAATGAATCGTCCTTTTAATATACGAAATAATCCACTACGTGCAGGAGAGCAACAATTCTTTTTTTCGCATTTTACAATTTGCAGCAAGTATTGACTTTCTTGTACGAGCTTCGAATACCAATCCAAGTCATAACCAAGAGACTCTGGTTCGCCTGAATCAACATATGTGGCAGTAACGGGATAACTGTCAATGTTTAATGAGTTCCAGATATCTGCGAGAGTTTTACCAGCATATGCTAAGTTATTTTGCTCCATTTCTTCATCAGTAGTGCGACCGTTCTCATCGAGATGGGAACCATAATGGTTATGAGGGTGTATAAGACAAGACAGTTCTCGACTGAGTGGTGTCATTCGCCTTTCTACTCAATTATATGCACTTCTTCCAGGAGCATTGCACGCTATGAAAATTCCATCCAAATCATGCTTTTTGAAATGGTTAATAGCAAACGATATACTTTCTAGTAGCGGGGATTCTTGTCTGGATCTCCATCAACCGTTACTATGATTACAGGTTTGATGAAACCCTCTTCTGTTTTCACTAATTTTTCAAAATCTTTGAGTATTAATAGAGTTTCAAAATCCTGAGCATGAGTATTTGCCGTGGAAGAACTGTGTTTCCCACTTCTTATAGCTATTAACGTTGGGCCAGAATAACCTATGTATGGCTTTACTTTGACCTGCCATGCCAGGAGCAATCACAATACCAGCGTAAACACATGGGATAAGTTTGCGGCGTTCAGCGATGACCCAGTCGTGATCGCTTAAGGATACGTGATACTCCATATGCATCAGTATCATAGCCTGTTTATTGGCTGCTGTAATTCCCAAAGGTACGCGCGCTTTGTCATCACGTGAAAGAAGAAACACTTGAATGGGTCCAAAAATTGAAGCTAAAGTTTCTAAATAATGGATGGATATTACTGCAAATTGGGTATCAATGTGAGATCGGTGATAATCAGCCAGAATCCAAGAAAGTTTTATCGGCACTGTGGTGACATGTCTTCGACACTCGATGGTTGAGGAAATTTTTGGAAGCAAATGAAGATATGTTCTACTCCTGCTTATTGCAAAACCAACCTTTTTCAGTTTTGCAGTCAAGTCATCGAGAGTTTTGACACTTCGGACTTGTTTCTTCTTTTTGCATCTGCAGCGCTTCCAATAATAGCTATGTCTGCTATTGCTTTAAGTAATAATGGTTGTTTAAACTTTGTCTTCCTACTGATTCCCTCAAAGCTATTTTTTTTTAATGTCTGGATTATCATGGCAGATTTCTCTCCAAGCTTTGTTCGTTTGGTGGTTCGATGTTTTCTTTGGTATTCAGCATTTTGTCGTTTCCTTTTTAAGGATTGTTTTTCCTTTTTTGAGATCACTGGAAACCTTATTTATCTGTTTTTGAATCTGAGATACATTGGTTTCAATTCAATTGGGTTACATTTCATTTTTAGTAAGGTTCAAAATTTGAAAACAGTTAGAAGATTATCTGCTACAAAACTAACATACTTTTTAATTTTTTTTCCCCCATGGATGCATTAATTTTTGAGTTATTTGAAAAGAAAAAATAAGGCTTAGCTTGGCTACGCCATATTTAAAAAGTAATAACTCGTTTTTTGACGTTTTATTGGTCTTTATTTATTCCCATACTGACCATGTTTTGCCAAAGCTACACGGTCATTTTATCTTATCTATCTTTTCTCCAATTTTTACAAGTAATTATGTAAACTTAAAGTTATGATAAAATATATTTAAAATTTTAAGAATAAATTGATTATAATTACCTTTATAAAATAATCAAGAAAGACTGATTTCTTTTTGGTTGCCTTACGCAGTTCGTCCTCAATTCTTTTTAGCACCAATACCTCTAACTCTTTGTCAGTTTTAGAAGACTTTTTGTACTGCCGCCACACATCATTAGTTTTACATTGGATATCCTTCAAAGGTTTATCTGATGCAGAGGTCTTGAAACTTTCAAAAAGTTTTTTTATACAAGATTTCTCGAAATGAAGACATATTTCTGATTTTATTTATTTTAAACACCACTACACTGCAGTACTGAGGGGTAGAGGTCTGCACAGGCCGAAATTTCCAGGCCCAGGCCCGGCCCGACTCATAGAGAAAAAAATTCGGCCCGGCCCGTACAAAAAAATTATTGACCCGGCCCGATAAAAAAGTTAAAAGTTCGGCCCGAGCCCGGCCCGACCCGGAAAAAAAGTTAAAATCTCGGCCCGGCCCGATTGAATTTCTACAAAACATTGATTTTTATGTCGATTTGGTGAAAGATTTGTCTCGTACGAGGAGTTCTGGCCAAAAATATGTCTTAAATATTTTTTTATGTTTATAATCTTCATTTTTATATAAGTGGCGCAGGCTGCGACATTTATTTTTTTTAATCAATCTCTATTTCTTGTATGTAAATGAATCCGTTATCATTAATGTCGTTAATCCATATTCCATGTATTGAAGTGCTAAAAATCTGAAAAATGCTATACAATAAAATCTTCTAAAACGGAATTGCATATAAAAGAAAAAAATCCGTTATAGACAAGTGCCCTTCTTAGCAAGTTTTAAATGTATTATATATCCTATTCTTACGTATTAGTATATTAATTTTGTATGGATCAACACGTTTTTCAGTTTATAACAGGATTTCGTCATAGACAGGTTCCTTCTCACATGTTTTCTTATATTTTCCTTTAGCTATATTTTAATAAGCGTAGAAATCTACTATTCTTTAAAAAGAATAAATTTGAATGTTTAATAGTAGAATAATAGCGATTTAAAAATGTGTACATTTTTTTCAAAATTTTTTGAACCTGACCTAATTTTACTGACCTTTGAACGGATCAGGCTACGCCGAGATAATGATTTTCATACGGGCTGCGTCAAAACTAGGACTTAAAATTTTGGGCCTTGAAGACTTGGAATGAAACCAGTCCCGGCTCTGTACAGAAAAAAATGGGCCCGGCCCGATACCCCAGGAAAAAAGTAAGGCCCGAACCCGGCCCGTCCCGTAAAGAATAGTAACTACGACCGGCCCGTCCCGAGCCTTCAGAAAAATGTATGGACCGGGCCCACCCCGAGTGCCGTGAATGAAAATAGGCCCGAGCCCGTCCCGTGCAGATCTGTACTGAGAGGTTTTCAAAACTTACGAGACACCAGACAGTAGAGCAGTCGGTCACTATGGTTATGGGGTTTAACCACTTGACAGAGGAGGGGTGGAAACTAAAAAGATAGAATTTTACTTACGTTTTGGAAGCTTTCCCGGAAAACTCATATTGTCACAATACATCATATCGCATCGGTCCATTCAATTCTATTCTATTCTATTCTCACAATTGGAAATAGTACTAAGTTCTCAGAGATAATAAGCCCTCATGCGTCAAACATGAACAGTCACCTCTAGATAAAAGAGATCGTTTATGTTTTCCTTGTGCGGTCAAAATAGCTGACATCAGAACTTCAAGTTTAATATTCTTTTGCTATTTCTTTCTTTCAATTTGAAATTTTATATATATATATATTTTACAAGTTAGAGATTCTGAAAATGTCTTACGTAAGCATCATTCAAACCCCCCCTCCCCCCTTGTCAGCAAAAATAAGCAAATCGCTAACCCCCTCCCCCCCCCCCCTTAGGTGCTTACGTAATATTTAAACGGCCCCAAAAATTTAAGGTAAAAAAACAGTAATTGAAAACTTCGTTCAAATCACTATTAAAAATGCATTTAGTTGGTGCTACCAATAGGCATAAATCATTTTAACATTATGAAATTTACCAATTTTTGAAATGTAAAATAATTAACTAAAAAAAATTACCTTGGAACACAATTTAAAACTCATTGCGCATAATATTGTACAGCACGGCTTAAATATATTTCGAGAAACTCTTGGAAAAACACTACCTGATACCAAGATAGTTCAACATAAATCAACAAACCATATCTAAAGTTCATTCGATGTGAAAAATAAGTAGTCCCTCAGACACTTGACAAGTTAAAAAAGACGTAAACAACACGTTTTCTGATGTGTCTAAAAGAAACTTTTGATCAAAAAGCAGATTTTCTGAATGCATCACGTGACCGTAAAACGAACCAAATGGCCCAAGATCCCCTTATCATAATAACGATATATTATATCGAATCAAAAACAACTTGTTGTAAATGATCCCGCCAAGCCACAAATCTAAAACGTCAGTCATAAAAAGAAGTGATATCACATAAAAAGAAGCGATATAGAAGTGCATACTCGGAGTGCCGTGTAAAAATCTACCACTAATCATAATGTTTCCAAAGAACTCGGAGTGAGGTACAGTATGTGAAAACTGCTTGGCGACCTGCAGGCTTTTATAATGTTTGTTCTTCCTTCACTTACATATGACTATTTGTTTACCAATTTTCTTCTTGTATTACTGATGCCATTAAACTGTGAAAAGTTGAAGCTTGTGGTGTTTACATGCCCATTCTTATTTAACATCATGTGATCGATTTGTTCATTTTATTTACCATTATTTAAACGAGAAAGACCACTTTTAGGAGGAGGATTTTCTAAGTATTTTAACATATGCTTTATTTTATAAGGATTTCAGACTATGATTTCTTTTAACAAAAATTGTGTTAGTTTCATAAGGTTTTATTTAACTTGCAACGATCGTCTTTCCAGTTTAAAATTTGTACTCGAACTTTAACTCACTTTCAAATGTCCGATCGAAGTTAAATTTTACATACTGATTTAAATCCGATGACAATGTAATATATTTATGACTTTCAACACTTACCATTTTATACATGCTTATATTAGAGGATAACACAAAAAAATTTGAATAAATTACCGTGAGCAAGTTTAAGAAAGTGTTTTAGATTAGATAACATAACCCTGCGATGGTTGTGTTTTTTAACTTGTATAATTACGTTTTATGTATTTTTTAACGCTGAATCAAAAAATTACCTTCACTTTTAACCATCATGCCAGGATTTTTCGCAAATCGTAAATTTCAAGGTTAAAAAATAGCGAAAAATCTGATACTATAAAATAGATATGACTTTTTTATTCAGTTTAATTCTGTTTAATTCAATAATTTATTCAATTTTTTTTTTGGCTTATACTGGGTTTCTCACAGCTAAGCAGCTCAGGGGCCCGATGAGGATGGGAGGGGAGATCAATTTTAACTTTGAGCTTTTTAACTTTGAAATTTGCGATGTGAGAAAAATCCTGACGTGATGATATAAAATGAAGGTCATTTTCGGATTCAGCGCTAAAACAATACATAAGAATTAACTTTAAAAAGCTAAGAAACATGGCACAACCCAAAATTTGAAAGACAGTGGTAATCTAACAGCATTTAAAAATATGTATCATTTTGCAAAAAATTGAGGCTGTTGTTTTTCATCCTTTTATTTAACAAAAATTCTGTTATTTTTATCCGCTTACATGTTCAGTATACAAATTGTATATTTTGCAGTAATATGTCAAAATGATTAAAGATTTCAAATTTATATTGCAATGTTAATTTTACTCTCAACCATTTCTTTAATATATTTATATTTCTACTAAATTTGTGAATGACCTCTAATTTGCAGCAAAAAAAAAAAATGCTCCAACTTTAAGCAGCTATTACTTGGTCAATTTTAATCGTAGAATAACGGGACTTTTTTTGCCGTACTTGTTAGTGTAACAGGAAATTTTTACTAAATATAACTTATAGGACTGGGGACCCGTATAAAAATTTAAATTCTGTAATTCTTCACTAAATTGTTTTTTCGCTTCAAACTTTTGTTTATCTTAACTCTGCACCTAATTTTGTCCGCTTTTGTAATTGCAAATATGCATCTAGGATTAACGGTTGCGAAAATAAAGGTCTGTCAGGTTATATATGGACACCCTGTATATTTGCTTTGTTTCATTATACATTAAACTTCTTAAGTTTGCTAATATTAAAGTTATTTTTCTTAAAATAATATATGTTCATTTATACATTGCATATCTGTAAATTCTACAAATGACCGAACTATATTATTTACGTTAGATATAAACTAGAGAAATAATAATGATTGGTTTCCACTAAATATTTAGTTAGCTTCTTTAACCTATTTTTAAATAATCGGCTAATTAAAAAACAGTGCTTTCCTGTAAAATTTTACAATTTTGACTTATCCAATTAAGTAATCCTTGGTACATATTTATCTGTTTCAACCACACCGTTTTTTAATTATTTAAAATAGAAAATTCTTAACGGACTATATAAAACAGCACTTTGCTTTCGATATTAATTAACAAAATTTTCTTTCGTTTTATTTGAATTACAGTCGGACCTCATCATCCCGACACCCGGTTTTCACGTCACTCCGCTTATCACGTCAGTTTTTCAAAGTCCCGATTTTCTGCATATGATTTTAATGTAAATAAAGTCCGGATTTTGCGTCGTTGAATAATTTCCAACTCCGGATATCCCGACGGTTTAGGAAAATTGTTCATTTTTCATAATCCATCTTATAAGCACGGAAATTAAGCGGTAAGAAATGATTTAACCAAACTTTTCACAAAAGTGTCTAAAATACCCATTGAGAAATTTTACTTTTTAATCCTTTATGTGAATAAATAAACCCACACAATATGAATGACCCACTTAAGCTCCAGATAAACGTATTAGTCTCCGTCTTTTTGTTCATGTCAGCGGCGCTTTCTTGTGGTTACACGGTGTTTTTCATCCGACTAAAACCGAAGCATTGCGTTGCATTGAACCGATCGGAAATTATCTAACATCCATTTCTGAAATACAGTCGGACCTCTATTTTGCGAACCTTTCCTTAGAACCAAGAACATTTTGCGAATTTCTTCGTAAAATAACCTCCAAATAGCGAAGTGTATTCTCTATTTAACGAATTTTTTTCTTGTGATCTAAATTTTTTTTCTCCCCATTTATCAAAATATTTCTGGACATTTCAAACTTATTCTTTCTTTAAACACATTTTATGATGTTCAATGGCCTTGAACTGGTTTTACCAGGCGCCTTCTTTGTCAGCAATGAGAATTCGGTAAGTACGGAGGACGAAGACGATAATCCCTTAGAGTAACTTAAAAAAAATGTGGATGCAGATGAGAAAAAAGAAGAAATTAACCATGATGTGCTGATTGATGATTTTATTTCACTTAATTCTGAAATTGAGACTCCGGAAACACTATTCGAATTGGATATTTTCGACAGTGTGAAAAATAAAAACAACACAGCAATGAATTGCGATGAAGACGAATATGATGATGATGAAACTGATAATGATGCAGGAATTAACGAAACTTCGTATGATGAAATGCTAAAATCATTTGAAACAATCCGACGCGGATTATAGTTAGAAGAAAATACGCATGAAAGGGTTTTTGGTGCATTGCAAAGATGCGAGACATATTATGAGAGCAAGCACTTTTTAAAAGAAAAAACGCAGGCAAAATTAACAGAGTTTTTCAGAAATTAAAGTTAAGGACCCATATGTTAATCTATGGTTAAAATTATTTGTTATAATAATAACAAATACGATAATGTCATTAAAATTCGTTAATTTTAATGTAAAACTATTTACTTTAAACAGAAAATACAGTGTATTCCCGGACAATGTTTTGCTTTCCTTGCAGATTTCAAGGATTTAAACACATAGAAAAAATGAATTGATGATGGATATTGGTGTGTAAAATAAATAAAACAAATCGATATAACTTATAAAAAAATGTGATTAATTACTTTTAGTAAAAAAATTTAGTGTTTATGAATTTAAAATCTGTTTTATGTAGTTTAAAGTATTTTAAAAAGTGAATCTGTATTTAACGAATTTTCCATATAACGAACTTTTTACCGGGATTTAGCGACTTCGTTAAATAGAGGTTCGACTGTAACAAACACTGATTACAATTCATTGTATAATATTGAAAAAAGAATAGTAGGAAGCACATCTAGGGATAAGCCAACCTTAATTCATCAATATTTCATGTAACAATAAAAAAACAAGTCATCATAAATCTTATTTTTAATCTTTTCAATTTTATTTTTGTGTTTATTTTGTATAATAATAATGTTTTATTGTTTAAAACTGCAAGAACAGTTATGAATTTAAAATTGTCTGAAGGTCATTGAAAATACAGCATTTTATAAACATATTTTTCTCCAACTCCGGTTACCGCGACACTCCGCTTATGACGACACTTTTTTTCTGATCATTAGAGTGTCGGGATAATGAGGTTCGACTGTATAACCTTTTGGAATGCTCTTAAAATATTCTTATTACTAGTTACAATCTCATTTAAAAAAGGAGTAAAAAGAACAATAATCTCTTGAATCCTGAGGGAAAATTAAATTCGTAAATTTATATAAAAAATGTGATTAAAAGATGTTGTAAATTGTAGGGGAAGTTTTAAGTAAAATTAATTACCTAAGTGGAAAAGCGCAAAAAATTAATAATGATGCAGCGCAATTTAGATATTTGAATTTAATTATTTTAAATAACAATTTGATTATTTGCAAACTGTTTTCGAGTTTATTATTATTATCGTTATTAGCCCCCGGTACGGTATGCTATTTCTTTCTCCCAGTTTATTTTGTGTAGTCTCCAAAAAATAACGTTGCCTTACAGAAGCCAGCCGTAAAACAAAGCAGTACGATTAAATGCTCTATAGCAATTTTTTTTTAATTTCTAAGCATCGCACCTTTTCAATTTTTATACCGTCGTATTGGGAAAAAAAAGTACTTTTAAATGCATTTTGTTTGAAAAATGTATCTCCGTTTATTTTTGAAAAATTAATTTTTTTGTAGTTTTTAGAGCCATTTGCTTAATATTGGCAACGGAAGTACTCCATTTCTGTAGAAAGTAAAGGAAAAATAGTTCTAAAATAGTAATTATATATTTTTGTTGCCATTTTCTCATAACAACCGAAAGAAAATGTAATTAAAATACGTGCTATTTTGAAAAAAATATAAACGAATGATTTCTGTTAAAACAATGGAGTTATAACTGTATTTAATTTTAAGTGTCTATGAATTATTAGAGCCTTTTATTGTCGATTTTCTTGAATGACGGCATCTTTTTGCTGCATTTGTGCATTATTTCTACTGTAGATGTTTAAGAGTAGACCGTAAATGTGGAATTCTTAAACGGAGCGAATGACGTCATTTTTCATAAAATAAAACAAGTGCTTTAAGTCTTAAAATTGAAATATGTTTTGTACTGCAGTAGAGTCTCGCTTAACCGAGTTATTTTCTTCTGATGGACTGGTGGCTTCTATTATTATGAAACAGTCATTATAAATGAAGTGTTAGTTGAAGATGAAAGAGTAACCGTAAAAAGTTAGAACTCTGATTTACTGGTCAGAATGGGGGGAAAAAATGGGGAATCTTTTTTTTTTTTTTTTTTTTTTTTTTTTGCAAAAAAATTATGGCCATTTAAAAAAAATAAAAAAAATTATGGCTATCCCCCCCCCCCCATTCTGACCAGAAAATTAGAGTTCTAACTTTTTACGACTGCTCTTTCATCTTCACCTAACACTTCATTTATAATGACTGTTTCATAATAATAAAAGCCACCAGTCCATCAGAAGAAAACGAAGTAATGGAAATGCCGGGGGCGACACTAAATTCTAAAAAAGCAGAATTCCTTTTCTTTAGGTTTAAATATACTTTTATACTAAAAATGTATATTTGGCATAAATATATATATATATTCGATAAATATAACGACAAAAAAATAATTCAGGGTGATTTCTAAAAAATGTATATTTAAAACAAGATATTTTTATCTTTAACGAACAGTAAATTAAATAAGTTCACATTAATTGAATCTAAAACTACGATTTAATTTAAATAACTCACTTTTATAGACAATTAAGTAATTTAATCATTCAAAAGAACATTAAGTCATTTGTTGCATTGAAAGAGTTCAGTTCATATTCTTGAAAAGATTTTGCGTAATCTATTTTTATTCCTAATTAACATATATAAGATACACAAAATGTAAATATATTGCTTACAGGTGTCAAGTATGATAAAATCCTTTAAAAACATTAAAGTCATTTAAAAATTCATAACGTTTTCGACAGACACTTACTCGGTCATCCTCAGTGATCCAAGTCATTCTTTTTTCACTGAGGATGACCGAGTAAGTGTCGGTCGAAAACGTTATGAATTTTTAAATGACTTTAATGTTTTTAAAGGATTTTTACCATACTTGACACCTGTAAGCAATATATTTACATTTTGTGTATCTTATATACAGGTGGTTATCAAAATAATGGAAACACTTGTGAATGAAAGGGACATTTAAGAATTCCCTTCGTAAGCATTAAAATATAATCTTAGCTACCAGATTTTTTTTAATATAAAAAGTACATGTATTAGGTAGTATGAGAGAGCTCTAGAAGAGTTGTCTACGTTTTGATTTTTTTTGTCAGAAGGGTAAAATGTCAGACCTCACAGATTTTCAAAGAGGCCAAATTGTAGGAGCCCGACTAGCTGGAGCAACGGTGACCGAAACATCCCAGCTTATAGGCGTTTATAGAGGTACGGTGTCTAAAGTCATGACAGCATACACACAGCGCGGAAAGACGAGCTCAGCAAAGCAAAATAGTGGACGGAAGGAGAAGCTGAATGAAAGAGACCGACGAGTATTGAAGCGGATTGTAATGTCTAAAAAGAAAACAACTGCAGCCAAAGTGACCACAGAGCTCAATCAGCATCTGGATTCTCCAGTGTCAACAATTACAGTTCGGAGATACCTTCATAAAGAGAACATTTACAGCAGAACAGCAATTCCCAAGCCACTTGTCACAGATGCTAATACCAAACGTCGTGTGGAGTGGTGCCACAACCACAAAACCTGGTCGATTGATAAGTGGAAGACTGTTATATGGTCAGACGAATCATCTTTCACATTGTTCCCCACAACAGGACGGGTACATGTCTGGAGAACACCTGCACAAGCGTATGATCCTGATTGCCTCCGTCCAACTGTCAAGCATGGAGGTGGATCGGTCATGGTATGGGCAGCCGTGTCATGGTTTTCTGCTGGTCCAATCGTAACCCTGAAAGGAAGGATGACTGGGGAGATGTATAGAGAAGTTTTAGCTGACCAGGTCCATCCCATGATGCAAATTTTGTTTCCTGCAGGAGATGGAATTTTCTAGGATGATAATGGCCCTATTCATGCAGCCAGAGTTGTCCAATCATGGTTTGATGAACATGAGGATGAGGTGGAACATCTACCTTGGCCCGCACAGTCCCCAGACCTCAACATAATCGAACCGTTGTGGTCTATTTTAGAGCTTTCAATCCGGAATCGATATCCTCCACTGGCATCTCTCACGGAACTTTCACAATATCTCCATGAAGAATGGTACAATATTCCTCTAAACACTATTCAGAATTTATATGATTAGATTTCCAGGCGAATCCAAGCTGTATTACATGCCAAAGGCAGTCCTACGCCATATTAATAAAGAATTCTTTCAAAATCTAGGGTGTTTCCATTATTTTGATAACCACCTGTATGTTAATTATAAATCAAGGTGAATTGTGCACTAAAAATTTTAACTTTCTATTTTTATTCCGCTTAAAATTGTTAAATACGGTTATCAACTATTTGCTGGATTTATTTTAAAATGAATAAAATTTTTCAGTTTTATTTAATTAAAAGAATTTAACATACATTACGTAACAAATTTCACTTATAAGCACAAAAAATTAATCTCAAATGAATCTAATTGAATATGTATATAACTGAATATTTATAAAATTGCTTTAAATAATGAAAATCTTTTAAGGGGGTAGGATACCTTTTGGACACGTCTAAAAAAGTAAAAAATATCACTATGTTCCAAGCTTCAAAACGTGTGTAATAAGTCAAAAATAAAAATCAAACTTAATTTAAATATAAAGCTCATATTTAAATTTATATTTAAAAATATATATATACTTGTAAATTCATAAATAAATATTGAAATGATTAGTTTAAAAATATATGATAAAAACAGAAAAAAATCTTGCGTGTATGATAAAAACTGAAAATATGCATATAAACTAATTTTTCCTAGGTTAAACTAGTTTATCCTAACGCCCATAGGATAAACTAGTTTTTCCTAGGCCAAACTAGTTTGTCCTAAGGCTCATAGGATAAACTAGTTTAGCCTGCTATTAATTGGTCTGAACTAGTTTATCCTAGGCCGATTCAGTTTGGCGTGCTTTTATTGATCCCAAAGACCGCTTCGGCGCCAACTTTCTAGTTTATCCTAGGCCGATCTAGTTTGTCCTACAGGCCAATGCAATTTGACGTGCTTTTACTAATCCCAAATACCGCTCTGGCTCCAACCTTGTGCAATGTAGTATTGCTGTCACCCCTGTATATTTTATTCGATGGGGAGTGGGATACTGCCCCCCTATCTTCTCCATTTCAACGTCGCCGGTAGTTACAAAATATGTTCCATATGACAAATTGTGTGCTTGAGGACCAAAGAATGGGATGAGAGGTTATCATAAAATTTAGGAGCGGAAGAATTTAGAGATTTTTTTTCTCACATAAAACTCGTTTGGCTTTGAATTATTTATGAATAAATGCACCATTAAGAATCTCAGAAGTACATTTGATACTGTTTCAGAAATCTGGATTTTTCAAAAATCCGGCGAACTAGTTTAGCCTAAAATACATATATTTTTAAGCTACCATTATTTCAAAATTAAAATTCTCTTTAAAGAATAGTACAACATATACATTTATACGGATGGGGATACAGTACTGCAAAAGCTGTTAGAAGAATCTGTGTATGACGAAATCCTGTTTCAAACGGAAATTATTTTTAACCGTTGCAAATTGGATATAATTATCCGTTTGAAAAAAAAACATAATGTATTTGCTAGAGACGACAGAACTGCTAAACTAGTTGGATGTGCCAATCCCAAAATTTTCTTCTATCTCATGTCAATATTTCATTTTAATTAGTTTTATTGGTATTTTTATTAGAATTATGCATAACTTCATACACTTTTCGATGGTACAATATTCAAAAATCGCTATTACGGCGGCCCCTAAGGGGCAGATATTTTTCTAAATTCAAGGAGGACCTTCTTGCCATGGCCAAAAACATATACTAAAAATTTGGTTCAATTCTATGCATAACTTCGTACACTTTCCGATGGTACAATATTCAAAATGCACAAAAATCACTATTACAGCGCCCCCTACCCGCGGAAATTTTCCAAATTTGGGGAGGACCTTCTTGCCATAGCCAAAAACATACACAAAAAATTTGGTTCAATTATATGCATAACTTCATACAATTTTTGATGGTACGATGGCGACACACGAACAGACAGACATTTTGTATAAACATGTTTTTGTGATCTCTGACCCCCTAAAACGCGTAAATCCGTCGAAAACCGGAAGTCGAAAAGAATTTCGATTACAATACTTTCTTCTAGTGAAGATAGAAGAAAGTAAAAAGGAACTATAACGAAGTTTTTTTTTCCCTCTTCTATGTGATTCCGTCTTAGAAGGTTTTTCTACATAAAATTTTTCAGATTTTCAAGACTCCAAGCCGTGTAAAAAAATTAGTGGTATTATTAATTATTCAATGTCAAAAACCGTTGTAAGTTTTCGTAAAAACTCAAACAAATTTTACTTCACCCTTTCTTATCATATAAATAAAAACATACATTTATTTTACTTAAATAGGTGTCAACAATAAAAATCAAAATATATTGACATGTTTCGGTTTAATCGTAAAAACCGTAATCATAACACACACCTGAGTGTGTTATGATTACGGTTTTTACGATTAAACCGAAACATGTCAATATATTTTGATTTTTATTTGTGACACCTATTTAAGTAAAATAAATCTAACAAAAACATAGCTATGAAAAAAGGGAGCCAAGTTCTGTAAAGACAATGGCAAGAAAAGAAGTGAAATCTAAGTGGGTGCCAAGTTCAAATAAAATTCACTCACACTTACCTACTGAAGTATTATAGCATTTTTTAAATTGTTTAGAAATAAAAATTATTGTTAGCACATTAATAAAAAATCTAGAACTTGGCAAGTTTTTACCTACGAGTCATTTATTTTTATTAATGACATTATTATATCAAAACTTGTTATTTCATGTTTGTAAGCCTTCATTTGAGTGAGCTCCTTCCCCTTGAAGGGTGGTGGGATAAAATATATCCCACGTAATTTTAACTGCAAAATGCCACATTGACACTAGAATTCAGGACTAAAAAGTTTAATTTTATTACATACGTGAAAAGAAGCTTTTATCCATTTTGAAATAAATTTGTTTTTAAATTCTGGTGTGATTCAATCATTTCAGCATGTCACGAATAAAAGCTCTTTGCCCCTGAAGGGTTAAAGGGGTGCAGTCTCTAGAGAGATGACCAAGAACAAGCGTAAGGGTATCTGTCTCTTTCTCAGGCCTTTTAGTCTGTTTGCATTGAGGTTTCCGAAGGGTGGGTGCTAGAGTGATAACCAAAGACGAGCGGGAGTGTATTTGTGTATTTATTGGTTTATCAAATCTTTAACATGAGTCATTTGTTTATAATAATAACTATACTAATTTTTTTATAATGACATTGTTGTTAATATTAACATCATGATTTTATTAAGACATGAAATTGATAGGCATAACATTTATCAAAAACTTGCCAAGTTCTAGATTTATTATTAATATGCTATCAATAATTTTTATTTCTAAACAATTTAAAAAATGCTATAATACTTCAGTAGGTAAGTTTGAGTGAATTTTATTTGAACTTGGCACCCACTTAGATTTCACTTCTTTTCTTGCCATTGTCTTTACAGAACTTGGCTCCCTTTTTTCACAGCTATGTTTTTGTTAGATATCATTACTTTTTGTAAAGTTACAATATATTCAAACACTTTACTTAATGCTTTTTAATGTGTTTACATGTGACTATTTTATTCATCAAGCAACTTTCAATTTTAATTTAACTTTCCTACAACAAACTATTTGGCTGTCAATTTGCGGCAGAAATCTATATTTTAATACTGCTACATTGAATACATGTTTTGAAACGAAATGTACTGATTCTAAAATTTTATTGTTTCTGAAACAACAATTCCTATTAAATTGCTATATTAAATTTTCCTATTAAATTTTCCAATTAAATATCCTATAGTTGGGCCTGCTTTTTTGTACTGAAAGTGAATAATAAAGTTATGTGCTTATGCCACACTATGTATCATTCATCCATGGGTGCCGGCAAAGAGGGAATGCAAAGGAAGGACATTGCCCCTCCCTGGATTTTCAAGTTTAATTAACTAAATATCCTTTTTTCTGATGATTTTGAAAATAACAAGTGGGTAAGTGTGATCACAGATCGCAGAGGGGATTTCGTTTAATATTCCTTTCAAAACACTTTATCCTTTTGAAAAATCTGTTAGTTCCACATTTCGCAACCAGGGGCGCACTCTATTCTAAACAAACCTCTATCCGAACGAAACTCCGTTTTACATACTATCCGTAGATATATTAGTCGAGGGGATTGAGCCCATAGCACCCGAGATAAGTAGGTGCCCCTGGCGGTAAAAAGTGGAACTAAAATATGTAAGGCTATGGTGCATAATATGAAAGAATGGTCAAAGGTGTGTCGGCAAAAGTTGGAAAAGTGCTCCCCGGGTGAAAAGGGCGGAGGTTAGAAAAATTGCTTAAAATACACAAGTTAGAGCCCGGAGGAGTATTTAATATGACTTTTTGAAAATTTTATGATTTGTCGGGTGGTCTGAGATATTCAGCTATACGTATGCAAAAAGTCATGTCTCCAACTTAATTAGGGGGCTCCCTTAGAAAGAATTGCTTAAAATACATATGTGGTAGCTCAAAGGGTTAAGCGTAAGACTTTTTCAAGATTTTATGATTTGTCGCCTGGCCTCAGGTGTTCTGCAATAAGTATGCAAAATTTCAAATCTGCAATTTAATAATGGGCTTAGTTAGACAGAATTGCTTAAAATACTCATGTGGAAGCCCAAAGGGTTAAATGTAAGACTTTTTCAAAATTTTATGGTTTGTCATTTGATGTGTGTTCAACTATAAGTATGCAAATTTTCACGCCTCCAACATAATTAGAGGCTCACTTTGAAAGAATTGTTTAAAATACACATGGGGGAGCCCAAACGGTTAAATGTACGACTTTTTCAAAATTTTATGGTTTGTCGTTTGATGTGAGGTGCTCAGCTATAAGTATGCAAAATTTCACGCCTCCAACATAATTAGAGGCTCATTTTGAAAGAATTGTTTAAAATACACATGGGGGAGCCCAAACGGTTAAATGTACGACTTTTTCAAAATTTTATGATTTCTCGTTTGATGTGAGGTGTTCAGCTATAAGTATGCGAAATTTCCCGCCTCCAACTTAATTAGGGCTCACTTAGAAAGAATTGTTTAAAATACACATGTGGGAGCGCAAAGGGTTAAATATACATTTTCAAAATTTTATGATTTGTCGTTTGATGTGAGGTGTTCAGCTATAAGTATGCAAAATTTCACTCCTCCAACCTAATTAGGGGCTCACTTAGAAAGAATTGTTTAAAATACACATGTGGGTGCCCAAAGGGTTAAATGTACGACTTTTTCAAAATTTTATAGATTTTCGTTTGATGTGAGGTGTTCAGCTATAAGTATGTACAGTTTTATGCCTCCTACACAATTAGGGGTTCACTTAGAAAGGATTGTTTAAAATACACATGTGAGACCCCAAAGGGTTAAATTTACAAGTTTTTCAAAATTTTAGGATTTGTCATTTCATGTGAAGTGTTCAGCTATAAGTATGCAAAATTTCACGCCTCCAACCTTGTTAGAGGCTCACATAGAAAGAATTGTTTAAAATACACATGTGGGAGCCCAAAGGATTAAATGTACGACTTTTTCAAATTTTTATGGTTTGTCATTTGATGTGAGGTGTTCAGCTATATGTCTGTAAAATTTCATACCTCCAACCTAATTAGGGCTCACTTAGAAAGTATTTTTTTTAAATACACATGTGGGAGCCCAAAGGATTAAATGTACTACTTTTTCAAAATTTTATGATTTGTCGTTTAATGTGAGGTGTTCAGCTATATGTCTGTAAAATTTCACGCCTCCAACCTAATTAGGGTCTCACTTAGAAAGAATTGTTTAAAATACACATGTGGGAGCGAAAGGGTTAAATGTACGACTTTTTCAAAATTTTATGATTTGTCGTATGATGTGTGGTGTTCAGCTATAAGTATGCAAAATTTCAAGTCTCCAACACGTACAGTTTCGGAGAACGGGCTCTATGACGGACAGAATATCTCAATTTTGTTGATTTTCTGTAAGCAAGTAAACCAGATAAACCCCCAGTAAGTAGATAGGTTTACAATGGAAGTCTATGGGAATTTGGCGAAATATTAGAGATATCGCCAAGGTGGCTTCACTTTTGGCGACTAATTTTGGTCGCCAAATTTGGCGATATATCGCCATGTTGGCGAGAAACTTGGCGGTATTTGGCGACAGAACAGAGTCCCCCTCCTACGGCAAATTAAAATTTCGCCTAATAGACGTAATGTTAAAGTAAAAATGGGCACCCCCAGGTGGGTAATTCATCGATTTTCACAATTGTTTTATTTTTTTCCTTAGTTTTATAGTGTAAACAAACTTCGCACCAAATTTGAAATCTGTAGCTGCAGTAGATATACGAGATCTTTTTGATGAGTGAGTCAGTCAGTCAGTCAGTGGTAAAATTATCGATTATCAGACATTTTCAAATGTCATTATCTCGGAAACTAATTATGCGTTATTTATAAAATTTTGGATTTTAGGTAATTAGGGTGGCCTTACTACACATTTCGTATAACAAGTACGTAACTCTCATAGATTTTCAGTAGTAGAGCATTGAAATTTGACGAAAACAGCTCGAAATGGTTCGTGTAAATAACACACGGCTATGTCAGGCGAACTTGGCTGACACACTGCCGTGTGTCTAGATGTATGTTTTTATTTATATTAATTATTCAGATATTTTTCATACAAATAGAGATTCATTAAAAAATCAATAAGTTTACAATAGAATCATTAATATCGTTAATGCACATTCTATGGCTTGGAGATTTAAAAATTTAAAAAATGCTATACAATGAAATCTTCGAAGACGGAATTGCATAGGAAAGAAGAAAAATCCGTTATAGGCAGGTTCCCTAATTAGAAAGTTCATCGCCTGTTGTAAATGCAATATATCCTTTTTTTTGTTAAACACGGGATTCCGTCATAGGCAGGTTGTTTTTCTCATGTTTTACCGTACTTTCATTTTATTGCCTAAATATGTATATACGCATCTTAAAACTAGTCGGATGTACCAATCCCAAAACTTTCTTCTATATCAAACATGTTAATACTTCGAAATTCGCTATCACATTGAGAAATAAAATGGCAATCTATGCTCATCATGATGATTCTAAAGATATAAAATTCCGTGTATTAGTTCTTGAGATATGACTATCGCTGAAATCGTTTAAGTCCAAAAAAATGCAGCATAGCAGCGCTGTCTGTTGAGTAATTTACACCAAAACCTAAACAGAAACAACCTTTGTTAACGTCTAATTGAATCTGAAGTTTGGTGAAAATCCTTTCATTAGTTTTTGAGATACAGCTATTGCGAAATTCGTGAAAAAGCAAGCATAACAGCGTTATCTGTTGAGCGATTTACACCAAAATATAATCAGCAGCAATATTAATCACGGTATACTTGAATCTGAAGTTTTATGAAAATTCGTGCATTAGTTCTTGAGATAGAGCTATTGAGAAATCGTGAAAAATGAAGTACAGCAGCGCCACCTATTAGGCTATTTACGTTAACACCTAATCAGCATGAATTCATATCAAGGACTAACTGAATCTGAAGTTTGTTGAAAATCTGTGTATTAGTTCTGTAGGTAGAGCTATTGCTGGAATCGTGTAAATCCTGCAAAGTTAAGCATAGCAGCGCCACCTGTTGAGCGATTTACACCAAAACGTAAAGAGCACTAATTCATATCAAGGACTAACTGAATCTGAAGTTTCAAGATAACCTGTGCATTAGTTCTTGAGATAGAGCTATAGCGGAAATCGTGAAAAATGCAGCATAGCAGCGCCACCTTTTGGGCGATTAACACCAAAAACTAATCAGCACCAACTTATATCAGAGACTACCTGAATATAAATTTTTATTAAATTCCGTCGATTAGTTCTTGTGATAGAGCACCAACAAAATTTGTGTCACATACATACAGGCAGACATTTCGTAAAAATATGATTTTCGGGATCTCTGACACCTAAAACGTGTAAATCCGTCGAAAAACGGAAGTCAAAAATTTCACGGATCTAATACTTTCTTCTTGTAAAGATAGAAGAAAGTAAAAATTAAAAAAAATTATAAATATATAAATTTTACTCGTAATTGTGGAATAATAGCGATTTAAAAGTACGTGCATTAAAAAAGTTGGGCGGGGCCAAATGTTACTGATATTTTTACTGAACAGGCCAGAGATCCTGCCAGTCCAAATGATTTTCCTATGAGCTGGGTTTGAAATTGCACTGAAAATTTCTGCTTGTGCAGACCTCAAGAAGAATGCAGTTCAGTACCGACTCGAGACCCTTACATCGAAAAACCAAAAAAGTAGCTCACAAAATTTGGTAAATTTGGACGCTAAACTTCTATTATATTAAAAAACAAAAAAAAAAAAAAAAAAACCAAGTTTTTAGTGAACTTGCTCACTTCCATAGATGTGTTTGAGATGAGCGGATTCGTTTGAAATTTTTTGAATTTGATCTTGTACTTGACTCATTTTTCAGAAATTGAATTTGAGTTTGATTTAGTTCGATTTTTTTTCTTTGTGTGTGCGGGCTCAACACTGGTTGGCATCTATTAAAGCACGTCAAATTGAATTGGCCTAGGATAAACTAGATTAGCCAATGATAAACTAGAAGGTTGGCGCCGAAGCGGTCTTTGGGATCAATATAACGCCAAATTGAATTGGTCTAGGATAAACTAGTTCAGACCAATGAATAGTAGGCTAAACTAGTTTATCCTATGAGCATTAGGATAAACTAGTTTATCCTATGGGCGTTAGGATAAACTAGTTTGGCCTAGAAAAAACTAGTTTATCCGATCCGCGTTATGATAAATTAGTTTGGCCTAAAATCGGGTTTGGCCGGTAACATATATAGATAGATAGATAAAGTTTTTTACTGAGAGTGGTTTTGGGTTCTAGGGGTCATGATCGGTGTAGATCTGCAAAAATTTTTCAAAAATTCCAACATAGGAACGATCTCAATATGTAGTATTTCATACGAAATTTACCTAAAAATGCTAAAAATTTCATAACATTTAGAAAATACTTTTTTTTTACCTTTATATTCAAATATATAAAATTCGTTGCACAGTTTTATTTGTATATATAAAACAAACTGGCATAAACAATTTTGTGGGATTTTCATTGATATGGAATGCGCATGGAGCATTTTGAAAAGTTCTTCATAATGCTTAAAAGACTGAAGAAAATTTCTTATTTTTCTCCAAAAAAATTTCTTGTGAGGTAAATATATGCCACAATGCATATAGTGTGCCTTTGAACAGTATTTAAAGTGAAATTAAAAAAGAAATAGAGAAATGAGTTTGAAGGTCCCTTGTCACATTAAAGAAAATTTATTACGTTGATTAAAAAAACAATTAATATTTAATAGTGATCAAACATACTTTAACGATCTGATTTAAACAATACAAAATAATAGATTGTTTATAAGAAACATGCCTTCGAATAAATTGTCAAATCATTTTCGCAAGAATAATAAATAAATTTAAATTTAAATTAGCAACGCTGTTTCAACAAATGAAAAAAAAAATCGTACTTCATAGTCATTTATCTGGAACATATATAGAACAAATTAATTTACTTAAAAAGAAAATACAAAAAAACAGAACATTTAAAACATATGTTGTAGTACACTTTATTTCTTTTTTTTTTTTAAACTAAATTAAACATTTAAAAAAGTATTTTATAAAAAAATAATCCTTATTAATTATATTTAAGCTTAATCAAATTTTATGGACCGTGGAAATCTACCCTATCTATATTATAAAGGACAAACCTATCTGTGCGTAACGCATACGTCATTTTGCGAATGGCAACACTTTGAAATTTGATTTAAAATTTCGGTTTTGCAATTAAATCTACAGCAAACTTTTAAACTCGCGGGTACTGACATTAGAACTTAAAGTTTGTGCGAATGTTCCCATGAAAAGTTGTATCGGACAAACGTAACTTTAAGTTTAGAAATACATTCATTAATAATCTATTGCGCGTTAAAATACTTTCAAATTGTGAATTTGAGTGGTGCGTATGTAAATTATGGGAATTGAAAATAACGTACAATTTAGATTTCATGGGGGAAAATTTTATGTGTGACAAAGCGAAATCCTTTTTACTGATTTTTTATCCCATAAAAACAAACATAAAAGTCTCAATCGATAAATTCATCATAATTACTCATCTTGATTACGTATTCTAATAGAGTTTAATTTTTCAATAATTTAAGCAGTTGAAGTTTGTGGAAATAATATTTTAGTAATTTTAGGTTAAAAATATTATTTGCTTTAAGAGTGAGACAACCAATGTTAGATGAATTTTTTATTGTAATTATTTTTGTAGGTTTATTATAAATTCGATCTGACAGTTCCTTTCTAACATTTTAATTCGTCGAATTTCGACGGGTTCCAACTCGTATATGTAAAATCCTAATGAAACGAATTTATGAAACGGATGTATGAATCGACTGATTAAACAACTGATTATGTTTCAAGCGATTTCTCCTAAAATATGGAATACTTTGCGATGAAATTAACACCAAAAATCAGCATTGATCCGCAAAACTGGTATTAGAATTTTTAAATTCGAATTGGTTTTCGAAATATTAATTTTTTTTTCTAATTTTACATACATTTTTCTAATGATGGCAACTCAAATTTTAATCAAACAGATATATTTTTTTCATATTTCAGAAAAGGTTGACATGGTAACCCGGCTATTGTTGTTTATTTGATAATAAATGTTTATTTACTTTTATTTCTTTTTATAAATTATATAAATTATTTTGTTCTATAATTATTATTTTTTTATATTTCCTTTAGAAAATAATAGAAAATAATTAAAAAATACTTAGTTATTCCGTCGACCAATTTTGCCAAATTATATAAATCGCCAAAACACTAGCCAAATTATACAAATTGACATAATTTTTATTTTAAATAACGAAAGAACAAATTAATTAGTATAACATTAATAAATATACAAATAAAAAGTCGAAATAAAAATCACTTGATGACGTAAACACGTGTAACTTGCTTAAAGTCAAGTGAATGTGACATTTACGATCAACCATTATTGGCATTTAATCTTATAGTTTGGCGATAGATTTTTGGTCGACGGGATAACTAAGTAATACCAAAAATGCATATGTAAATAATGTGCATATGTGCATATGTATTTGAAAACGAGGTTTTCGCCAAATTTTCGTAAAAAAAAAAAAAAAAAAAAAAAAAAAAAAAAAAAAAAAAAAAGGTAACTCTGCGAGTTGAAAAAATAAAGCTATTGGCGAGATTTGCATCCGGCTAGCGTAACAGTACCAAGAATTCTTTGCAACCATGGCAAATTATATGTAGTTTTATTCGAAAAAAAATTTGATTTTTTAATCAAAATGGAAAACTTACGGTCCTATATTGGCGCGATTTTTTTCTAATGCCAATGTCATATACGGAACGGGCACTTAACTGGCGCCAAAGTATGGTTATTTTGCGTGATATGGTAAGCCGGATGTTGTTGTTTATGATGTTGATGCGTTTCCCAAATTGGCGTCGTTAAAAAATCGCGCCAATATGAAACGTATATGACATCTGTGCCAAACTTTCATATGAACGGCGAAGGGATCAGATCGTATTTTTTTATGGCAGTTAATGACTTGAACTATTATAATATAGATGAAATGATGGCGATAGAATAATATTTGGCGACTTATCACCTATGCCTGGCTAACATTAAAGTACCAAACTGGCACCTTGAGTATAAAAAGCGAAGTGGCCCGCCTGGAACTGTTGATGATAGTCACATGACTTAGGCTATTGTTACAGAGATTGTTTTAAAATACCGGGAGACAAAGACTCTGTATACTTAATTTATTTTATTTTAGCTTCTTTTCAAATGTTCATCCGATCCTCTTTAATCAAAAACGATAACAACCATTGGATGTCTTAACAGCAACTGATTCGCCCTTAAATTTTTGCAATCAAAGGGAATTGGATGGAAACCCGTTTACGGGGAGATCTGCACAGCTTTTTTCAGTATAATTCAATCTTCTCTAATGTTTTTAAAACCCATCAGATTAGCGTGTTTTTAGATTCTGCGGTGTCTGAACGGGGGTTGGCGAGCGTAGCTTGCAGGGGGCAGAGCCCCCGAGTTTAAATATAATTATGCACTAAATATTAGAGTTCTTTAACATAAACGGAAAATGATTTTTTATTAATAGGATTGTCAGATTTATTTTATTATAATATTAAATCTTTTAAAGATGATTGGAGGAAGGGATGACATTAAATAAAAATAGTCTATCTCCTACTAAAACATGGGCGACAATTATGTAAAAAAAAATAATGCACAGACGAAATTAGCCTTTTTTTTTAAAGAAAATATTTACATCAAAAACCTTTTATAACTTCGATTAGAAGTAAAATTCGAGTACTTTCGGTATATTACGGTGGTTAGTACCGTTTGTGCTTTCAGGAAATAGTACCATCCCTACCAGTTTGTAAGTTGTACCAGTTTATTCGTTATAACCCTTCTTTTTTTTTTCTTTTAAAAATCTGTTCATACAGCAAGATAAGAAGGTACACGAATACTATGATTTCGACATTACATGAAATTTCAATTTTCATAACGCTTACTTAAACTAAAATTTTAACGACATTTTTATGTTTGTCCAAAATTATGACCAGGATGACATAAATTTATCAACAAGTTGCCATAGAGAATTTATTTGTTTGGTTAGTTTAATTTTTAGAATTCATAAAGATAAATTGCTCTTCCCACATGTTCTCAGATATTACGCTTGTACAATAATGTGAACTTGCTAGAAATACTCTTTAAACATTTGAAGCTTATCTTAATTTATGATTTTATCTACAACAGAATCTATGTAAGTATTTCAAGGCTTGTAATACAACATAGCTAACATTTTATTAACAAGTTTGGCAATTTGTAAAGCGTTTGCATACTATTTCTAATTCTTATACATTTAATATTCCCTAAAAACCTTTCTAAGGGTATTTAAAATATATCTTTTGCTTAAAAGAAAGTATTAATCATAGTTAGAATGTCCTTTAGTGTAATTTATATGATGAGAATTTGGAAAACAGATTTCTGACGTATAAAAGGGTTAGAATTATTATAGTAATTTTTGTATATTTTTTGTGTTTATAAGTTTATTTATAGTGTTTATGATACTCGTTTAAATGTAAAATAAGTTGTATGTGAAATCTTTCAAGAACACGATCTTATAGGGGTTATAGTACAGCAACATTATTACATTTTTATCTGTATTAGAAAATATGTAAATATTTAAAGTCTTACTATAGTACGTAGATAGCATTTTATTTTACCAGTATTGGTGGTTTTCTGAAACAATTTTTAATGTATTTTAATTAATTTAATTAATTTTAATTAATTTAAAGTAATTGTATTAATTTTAATTAATTTTATTTAATAAATTTTGATAATTTAAAAATTAAAAATTACTTGAGATTCTCATGGAAAGTGTTATAAGTATATTTTTAATACAAATTTTGTCTTCATAATGTATTCATAGTACTACTTTCCTTGTTGTAGTACTACTTATATGTTGAGAACATAGAAAGTATATTTCTGACGTATAATTGGATGTAAAATATTATGAAATTAGCTTACCCCCCTCGGCGTTGCCTGGGCGCATGATAGTAACCTTAAATACACGTAAAAAAAGTTGAAAGATTTTATATATTTAAACGCATATCCTTCGACACGATCCTAATGCTGGGGCCCCCACTGCTTTGAGTTGTTTACACTCTCGATTTTGTCTGATATTTTATTTACAAATAAAAGAAATCTATCAATACATTTTAGAATTGCCCCCCCCCCCCCCCCCCCCTCCACTGCCTTCGGAATGCGTACCCAAGTTCTGCGTACACTGGGACTGCAACACACCTTACGTTCCGGTCTGTTTTGAATTTTTAAACGAAGTAATTTTAGTAATTTTAAATGTGCCTAAAATCACTTTTGATTGAATTTATATATTTAAACTTTTCTATTGTAATAACGACCATTCCAAACGAACCTTATTGCTTTCGGCAACTAAGTGTTTTTTTCTCACATTTTTTTCCACATCAAGAGATTTAATATTTAAAAAATATATTGTCCTAATGCCTTGAAATTTTTGTGAGTCATAAATATAATTGCCGAAACGTCAGTGAAGGCTTACTGTGGAGACCCGAACTTTTTTGGTTACTGTCTGTCTGTTAGTCTGTCTGTCTGTCCCGCGATAACTGCCGTAAAAAGCATCCGATTAGCTTGAAATTAAGGAGGCATGTTGGTGAGCTCCCTTCATTTATCTGTATAGTTTTGGGTTAAATTTGGTTCATTCGTTCGGAATATATAGAACACTAGCAGATCTACCCGGCTTCGCTCGTCTCAATAATAAGGGTTTCCCGTGTAAAATACATTAGAATGAAATAATACGGCAATGACAATAACTGAGATTGGTGCATTCCCGTCCACGAATCGTTAAAAAGACCAATAAGAAATATAAGTAAAATAGTCTTAATTGCGTCTACTATCAACTATACCATAATAATATATATTCCAAACAAATGTCAAAACATATATTAAAGTACAATTATTTGCTTAAAAGGCGTCATTTCAATAAAAAACACATTAAAAATATTAAAAATTTGCATGTTTCGACTCTTTCATTTAGTCATATTCAGACTATACAAAAAAAAAAAAAAAAAAAAAAAAAAAAAAAAAAAAACTACAAACACAATGCCAATTGTGACATTATACTGATGATGGCAACGACCTAACCCATAAATTTTGCCTTGATTGAAGTTTTTCTTAACTTATGAACATCATACAATTTTGTTTTTCACACTGTCGAATAGAAAAAAGTTCCTTCAAATGAAATTTATTTGAAAATTGTATCTCAACTTTTTCATTTGAATGGATTTTAAAGTAATTTTTAATCATGGATATTTTTTAATTTGCATGCAGCCATGGATGAGATTTCCTCGTTTTAGTACACCAGTATTTTGTTAGAGAAAATTATATCTCATTTAATTGGAACACTCTTGCGATTTAAGAGAACAACATTTCTCTAAGAATATACCGGTGTGCGAAAACGCGGAAATCTCATCCCTACATGCAGCCCAATTACGAAAGATATACCTGTTTGCTCTTAATGCAGTTCTAAAGTAAAAACATTGCTATAAGTAACTCTAGCATCATATTGTTGGTGGCAACAACCTAACCCAACCATAAATTTAACTTTTACTGTAATTTGACCTTTAAACATAGCACATTTGATTATTCCAACGTCTCATAGGATACAAAAAGTACTTTCAGTAATATTTGTTTGAAAAGCTTATCTCAATTTACAGATTGTTTATCCACTTTCAATTAATTTTCAATCACGGAGATATTTTTAAATATACCTGCAACCCAATTAAGAAAGATATATCCGTTTGGTATTAATGCAATATTATGAAGAAAAGACATATCTATGAGTAACGCCTAGCATCATATTGTTGGTGGCAACAACCTAACCATATTATAAATTACGCTTTTACTGCAATTTGATCTCTAAACATCATGCATCCGATTATTTCAACGTCTAACAGAAAACAAAAAATAGTTTCAGTAATTTGTTTGAAAAGTTTATCTCAACTTACAGATTTTTAATGTTTCTTAAAGTAATTTTCAAGCTTGAATTTTTTTAAATATGCCTGCAACCCAGTTACAAAAGATTAACTTAATTGCTCAAAAACATTGTAAATAATTCAGTATTTGTTTGTTTTCGTGTGGGAATCTCATTCCTGCTGCTTATAACTTCGGTTCTACTGAAATAATTTTAATTCAACTTGCAATATTAGTTTTTCAGTTAAGGTTTTGGTGCCTAACAATGTTATACGCTGATTAGTCATAGAATTATAGGGGAAAATTCCATAACCATGGGGAACCCGATTATGAAAGATTAGTCTTTTTAAAAATTCTGAATGGGTTTCATTGGAACTTGTATTGTTTGTTAGATAATTTTACACGGATGTTTTTAAAATATTGCATATAGTTTTACGTCGCTTTGTTATA
Organism: Maratus speciosus; assembly: GCA_963932465.1. Lineage (NCBI taxonomy): Eukaryota > Metazoa > Arthropoda > Arachnida > Araneae > Salticidae > Maratus > Maratus speciosus. The sequence goes on along the minus strand of OZ010798.1, from coordinate 409,525,337 downwards.
AAATTATAGAAGAAAGTTCAATAGTCAGGTGAGCCCGATTATAAAAGATTAGCCTTTTTGAAAAGTTCTACTGGACAGATTTTGAGGAAATTTGCACTATTAAATTGCACCCAAATTTCTGGAATAGTTTTAGTACATAACATTTTGTTGTACATGCTTTGTTATAAAATTAGCTGACATGTTCTATAATCAGGCGAAATCAATTCTAAATGATTAGCCTTTTAAAAAAAGTTAGATGATTTTTGAGGAATAGTTTTAATATATTGCATATCCGTCTATCATTCTTAGACCAAATCCTACTGAAAATGATGAACTATAAAATTAGGCCCTTAACAGCCGAAATTGTGTCTTACACATTATAAAATATAATAGCGTAATGATGATCGTATCGTTTTCAGCCATACGGAAGGACTTTTGATAAAAAGATAGACATTGCTTTAAAATGGAAGATCAAATTTACCCATATATTTCCTTTAATTCACGATTTGTTTGGAGAATTTATCCGCAGCGGGAGAAATGTGCTACTCAGATAAATAAGTGATCGCTAAAACGAAAATACCAAAAATACATTTCTCTGTAGTTGTGGAGAAATCTAACAAATATACTAAGGGTTAAAAATATATCCGTGTTTCACATTAAAAACGATTTTTATTTATGTTCTATAAACGGGCAGTATATCAGGCATCTTTAACACATGTATACAAAGATTCATTACCGATAATTTTTAAATGGAAACTCATATTTCCATTCATAAAATCCAAATTCGCAGCCGTGTTCAATCGCAGTGTCACTTATGAAATTTTGTTTATTAAAGAAAAAAGCTTGCCCTAAAAAATAGTAGCTATGTTATAATTTCTATTTAATATAAATCGTAGAAAAATCGTATTTTATATAACCGTATTCGATAGCATTAGAAAGAAATAGGAAATAAATTGTAGCAGCCGGTTTTTAGAACCAGTTTGAAATCATATTGACGAAATTGACGTCATATCTAGCAAACGATTTTTTTTATAATTCTCTTTTTCCTGAATTGATTTCTTGATATTGAAACGACTTCATTAAATTAGATGTTTTAACTTCAGAAACATTCAACTAAAGTACTACGTCATTTTGAAGCATGCTTAGTTTATTTCTTTTATTTTAACTGAATAACAAACATACGACTTGTGTGCTTAGTTAAAATCTTTACATAAATATATGAAAAATGTGCATTTACTTCTTTGGACGTCAATTTCAAAAACAGCAAAAATATAGGGAGACAATCCGAATTTTTATTGGCTTATAAAGCAAAGTACTCGAGTTATCATTTTATTTTTAATTATTGAGCAGTTTTTTTTTATGTGTGGCAACAGGAAAGAAACGATAGAAAATTTAAAATGAGATATTTTTATAATGTTAAATTATGAATGGTGGTAAAAAAGGGGGGTAAATAGTACTCTGATGATTTTTTAAAGTATACAGTGATCTTTTCCACGTTCTAAAACGTATGTACATAACGTTTCGTGCAAATTGGTCAAAAATTGAAGATTTGTAGAAAGGACATACATACGGAGAACGGCTAATATATATATATCATTTTGTGCCATAATGATTTTCTATGGCAAGTCAGATGATTTGCAAATTTTCATTTGTTGGAAGAAATGGCTCATATGAATAATGGATTTAAATTGTAAATTTTGAATGGTGAAATTTTTAAATAAGGGTATTAAATTATTCCTATTAGTTTGTAATTTTGTCAAAACATTTGTCAGAGTTTTTAAATTAGGTGTATGACTTATGACGGAATTTTATACATGTGTTCGAATGATATAAAATATTTTATTTTATGAATTTACTTATATTTCATTTTTTCTTTTAACCGTTGCGTAGCAACTGCATCTCATCTAAAAATATCATAAATTTGAAAGTATGTATAAAGTCAAATCAAAGTCAAAAGGAATGAATTAATGAATGCCTTTGTATAGATATTTGCATATAGATTGATTTAAACGCATAAATGAAAATAATATTTACAAGGGGTGATCAAATGAAAAGGTACGAAACGACACGGTGGGTAAAAATGTAGACTTTATTCAAAATATTCACCACAGGCCTGAGCACAACGATCCCACTGATGAACAAGCCGCAGGATTTCTTGTTCCCAGAATTCCTGTGGCCGTGACGAGACCCAGTCCTTCACAGCGTCCTTGAGTACGTCGTCCGAGTTGAAGGGCTTTACTTTCAGGTGTTTCTTCAGTGTACCAAACACATGGAAATCGCAGGCGACATGTCCGGACTGTAGGGCGGATGGTCCAACTTCTCCCACTTGAGCTGGTCTCGGGTCATCACCCAGACTGTCACGGCCTGCACGAAAATGGGCACTCCATTTTCTGACAGACTTGTCAGAGACACATTTCTCCCAGTAAACTGGCACCATCCGGCGATGAATAGCTGCCGGTTTCTCACCTTCCGCTGTCAGAAATCAGATAACACCTCGCTGCTCCTCAATTGTCGAATTTTGCAACGCGAACGCCATCCTGTCCTCATACGGACTGTCGCATCATTTGGACGCCGCTTTTGATAAGAGCCTCTGCTCTCTACTGCGCATGCGGGCGCCCGCGCATGCTCCGATCTCAGTCAGAGGCTCCAATCACATCCCGAGATGTCTCGCTACGTTTTCCCATGGCGGAATACGCAAATATTTAACTGTTACGTTTTTACGTCGTTTCGTACCTTTTCATTTGATCACCCCTTGTATATACTCTATAGAATGACATTTTTATTTATTTATTCAACTATTTTGATTATAAATGAAAAAGTTCGTTACTTTCATACGGAATAAACTGACATTATTCTATTAAATTTTATAAACTTTATTGTTGCCAAAAAAAAAAAAGGAATAATAATTTCTCCCAAAGAGTTAATTTTAATTTATAAGATTTTCACGTGCAAAAGGAAAATGGAATAAGCAAATTAAAAATTTTAAAAAAGATAAATAGGACAGGAATGAATATACATAAAAATATTTCACACCAAATACCACCTAAAATGATTTTTGTAGTAGTATTCTCCCAGCACTACGACGAAAGATTCCTCGATTCAGACGATTTTATTTGGTCTTCCTTTTTTTCATTGGTTGTGATTTCATTTTCGCAATTGTGTATAATAATTGGCACAAAGTTTTACATTTTTATGACTAAGGTAAAATATGTAAGGCCATACAAATAAGAAATTCCGTATTGTCTCCTATAAAATGTGATAAAGTGTTGGTGTAACGCGCGCCACCCGTTTTAAAACAAATAGACTCTACCGGCAGTCACGTGACCGTTTTCCGTGAGCTTTGCCGAATGAGATATGCTGCGAGTTCGTGGGAGTTCTGTTCTGTTTTGAGTTGTGCAAACATGTAGAAAGTTATTCGTGCTATTATTATTTTGTGTATACGTGTTGTGTGCCGTTTTATTTGTGATGTGCCGTCTTACCAAGATTAAATAAAAAAATATTTAAAGTTATACCCCGAGAAAGTGTTATCTTGAAATTATGTGAAATTTCTGTGTGATTTTAATCTGAGCTAGCCTGACAATTGGCTACCCAACGTCGGACCGAATTCGAAGGAAAATGTTCTCATCCTAATTCAAAACAATGATATATTTTTATTCAAGAAGTGTTGTTTCAACTAGCAGAGATAAAAAATGGCACAACCGGTCGTCTGCGTGTGAGAGTGAGATATGTTCCTAATATTCTACAGATTCGGTCGTTGTCAGTGAGTGAAATATGTTCCTAAAATTCTACAGATTAAGTCGTCGTGTGCGTGAGAAATATGTTCTGAAATAGTCTACAGATTCGTTGCGTGTAAAAATATGTTCCTATAATTCTACAGAATAATACGTCGCCTTTACACCATGTGATATGTGTTCTTATTTTTTTCAAGTTGTAAAGTTCTACAAATTACTTCGTTAATGTCCTAAGAAAATTCTAGGATATGTGTGTTTATTCTACAAGATTTATTCTGCAAGATGTTTTCAACAAGTAAGCATTTTAAATTGAATGGATCCATTGTTTGTTTAATAAAAAGAATGCATTATTGATTCTCTTCATATACCTAACATTCTCGAGATTCTAAAAATTCTTAATAATTTTTGACATTATTAATTTGAATTCATTTTATTATCTTCCATTCATTTATGTATTGTATATTTTCCTTTCCCCCTTCCCCTCACCCATTATTCTGAAAAGTTACTTTTGATTCTGTTCTTGGTGATTAATTTTTTTTTTACTTTGTTTTAAGTAAGATATTTTTTGAAAAAAAAAAAAAAATGACAGAGAGCGGAAGCAAAAGAAATATTCATTTACGTTTTCGTTGATTTTTTTCTTTTCTTTTTATAAAGAGGGAAATAAACTGTCTGTCAAATGTATTTATAATTTTATCGAAATTCTCATAAAGATGCGTATTTAATTATTTCTTTTTTATTGGTTTCGTAAGAGAATTGATTACTATTAGGTAGCTTTCATTACAAAAAGCTACCTATTGCAGCCGTTCGGAGGAAAGCGATTTCAAAAAATTTTGGTATATTTTCATCGATCATGACCCCCAGACCCCGAAACCACCCTCCGTTCAAAATTGATATATATATATATATATATATATATATATATATATATATATATATATATATATATATATATATATATAGCAATATATATATATATATCTGACCTTTGTCATACTGTAACTCTCGTATTTATGAACCGATTTGAATGTAATTCGATGTGTACATAGTACTTACCAATGTCTCGACCGAGTTCGTTGGCCAGCTTCATCCGCCATTTTGTTTCAAAATGGTGGCCATTTAAAATTTTTTTAAAAAGTTAAAATTTGAAATGTGGTACCAAAATTTTGAAAATGGAAAAATATTTTTTAATTATGTATTTGACCTTTATACAAAGACTCCGGAGCAGTTTTTGTTTCGTCTATATCTTAAAAAATGGCTGAGTTATAGCATTTTGAATTTCTAGCATGGCTGACATTTTGAAACGTCCTGAATTTTGTCAAGCGATAAAAGGCGTATTTATGAACCGATTTGGATGTAACTTCGTTTATACATAGTACATATCAATGTATCGACCGAGTTCGTTGGCCAGCTTCATCCGCCATCTTGTTTAAAAATGGCGGCCATTTAAATTTTTAAGAAAAATTTAAATTTGAAATGTGGTACCAAAAAACTGAAAATTGAAAAAATATTTTTTTCTTATGTGTTTGACCTTGATAAAAAGATTCGGGAGCAGTTTTTGTTTCGTCTATATCTTAAAAAATGGCTGAGTTATAGCATTTTGAATTTCTAGCGTGGCTGACATTTTGAAACGTCCTGATTTTTGTCACGTGATAACAGGCGTATTTATGAACCGATTTGGATGTACCTTGGCGTGTACATAGTACATACAAATATTTCGACCGAGTTCGTTGGCCAGCTTCATCCACCATCTAGTTTCAAAATGGCGGCCATTTAAAAAATTTAAAATTTAAAATGAGATACCAAAAAATTAGAAAATGAAAAAGATTTTTTTCTGTATGTGTTTTACCTTAATACAAAGATTCCGGAACAGGTTTTGTTTCGTCTATATCTAAAAAAATGGCTGAGTTATAGCATTTTGAATTTCTATTGTGGCTGACATTTTAAAACGACCTGATATTTGTCACGCGATAACAGGCGTATTTATGAACCGATTTGGATGTAACTTGGTCTGTCTCTGTACATAGTACATACCAATGTCTCGACCAAGTTCGTTGGCCAGCTTCATTAGCCATCTTGTTTCAAAAGGGTTGCCATTTAAAAAAAATTTAATTTAAGGTATTAAAAAATTGGAAAATGACAAAGATTTTTTTTTTATGTGTTTGGCCTTGATACAAAGATTCTGGAGCAGTTTTTGTTTCTGAAAATTTGTTCTTTTGTTTATATCTTAAAAAATGGTTGAATTAATAGCACTTTGAATTTCTAGCATGGCTAACACTTTGAAACGATCTTGTATTTGTCACGAGATAACACACGTATTCGCCTATTTCGATGTAAGAAGGCATGTGGATAGTATACATCAATAACTCGACCAAGTTCGCTGGCCAGCTTCATCAGCCATCTTGTTTCAAAATGGCGGCCATCAAATTAAAAAAAAATTATATTTAAAGTGAGGTGCAAAAAAATTAGGAATTGAAAAAGGTTTCTTTCTTAAGTATTTGACCTTGATATAAGGATTCAGGAGCATTTTTCGTTTGTCTTTATCTTAAAAAATGGCTTAGATATAGCAGTTTCAATTTCTAATGTGTGTGACATTTTGAAAAATCTGATTTTCTGCCTGCGACAGCACTCGTATATATCAACCGATTCAGATGTGAGTGAGCATGTGCACAGCAATTACTATCGACCAAGTTCACTGGTTAGCCTCATCCACCATGTTGTCTTAAAATGGCAGGCACTTTAAGAAATCGCCGAATTTGGCAGCCAAATATAAGTTACCTTAAATAAAAGCAGCTTGACTAAAGCTGACTAATTTCGCGAAATTCTCATTCATAATGATTTAGTATTGATAAAAATTAGTATTGAATCTCCTATATTCGGTTTCCACTAAATTGAGCTTCGTGTGTTTGAATAATATAACTTGGCTTTTTTAAAATAAGGAATATGAAAGCTACCTCTTCCTCCCGGCACTGGCCGGAAGGACTTTTTTTAATTAAGTGTTTGTTATTATTTAAATGCTAAACGTAAGTATTTAATTTTGAGTTGCTGATTTACTGATGGAAAAATCCTTGAATGTGATTCATTTTCAAAACGGAATGAGTAAGTTTTTGCATTTATTGTTTGTTTATAAAAGAAAGTTTATTTTCTTTTGAAGTTATATTGAATGAAACCGATATTAAGTAGTCTTAATAATATAATAATATTGGTTGAAATTTTAATTATTCATTTATGTGTTTTATATTATTTAGAATACTGTTTGAGAGTGTTAACTATTCAGTAAATGGTTTTACATTGGTTAAAATATTGTTTAGATTAAGTGTCGCGGTATGGTCATACAGTTTATTTATACCTGCAGGGATTTAAAGTTTGTTTTGCTTTGTAGTCAGAGTTTTGCTAAGGTTATACCTTACTGTTTTGCTTTATTAAAGTCTTATTTATATGAATTGTAACGGCAAAGCTCACGTTGGGGAATAATTTAAAAGAATTTTCGGAATTTGTGGGGTACTCATTTTGTTGTTTTGCTAAAGTTTAAAATGTCTGAACTTAATAAAGCTCGTAAAGAGGATTTATATCGGGTTGCGTTAGAAATGAATTTAGATGTTCAATCATCTATGACAGTTGTCACATTGCGTGAAAAAATTAAATCCTCCCCCTCGTACGAAGTTGATTTTGTAAATTCATTAGTGAGAAACCAAATTTCGACTCGCGAGGAAGAACAACGCAGACGGGACTTAGAGGAAAAACAAAAAGCAGCAGAGTTAGAACAGCTTAAATTAGAATTAGAAGAAAAGCATAGAGCGGAAGAGTTAGAGTTAAAAAAGCTTGAGATGAATTTTGAGCTTGAGAAGCTCAAGTTACAGGCTCAGAGCCAAAGTGCTTCCAGTGGAGCGGTAGGTGGTAACGCAGCAGGGGTAATGTCTCACCCGGAGAGTAAGATAGATATCCAAAAGCTGTTGCCTACATTCAGGCCAGAAACTGATGATGTAACCTTGTTTTTGGTGCTCCTGGAACGTCAATTAAAGCTCTCGAAGGTACCAGAGCATCTTTGGGTTTCGTATTTACTCAGTGTTGTACCATCTTCTATCTCTACGCTTATCGCTCGTGAATCAGAAGAAAACGCTTCAAATTTTTCACATGTTAAAGATTTACTTCTAAAAAGGTTTAAAATTAGTGCCGAAAAGTTTAGGCAGCTGTTCTTTACTCATCGCAAGGCCAAGGAAATTACTTGGCGAGATTATTATTTCGAACTTCGAGCTTATTTTGAAAACTGGATTAAAGAATTAACTGTAACGTCTTTTGAAGCCCTTCAGGATCTTATCATAGCTGATCAAATGAAAAGGCGCGTGCCTGTTGAATGCAAACAACATATGTTAGATAATTGGGAAAATTTAAATTCGCCAGTCGACCTTGCCGAAAAATTAGATGCGTATGATATTATAAGATCTACGTTTCCTAAAAGAGATCCGGTTGTACCCCAAGAGAAAAAAGAGTTTTCTCGACGAGAAAATAATTAGAAGCAGAGTAAGCCTCCAAAAGAAGACAGATCTTCCCCTAAGTTTGCTAATCGACGCATAGAATCCGATATTGTTTGCTATGGTTGTGGTAAATTGGGATTTATAACGAAGAAATGCCCAGATTGTTCCCCTACGGTTAACAAACAAACTGTGCAAGCACATCGTCTTCAGCTGTATAGTTTAAATACATCAGCAGTTTCAGCTCCAAATGTGCCTATCACGATCTGCAATAAAAAAGTGTTAGTTTGTGCAGATACGGGAGCGAATCGTTCTATTGCAGGAGAACGTATGTATAAATTATTTTTAAAAACTGGTGTTGCATTGAACCCTCATACTCATGAAGTTACGTTAGCTGACGGAATTACAGTGGTTAGAAACACTTTGTCTGCCACTGTGCCCGTAGAGATTGAAGGTCGAGTATTCGAAATTGAGTTCATTGTATTACCAGATGCCAAGGGTAATAGAACTCTTTTAGGCATGGATTTCTTGCATAATGCTAACATAGTGTTAGATACTGCCAACAAAACATGGAATTTCAGAGATAAACCTCAGGAAAAGTTTTGTTTTGTAGATGAATACAAAGAAGAAAATAATACGTCAGCTGGTGCGGTCGAAGTCAGTCCGTACGCTTTACGTAAAGATGAAGGCAAAAATCTAAATTCCGATGAAAGGAACAAAATTAATGATGTTCTAAAAAGGTATGAAAAATTTTTTCAACCAGGGGGAGAGACAACCCTGTTTGTGGAGCATCGTATGAATACTGGTGATAGTGCTCCTGTTGCTGCACCACCTTATCGGATGATTCCTGCTAAGAAAGAAATTCTTAAGAAGAAAATAGAATATGAACCTGGAAAATCTAATGTTGTGGCTGACATGCTGTCACGCCTTGTCTGTAATCATCAATCTGCTTTCTGTGAGACATGCAATTTTGTCAGCATAGACATGCCAACAAGAAGTCCAAAAGATATCAGAGAAGCACAGTTGCAAGATGAAAACCTTAAAAAGATCATAGATTCTTTTGAAGACGAACAGAAAAGCGAAGATCTCGCCAATTGGACTGATAGAGGATTCCTGATGAATCAAGGTGTGCTTTATAGGTATGCTCCCGAATCAGATGCCGAAGAAGCGCAATTGGTCGTTCCAGTACAAGAAAGACAAAATATTTTGAAACTTCATCATGACGACCCTTCAGCCGGACATTATGATGAGGCAGGAACTTATCAGAGAATTGCTGAAAGATATTATTGGACAGGCATGAGGGCATACATTTCTGAATATGTGAAGAAGTGCCCAGAATGCGCTCGTTATAAAGCAACAAATCAGAAACCAGCCAGTTTATTACGAACACCTGCTTATGCTCAGCGGTTTGAGACCCTTAGCATTGATCTCTTTGGACCATTGCCTCCTAGTAAAGATGGGCATCGATGGATTTTTATAGTAGAAGATTGAGCCACTAAGTGGGTCGAATTATTAGCTTTAACAAATGCCACTGCACAAGAATGTGCGACTACTCTGATTGAAGAGATCTTCCCAAGAAGACTCATAAGTGATAACGGCCCTCAGTTTGTGAGCGCTGTTCTACAACAAGTTTGTTACATTCTTGGAATAGACCAATCATTGACACCTTTGTACCATCCTCAGGCCAATCCAGTCGAACGCAAAAATCGAGACTTGAAACCTCGAATAGCAATCCTTGTTGGAGATGAACACAGTTCCTGGATTGATAAACTTCCTTTTATTAGATTTGCTATGAACTCTGCCAAATCTGATACAACTGGCCAAACTGCCGCCTATCTGCAATTTGGTCGAGAATTAAGAACAATCGATGATGTGATGAACGATTTTAGAGCTGTTGTGGAAAATGACAATTTTGTTCCGGAAATAACCCCATATCTTAAACGTCTTGCAAATATTTCAAAAAGTGTGAAAGAGCGTGTTGAAATGAAACAAGATCAGCGGAAGAAATATTACGATAAAAATCGTAGACGAGTGTATTTCGCACCTGGTGATAAAGTATGGGTTAACCTACATCCTGTGAGCAAAGCAAGTAAAAATAAAACAGCCAAATTTATGCCTGAGAGAGATGGGCCATACATAGTTTTGACTCAAAAGTCACTAGTGACATATGACATTGCTAGCCTGGACAATCCTACTGAGCAAGTTAGGTCTTACCATGTTTCCGCTTTGTCACCATTTCAAGAAACTGAAACTATTCCAGTTGCACCCTTAAGGAAAAGAGGAAGACCCAGAAAGCATCCTGTTTCCTCTCCGAGACGTAAATCGGAAACAGAGGGGAGGATGTAACGCGCGCCACCCGTTTTAAAACAAATAGACTCTACCGGCAGTCACGTGACCGTTTTCCGTGAGCTTTGCCGAATGAGATATGCTGCGAGTTCGTGGGAGTTCTGTTCTGTTTTGAGTTGTGCAAACATGTAGAAAGTTATTCGTGCTATTATTATTTTGTGTATACGTGTTGTGTGCCGTTTTATTTGTGATGTGCCGTCTTACGAAGATTAAATAAAAAAATATTTAAAGTTATACCCCGAGAAAGTGTTATCTTGAAATTATGTGAAATTTTTGTGTGATTTTAATCTGAGCTAGCCTGACATTGGTTAATTATATATGTTTTTATTAAGAGGAGCAGAGTTGTCAAGTCTCCGGCATTCAGGATACCAGTATTTTAATACAGAAAATGTTACTTTATTTAATTGGAACATTTGCGCAATTTGAAAGAAAAACATTTTCTCTAAGATAGTGATGTGCAAAAAGCCTGAGACTTGGCAGGTCTGGTGGGGAGTAATTTTTTTTACTAGTACATTTATCTCTATTTTAATGCTACGCGAACGACGTCCCGTGTAACAGCTTGTAGAGTATAAAATAAATTATTAAAATAATCCCTATTACGAAAAATGAAACAGAAAGTCCGGTTAAGGGAAATAAAAGGTTAGTTAACCTTTGGTAATTTGATCTGAAACATATGTTTGCGTCAAATATGAACGGCATTTGTAACATCACGATTTTAAATTAAATGTGGATACTATTAAAAGGCTATCACAAAAAATACTTTACAGTGCCAAATCACGTTTATCTATTTAGACAATTGGAAGTGGACACGATGATGAAATATTAATCGTTAGGTTTAGAAGTCCCCCTACTTTGGGGTGATTTTAGTAAGTTAATGCTATCGAGTAACTTTTTAGATTAGATCTTAGATATAAATATTACAGAATGCCAATCAAAACTATTTTTTGGAAACAAAAAATATAAAGTTATTAGATTTCTAAATTAGATGTTTCAGTTTACATTTCCAAAAGTTCCTTATTCATTAGATACAGGTGTTTGTGGTGAGCAGATAAATAAATACTGCAGTATGGATATTAGGATAACGTAAAATGCTTGTCCAAACTGTTGTTTATCCTTATAAATCGCAGTGTAAAAAGAAATCTAAGGTATACGATAATCATTAACTCAATCAATAGAAAATTACTAATGTAAAGTAAATTACACAACAGGCTGAAGAAATCTGCTTTATTATATAAAAATTACCAGAATAAGTTGCTCGTGAGAATTTCAGACTATCATTACATAACAACGTGTTTAATTTAACTCTTCTAATGTCTGAAACCATCGAAATATTTTTTACTTTTATAAATGTTTATGTAATTTAAAAAACTTTAAATTGCGTTTTTATAGAAAGACTAGGGGGCTCTGCCCCCTGCAAGCTACGCTCGCCAACCCCCGTTCAGACACCGCAAAATCTAAAAACACGCTAATCTGATGGGTTTTAAAAATATTAGAGAAGATTGAATTATACTGAAAAAAGCTGTGCAGATCTCCCTGTAAACGGGTTTCTATTCAATTTCCTTTGATTGCAAAAATTTAAGGGCGAATCAGTTGCTGTTAAGACATCCAATGGTTGTTTTCGTTTTTGATTAAAGAGGATCAGTCAAACATTTGAAAAGAAGCTAAAATAAAATAAATTAAGTATACAGAGTCTTTGTCTCCCGGTATTTTAAAACAATCTCTACAGCAATAGCCTAACTTATGTGACTATCATCAACAGTTCCAAGCGGACCACTTCGCTTTTATACTCTAGGTGCCATTTTGGTACTTTAATGTTAGCCAGGCACAGGTGATAAGTCGCCAAATATTATTTTATCGCCATCATTTCATCTATATTATAATAGTTCAAGTCACCAACTGCCATAAACAAATACGGTCTGATCCCTTCGCCGTTCATATGAAAGTTTGGCAAAGATGTCCTATGCGTCCCATATTGGCGCAACTTTTTAACGACGCAGATTTGAGAAACGCATCAACAGCATAAACAGCAACATCCGGCTTACCATATCAAGCAAAATAACGATACTTTGGCGCTAGTTATGTGTCCGTTCCGTATATGGCATTGGCGTCAGAAAAAATCGCGCCAATATGGGACCGTAAGTTTTCCATTTTGATTAAAAAATCAAAAAAAAAATTTTTCGAATAAAACTACATTAAAAGTAAAACTATTATAAGTATTACTTTTTTTTCAACTCGCCAGTTAGCATTTTTTTTTTCGAGTGGTAATATTTATTTTTTTACGAAAATTTGGTGAAAACCTCGTTTTCAAATACCAGTTACATATGCATTTTCGGTAATCCTTAGATATCCCTTCGTCCAAAAATCTATCGCCAAACTATAAGATTAAATGCCAATAATGGTTGATCGTATATTAATTTATTTGTTCTTTCGTTATTTAAAATAAAAATTATGTCAATTTGGCGATTTATATAATTTGACGAAATTGGTCGACGGAATAACTAAGTAGTACTGTATTTCTTAATTATTTTCTATTATTTTCTAAAGAAAATATAAAAAAAATAATTAATAATCATAAAACAAAATAATTTATATAATTTGTAAAAAGAAATAAAAGTAAATAAATCTTTAATATCAAATAAACAAATATAGCCGGGTTACCATATCAACCTTTTCTGAAATATAAAAAAAAAATATCTGTTTGATTAGAATTTGAGTTGCCATCATTAGAAAAATGTATATAAAATTAGAAAAAAATTAATATTTCGAAAACTAATTCGAATTTAAAAATTCTAATACCAGTTTTGAAATCTGCGGATCAATATTGATTTTTGGTGTTAATTTCATCGCAAAGTATTCCATATTTTAGGAGAAATCGCCGTGAAACATAATCAGTTGTTTAATCAGTCGTTTCAAAGAATCGTTTCATAAAGTCGTTTCATTAGGATTTTATATATATAAGGTAGATTAATATTACGCAAAGTGTGCTAAAAACAATGAGTTGCAGAGATGACGTTGAGGCTCTTGATCTGCAGATTTACTAGTATTACCAAAGCCTGAGATTAATTTTCGTGCAAAAAATAATTATATTTGAGTTTTTCTTCTAACAATTTTTTTTTCACACATGGGAATTCTGTGGCAAAATTTATTAGTTTCAAACTGATTATGTTACCCCTAAATGTTGATTTATATAAACCAAATTTTACTGGAAACACAACTTAAAAGTCAGTTTCGGGAATTAAAATTTTAGAGAAATAGTTCAAAATTAAATTTACGTTAAAAGTGTAAAGAAGCATACGCATTGTTAAGCCTATGGAGAAATTCTTTTATTTACAAGCAGATTAATTCTTCTCTAAATCTCAAAATTTCTGCTGGATCATTATTTAAAACTAGGGGATCGCACCCGGGCTTCCCGGGTTAAAGAATATAGGTGAAAACATTTTTTTTTTATTGAAAACTAACAATTTTTTTATATGCAATAAATTTTTTAGATTGACTATTTACATTAAAAAAGCATTTTTCATATGGAAAATACGAATTACACAATCAAACACATTTTTGAAATTTATCAAAAGCGATATTTTCTTATTAGCCGCATGCTAAGAGTTATTTGCTAAGATTTTACTGCTTATGGCATCCTTTTATATTCTGATAATTTCAGAGCTTATACATGTCTGGTAAATTTGTGTTTTATTTATGTTATTTTATTTATTTATTCATAGGGAATTTTTTTTTTTTTTAGTGGTAATTAGCCGTAAGAAAATGATGAACTCTTTATTTTGTTTTAAGGGCAAACGGATTAATCTTTCGTATTCGAGCTCCGCGCGATATAGATAAATTAAAAAATATTTCATGCTTTAATTTTTTTTTAAACCATAGACAATCAGTAAACTGAGATGAACTTTGCAAACAAATTCCATTTTAAAAAAAATCCTATTTGGTGATCTAAAAATTTAAATTGTACGATTACAAATATGTTAGATTTGTGTTTTTTCAATATTATTCTTTTATTTGTTTATAAAAGAAGTATTAATTTCGTTAATTTGTCTTTCACAAATATGTTAGTTTGGTGGTTTTTTTAATATTATTCTTTTATTTGCTTATAAAGGAAGTATTAATTTCATTATGCAAAAATAGTCAGACACAAATGCTGAAAAATGTTTGTTGCTTTATGTGCAAAATGTTTATTATTTTATGTATTGAAACTGGCACGTGATAAGATAAACTTTAAAAAAATCATGCTTAAAAATTATTTTAGAAAATATAATACATCAGTCAATGAATACAGTTTTTAAACAATTTGCATTTGAAAGTACATTTATTTCCCTATGCGAAAAAAATTAAAAATGTATGATGGTCAGAAGATTGAAAAAATGCAGTAGCGAAAATTTCAAGACCAAAATTTGATCGTGAAGTATTGCCATTCGCAAAATGACGTCAGCGTTACGCCCAGATACGTTTGTTCTTTATAATATAGATACATAATCGATAAAATATAATAAAGATAAGTTATTAGGATGTGGTTATCAATTGAGGCTCTTATTCTTGGATTTCCGGAATGAAAACAGCAATTTTCACCTTCTCAAAATTTGTATACGCACTTCTCATATCCATATTCATCATTTTTAAAATTTTTGTATTTTGTTTGATAATTTAAAAATCATTTTAACTCAAAACTTGAAGTCAAGATTGCCAGCAACATATTTTATGTGAACAGACCCACTCTTTATTTGAGATTCTAATCTAAAATTTTGGAGAGTAAAAATTTTCGTAATTCATGGTTTTTAGACGCATTTGTGTTAAAAGGCTTAGTTTTATCTAAGAAAATGATCGTTTTCTTTTAAATATGACTTCATTTTCACTTAAATAAGCCTTTCGCCTATTGTCTGAAACTTAGTATTAGTACACATGCAGAAGGAAAATCATTATAGAAAATTTATGAGGAAAAATGCGTGCTTTCAAAAGCAGTATGTCATTTTCCGTTGTTATGCCCCTAATATAATATTCTGCTCCTAATGGGATTTTGCGCCACTAAACCCTATACAACAATTTTTATCAACAATTTTAAATTTTTATCAGAAAATAGCATGAATAAAGTTTAAAATACCTCATTATTTCTCTCTAGTCTGCAGCAATGGAAGCTATCTAATTTTCATCATTTTGAAGAAATTTTATAAAATGCTTTTAAAATTAAAATATAAAAGTGGGGATATTAAAAAAAAACACAGATAGTGCGACCACATATACAAAGGAAGAGCTTTCAGTTTAAAAAAATATATATTAGTAAAATTGGTTCAGCAGAAAGATCAGGGCAGATGACTAAAAACACACTTGTGTTTTAAATATATAGATTATATAAAATTAGGAAAAATTAAATTAAGCAAATTATGTTATTTTGATAAAATTACAGTAGAATGTCCTAAAGAATAGCATTAAAATTTTATTATTCGAGAGAATTTTAGACAAAAACTTCAGGAACACGATATTATTTTAAACCACGAATTATTTGTTTGCTTGTCTAACTCGGCGAAGCAAGTCCATCCAGGCGAGAATCATCAATTTCTGTAATATAAATAGCTATTATTTGCATGTCACCTCTCTTTTATAAAGATACTCTACATTTTTGTAAAACATTGCGTTTATCAGTGTGTGCTTTCGATTACATTATTTTCAAAAGTGAAGCATTTTCACCTGTGAAGAGTTTCAAAGCAGCTAGGCTGTGAAAATGACGCACTTCTACAAAACATAATTCAGGTTTAAGAATTAAAATACACGCTTTTTTATAAAATGACGTCATTTGCATACGCTAAAGCAATCTACTTTTACAACCCAGTCTTAAACTTCGTCTATAGAAAAGTGTGCATATGACGTCATTATCACGGAATAACTAACAATATATTTGACATAGCCCGTATTTTATATTCAACTATTTTTTCAGGTTTTATGAAAAATGGCAACAAAAAGATGCAATATCTCCTATTTTCAACTATTTTCTGTTTACTTTCAATGACTTTCAATAGAAATGAGGTACTTTTGTTGCCACGATAAGAAAAATGGTATTAAAAACTGCAAAAAAAATTAATATCTCAAAAATTAATTGAGATACAGCTTTCAAACAAATTGCATTTAAAAGAGCATTTTTTCCCTTATACGACGGTGTAAAAATTTAAAATGTGCGATGTTTAGAAGTTTAAAAATTTGCAGCAGAGAAAATTGCAAAACGAAAATTTCATTTCAAATTTCAAAGTGTTGCCATTCGCAAAATGTCGTATGCGTTACGCACAGATATGTTTGTCCTTTATAATATAGAAGTAACTATACCATTTTAAAATTTCGAAGAGCTTGAGTAAATTTAAGGGCTTATATTTTTTAAACAAAATTTGGGTTAATAGAAATGCTATAGACAAATGCTCATCTCTATCTATTGAAATTGGATATAAATCTTCTCTTCAATATTAGTGAGAAAATGGTGTGTATAAGAGAACAGTAATCCTTATTATATCCATTTTGCTACCTTTTATCCACAATAGTAGAATAATTTAAATTACCCTTATTGCCTAAATGTTATTAAAAATCATATCACAAAAAAAAATTACGCTTAAGAAAATATTACAAATTTCAAAATTTCGAGAGTTATAGTGACATCCATGGATCCTCAGAAATAAATGGTTATTTTTATAAACATTTATTTAATGATATTATCGTATGATTAAATGGGAAATATAAGCAGACAGTCTGATTTAAATATAAAAAAAAATGGGATCTTTTTTCTTCTAATGACAGTTTGTATCACTGCGTTGAATATCTGCAACATACCCCAAAATAAATGTTACTTATAGAGGAAAAGGTCCAAATACCGGTTACCACTTTTGTTTTCAATCTAGATCATACAATTTTCAAAATTAGTAAAAGAAAAAGTGACAGCAGGGTACCTTGACATGTTTTACAACTGTTTAGGGAAAAAAAATCAGTTTAAAAGGCTTTTTCTGTTTATAAAAAGGAAAATTCCGAAAGTCTTCAAATTTTGAGTTTTGTAAATGGGGTCTAAATACCGGCTACCTAAGTTTTTTTTCCAAAAGATCATACAAATAGAACTAATGACAATTATTAAGCAATAAGAATATTATTTTAATAAATTTTATTAATTAATAACATTTCTTATGCACAGAAAAAATACGTAAGTTTTAGTAAAGAAGCATTTTCGCAAATTTATAAAATCTTAACGACTATCTCTCACAGTCTTCTTTCCATTATGTTTCTAGTTTTGTTTTTTAACGTGTAAAACAAAATAAAGCTTGTTGTTTGAAATGAGAATTATTTTATCTGAAAAAATCACAAACAATATTACTCTCTGCGTCTGTGCAGTGGCTATAGGCCCACATATCGCATTCTTAACACTGAACTCAGAATACCATCCCTCATTATTGTCCGTAGAGAAAGCAACCATGCAGAAGACACAAATTGCATCATATCTTCCTTTGTTGAATAGCTTCATTTTTCATTTTTAAACCCTTTCAGGGGCAAAGCACTTCTGTTGCTAAAATGTTAAAATATTGGATAAAACCGGTATTTATGAACAACTTTATATGAAATTAAGTAAAAGCTTTTCTTCGCGTACATTATATGAAACGAAATTTAGTTCCTAAATTCTGGTGTGAATGTGGCATTTGGGAATTAAAATTAAGTGGTATTTAACATATACCGGTACCCTTGAAGTGGTTAAAATCCAATTTCTGCCATTTTCTCCTGTTTTCCTACGTCATTATTTTTTCTTTCTCTTCACATTTATTGCAGACAACTTTGGAGTGTCTTTCAGCGTTTTTTTGTGAAGTAGTCCTGTAACCAGTGTCGCTCCTGAAGAATTACGGCCACAGTTGCTTTTTTTCATATTGCGAAATGAGACTGCAACTATTTCTGAACCATTTAAATTAATTTATTAATTATGGAACTATTTAAATTAATTTATTTCCTCCCCTTCAAGCAGAGCAACCGAGAGAGGTCCAAATACCGGCTAGCCGGTATTTAGACCACTCTAGGTAGCCGGTATTCGGACCACTGCTATGGTTAAGGTAAAACCAATATTACTCCTTCATATAATAAAATACAAATAATATGTGCGCGGCAATTGAGAGCTAAATATGACTAGAAAATAACTTAGTCGTCAATTCAAGCCAATATACGTTCAGTATATTTTTAAAAAATGAGAAATACATATCTGAAAAACTTTTGGTGTACCAGATTACGTCGTTTCGACACTTTTGCTTTTACTGTTTATAAATGAGACAGACTTCAACGACGTACTTTTCGTAACTTTCTTATCTCAATTAAAGTTACAAACTCTACCTATCGCCGCTAGGCTGCGCTGCGCTCAGTTCTCAGAACACATAGTAGACGGTATTTGGGCCCTAGCCGGTATTTGGACCTTCTCCTCTACAGTAAGCTTTAAAAGACGATTTTATTTATTGCTGATCTCCCAATTCAAAACTTAATATATGTTCATATCATTCTCAACTGTTAGTTATACTAAGTTAATGTTTCATGTTAATGTTTTGAGCAGTTTAGCATCGTTATTGTTAAAATAAAGGATGCTGCATGTATTTGATAACGCACATTATATGTGTTATACATTTAGTAAGTAATTAATAATAATTAACACAACTATGGATTGACGCGGCAGATCGTAGACAGATAGACATTTAATATTCCCTTCACAAAACAAACATAGCAGTTACATAAAGTCAGTCACATGACTCAAAGCTAGAGAACAATTCTCTGATAATAAATTGTGGGAGGAAAAAAACTGTGGTGCTGCCATCTATACATATTAAATTGAAATACAAACATGACAGCTCTCCCCACTTAATATTTCAGACGGTCAGGAGCTCTTCTGTACATACTGGATCTTCTCAGTACCTGTGGAGAAGAAAAAGAATTAGTTTTTAAAAGTTCAGCAGCATCAACTATTGAACTAATGGGAACAGAAGGTTTTGGAAGTATTAGCTCACAGTCAGTTGATTTAGGACTTGAAGAATCAGGATCATAAAAGTCAGTTGGTGTAGGACCTGGAGTATTTGGATCATGAGATTCAACTGGTTGCAGATCGGCGATACTAGGCTGTATTTATGGAAAATCACCTTGTTTCACTATTGCATTTACATTTGTTATTTGATCAACATGCCTTTTCCAAATATTCGAACCAACTTGAACTCTATAATGCAATTTTCCTTCTTTTGCTATTATTCGACCAATTTTCCATTTGGTTTCTGGAGTATAATTTCTTGCAGCTACTTTCTGGTTAATTTCAATTTTTTTTTATTTTAACTTTTTACTTTTTCGCATCTTGTTTATCATGAACGAAATTTGTAACATTTGGCACTATCAAATCTATTTTTTTTTCTTATATGACGTTTTAGAAATAAAGATGCAGGACTCCCCCCCATTGTAAAATGAGGCAACTTCCTATATTGCAAACTAAAGCTATTTAATATCCTTTGTAAAGTACCAGGTTTGGAAGCTAAGGCTTTTAATCCACGTTTGAGAATTTGCACATATCTCTCCGCCTGTCCATTTGTAGCTGGATGGTATGGAGCACTGAACTTATATTTTACACCATGATTTTTCAAAAATGTCTGAAATTCTTCACATGTAAACTGTTTAGCATTATCTGATACTAAAGAAATTGGAAAACCGTATCGGGCAAAAAGTAGAGAAAGAAAAGTAATTGTATTTTCTGAAGTTGTACTAGGAACAACAAAAACTTCTGGCCATTTGGTATGGGCATCAACCACTAAAAGAAGCATTTTCCCATAATAAGACCAAAATAATCAATATGAATTCTTTGCCATGGAGCCGTAGGCCATTCCCAATGATGTGTATCAACTTTGGGAGGATTATTTTTCAAATTTACACAAGTAGTGTAATTCCGTTCAAGATCTTCAATATCTTGGTCTATACCTGGCCACCATACAAATCTACGGGCTAAAGACTTTATTTTAACTATACCAAAAGGACTAAAGTGTAATTCTTTTAAGATTTGGTTTCTATAAATTTCAGGGATAACTACCCTACATCCTTTAAAAAAAAAATACAACTATGTTGAAGAGTGAATTCTTCTTATTTACCACCAAAAAGTAATTTTTTAGGAATTTCAGAACCAGAAATGAGGTGATGAAAAATTTGACGTAAAAGGGGGATCAGATTTTGTAGCTGAAGCTATAGATTTTGAAGTTAATGGTAAGATAGAGTGTTGATTAATTTGGAGAATTTCAGATTCATCAATTGCATCATTCGAATTTAATTGTTGAGGTAAATCTTCACTACGTAAAGGAAGTCGTGAAAGAGCATCAACATTTCCGTGATCAGTAGATTTTTTATAACGGATATCATATTGAAACCTTTGTAAATAAATTGCGTATCGTTGCATTCTAGCAGCCGATAAAGCAGGAATACTTTTAGAAGGAGAAAAATAGACACTAAAGGTTTATAAATAAAAGGTAAAGGTTTAAAGGTAAATAAGCTAAACCTGTTGCCATACAAATATTGAAAAAATTTCTTCACTCCAAATATAATAGCTAGGGCCTCTTTATCAACTTGACTATACCGTTTTTCTGCATTATTCAAAGTTCTGGACACAAACCCAATAGGCTTTTCAGTGTTATCTGGCATCATATGCGAAAGAACTGCAGAGATACCATAAGGATAAGCCTCTGTAGCTAAAACTAAAGGTAACTTAGGATTAAAGTGAGTAAGAACCCTGTCAGAAGTAATTTCTTTTTTTTATATTTTTAAATGCTTGTTCACACTTATAAGATCAATTAAATTTAACATTCTTCTTAAGCAAATTATTTAAAGGATTCGCAAAAGTAGATAAGTTTGGTACAAACTTAGCATAACATGTAACTAAGCCTAGAAAAGCTTTAACCTGAGATACATTTACTGGCTTTGGAGCATTTAAAATTGTCTCAATTTATCTTGTGTTTTATGAATACTATGTTTATCAACTTTATAACCATAATAAGTAATCTCATCTGCCATAAAGAATGATTTTTCTTTATTTATCCTAATGTTATAATTTCTTAATCTTTCTAATACTTGCTTTAACCTTTGTAAATGAATTTCATCTGTCTCACCTGTAACCCCAATATCATCTATAAAAATTGTAACTCTCTCAGTTCCCCTTAAAATGTGCTCAATTTTTCTTTGCCATATAGCAGGAGAACTAGCAAGACCCATGGGTAACTTAAGGAATTGGAATAATCCTTTTGGTGTATTAATGGTCAATAATTCTTGTGATTTGTCATCTACAGGTAACTGAAGATAAGCTTGATTTAAATCAATTTTTGTAAAATGTACACCACCACCTAAAGTAGCTAACATATCTTCTATTTTAGGTAAAGGATATTTTTCAACTGTCAGAAATTTATTTAATGTTACTTTAAAATCACCACATAACCGAATTTTCCATTTGGCTTAACCACTGGAACTATATGAATTGCTCACCTGCTGCTAGTAACTGGTTTAATGATACCAGCGTCTTGTAAATTTTGTAATTCTTCATTGACTGCTGCACGTAGTGCATAAGTGACAGTCCTAGTTTTGCAAAATATGAATGTAGCATCTTTTTCAAGATAAAGTTCTGCCTGTAAACCTTTAATCTCCCCAGCCTTATCAGTAAATAAATCAGAAAATTCTTATAACAAACCTTGTAATTTATCGGAATAATTTACAACTTCATTCACATATACTGATTTTAAATTATGTGGGAAAATATCAAATTCAAATATTCAATTTCTATCAAATAATAATGGAAAATTATCTTCTTTTATCAAATACAACTTTACCTTTCTAGTTTTATTTTCATAAGTAACATTTACTTCAACATAACCTACAGGTTTAAAAATTTCACCAGTTGCGGTTTTTAACACTTTCCAACAAAGTTGAAAAGTGTTTATGCATTCGGTTTGTCTGTCCGTCTTTACGCGCTCTAACTCCCGTAAATATACTCGAATCATTCTGAAATTTCTGGATGTTAGTGACCTCTACCATAGTACGAACCCTATTGCAAATGAAGTTTGTAGCATGTTTAGTTCATTTACAGGGTCAGCCAAAAGTTTTCCGTTACATTACGGCCTATGGGAAAAAATCGTTTAAAATGATTTTTAATGATGTTACATGCTTTCAAATATAATAAAATTGATATGCATTTATCAAGTACACTAAAATATGCATTCCGTAGAATATGCGGTGCAAAGAATAAATATTATTCATTTACAGGGCCACACAAAAGAATTCCGTTACATAATGATATACGGGTGGAGGGAATTTTTTCTGGCATATTTTAATTATGTTAAATTATTTCATGTATAATGAATTTGATATATGTCGCTGAGGTTTACTATAACTTATTTCATGTGTAATACGAAGTGCATAGCATTTACAGGGACACACAAAAGATTTCAGATACTATATTGTATCCGAAGTACTGTACGGTAGCGATGATTGCTGGAAATGCATTTTTAATTATGTTATGCGCTTTTATGTTTCACTATATTTATGCATTGTATACGGTGCGTATAAATGCTGTAATTCATTTACAGGGCTACACAAAAGAATTCGTAATGGTTACTGGGTATGATTGTAAATTCTTTAAAGGTGGTTTTTAAATGAGTTATGCATTTTTACGCTGAACTGCATTTTGTTTACTAAGAAATGTTTGTATAACATAGATAAAATTATATACAGGGTCACGCAAAGAAATGAATACATGGCCGTCTATAAATGATAATTTCTGAAAATGTGATTCCAGTAGTTTTAAGAGTGTTTTACTTTGAATTAAACTTTAGCTAAATCGTGGCGTGTAATAAAGGTATTAGGTTAACTACAGGGTTGTACAAAAGTATACAAGTATGTTTCCATTTATTAGTATAAATTGCTGAAAGAGAAATTTCAACCTGTTATTCGTTTTCTTGCTAAACTAAATTTCCCCATTATATAGCATATATATCAACCTACAGATTAAATACAGAGCTGTTCAAAAGAATTTTAATACATAATTGCTGTGGATGGTAACTGCTGAAATCAGTTTTTCAAATGTTTTATGCGTTTTCTAAAATGGTTACTTAGTTCTGTTATATACCTTATTTTCCTAAATGACGAAGTTTTGATAAAGCATTCAGGAAGTGTTGGAAAGTGTTTCATAATCTATGCTTAACGCATGATTTTTCTTACTTGTTAACTAAACATCTAGAGGAAAAATTTTGTAATCAGGAAAAATTCTGCGAAATCTTTTTAAAGGAACAGCAGAAATTCCAGATCCAGTATCTAATTCCACATCAGTTCTAGCCTTGTTTTCAATAAAAACCGACAACTTAATTGGATTTGAATCTTTATCATACTTGAGAGTTAATACATTTACAGTTTTTTAAGAATTCACCTGTTTTTGAGAATTTGTACTTCTACATAACTTACTTAAATGGCCTTTTTTTCTAAAAATGTTGCAAGTAACATTAATAAATCTACAAACATTTGCTAAATGTGAGGCATTTTTACATTGATAACACTTTAACTTATTTTTATTCATTTCAGAATGTGTATTATTTACATGATTGTTGACATTCTGTTTTTGAGAACAATTTTGTAATTTCTTATTTTGTACATTATTCGTACTGGAAATTTTATTTACATTGAAATTTTTATGCTTCATTTCAGTAATTTCAATATCTACATTATATAAAGCTAAAGCTTTCTCAACAGATTTTTCGAAATTTAAATCATCAACTTGCGTGATCAATTTATTCTGAATACTTTCATTTTTCAAACCGCGCAGAAGCTGTTCCAGTACATTTTCATTTAAAGTATCACCAGTAAATAAATAAAAGGTCGTACCCTTTTTTAATCTGGCAGCAAAATTTTGAATTGATTCAGTTTCATTTTGAAAACATTTTCTGAATTTAATACGTTCTATGAATTTGTTGGGGTCGGGGCTTAAGTGTTTATGCAGAATTTCAACAATTTCATTATATTTTAAGGTTTCACAATCGTTAGGTACACATAAATCAGCAAGTAAACAATATAATTTCGGTCCTAATAATGATAAAAGAGCAGGAACTTTTTCTGTTCTGTTATGTCATGCAGAGCGAAATTTTGTTCCAGTCGTTTCACGTAAATTGTGAAACTTTCCAATTTTTCATCAAACTCCTTGAAATGTGTAAACATTTTACTTTATTAAATGCAGAATAGAGAAAAACTGTAATTGTAATTGTAATGTATCATTTACCACCGCCGTAAATACTGTAGAAGACTATGAAGTATTAATATGCATTTCAGTATTGCACCGAACCGTAGAACATTTAAACCAGAAGTAAAAGAACCATTTCCCACGGCACAATTATCATAAAACTTTCACCGGTAAACTTTTTTCGGTGAAATTATACCTTATTTTCAACGTCGGCACTTGTTATATATTTAGTAAGTAATTAATAATAATTAACTCAACTATGGATTAACGAGGCAGATCGTAGACAGATAGAAATTTAATATACACTTCACAAAACAAACACAGCACTTACATAACGTCAGTCACATGACACAAAGCTAGAGAACAATTTTCTGATAATGAATTGTGGGAGGAAAGAAAACTGTAGTGCTGCCATCTATACATATTAAAATGAAATACAAACATGACAATATGTAAAGTATAAACCTGCACATCGTGGTTACAAATACTTTTCTGTTTCCTGTAAACACGTCAGAACCTAGACTGACTGAGAAAATGAAGAGGTATACTATCATTGTCTCATTGGCGGAACAACACTCCGATTTAGCGACTGCTGCATTCATGAAATTCGCCCGGTCATTTGTCTTTAAAGTAAGGAACGAACTGAAGGTTACCAAGGTTGTCGTAGCAACCGTTTCATGCAGGGAATGGGGTTATACGACATTTTGCAAGACGACGGAATTCGTCATTCGTGTCGATGAAATTGCTAGGAAGTCGATAAGGGCACTCGCTTGAGAAATGCAGGTTGATGAGGCCACCATCCGATTTGCGATTCCTGATAATCTTCGTTAGAAGCGGTGCGTAATGAGGAGAGGACAGTTCTTCTCCGATAGAACCAGCGATAACCGCTCGACCAAAGTCAAACGTCTCCTTAACAAACTGATGCATGAAGAGGAGCCAAAATGGCTCTTCTTCTCCTCAGATGAGAAAAACTCTGTCCAGGTCTAGGAAGTCAACCGTGGTAAGGACAGTGGCTGTAGAAAATCCCAAAAGTGTTTCCGACCGTGATGTATAGAAAACTTCCAGCTTCAGTGAGTTATTCTGGGGTGTCGTGAGCAGCGAAGACGACCTGATGTTTCCGTGTGTATTTCTTCAAGGTGCCAGAGTCAACGCTGTTGTTTATACCGAGATGTTAAAGATCTGGATTACTTCTATTACACGTGGGAGGAAGTTTTCTTATCAACAAGTCTCTGCATCCCATACAGTCCATAAAACCCAATAATGGATAACCAATCTCTTTCATGAACATGTTATCCTGAACTTGTTGCCCCCGACTCCACAGGTATTAATCCGTCGGGCAATTACGTATGTGGCGTGGTTAAGAGGGACGACTTTGATATAATGCACAGATATAATGTGTTCTCAAAATGACCTACTATGAAACAAATAAAATGTGTAGTTCCTGAGAAAAAATTTCTTTTTCAAAGAAATTCGAAATATCATGGTTTCTTTTATACAAAAGTAGTCGTGAATTTTAAACTTCTTCCTTGAGAAACATAATAATAGGTCATTTTGTGCCTCTAAACGTTTATTACATTCAGATAATTTTTTGTGAAATTCTAGGCAATCATTTTTCAGAAATCGTGCTCGCAATGACAATAATCGACGTTTTGAGAAATTAACTTTAAAGAAATAATACACCCATTGATCACATAAAAAGAGCTCAACGTGTATTAGACATAACTTCTCTTCTAATGCGACTTTTTGAATGGAGTTTGTTTTTAAATGTTCCTAATAAATCATATTTAATTATAAGCTATTTTAAAAAATCGATTTTTGGGCACTTTAAAAGGTACTTAATCCATTAAATTTTGTATTAAAAGTACAGTCGGTGCATAAATGGTTAAAAAGAAAGTGCCAAGATACTCTTGCACAATAAACTGGCTTGATCGTTTTTTACATTGAATCAACAATCCGCACCTAAAAACCTCAATATGTGAATAATACTAACAATTGTGCTGGATGTGCCAAATATACATATGCTGGGAAAAATTTATTGGAGAAAATAATTGAAAATAAATTCTTAATATATTCCAAACATTTAAATGTACGTTAATTCTACATATAATTTATTTTATCGTATACAGTGGAACCCGGTTAAGACGCGTTTCAAGGGAGTGGACAAAAGTCGCGTATTAAGCGGGATCGCGTATTAAACGTGATTTGCATCAAGTTGCAGGAACCGGGCTTATTTACCACCTTACCGTCTAAAATGAACTTTAAGCTAGGGACTTCCATTATGTTTACGGTCTTAAATCGTGTCTTATACGTATATTTAGATTTAAATTTAATTGTATTCAACGTTACTTATTGTTTCTATTTATAGGACTCACTGGAATAATAACTGAAAATAAATAAGGATTGAAACATGGTTTTATTGTCAATTAATTGGTTACTTACTATAAAACAACAAAAATAATTTTATTTCTAGTCCCTTTTTTCTTTTTCTTTATTTTTGCCGAAAAAAAGAAAAAAATTTTTGAAGCACAATCGAGTTGTTAAAATCATATTTAGTACTTGTGATAATAAGTACCATTATAACATGCCCTTTTTTTCAATATGAAAAAAAAATCCTTATTAATTTTTGTGAAAAAAATATTGATAGTATAGCAAAAAATAATGAAAACATAGAAAACATAAAAGAATTATACAACCGCAATCATATTTGTTTAATCTTTGCAAGTTTCATTTTTTATTTATTTATTTATTTTGTCTATAATATGCATTATAAAACAGTAGTGGTATAAAGTACATTTAAAACTTCACTACCAAAAGGTATAATCATCACTACTCATAATAATTTTTATGACGTATCTGAGTATCCTGAATTCGTCTGCCTCTCTCTCACTACAGTAAAAACATACATGAAGCGAGAGACAAAGAATGTTAGAATGCGTGATAAAAGAAGAATTGCAGTGTTGCTAATTTAGAGGGAATTTTTTTATTCAAATTTCTACCACTATCACCGATTAGTAATGTTCCCTTTAATTAATCTGTTATTAAATAAAATAAATATTACCAAACGAAAACAGTGTTTTTTATAACAACAACAAAAAAAAAAAAACTACTAAATTGGCAATACTGGAGAAGGAAATTCACATCTTCATCAATGAATTCGCGTCTTAAACGTGATTTTTTGCCTCATAGGATCGAAAATCTATCGCGTATTAAGCGGGATCGCGTAATAACCGTTCGCGTATTAAACGTGATATTTTTGCATTAGACTTATGGGCGATGTTCATGGGATCGGAAAAAATCCGCGTATTAAGCGGGATCGCGTATTAACCGTGAGCGTCTTAACCGGGTTCCACTGTATATGAGATAAGTGCTTTTTTTTTTTTTTTGTAAAACTAACCTATAATTTAAAATTTAGGAAGGAAATGTCACCACTCCATTCTTCAAAATTATTGAAACTTGCAGCTCTCACATGTCTGAAAAATGAACCGAATAGTTTAGTATGGAATCACGATGGAACTCTTATCAGCTTTAGGGAAGCTCCACTAATTCGAGCCCTTGTGAAAGGTTTTGGGGTCACGTTTAATATTGTCATGCCAGAAGATGGTGAACTTGGTGCCAAGAAGCCTGATGGAACTTGGGATGGAATTATGGGAATGTTAATAAGAGGAGAAGCTGATTTATCAAGTAGTCATTTATTTGTAACGAAAGAAATAACAGAAGCAGTAAACTTTACCTATCCACTTCACGTGACGGATATTACTTTCATGGCAGATAAATTGAAACCGCATTCAAAGAGTTTTGCAATATTTGATGCATTCTCTTTTGAAGTGTGGTTAGGCATAGGGCTGTGTGTCATTGTGACGTTATTTCTGTTGCACATTTTGCTGATGAGAAAGGAAACTTATTCTGCTGTTTCAATCGAGACTATCGGATGTCTATTAGAAAAAAACCTTTTTCTTTTCATGCAAGACAAAGAAACACTGCAGTGTTGCTGCTTTTTTGGTTTTTAGGAATCACTATTCTTGCTAATAGCTACAAAGGTATTATATTGTCCGTTATAACAGTTCCCAAGATGGTTGGAATTCATGACATAACAGGATTGTCCGAAGCTGCGACGGAAAATTCAACCATGTGCATGACATTTGAAGGGTTTGTATTCTAGCGGAGAGAATCAATCAATAGACTCAAACCAATTGGAGAATGTTTAAAAAGAGCTGATAAGGCTAAATAGTCATGCTCACTTCTTCAGTTATGCACATAAAAAGGGATTTATATCATCAAGGATTGACTTAATAAAGTTCAGCAGCATCTACTTCATATCAGAAGATAGCTTCCCTATAACTCACGATGCAATAGCTTATTCAAAACAATTTTGTTGCCAAAAGCAACTGGAACATGTTGTTCATCGCCTCGTTGCAGCAGATATGTATCCAAAAATGATCAGGGATAGATATCATTTAGTAAAGTTGCGGCGATCCAAGATAAAAACAAGTGGGTAAGTGTGATCACAGATCGCACAGAGGGTTTCGTTTAATATTCCTTTCAAAACACTTTATCCTTTTGAAAAATCTGTTAGTTCCACATTTCGCAACAAGGGGCGCACTCTATTCTAAACAAACCTTTATCCGAACGAAACTCCGTTTTACATACTATCCATAGATATATTAGTCGAGGGGATTGGACCATAGCACCCGATATAAGTAGGCGCCTCTGGCGGTAAAAAGTGGAACTAAAATATGTGAGGCTATGGTGCAAAATATGAAAGAATGGTCAAAGGGGTGTCGGCAAAAGTTGGAAAAGTGCTCCCCAGGGGAAAAGGGTGGAGGTCAGAAAAATTGCTTAAAATATACAAGTTAGAGCACGGAGGAGTAAATAATATAAGACTTTTTTGAAAATTTTATGATTTGTCGTGTGGTCTGAGGTATTCAGCTATACGTATGCAAAAATTCATGTCTCCAACTTAATTAGGGGCTCTCTTAAAGAGAATTGCTTAAAAGACATATGTGGTAGCTCAAAGGGCTAAACGTAAGACTTTTTCAGGATTTTATGATTTGTCGCCTGGCCTCAGGTGTTCTGCTATAAGTATGCAAAATTTCAAATCTCCAATTTAATAAGGGGCTCAGTTAGAAAGAATTGCTTAAAATACGCATGTGGGAGCCGAAAGGATTAAATGTATGACTTTTTCAAAATTTTATGATTTGTCGCATGATGGTGTTCACCTATAAGTATGCAAAATTTCACTCCTCCAACCTAAATAGGGTGTCACTGACAAAGAATTGTTTAAAATACTCATGTAGGAGCCCAAAAGGTTAAATGTACGACTTTTTCAAAATTTTATGGTTTGTCATTTGATGTAAGGTGTTCAGCTATAAGTACGCAAAATTTCACGCCTCCAACCCAATTAGGGTTCAAATAGAAAGAATTGTTTAAAATACACATCTGGGAGCCCAAAGGGTTAAATGTACTTTTTCAAAATTTTATGATTTGTCGTTTGATAAAATGTAGTCAGCTATAAGTATGCAAAATTTCAATCCTCCAACCTAACTAGGGGCTCATTTTGAAAGAATTGTTTAAAATACACATCTGGGAGCCCAAAGGGTTAAATGTACTTTTTCAAAATTTTATGATTTGTCGTTTGATAAGATGTAGTCAGCTATAAGTATGCAAAATTTCAATCCTCCAACCTAACTAGGGGCTCATTTTGAAAGAATTTTTTAAAATACGCATGTGGGAGCCCAAAGGGTTAAATGTACGACTTTTTCAAAATTTTATAGTTTGTCGTTTGATGTGAGGTATTCAGCTATAAGCATGCAAAATTTCACGCCTCCAACCTAATTAGAGTCTCACATAGAAAGAACTGTTTAAAATATACATGTGAGAGCCCAAAGGGTTAAATGTACGACTTTTTCAAAAATTTATGATTTTTCGTTTGATCTGAGGTGTCTATCTATAAGTACGCAAAATTTCACTCCTGCAACCTAATTAGAGACTCACTTAGAAAGAATTGTTTAAAATACACATGTGGGAGCCCAAAGTGTTAAATGTACGACTTTTTCAAAATTTTATGATTTGTCGTATGATGTGTGGTGTTCATCTATAAGTATGCAAAATTCATCCAACATGTATAGTTTCTGAGAACGGGCTCTGTGACAGACAGACAGACGGACGGACAGACAGAGGAGCGAGACGAATAGGGTTTCGTCAGATGAACGAAACCTTAAAAACGATGACTACTGTGGAACGCAATGGAAACATCTGACGCTTAAAGATTTTACTGGAGCATTCTTTGTTCTTATTATAGGACATGTTTTCTCATTGTTCATATAAACAAACTCACATAAAATTCACTTTTCTGGAACGCATTCAATGGCCAACTTCCATTGGAAAATGTCCACAAGGCAGTGACCCGTTTTCCTCACATTCGATCTTTGATTCCGCAAACTTAGCTAGCTGAGATGGCAGGATACGACCCAAATCCAAAGTATCGCAATTTCTCTCGAATCTTTATACTCCTGCAGATTGAACAACGCTACCTAAATTTGCATACGGTTAGAGTTAAATCGCGGAACTGTAGACTCCAAGGAAAACCAAATGCACCTCGGAAAATGAGGACCGAGTGCCTGTAGTATAGAATCAGCTACGCACACCGGTTATGTTTTACGCCACGTTGACATTCAAACAACTTGAGAGCCTCTATAATAGAGTTACCAGTTCCTTAAAACCTAGGTGTAGCTTTTACCCTATCAAAAAATTTTATACGAAATATTTTCAACTACAAAACACTCCCCTGTTATAGATAGTTACACAATACATTTATTTACACTCTTCGCGAGATTTCAATAACAATATTTTTGCTTAATTAATCTAATTATTCTTTTAAATATTTTGCAAAAACTGCTCTAACTACCGATTTATTAAATCAGTTTTAATTAAAAAAAATTATCTAAAATCAAATCATTATTATTTTTGTTGTTCTGGATATCTTACACATTTACATAAATAATTATTCAGGTGAAGCAATTTTATTATTCTTCAGGTTAGTTGGTTGGTTGATTTTTGACGGCCGATTATCTACTCTTGGGATATAGGCCCTAGGGGGAATGCCCTTTGTGGGGGTCTTTCTACGGGAAACTAACCCGTATTTACGCATGGAAATCCAAGGTTTCGAAGAAAATCACGAAAACTCCGAAACGGTTAGGCCGACGGGCGCGATTGGGATTGAACCCAGCACTTACCGTCTACCAGCTTCGAGAGCAGAACCTCTCAGCCACAGGTGGGGCATAAATTCAGGTTATAAAGCGTTCAGAAGATTTGCAGTACTGTAACTTGTTACATTATATTACAAACTCTCTATTTAATCTGTCTGGTATTAACTAATTAAAAGTTTTTTTCAGGGCTGATGTTACGGTATTTTTAAATGTTTTGTGCAAACTTCACATAAAAAAATAAAAAAGTATAAATTTGATACTACAAATCTGAAGCTTCTGAAGCTAAAATATTACAGCATTTATTATTATTATTATTATTATTATTATAGGTCAATTTGCTCATTGTTGACAATTAAAGCAGAAATTGCATCATAAGTGTATCCGTCATATATTTTCTTAGATTTTTTGAAGTACCTCCTGTTAAATATTTTTTTTCTTAATATATTGTTTAAGATTCTTACTTTCAATTAAAAAACAAATCGTTGTCTAACCGCATTATGTCCAAATAATATGTTTGTATAAGTTATGATCATTTATGTGGTTATTATAGTTTTTCCTGTTTCAATTTTACTTCAGAATGTCAATTGTTATATGAGGGGCTCTCAACCATACCAAGTCCATTTTGAAAACTAGTATGTTGTGGCCATCACAAAACTTTCTTCTATATAAATCACATCAATTAAATCATTTAAATAATACAAAAAATTACGTCAATTTAGCGCCAATTCATATCAAATTATATCTACATTTGAAGTTTGATGAAAATTCGAGCATTAGTTTTCGAGATAGAGCTTTAGCGGAAATTGCGAAAAATGTAGCATAGCAGCGCCACCTATTGAGCGATTTGCATAAAAACATATACAGCACTAATTGATATCAAGGCATACCTGAATCTGAAGTTTGATGAAAATTCGTGCATTAGTTATTGAGATAGAGCTATAGTAGAAATTCTGAAAAATGCAGCATAGCAGCGCCACCTGTTGAGCGATTTGCATGAAAACATAAACAGCAGTAACTCATATCAAGGTATACATGAATCTGAAGTTTGTTGAAAATCCAAGCATTAGTTCTTGAGATAGAGCTATTGCGAAAATCGCAAAAAATGCAGCATATCAGCGCCACCTGTAGAGCGATTTACACTAACATGTATGAAACATCAATTCCTGTCAAGAACTAACTGAATCTGAAGTTTGATGAAAATCCGTGTATTAGTTCTGGAGATTCAGCTATTGTGGAAATCGTGAAAAATGCTGTATAGCAACGCCACCTGTCGAGCGATTTACACCAAAAACTAATCAGCACCAATTTATATCAGGAACTAACCGAATATTAATTTTTATTAAATTCCGTTCATTAGTTCTTGAGATAGAGCGCCCACAAAATTTGTGTCACACACAGACAGACTCACAGAACCACAGACTCACAGGCAGACATTTTGTAAAAACATGTTTTTTGGGTTCTCTGACCCCTAAAACATGTAAATCCGTCGAAAAACGGAATTCGAAAATTTTCATGAATCCAATACTTTCTTCTTGTAAAGGTAGAAGAAAATAAAAATGAGATAGTCCAAATCTGTTTTATGTGCTCCCACAGTAAACCAATCATGTTTTTACATACTTTCACATATATGACAGTTGTTTACAGAGTTGGTTTACTGTGGGAGTGAATAAAAGAGATTTTATGTACCTTTTAAATAGACTTTATCATTTCTGTTTTCAAAATGGATTAATTATGGTTGTGACCTCGTCATATTATACATTCATTTGTTATTACATCAAAAATTTGTTATGGGAATAAAATAACAAATGTTTAAATAAGCTTATGTATCCAAATAATGTTTTTACATAAGTTAAGATAAATTTAGCGGTAATTATAGCTTTTCCTGTTTCAATTTTACTTCAGAATGCCAATTATTACATTATACATGCATTTGATATTACATCAAGTATTTGTTATGTGTAATAAAATATCAAATGTTTAAATACGCTTCTGTAGAGAGTTTTAATTTCCTCGACAAAATTTCGTTTTAAATGTCGAATAGTGTCATTCTTTTTTAGTACCATACTTGATTTCTACGTAATGTAAAATAATTATTTTGCTCATTCTTCAGATGTAAGATGCACTTAATGATATATTCATGTATAACAGATTTATTTTCATAAAATAATGCAGTTAAATAAATGTAGCTTGCATGTAAAAGGCATTAAAATATGTTAATAAAACCTAAATATATCCTGTCATTTTTATATTCACATTTTGCAAAAAGTTGTATTTCCGTACGCTTAAAATTAAAGGAAAGTCTTTTAATCATGATAGAGCACGATTATGGAAATATTGATATATTTTTAGGACTTGATATTCTCTGGGTCCATTTTAGCTACTTTAGTTATTTTATTTAGCTATAACATATTCTGTATGTATGTTATATGTATGTATGTACGTATAGTAGTATTTTCTGACGTTTATACATCAGCAGTGCTTATATTTTGTGAGTTTAGTTTTCGTTGTTGTTGCCATGTATTTGCTGTGTGGGCGAACACGATAGCATTGAAACTATGCTGTGTATTTGAGTCATTCCATGTCAGTTCCGGCAGGCATGTAACCCACCATCACAGATTTTGATGATGGTAGGTTGGTTGTGTTTATGACGGCCAATTATCAACACGAGGGATATAAGCCCTAAGGGGGGGGGGGAGGGTGCCCTCCATGGGATCTTTCTAAGGGAACCTAACCCGTATTAACGCTTGGAAATCCAAGGTTTGGAAAAAAACCCCACGAAAACTCCGAACGATTAGGCCGACAGGCGCGATTGGTTTCGAACACAGCATCTCCCGTCTACCAGCTTCGAGAGCAGAACCCCTCGGGCACTGGTGGGGCTCAGATTTTGATGAAACTGCGTGTATTAGTCTTAATATAAATTAAAAATTTAAAAACAAGAATTTTAATGTGAAAGTTGCATGCATTACCTTTCGATTAAATTATAATTTATTTGCACCTATTTTTACTTCTATGGTTTATTTAAAAGCACTAACCATAACAACTTTAGGAGAATTGGTATCAAACAATGAGTACCACAATACTTATATTTCATGTAAATTTTATTTTTGCTGTTCTTTTTTTTTAATTAAAAATGAGGGAAACTAGCCTTTTAATGTGAAAGTGGCATGCATTACCTTTTGATTTAATTATATATTATTTGCACCTTTTTTTTTTTTTTTTTTTTTTTTTTTTTACTTCTATGGATTATTTTAAAACACTAATTATAACAGCTTTAGGAGAAACGATATCAAACAATGAGTACCACAATACTTATATTCCATGTAAATTTAATTTTTGCTGTCATTTTTTTAATTAAAAATGAGGGAAACTAGCCTTTTAATGTGAAAGTGGCATGCATTACCTTTTGACTTAATTATATTTATTTGAACCTTTTTTTTACTTCTATGGATTATTTAAAAACACTAATTATAACAGCTTTAGGGGAACTGATATCAAGCAATGAGGACCACAATAATTATATTCCATATAAATTTTATTTCTGCTGTTCTTGCTTTTATTTTAAAATGAGTTTTTTGATGGTTGTTTGGTGTTAAACTTAAAGCAATATTCATGTATTCTCGAGATTAAATTTTTAATTCATAGTTTTATTCCATTGTATTTTTCAAAAACTTTTTAGTACAGGTTATGATGCAAACAAGACGAATTTCATAAAATACAATTTATGACATGCAATTTTATATTGCATGCTACTTCTAAAATTTAATCAATTTTTTTAATGAAAAAATATCGGAAATCGGCATTTAATTCTCAGGTAATATTTTTTTTTAAGAGCTGATATATTTTTTAACGACAATATTAAATCCTTTATTAAAAGCTTTCAAATAAGAATTTACGTCAAACAGAAATAAGAATAAAGCATGAAAACATCATCTGGAAGGACGTTAAATTTTTAGGGTATGTTATATATATTTTTATTCTGCGATATTCCAAACTTAACTGGACAGTTTATCTTTTCAACAATTTTTCTTATTTTTAAAAATATGGTTCAAATGGTGAACTCACTGCATTTTAATGTGCAGATAAAAGTACATTTTGAAAGAAAAAATTAACTGCATGTTTAATTCAAATTTTATAAAATTTAAAAAAATTGAATTTCTTAAAATCCCTACTACTTTTTTAAATATTGATATTTTTGTCCATTTTTTTTTTTTTTAAGATTTTCAAACACAAGACTGCGCATGGATTTTTAGGTACATCTAACATTACATGTAATATAATTTTTTCACTGATATATATAGTGTAAAATGATGAAATCTAACACATCTTCATATACTTTTATTAAAAAAAAAAAAAAAAAAAAAAAAAAAAAAAAAAAACCCTAGAAGGCTAAGATTTATCACATACAGTAAATTCTGCCTAAGGCGAACTTTGTGTAAGCCGGAAATCTGTCTACCGCGGAAAATTCTTCAAGTCTCGGCGAACCCATAGAAAATTACATTAATTAAGACTGCATAAGGCGGAATCTGTCTAACCCGGAAACGGAAAGGATTTTAACCCATTTGTGCCTGAATTTTTGTTTTCTCAAATTTTTTGGTAAAATCACTTTAAAATGTTGCAAAATGAACTGGAAAAATACTAAAAAAAAATTAAGCTTAATTTTTTTTGTATTTATTTGATAAAATGTAAAAGAACTAAATATGAGTATTTCTAGAAGAATAATATGCATAATTATATATTTTGCCTATATTTATATTTAAAATGTTTTTAAATTGTATATTATGTACTATAATTAGTATTTTAATGAACTACAAAAAAAATATATATTTATTTCTTTGCAGAGACTAATAACGTTATAATTATTATTAATAATAAAATAAGAATAATCGTATTGCAGACTTAATAACAATTTATTTCATAAATATCTTCGAAAGGAGATTGTATAAATAACTGTCCCCTAAATTTCTAACAAAAATATGTGTCCATTTGTGCCTAGAACACTATATTTTGTACATTACAAAAATGCATAAAAAATAGGCTTGAACATTTAATTTCGCAATTTAAAAAAAATACGTATTTCAAAAAAGTCCACAAGCTAAGATTATAACTTGCGATTTTGTGTCCATGATAGAAAAAATACAAATAAACTTACTTTTTACATTTTGCCCTCTTGAAAAATTAAAAATCTATAAACACCGAAAAAAGCCTTAATTTAAGCAAATAAATATTCACCTTGTGCTGTCATCTCTCGGTTATAGATAAAGACAGTTATAAATAATGATTTCATGCAACTTTCCTGTTATAAAA
Source organism: Maratus speciosus (assembly GCA_963932465.1). NCBI lineage: Eukaryota > Metazoa > Arthropoda > Arachnida > Araneae > Salticidae > Maratus > Maratus speciosus. Next base: position 409,488,070 of record OZ010798.1, on the reverse strand, counting down.
AAGAAGAAAATTATACAAATGCATTAAAATGTGAAACGTCCCAAAAATGGGACGCTAGGCATAAATGGATTAAGGTTCCACCGAAACCAAAATTTTGCATAAGGCGGAAAAAAGGATATTTTAAAAAAGGCATTTCGTCTATCAAAATTTAAAATTGTTAAGTCAAATACTCAATGTCGAGAATGTTAGTTAAATTTCGTAACACTTTGAAAATGTTAATTCAAAAGAGCAGAAACTGTTTAAATTATAAATAATTCTTACTTATGTCATTTTTTCCCTATACAAAATTGCATTTAAAAGTTATTTCTAGTAGAATGCGAATTTATGAAAATATATATTTTCTAAAGTACAATATATTATACTTTATGGTTGTACTCAAATTCAAAATAAAAACATCCTGTCTCTTTCGAAGTTTATTATTATTATTATTATTATTATTATTTTTGTGTGTGTGTAAACTTCCAATTCGCATGTATTACAGCAGTACTAAGAAACTGAATAGCGTTTCTCATTTATCTATAAAAAGAAAGAATCTTTCTGAATTTCAGTTTTCAATCGATTTTTGAGTCAGGAAAATCAATGAAAGATAGTCAAAGATCGAGTTTTTTTTTTCTTTTTTCTTTTCTTATCTTTTTTTTTTAGGAGAAAGGGGGGCTTTTTTGCATAAGCCAGAATATTGTCTACCACGGAAATTTTTCTCAGTCCCAAGCGATTCCGCCTTAGAGAGAGTTTACTGTATATAATAAAAAACAAGTACAAAAAATTTTAAATCTCTATCTCAAATACAAAAAATCCCTGCCGGACCGGCCTACAGGCGGAGGTAGATTTAATTTTTATATAATGGATGGTTTTATCAGAATCATGTTAAGGCGGTATTAAAAAAAAAAAATACTTTTCCATGCTCAACAACTCGAAATTTTCTGGCACATTTTCAGATTCATTTTTAATAGAAAAAGTACGAAACTTGCTGACGTGATTTTTGAAAAGGTTTATAAGCGACATGTGTTTTTATTTTTCTTTCAATTAATTAAAACTTGATTAATAAACAATTATTTTCTGAGTAGGGCAACATTTTTCGTTTCTAACACAATCGCTTCGGGAAATTCTGTTCAAAATGCCCACTTTGACATCATTTTTGGAAATATATTCTGCCTCTATCAAAAAATCGATCATTACGGTACATTATATAGTTTCTGAAGAAGAGAATCTATCGATTGGATGCGTTTGAGAGCAAAAATGAATTTAGAATTGAGTAAGAAAATAAGCAATTTGGATTTGAATACACCTTTAATAAGATTTTTTTTCTTCAACCGCTATGTATTTTTAATTTGTTTTTGCTGTAAGAATCGGTGCTATCAAAAACTTGTGTCTATACAAATGTTGAAGACAATATTAAGAAGATATATGATAAATTCATGGGGATTTTATATTTTGTGAATTGACGGAGTTATGGAAATTTTTCTTCTTCACTCCACCCCTTTTTTTTGTTTTCGTTTTTAATTTTTATTTTGCGGTACGAATTGGTCCTATCAGAAACTTGTGAATATAAAAGTTGTAGATAATATTAAGGAGATGTATAATGAAATTAATTGGATTTGATATCTTGAGAATTGGCAAAGTTGGGAA